>CANTUQ010000061.1:0-1200000 GCA_947683425.1 Excoecaria cochinchinensis
AGATTCTTATGTTTCATTTTTTTGTTATTATTTACAGAATGGATCCTAGTGTTGGTAGTATAAATGAGAGCATTGACACTTCTACAGAAACTACTTCCAAAAGACGACGAGTGTCTTCTATTTGGAATGAATTCGATTTCATACCTACAAGTCAATATAATGATGGAAAATCAAGAGGAAAGTGTAAGCATTGTTCGAAAGAATATATTGCTGATTCCACACATGGGACTTCTAATTTAATACGTCATTTGAAGGTATGTTCTAAATTTAATGTTGTGTCTGATGAAGTAAACTACAAAATAGATCAAGATTCATACAAAGAGCGTGTAGCTTTAGCTATAATTAGGCATGGGTACACTTTTACTTTTGCTGAACATGAAGAAAATAGAAATCTTCATATATACTTGAACCAAGGGGTGAAGCCGATATGTAGGAATACAGCAAAATCATACTGCTTAAAGATACATAAGAGGTAATTAGATGCTCTTAAGCATACTTTAAGTGAAGTACCTGGTAGGATTTGTTTGACCTGTGATGTATGGACCTCATGCATTTCTGAGGGTTATCTCTGCCTAACTGCTCATTATGTGGACAAAGATTGGAAGTTATGCTGTAAAATATTGAACTTTTGTCATTTTCCTCCTCCGCACACTGCTTCTCTATTATATGAAAAAGTTTATGATAAGTTAAAATTTTGGGGAATAGAGAAGAAAATTTTTACTATTACTTTAGATAATGCAAGAAATAATGACAACATGCAAGAGTTATTAAGAGATCAACTTAGTTTGCATGGTTATTTGCATTGTAATGGTGAATTTTTTCATGTGCGTTGTGGAGCTCATATTCTGAATCTTATTGTTCAAGAGGGTTTGAAATTGATTGACAAATCGATTATATCTATCAGGGAGGGGGTGAAATATGTGAATGGATCAGAAGCTAGGAAAATTAAGTTTATTGAATGTGTTGATCGAGTAGGTCTTGAGTTTTCTAAAGGATTGTGGTTGGATTGTCCCACGAGGTGGAATTCTACCTATGTGATGCTTGATAGAGCCCTCTTTTATCGGAAAGCTTTTTCACATTTAGCCATTGTTGACTCAACATATGTTTGGAATCCAACTGATGATCAGTGGAGTTTAGTTGAGAAAATATGTAATATATTAAAACCTTTTCAAGATATTACAGATCTTTTTTCAGGAACACGTTATCCCACCTCAAATTTGTATTTTTATAATGTTTTGAGAATTCATCTGTTGTTGTTGGAAGGGAAAAGAAGTGAAGATCAGTGTATTAAGGATATGACTACATTGATGTTTGATAAGTTTTAGAAGTACTGGGATAGTTACAGCACTATTCTTTCCTTTGCTGTTATTCTAGATCCTCGTTACAAGTTGGATTTCATAACATTTTCTTATAGAAAGTTATTCGGAGATGAGATTGTGGTTCAATATGAATGCAGAGAAATTAAGGATAAATTGTATGATCTTTTTGCATCATATGCAATTAATAATGCAATTTCAGAGGCATCAACAGAAAGGAGACCAAGTTTGGATGATGATCTCATGCAAGTGCGTCCCTTTTTCTTAATTTTTATTTTTTTAGAATAAAATAATTGCATTCTTACAACAATATTTTTGTATAACTTGTATAATAATTTCTATGTAGGAATTCGAAAGTCTTGGCAATAGTTTTGAAAATAAATCCGAATTAGATATATATTTGAACGATCCAAGACTGAGTAGAACTCCACAATTTGATGTGTTATCTTGGTGGAAGGACAATGAGCCAAAATATCACATTCTTTCTATAATGGCTCGAGATATTATGACGATTCCCATTACTACCGTTGCTTCAGAGTCAGCATTTAGTATGGGAGGAAGAATTCTCAATAAATGGAGGGCATCTATGTTACCTGAAAATGCAGAGGCTTTGATTACCACTCGCAGTTGGTTATTTGGATTTGAAGGTAAAATAAATGTATTTATTTCTTTGAATATGTGTATATAGATTATTTTTCATATTCTTATATAGATATTTATTATTATTGCAGCTGAAGAAGAGTCCGAAAATCACATGGGAAAAGATATTAAATTTTCAAAATCAGATCAAAGTGTGGAGTGATAATTAGTTAAAATAAATTAATATATTATTTACTATTTGTATATTTAATATCTTTGTAAGACTAATTTTTTGAAATGAACATTTATTTATTATCTTTATATCCAATACTTTTGTTAGATTTATTTTTTAAAATGAACAAATTGTCATAAATGGGTCAAATGGGTCGACCCAAACCCGCCCAACTCATTTGGATATTGACCCATTTATGACCATATGTTATTGACCCATTTATGACCCGACCCATTTATGACCCAACCCAAACCCGCCCAACCCGCCCATTTTGCCACCTCTAGTAAAAATATTTATATTAATTAATTTCATTTTTTTTCTAAATAAAAAGGGGACCAATGTCCTAGCTCTTTCATCCAAAATAAATTGTCACTTTAAAATTATTTTCTTTAATTATGCATGAGAGGACCAATGTCCTCATCTTTAATAAATAGCCTGATTTACGTATGAATTATATTTTATTTACCAATGGGGGTTGTATTCTGCCCCTAGTTTTGTTGTAATTTATTTTCATGCGCTTTTTTACTTTATCTACCGCTTTCTTTATGTGATTGACATGTGCTCTAATAAATTGCATTAAAATTGAATGAGAAACGGGATAAAACGTTAAATTCAAAACTCAATTATAAACTTAATCAAGGTATGAATAAATGGGAAGTCTCGAACCATCTATGGTCTTTGGGCTCAATGAGGCGAGAGGACCATTTCAATGTTCCATTGGAATGGGACTTCCAAGACACCTCTTGTGTCCCGTAAAAAGGCTTTAACTTGCATAGTCCTAGGCTCCACAAGACGAGAGGGCCATCCTAATGTTCTATTAGGATGGGATCTCCAAGACCCCTCTGGCTTGCCCAAAATAGACATAGCAGCGCTGTCTTAGGCTCACTGAGGCTAGACGACCTTTCCCAATGTTCTATTGGGTGGCGACTCCAAAAAACCTCCTTATTGCCCAGAATGGATGCACTTATATTTCCTTACAAGTTTTATGAACCTCATCCCGATCGCCCTAAAAGCGGGCATTCGGGTGCACTAGGGTTCGGCACGTGTCACAGTCCCCCACTCTGTGATGAAAGCTGCCTTAATCCGGTCGATTATTTTATTGAGTATCTGATTGTAGCCTGCGTAATAATCCATGAAACTGTACATTATCCAGGCAGCTGCGTTGTCCACCAGCACATCTATGTGGGGCTGTAATAACCCAAAAGGGGCCTAGTCAGAATCTGCGTGGTAAGTCAAAAAAGTAAGGGTATTTCAGTAATTTTAGTAAGAGAAAATTTGGATAATAAGGACTTTAGTGCAAAGAAATTTATTAAATAAGTTAAGAGGAGGAATTATGGTGTGCATGTGGTGTATGGAAGTAGGGTAATTGTAGGGATTAATCTAGTGTGGCTTGTGTGTATGGTGCCAAGTATGTGAAGTATTTTTTTATGAGAAGTGATTTAGTGGAATATGGGTTTGGTAACAAGGATGTGGATATTTATGTAGGAGATGATTGGGTGTGTGTTGTGTTTGGTGCGTAGAAGGAATAAGTCAAAGGGGTTTTGTTGGTCCATTAGGAGAGTGACACTTGGCTTGGTAAGGAAGAGAGAGGTAGGGAGGGCTGTTTGTGAAGCTTCCCGTGGAAGCTACTCCCTCTCCCCTTTGTTTCCATTTTTCCCATTCTCCCTACTCCCTCTTGCTTCATTTTCTGTTCTCAACCCTCTCTCTTGTATTTTTCCTTGAGTTTTGAGTGGGATTTCCTAAAGTTTTGAGCTGGGTTTTTGAAAGGTAAGTGTTTGGGTTTACTTTGGACTTCTTCATCTTCTTTTCTTTGTCTTTGTTTTCTGGTTTTGATGAATTTTTGGGTTGGATTTAAGTGTGTTTTGATTGGGTTTGTGCAAGAATCGAGTGGCAAGAAGAAGATCAAAGGCAAGGAGAAGGTTCAAGAGTGAAGATTAGCTGGGTTTTGGACTACAAGAGGTTGGGAGTTTGTTTTCTGTTGTGATGAGTTTTGAGTTGTGCCCTAGTTCTCATTTGGATGGAAAGTTTGTTTTTGTGCCCTTTAATTCTGGATATCTTGAGTGTTTTATTTGGGTAAATGTATGTATGTGATTAATTGAAATGCTAGGTTAGCATGATTCAATTTGTAATGATTTGCATGTTGTTGTAGTGAAGTAGTTGTGTTTGAGTAAAGTGTGCTCCTTGTGTTCTTGAGAATTTATTGTGATTTATTATTCAAGTTAAGTGTATATTGAACCTGTGTATGATTTATATGCATGGGAGAAATAAGGTAAGTGTTTGTGCGTGATTGAATAAGTGTTTTGGAGGTTGAGCGTGTAGGAGAGCATAAAAAATGCAGATCCTGGGCAAATCTGGGTTCTGTCGCGATCGCGTCTCTTGTGCTGGAGAGCCCTCTGTCGCGAGCATGACATTTTCGCGAGCGAGAGAGAGAGCTCGGTGGCCAGATCCTCAATGCGAGCATGCTGCTGATCGTGCACGCGAGGAGGAGTTAACTTGTCTTTGTCGCGAGCGCGACGCTGTCACGAGCGCGGCAGAGCTCGGTCTTGCGTAAGTCTACCGAGCGTGCTTTGACGCAAGCGCGCTTCCTGGTGCGAGCCCGCGATGAAGTACCTTATGTTCTATCGCGATCGTGACAAAAGCCCTTCCTGCCTGCCCTATTTTCTGAATGTGATTATTTTGCCCCACTTTGCACGGTTTCTCACTATTGCATGGTACATGTTTGCGTTTTGTCTTGTTGACATTATTGTACTAGTGTCATTGTAGTAGAATAATTTGATATTGGAGTTTTGATTCGAGACGGGTGTAGTAAGTGTTGTGATTGAGAGTGAGTTATCAAGCCTGAAGTGTCAAGGTAGTGGATAATTAAGCATGCTTAAGAAGGGTTTGTGAGTGCAGCCGCCCGTGTCCGCCCGTTTGGGCGAAGCGGTCAACCAACGAGATGGTCATTTTTCGTGTAGTGATAAAATATTTTGAGACTCCGGTCTCCCGCGCTACCTTCGGGTATTAAAATTGTTTTTGAGGCTTTGGTCTCCCGTGCTATGTTCCCGTATCCTCCACCAGTGAATTTCAGGCTATTGTTTGAAGTGTTTGGTATGTGTCTAGTGAAGTGTTTTTAATCATTGTGTGATTCTAGTTAGTGTAGTGGTTCAGTGCTATCTATTATTTTTCTCCGAATTATATATCTCTGTGCTCTGATTCATAGTGAATTATGTATGTTGATGCATGAATTTATTGTATAGTGTTCTGTTGTATTATTCCTCCTCACTAAGCGTTATCGCTTAGCACGGGTTCTTGTCTCGTGTAGGTGACAGGATTTTGGGAGATTGCTCGTGTCACGCATCAGCAAGTCGGCCACGTAGGAATAGAGTTGTTTTGTTATCTCCTTCTGTAATTCTTTTTGAATATGTATTAATTTTGTAAAGGATTTAAGATGTAATCTTTTGGCTATTGTAAATAACTCTATATTCTGATTATATTGAGATTTATGTTCTGCCTTTATTATTATTCTTAGAGAATGCTTCCGCTTAGCGCATGTATACGTGTATATGTGAATGTTATGAGTGAGCGTCGGGTAGCGTTTCCGCCGGCGCCCTTCCAACGGGGGCGATGGAGGGGGTGTTACCTGGGCAATGGAAAGTCATCCTTTGAACAAGCCTTATTCAAGTCTCGATAGTACATAAATACCCTTACCTTGCCGTTTTTCTTGGCTACTAGGGCAACATTGGCCCACCAGGTTGGGTATTATACTTCAATTACGAACTTGGCTTCGATCTGCTTGTGAATTTCCTCCTTCACCTTGTCTGCCCATTCTAGTCTGAGTCTCCTCAACTTCTGCTTGACAGGCTTAAAGTCTGGGTACGTAGGGATGGCATGTTTCGCGATTTCTCAATTCACTCCTGGCATATCTTCGTAGGTCCAAGAAAAGACTTTTTCATGTTTTCTTAATATTCTCTCAAACTTTTCTCGCTCTTCAGGAGTTATGTTAGATGCTATCAAGATTTCTTTCAGGTTTTTCGAGGTTCCAAGATTAAATGGAGTAGTATCAGTTGAATTAATATCAAATATAGTTGGATTATGATCATGATCATGCATAATGAAATCATCAGAAACATCACTCAAGTAAGCAAAATCGTTCACTTTATTGATAAAACTAAAATTGTCATTAACATTATCAAAAAATTTTGGAGTAAAAAGAAAATCTAAACTATTTTCTTCCTCCTCCTCCGCCGGCGCATCTGTTGCAACTGATGGTCCTGCATAATTCTGGCATTTCAGGGGCTCTTCAGTAACCCCCTGTATGGCTTCCTCAATCTTTGCTTTACTCTTCAGCTAGGTGGCCACCATCCTATCAGTTACAATCTCCTCAGGCTCCTTGCGGTCCCAAATTGTCTTGCTGGCCATGATTTCTTCATCAAAAAGCCCTCTGCTGGCTTGATCAATCCAATGTCCCAGTCAAAGACATCATTAAAAACCTCGAAACCCGGTACAATTCTCTCGTTAACCCATTAAAGCTCGGCTTCCCCAGTGTAGGCACATGTTGCAGCTGCTGGCACAAAGCTCTTTTGGATATGGGGAATGTCCTTTGCTGACCCCTTGGCCCTCTTTATCACACCTTTATAACCCAGGCCCTTTCTATCCTTCTGGCCTCTGGTGGCTATGGCTTCTGGCAAGAGTCTTGCCTAATCCCGCGCTGGGGAGGAATGACATCCTCTTCATCATGTTCAGCACTTGGGGCTTCCTTCTATGTGTTCTTCCCATCTATTACAGCCACATAGAACCCACTGAAAGGCTACCTCTCAATCTCTAGTATAGAAACCTGATTTTCCCTTGCGGCCTTTATGGTCACCACCTGCCCTTCATGAGAATCTTGACCATCTGATGTAGCGTAGAGGGGACACCACCCAGCTTATGGACTAAGACCTTCCCGAAAGAGCTAAAAAATTGGCAGGATAGGCAGGACTACGAACTCCACCTCTGTCTCCACATACCCTATCTTAACCATTGTCTTGAACATCCTAGAGGCATATCTTCTTGAGTTATCATAAGTCGTGATCGTCATATCAGACTTAGCTAGCATAACTTTCCGTCACCCCAAAAGCTACCATGGCCACCTGCAGGCACACATTGATTAATGAACCGTCGTCCACCATCCCATAGGCCATGTGTTTTTGACTAATTTGTGCCCGTATGTATAAAGGATGGTTGTGGTTGCGGCCTTCTACCGGCAAGTCAGCATTTGTTAACACCACATTCTCTCTAGCTCCCCCTTTTACCACGTCCAGCAGTTTCATAGGCGATATAGTTGTGGCCACAGTTGTTTCACATAAAGCCTCCACCAACTTTTGCCTATGGGATGGAGACTGCCTCAGGAGGTCCCATATCGAAATCTGAGCTTGCGTCTTTTTCATCTGCTTGATTATTGGATCATCCTCTGGCTCTTTTTCTTTTTGGCCCGTTACCAGCTCTTGGGCCTCTCAACTTTTGGAGTTACCCTTCCACTCCGAGTCACTGCTCCCACTTTCTTTTTCTTTCCTTCTTCTCTTCCTCTTCCTCCTCCGAACCCCACGGGTCGGGAAACATGTTAGGATTATCATTTTCACTTCCACTCTCATTAATGGACCAGTAATCGATCACTACAGTGGGAAGCCCTTTTTTAATTACCTCATGGAGGCTCGTGACAGCAGTGTGTGACGCGCGCCGGATCCCGATGCGCCGCCCTTTCGGACCGCCCGCACGTGGGCGATCGGGGCATTTGCGGGTCCGTGGGCATCTTGCAATAAATCGCAAGTGCGTCTATGTTGGGCAACAAGGAGGTATCATGGAGTCGCCACCCAATAGAACATTGGGAAAGTTACTCTCGCCTCGGAGAGCCTAAGACTTGCGCATTTTACCCATGTTGGGCCGTGAGGCCTAGGATTAGCGCTAAAGTCTCGTGACCCAAGAAGTATGTTGGAGGATAACCTCTAACCTCTTGAGCCCAAAGACCAGAGCTGGGTCCGGGATTTCTCATCTATTTCTACCTCGATTAATTTATGATTGAATTTTAATTGTCATTAATTCGCTCTCTCTCCACACAATGCAGTTAATTTAAGGCGCATTTACTCATGTTAGGAAAACCATAAATTAGCAAGTAAAGCAATGAATTACAATAATACAAGGAGCGGAATACAACTCCCATTTAAAAATGCAAACATACATAAAACCGGAGAATTTATTAATTATGAGGACTTTGGTCCCCGCATGCACAATTAAAGAAAATGTTCTGGATATGATGATTTTTATTTGGGATGAAAATTAGGACATTGGTCCCATTTTATTATGAAAAATCTAAATTAATTTAGTAAGAAATATTTTTATGATCTTTATTTAGGTGCGCATAGGAAAACATTTTATTCAATGAATATATACAAGGAAATTAAAAATATAAACGAAATGAGAATTAAAAATGTATAAAGGAAATACCAAACCCCGCAACTCTTCCTTCATGTGCATGGATGCTCAAATGAGAATAAAACAATGATTTGCAACCAAAAATAAAAAAGAAATTCATGTTAGTGATTAGGCCAATGAAATAATACAACATAAAAGGTAATATGTACAATGACCATATAACATGCATAAGATACTATAACATGCATAAAAAATAATTATGATTCAATTTAACATGCATAAAGTGATTAAGATGCAATTTAACATGCATAAGGTGATGAAGTATCATGGCATATGCAACTTATTAATAATAGTTATTAACATACATGGAAGATTAGTGACAATCAATTTTATTATAGTTAAGACATGAATAAATGTGTAACATGAGAATAATTCCACTTGACATGCATAACTAGCATAAAATAATGACTATAACACTCATACATGCAAAAGAAAGCATAATAATAAACATGATATAGCATTAAGAAATTAAAGGTATTTACAACCTAAAGCATAGATAATTACATGAACAAAGAATAATTTGACATGAAAATAAAAGATTAATAGAATTTAAAAACAGGCTTATTTGTTATATGAATAATTGAAGGTAAAAAAAATAAGAAGAAGAATATGGAGACTAAGAGAATTTACATGTTTGATATGTTAATTGGAAGCCAAAATAAATGAAATTAACAAGAGAATTAATGAGTAAAGCCAACAATAATTACCCTCAAATTCAGTTTTGAAGAATTGAAGATAGAAGTGTTGAATTCCTTGTCTTCTCTTGTGAAAATCCTTAGAAAATAGCTTGAAAACTTGAAGAAAAGCTCTTGGAAACAAGTGTGTAAGATGGATTTTTTTCTCTCAACTCAAAGCTCCAAAATTCAGTTTTTTTTCTCCAAAATGTTCCTCCCTCGTCCTCCTCCGTTTCTGAATTTTTCTAGTGTTTTTAACCATCAAAAACTACCCAAAAACCACCAAAAACCGTCCAAAAATGGTTGAAAATCGAGTGGGGGTCGAAAAGTGGGCGAAATGGGCGAAGTGGGGCGATTTCGGCGATTTCCGCGCGCCTCGCGCACGTCTCCGCGCGGAGTTGCGCGGAACTTCCGCGCACGTCGTGCGCGGAGCGAGCGACGCCCAAGGCGTCGCTCGCGCAAAACGACCGACGCCGCGGAGCGCGCGCTCCGCGCACGTAAGCCGTCGCCCTTCCGTCGCTAACTTTTTCCCCTATTTTCCACTTTTCAACATTTTTCCATCATTTTTCACCTTTTTTTTTATTTTTTTTTTATAAAATACCCTCAACCTACAACACACTTTTTCTTCTTCAAAATAATTTAAAAAATATTTTTAAAATATTTTTAAAATACCCTTTTTACTCACCGAAAAGACAAGGAAAATCACTTCTGAGCTCCAATCTTTTTGCCTATAAGCCGGCATAGCTAAATTTCATCATCGGGTAATCCTGATCAAGGCTACTCGGGACCCGGTGTCTACAGTTGCCCCCAATTTTGAAGAGACTAATGCATGGGTGCCTAGGTGAGCCAAAATTCAGGAAAAGGAAAGAAACGCGTACCTGAAGCGGCGATCTTCCTGCTGGATGGAGTTATGATGATTGTTGTTGCCGTATTTTCGTTGTAGCTGGTAATGCCGTGGTCGTGCTAACCTCTTGTGGGTAGTGCCGCCATCGTGCTAACTGCTGTGAATTGGTAGTGCCGTGGTCGTGCTAACCTCTTGTGGGTAGTGCCGCCATCGTGCTAACCGCTGTGAATTTTGGTAGTGCCGTGGTCGTGCTAACCTCTTGTGGGTAGTGCCGCCATCGTGCTAACCGCTGTGAATTAGTAGTGCCGTGGTCGTGCTAACCTCTTGTGGGTAGTGCCGCCATCGTGCTAACCGCTGTGAATTTTGAAACTGTGCTCCTTTAGATGTTTGGACTGGTGTCATCACTTGGCTTTTGTGGGTGTCCCCTGCCGATTTCTCCTGCAAGATTGTATGCATAGGGATATACAAGAAATCATGTGTGCATGATATGGAATGCAAATGCTTGCAACAATGTATAGATCGTGCCCTAGGTGATCCATGGTTTGCTGAACTTATAGCTTGTCTGCTGTACCATGCCCCCTGAATCCTGAGGATCGTCGACAAGCTTTCTGAAAGAGACGTCCGGTGTATATCCCTTGCCCCCTGGTCAATGATCATTTACTTGGGATTTTATTTCATGTTCTGTGTTGTGTGTTGTCTGACTGACAGAAGATCATCTTGAAATAATGCCGCCTTATTGCTCCAGGCGTTGAATGTCATTGTTTTAAAGGTAGTGCGTCCCTTGTGGATTTTCGCACTAGCTTTTCTTTGCGGGAAATGCGTCCCTTATGGATTTTCACACAACCCTTTGCCTAACTTTTGCCTGGAATGGACCCAACCCAATCCAACGGCTTTTGTTTATTTTATTTTATTTTTTTATTATTTTTTTTTTAGGGCAGACTGCCTGTTTCCAGGTTTTCACCCTACCCTTTGGCCTAACTTTTGCTTAGAGAGCCAGTTACGGTTTTCATCTCTAACGGCTTTTTTTTTTTTTTTTTTTTCACCAAAGCTTCTGTTAAGAGCAAATAGCACATATCCGATGAAGGGACTGAGCAATAATCATTAGATGAACAATTGGTATATTTCTTTTTAAGACAGAACTGAAAGATCAATGAAAATTTATTCTTTTATTCATTGCAAAATTGTGTACATTTCTATATGATTTCATCATGCATGATTTTCATTTGACAAGAATTCAAAAGCATATGACTACACCTAATCTCGGAGTGGGTTTTGTCAGCATCAAACTCCTGTTATCAATCGGCCCTCTCGGGTTTTCTCGATTGAATATTTTCTCTTGGTCCTTAATTTTTGCCCAGGATGCCTTTTTTCGGTTTTCACCCTGACAGGGCGCCCAATTTTAGCAAGGCCGCCTTTTTTTCGGTTTTCGACCCGCGGGGCATTTATTCTCTTCTTTTTATTTTTGGTCTTTAGCCATGAAACCTTTTAAGTCTATCGACATTGACCGGGTCCTTGAACTCATTCCCATCGCTGTCTGCTAAAATTGCTGCTCCTTTTGTTAGCAACTTTTTCAAAATGAAAGGTCCTTCCCAGGTTGGTCTGAATTTTCCTCGTATGTCTGGAACTCCTGGCCTCATCATCTTAAAGACCAAATCCCCTTCTTTCAACGGGTGCTTTCGTACTTTCTTGCCAAAGGACCGAGCTAGTCTCTTCTGATAAACCTGATTGTGGTAATAGGCTCTCAACCTATCTTCATCCAATAGATTCAACTGCAACAATCGCTGTTGTGCCCATTCTGTCTCCGGAATCTCGGCTTCTAGGACTGCCCTTAATGATTTCAGCTCGATTTCAACCGGCAGGACTGCTTCAGTTCCATACACCAGAGAGAATGGTGTTGCCCCCGTAGAGGTTCTGATTGTTGTTCTATATCCCCAAAGTGCGAAGGGTAACTTTTCTGCCCAATCCTTGTAGTTCTGAACCATCTTGGCTAAAATTCTCTTCACATTCTTATTCGCCGCTTCAACTGCACCATTCGCTTGAGGACGGTAAGGAGAAGACTTATGATGTTGGATCCCATATTTCTGGAGCATCTGTTTAGTCTCTGCTAGGAATTGTACCCCATTATCAGACACAATGTGATGTGGGAGACCATATCTGCATATCAAATTCAGCTCGATGAATTTAGCCATATCCCTTGCATCAACCTTCTTGAAAGATTCAGCCTCAACCCACTTAGTGAAGTAGTCAATGGCAACTATGATGAATCTATGCCCATTAGAAGCAGTAGGATGGATTTCGCCTATGATGTCTATTCCCCATGCTGCAAATGGCCATGGAGATGTTAAGTTATGTAACTCTGAAACTGGCACATGCCTCAAATTCACGTACTGTTGGCATAACTGGCATTGCTTCACAAATTTTGAACAATCTGTATCCATTGTGAGCCAATAAAACCCTTGGCGCATGATCTTCTTTGCTAAGGCTAAGCCATTCATGTGAGCTCCACAAACCCCGGCATGAACTTCTTCCATAACTCTTTTAGCTTCTTTCTCTGCCAGACATCTTAACTGGATACCATCAGCTTGCCTTTTGTATAAAGTGCCATTAACACTGATGAATTGAGTGGATAACTTCCTGATCATTCTCTGGTCCTTCTCAGTGGCTTCCTCTGGAAAGACTGATCTCTCTAAATAATTCTGAATGTCATAATACCATGGATTTCCATCAATGGCCTCAATGTCCATCACCTGTTTAGCTTCAAAGCAAGGTCTTTCCGAACTATAAATCAACACGGGTTTCATCGCAACTCCTGTTGGGTTATCCCACATAGACACTAATGTTGCTAGAGCATCAGCTAACTGATTTTCGTCTCTGGGGATAAAATGAAAAGTGCAAAACTCAAACTGGCTGCTCAACGTTCTCAAGTGCTTTACATAAGGCAGCAGCCTTTCGTCCTTGACTGACCACTCTCCTTTAATTTGATGAATTACCAAGGAGGAATCCCCAAATACTTCTGCGGTCTTTGCCCCCAGAGCAAACAATGCTTCCAATCCAAAGATGCAAGCTTCGTATTCTGCTTCATTATTGGTAGCCTTATACCTCAGCGTCTTAGCCAATGGTAACCTTTCACCATCTGGGGTCGTAAGAATAACTCCCACGCCTGCTCCCTTATTATTGACTGCTCCATCAAAGATTAATTGCCACCCTTGTACTGCTATGGCCGTGACATCTTCATCTGGGAAGTTGTATTCAAACTGATCTCCCTCAATAGGATGCTCGGCTAAGAACTCCGCTACAGCTCTTCCCTTAATGGTTTTCCTGGTTATGTACTCAATGTCAAATTCCTGCAACAGCAGTAACCATCTTCCCATTTTCCCTAGTAAAGAGGGTGCTTCTTGGAGGTATCTAAGCAGATTATGTTTGGCAACCGTTTGTACCTTGAAGGAATGAAAGTAGTGTCGCAACTTCTTAGAAGCCCAGATAACTGCTAAACAAATCTTTTCTACCTCCACATATTTGGCTTCGTAAGGCAGGAATTTCTTGCTAAGATAGTAAATGGCAAACTCTACACCAAAATCATCTTCCTGAGACATCATAGCACCCACTGAGTTATCTTCCACAGCTAGGTACAGGATTAGTGGTTTGGCATGGCGTGGTGCTCTTAACACCGGAGGATTTAACAAATACTCCTTAATGGTGTCAAAGGCCAATTGACAGTCATTGTTCCATATCACCGGCTGATTCTTCCTAAGAAGCTTGAAAATAGGCTCACATACCGAAGCTAGCTTGGCAATCAATCGGCTGATGTACTGAAGCTTTCCTAGGAAACTTCTAACGTCCTTCTCCTTCTGGGGCACTGGCATCTCTCTTATGGCTTTGACCTTATCGGGATCTACCTCGATTCCCCTCTGGCTTACCACATGGCCTAACAACTTTCCTGATGTAACTCCAAAAATGCACTTCTTGGGATTGAGTTGCAGATCATACTTGCTAATCCTTTGAAAGAACTTTTCTAATGCCTCAAAGTGACCTTCCCTGGTAGCCGACTTAATCATCATGTCATCGACGTACACCTCCACTTCTTTGTGGATTAAGTCATTGAGAACCTTGGTCGCCATCCTCTGATAGGTTGCTCCTGCATTCTTCAACCCAAAAGGCATAACCCGATAGGCATATGTCCCCCACTCGGTGATAAAGGCTGTCTTAATCCGGTCCACTATCTTGTTAAGAATTTGATTGTACCCTGCGTATCCATCCACAAAGCTATACATCATACAAGCAGCAGCACTATCTACTAGCACATCAATATGAGGCAGTGGGAAATCATCTTTAGGGCAAGCTTTGTTCAGGTCTCGATAGTCGACGCATACTCGAACCTTACCGTCTTTCTTAGCTACAGGAACCACATTAGCTAACCATGTTGGGTATTGAACCTCTATCAGGAACTTGGCTTCAATCTGCTTATGGATCTCCTCTTTCACTTTCTGTGCCCATTCTGGCCTAAGCCTCCGAAGCTTTTGCTTGACGGGTTTAAACTCTGGGTAAGTTGGGATGGCATGTTCGGCAACATCTCGATCTATTCCCGGCATATCCTCGTAGGTCCAGGCAAAGACTTTTTCATATTTTTTTAATATTCTCTCAAATTTTATTCTCTCTTCAGGAGTTATGTCTGATGCTAGCAAAATTTCCTTTGGATTTTCCAAAGTTCCGAGATTAAACGCAGTTGTGCCAGTTGAATTAATATCAAAAATGAATGCATCATGCTTATGATCATGCGAAATGAAATCATCAGACACATCACACAAGTAAGCAAAGTTGTTCATCTCATTAACATAATCAGAAACATTAACATTGTTCTCAAAGAGTTCTGGTATAAAAAGAGAATCTAAATGACTATCAACTTCAGTCGATGCTGATGCTGTAGATGACTGTGCTTTGGCTTCTTGATTTGGTGAAATCTTGAGATCCTCAATCTTCGGCTCTGGTTCCACTATCTTCTCCTTCCCTTTGAGCTTAGTGGCTAATAGCTTATCAGTGACGATCTCTTCAGGCTCATCCCTGTCCCATATGCTGCATTGGGTCATAATCTCCTCATCCCAAAAGTTTTCTACAGCTTTAACAACTCCGATCTCCCAATCAAAGACATCGTTGAAAATTTCAAATCCAGGGATAATCTTCCCATCTACCCACTGCGGTTCTTCTTCTCCGGTGTAAGCACAAACCAATGATGATGGCACAAAACTCTCCGAAATATGGGGAATCTTCCCTGACCCTTTCTTCTTACCATATTCTCCTTTGTAGCCCAACCCCTTTCGATCTTTCTGACCACGTGTAGTGATAGCATTCTGCAGCCCTTGTGACTCTTTTCCCAAACCAGCCCCTGGGAGAAAGTGCATCTTCTTCAGCATATTCACCACTTGAGGGCTACCTTCTAGGTTTTGCTCTTCTCCGATCATCGATACATGAAAGCCACTGAATGGCTGATTAGAGATCTCCAAGGCAGACACTTGGTTCTCTCTTGCTGCTTTAATGGTCACTACTTCTCCTTCATGGGGTATTTTAATTATCTGGTGTAATGTGGATGGTACTCCCCCTAACTTGTGGAACCACGATCTACCAAGTAGAGCTGAAAAGTTTGCTGGGATCGGCAGAACCACAAAATCTGTTTCTGTCTCAATGGGCCCTGTCTTTACCAAAGCTTTGAAAATTCCCGATGCTTGCCTCCTGGAGTTATCGTAGGCAGTGATGGTCAGGTCAGATTTGCTTAACATACTCTCATCCATCCCAAAGGCCTGAAGTGCAACCAAAGGGCAGACATTTATCGATGACCCGTCATCAACCATGACACAAGCGGTGTGTTTACCATTGATCTGTGCCTTGATGTACAATGGTCGGTTGTGGTTGCGACCCTCTGTTGGTAGGTCCGCATCAGAAAATACCAACTTCTCCCCGGATCCCCCCTTTACAAGGTCTAAAAGCTCGGATGGAGAGATTGTAGTTGCTACGGTGGATACGCTCAATGCTTCGACTAACTTCTGTCGGTGCGAGGGGGACTGTCTCAAGAGGTCCCAAATAGTTATCTGAGCCGTGGTCTTTTTCAGTTGCTTCACTATTGAATTTTCTTCCGGCTCTTTCTCTGCGATTGCTTGTGCTGGGTCCTGCTGCTTCTCAGCTTCTGGAATGACCCTCCCACTTCTTGTTACTGCTTCTACTCTTTCTTCTTCCTCTGAATCCCACGGATCCGTAAACTCTCCATTTTTCTCATCTTCGTCATCTCCACTCTCACTAGTGGACCAACAGTCTATTGCTGCCACGGAAACCCCTCTTTCATCCACTGCAGGGCGAGTAATAGCGACATACTCATTTCCATATAGATCTTGCATTACGTACCACTCTGGTAGGCTCGATCCGATCATAAAGACTGGAGGTGGCACTGTGTTATAACCAGACTTCTTCTTGCTTTCTCTCTGCTCAGGATCGGTGATCTGCTTGTTGTCAATTAGATCTTGGACCCGATGTCTTAGCGTTATACACTCATCCGTCAAATGCCCGGTATGTTGGTGGAATGCGCAGTATTCATTCTCTTTGTGCCCTGGCTGCCCTTGGGCCTTGGCCGGTTTAGGTGATAGGGGCCGCAGTTTTCCTTCTTTTATTAGCCTCTTCAGCACCCATGATAAAGGCTTACCCAAGTTGGAGAAATACCTCTGACTTACGCCGGTTGCAGACACCTCGGCAGTCTTCCCAACTCTGTTACCACTGCTTGAACCTACTGGTTTGGCTGTCCCCTGATTGCTGTATCCCCTCCGGGCATAGGACTCTCTATTTGCCCTATTGGATAAATATTCTCCTTCCGCTTCTATGGCAATGTCCTTCAAAGACTCCCAATCCTTGAGTCCCTTCATTTTCAGTCCCTCTCTTAAGTAAGGACTGGCATTTCGAATGAATAGCCGAATCTGATCAGAAGTGTCCGGTTTGCGTTTCATCTCCATAACCCGGTTTCTCCACCGAGTAAGGTACTCGTGGAAGGACTCCCCAGCCTTCTGCTATAACAACTCGAGATCTTTCAAAGTGACCTCCATCCGTGTACTGCAATCGTACTACTTAAGGAACTCTTCGGTCAACAAGTCCCAGTCCTCCTTGGATCTCCTGTCAAGCCCATGGTACCAATCAATAGCAGCTCCTGTGAGACTCAAGCAAAAATATTCTATCTTCTGCTTTCTTGTTAAGGTCGTTCCCTTCATGACCAGCGAGTATTGCTTGATGTGTGCAGCAGGATCAGAGGTGCCATCAAATTTGGGAATATCCGGCATCTTAAAATTCTGGGGAATCAGGTCATCCCCATCTAGCTCTCAGTCTTCCGGGTTCATTCCTTTTCCTACGGTCATCATCCTTGCCATGGCCTCAAATCTCTCTTCCATTTTCCTCCACATTGCCTCATCCAGTTTCGGTGACTTCTCTTTAGCTACTTTATGCTCCTCTAGCTCATCTTCCCCAAATTCAGCTTCAGACCTGGGGCCCTCTCTGCGCTCAATAGGTGCAGGCACTCTTTGCTCGACAACAGGTGGG
Source organism: Excoecaria cochinchinensis (assembly GCA_947683425.1). Classification (NCBI taxonomy): domain Eukaryota; kingdom Viridiplantae; phylum Streptophyta; class Magnoliopsida; order Malpighiales; family Euphorbiaceae; genus Excoecaria; species Excoecaria cochinchinensis. The sequence continues at coordinate 17,662 of CANTUQ010000061.1, forward strand.
TCAACCACTGGTTGGTTAATTGCAACAGGACGTTCTTCTCTTACAACCTCTTGTTCAGCTGGTACTCGGATAGGGGCAACAGCAGCTTGTTGACCAGCTATGGTGGTCGCAAGATTGCCCATCATTGCAATCATTCGGGCTTCAAATTCCTCCATTCTCTTTCCTACCTCCTCGGTGATTATTGCCCGAGTTGCATCAGACTCATTTGATGGATTAGCCATGCTTACTTCTGTTGATGATTCGGAAGAAAACCCCACACTATTTTCTGAGATTGACTCTGAACTCTGATCTGACACTAACTCAATTAACCCCAAAAGCGGCGTCCTTCTTAACCGTCCGTCGGGACCTCTAGACCACCCAGGAGAATCTATGATGGCTGAAATGCAAAGATTGTTAAGATGATGCATGATTAAAATGCAATGCATGCTCGTGCTGATGCAACATAGACAAACACATGCAAGCAGATAGATCTTTCCAACCTTGTATCTCCCACACACGTGGTAATGCGGTCTCTTTCCTAGGTGGGCTTGATCCATGGGTTAACGGGGAACCCAATGGACACGTATGGTGCGCGGTGAAAAACCGGCAGCATAACAGCTCCTATCTAATGTACATACGTATGGGTGTTTGGCAATTATGTATTTAAACAATTCAACTTAACTAAGATGGGCCCACCAGGGCATGAAAGCCTTTGATGAAGACCATTTAATTAAATTGATTTCGTTTAATATATGATGGCCCATATAGCAAGCATAGTATTACGGTACATTTCACCTAGTGGAAGTATCTATTGCCATTACATGAGCTTTGGAGAAGGGAGATGTTACTTTAAGGCTACCCAAGCATGATCCCTGCCGACGGGTCTAGCTCATCACAAGCATAGCGACCAGTCGGGTCGTCATTTTGATATACCATTGAGGTACGTGGCTTGGGCTGGTGATTATCCTTAACACTTCCCCAAATTGAGTGAAAATGAGGTCGTGCTTCGGGAACGCACCGGGGCTTGAAAAGGGACCAAACTAACTTAATCTAAAGCTCTAATGAGATGATATGCAATTTTGAGATAAAGCGAATTTATGAATTAAATTTTAACCATAAATGTTAAATGAGGTATTTTCAAATTGAAATCTCGAACCATATCGTCCCCAGTGGAGTCGCCACTGTGACGCGCGCCGGATCCCGATGCGCCGCCCTTTCGGACCGCCCGCACGTGGGCGATCGGGGCATTTGCGGGTCCGTGGGCATCTTTCAATAAATCGCAAGTGCGTCTATGTTGGGCAACAAGGAGGTATCATGGAGTCGCCACCCAATAGAACATTGGGAAAGTTACTCTCGCCTCGGAGAGCCTAAGACTTGCGCATTTTACCCATGTTGGGCCGTGAGGCCTAGGATTAGCGCTAAAGTCTCGTGACCCAAGAAGTATGTTGGAGGATAACCTCTAACCTCTTGAGCCCAAAGACCAGAGCTGGGTCCGGGATTTCTCATCTATTTCTACCTCGATTAATTTATGATTGAATTTTAATTGTCATTAATTCGCTCTCTCTCCACACAATGCAGTTAATTTAAGGCGCATTTACTCATGTTAGGAAAACCATAAATTAGCAAGTAAAGCAATGAATTACAATAATACAAGGAGCGGAATACAACTCCCATTTAAAAATGCAAACATACATAAAACCGGGGAATTTATTAATTATGAGGACTTTGGTCCCCGCATGCACAATTAAAGAAAATGTTCTGGATATGATGATTTTTATTTGGGATGAAAATTAGGACATTGGTCCCATTTTAATATGAAAAATCTAAATTAATTTAGTAAGAAATATTTTTATGATCTTTATTTAGGTGCGCATAGGAAAACATTTTATTCAATGAATATATACAAGGAAATTAAAAATATAAACGAAATGAGAATTAAAAATGTATAAAGGAAATACCAAACCCCGCAACTCTTCCTTCATGTGCATGGATGCTCAAATGAGAATAAAACAATGATTTGCAACCAAAAATCAAAAAGAAATTCATGTTAGTGATTAGGCCAATGAAATAATACAACATAAAAGGTAATATGTACAATGACCATATAACATGCATAAGATACTATAACATGCATAAAAAATAATTATGATTCAATTTAACATGCATAAAGTGATTAAGATGCAATTTAACATGCATAAGGTGATGAAGTATCATGGCATATGCAACTTATTAATAATAGTTATTAACATACATGGAAGATTAGTGACAATCAATTTTATTATAGTTAAGATATGAATAAATGTGTAACATGAGAATAATTCCACTTGACATGCATAATTAGCATAAAATAATGACTATAACACTCATACATGCAAAAGAAAGCATAATAATAAACATGATATAGCATTAAGAAATTAAAGGTATTTACAACCTAAAACATAGATAATTACATGAACAAAGAATAATTTGACATGAAAATAAAAGAATAATAGAATTTAAAAAAAGGCTTATTTGTTATATGAATAATTGAAGGTAAAAAAAATAAGAAGAAGAATATGGAGACTAAGAGAATTTACATGTTTAATATGTTAATTGGAAGCCAAAATAAATGAAATTAACAAGAGAATTAATGAGTAAAGCCAAGAATAATTACCCTCAAATTCAGTTTTGAAGAATTGAAGATAGAAGTGTTGAATTCCTTGTCTTCTCTTGTGAAAATCCTTAGAAAATAGCTTGAAAACTTGAAGAAAAGCTTTTGGAAACAAGTGTGTAAGATGGATTTTTTTCTCTCAACTCAAAGCTCCAAAATTCAGTTTTTTTTCTCCAAAATGTTCCTCCCTCATCCTCCTCCGTTTCTGAATTTTTCTAGTGTTTTTAACCATCAAAAACTACCCAAAAACCACCAAAAACCGTCCAAAAACGGTTGAAAATTGAGTGGGGGTCGAAAAGTGGGCGAAATGGGCGAAGTGGGGCGATTTCGGCGATTTCCGCGCGCCTCGCGCACGTCTCCGCGCGGAGTTGCGCGGAACTTCCGCGCACGTCGTGCGCGGAGCGAGCGACGCCCAAGGCGTCGCTCGCGCAAAATGACCGACGCCAAGGGCGTTGGTCGCGCGGAGCGCGCGCTCCGCGCACGTAAATTGGCGACGGCTTCGGCCGTCGCCCTTCCGTCGCTAACTTTTTCCCCTATTTTCCACTTTTCAACATTTTTCCATCATTTTTCACCTTTTTTTTTTTTTTTATAAAATACCCTCAACCTACAACACACTTTTTCTTCTTCAAAATAATTTAAAAAATATTTTTAAAATATTTTTAAAATACCCTTTTTACTCACCGAAAAGACAAGGAAAATCACTTCTGAGCTCCAATCTTTTTGCCTATAAGCCGGCATAGCTAAATTTCATCATCGGGTAATCCTGATCAAGGCTACTCGGGACCCGGTGTCTACACAGTGTTGGTATCGTTGCCGTATAGCTCTCTCAAAACAAACTATTCGGGCAGACTGGACTAGATCATGAATACCAGTGGGGGCACATTGTTATACCCAGACTTCTTCTGACCTCCCCTCTTCTCCGGGTCTGTTATTTGCTTCAAATTAATTGGGTCTTGGAATGCGTGCCTCAAAGCTTTGTACTCATTAGTTGTATGCCCAGTATGTTGATAATATGCACAGTATTCATTATCCTTATGGCCCGGTATACCTTGAGTCCTGGCAGGTCGAGGCAGCAAAGGCTGCAACTTCCCCTCCTTCATCAACCTCCGAAGTACCCATGATAGCGACCTTCCCAAATTAGAGAAATGTTTCGGGGTTGTGTTAGTGGCTGATACTTTGGCTGCCTTTGTCATGCCACTACCGGAGCCTACTGACCTACTTGCCCCCTGAGTGCTGCTGCCCTTCTTGGCATAGTTCTCATTACTCGCCCTCCTAGCAAGGTATTCTCCTTCGGCCTCAATGGCGATGTCTTTCAGGGACTCCCAGTCTCTTAATCCCTTCATCTTCAATCCCTCTCTCAGATACGGGCTCGCATTTTTAATGAACAACTGTCTCTGGTCTTGAGTATCTGGTTTTCTTTTAATTTTCATCACCTGATTCCTCCATCGGGCTAGATATTCATGGAAAGACTCGCCTCCCTTTTGCTGCAACAACTCCAGGTCCATCAGAGTGACCTCCATCCTTGTACTATAGTCATACTGCCTCAAAAACTCTTCCGTCAGCAAATCCTAGTCTTTTTTAGTTCTGCGGTCAAGCCCGTGGTACCAATCCACTACTGGGCCAGTCAAGCTCAGGCAAAAGTACTCAATCTTCTGCCTTTTCATCAAAGTAGTACCCTTTATCACCAATGAGTACTATTTTATATGTGCAGTGGGATCGGAAGTGCCATCAAACTTCGGAACATCCGGCATCTTAAAGTTCATCGGGATTGAATCCTCCCCTTATAACTCCTTATCTTCGAGGTTCATTCCTCGCTCCCTCGTCAGCATCCTTGCCATCACTTCAAATTTCTCTTCCATCTTCTTCCAGATGGCTTCTTCATTCTGAGGCACCTTCCCTCTTTCTTACACTATTTCTTCATACTCGTCATCTTCCCAGTCATCTTCTATTCTCTGGGCTGGCCTTCTTCTTCTGGTGGCATCTGCCCCTCTTGGTGAGTTTGCCCTTTCTTCGTGTAGAGAAAATTGAGCTGAAGTAGCGTAGCTAGTTTTTGAAGGACTGTCCGGATACTCCACCCTTTCTGGTTGCTCAAAGAATGGATTTCAGTATAGTCACCCTTGAGAATCTCTTAACCACTTAGGTAGATCTATGATGGTTGCAAAACATACCCGTTAGGATGATGCGAGAATGACATATAATGCATGATCGTGCTTATACAACATCCACAAATCACATGCAAGCACATAGGTCTTTCCAACCTTATTACTTCTGCACACAAGGTCATAGTCTCTTTCCTAGGTGGGATTGGCCCATGGGTCAACAGGGGGCTCGATGGACGCGTATGGTGCATGGTGGAAAACCGGCAGTATAAGCTCTCCTAACTAATGCACAGGCGCTTGGGTTATGATCGTTATGTATTTAGGTAGTCCGAATAAGATGACATGGCCCTATCGGGTCATGAAAGCCTTTGATTAGGTCACCAATCAAATTATCTGGGTTTGTCTAATACATAATGATCCATACAGTATGCATAGTATTAAGGTTCATACCACTTAGGGGAAGTAATTATTCCCATTACATGAGCTTTAGTCAAAGGTTATGATACTTTAGGGCTACCCAAGCATGGTCCTTGCCAAAGGGTCTAGCTCATCACGAGCGTAACGATCGATCGGGTCTCCATTTAATATACCATGATGATACGAGATTTGGACTGGTGATTATTCTTAACACTTCCCTATATTGAGTGAACATAGAGTCGTGCTTCGAGAATACACCAGGGTGAAAAGAGGGACCAAACTAGCATAGATCTAAGGTTCTAATGAGATGCAATGCAGCTTTGAAAAAGAATGAGATTTTTAAATTAAAACTCAATTGTAAATTTTAACCAAGGTACTTTCAAAGCAAAGTCTTGAGTATTGTCCCCAGTGGAGTCGCCACTGTGACGCGCATCGAACCCACGGGCGCCCCGAACCACTCGCTTTCAGGGCCTTCGGGATGAGGTTCATGAAAACTTGTAAGAAATTATAAGTGCGTCCATTTTTGGCAACAAGGAGGTTTCATGGAGTTGCCACCCAATAGAACATTAGGAAAGTTTGTCTAGCCTCAGTGAGCCTAAGACTGTGCTACTGTGTCCATTATAGGCAAGTCGGAGGTGTCTTGGAGGCTTCCATCCTAATGATAGGATGGTCCTCTAACCTCACGTTTGGGCAAACTAGAGGTGTCTTGTAGGTATCCACCCTAATAGAACATTAGGATGGTCCTCTCGCTTCGTGGCACCTAGGACAGTGCAATTTTGAGCCTTTTTCGAGACACAAGAGGTGTCTTGGAGGACCCATCCCAGCAGAACATTAAGATAACCCTCTCGCCTCGTTGAGCCCAAAGACTAGAGAAGGTTTGGGACTTCCCATTTATTCATACCTTGGTTAGGTTTATAGTTGAGTTTTGAATTTATCGTTTCATCCCATTTCTCATTCAATTTAATGTAGTTAAATTAAAGCGCAAATTATCCATTCAAGGGAAGCGATAAATAAAGCATAATTAAAATAAAGTGCATGAAAAATAAATTACAACAAAACTAGGGGCAGAATACAACCCCCATTATAAAATGCAAGCGATTCATACATAAATCGGGATATAAATTAAGAGTGAGGACATTGGTTCTCGCATGCATATTTATTGCAAAAATGGTTTTGAGGCGTCAATTTCATTTGCTGAAAAAATAGGACATTGGTCCTCATTTTACAAAAGACCCAAATTTAATTAATAAAAAATATTTAACCATTTTACATTAGCGAGATAATATGAGAAGAACATTATTCATAATAATGATATGAATTAAATAAAAAGGGGATAGAGTCTAGAAAGTGAACCCGGGAGGAGACCCATAGGTCTTTGCATAGCTTCTACATCAAATGGCCACAAATTCACCAAACAAGTCAAAAATAAAACTCACAAAAATAAAGGACATGTTAGTGTAAAATTAAAGAATAAAAATAAATATAAAATCAAATGATAAAGAGGAAAATGGAGGGAATTACACGAGAAAAATATTAGAAACAAAAGAAGAAAAAGAAAAGGAGTTAAATGGGGAAAGGAGGCCTAGGGACAACCCAAAGCGCATGACCGACGGGCATCCCTGGGAGCGACAGACGGGTGTAAGGGAAAACCTCGATGGCCCGTCGCTCGCTTGAGCGACGACATTCGATAGTCCTTATGCCCGTTGGTTGCCACTGTTCTCGAAAATAAACTAAAAATTGAAAATTCTTTTTGTTTTAATTTGAATAAAAAAGGGGATTTTTATGCAAGAAATCATAAAAAATAATTGAATTCAAAGTAATAGGTCCAGAATATTTACCCTCGGATTTTTACCTCGTAAAGGTGAACGTTGCAAGATTTTAACTCCTCGAGTTCTATAAGGATCGGATTCTGATCACGCGATCGGGAGAGATTTTTGGTTGCAAAAATCTCACTTTGAAAAATAAACCAAGATAAGGAAATTATTTTCTCTTTCTTGGAATTTTGAGAGCGACGAATGTCTGAATTAGCTAGATTGATGAAATCGAATGGATCTTATTTCCTCGGATTAGTGTAATTCGAGAATAAAATAAAATAAAAGAACAAGAAATTTTGAAAGAAAATTCTTTTTTGTAGAAATTGAAAATGAGATCCTCTGTGGAGAATTGCTAAGCTTTAATTTTCTAGTTAAAAGTTTTCTAAGCAATAGTTTTTCAGCAAAATTTTCCACCCTGAAAACTGAATCCCCTTCCCTTATTTATAGATTTTGGAAGAAATTTCAAATAAGTTTAAATTTTAAATTTAGATTGGAAGAGGATTTTTCGAAATTAAATCAGCAAAGAAAGATATTCAGAATATCTCAAAATCAAATCCACTTTTTTAAAAAAATTTGAAAAGATTTTGGAGATTTAAAAGATGTTTTGGATATTTTGTAAATCTTTTCAAATCTCACCCAAAATCTGGCGGTTAAAGCTACAAAATCAATGACCGACGGGCGTCTGTGGATAACAAACGACCATTGGTAAAAAGGGCAACAACGGTCATTTGACTGGTAACCTTACACATGGCACAACAGCCACTCGCGGGGCGTTACTCGACCAAGCTATGGGCATCGCTCGGATGGAGCGACGGGCATTGCTCAGGTGGAGCGACGGGCACCGCTCGGGTCGAGCGACGGGCATCGCTCAAGTGAGCGACAGGCACCACTCATGCGAACGACGGGCACTCCCCTGAGCGATAACCGGCGCTTGACAAAGAGCGACGGGCCCATTGCGCGAGCGATGGGCTATACTACCACAGACGAGCAGCCCGTCTGTTGACAAAAATTCCAATTTTCAAGGTTTTGGCTATCCTAAATCTCCCGTTCCCCAGAAAACTTTCGATCCTCATAAAACTGGAGAATGAGCACCCACAACTTTCCCCACTTGTGCGAAACCAACGTTAGCTTCTTCATCGGGTAACTCTAATCTGGACTACCTTAGGACCCGGTGTCTACAGATATCGCTATAGAGGCAGAGGGTGAATATATTGCTAGGAGGGCAAGTAGTGAGACTTATGACAAAAAGGGCTACACTAATCAAGGGGCAACCAAGTCAGCAAGCTCCAGTAGTAGTAATAGAAGTGGGAAGACAGCTGAGGTGTCGGCAACAAGTGTGAATTAGAGGTACTTCTCAAATTTATGTCGGCCTTTGTCATGGGTATTAAAAAGACTGATAAAGGATGGGAAGCTACAACCCCTGCCACCCAGGCCAGCCATAACCCAAGAACAACCAGGGCATAAAGGGAATGAATATTGTGCCTTTCACCAATATACTGGGCATATGACAGACAATTGCATAATGCTGAGGCACTAGATTCAGGATCTAATCAATAGTAACCAGATCTGTAACACCACCTACCCATACATAGGAGAACCCATCCGCAAGGGTGTGAGAACCCGTACAAGAAGGGGTGTCACACCAAACAGAATTGTAAATACATACATTCATAAATATAACAAACATATAAACTGCAGAAATTAAAACTTCAAACCAAAAGATCATTCATTCATAGGAGAGCCATATTCAATTACATAATTGTTCTGATACCAACATAATTACATCAGTCAGAGATACATAGCAGAAGCTTAACAAAACTATATACAAGAGAGATCACTATTACAAAATAATGATGAAACAAAAAGAAACTATGTCCTATCAACAATCCCACTATGTTGGCTTGACTGGCAGTGACCCTCCCAAAAGCTATACACCTTCTGCACCTGGACGGGTGAAAACACCGTGCTAAGCGATAACGCTTAGTGGGGAAACAAACAACAATAATATGGACGGTGACGCGACCTCAGCAAGTGTACTGAATCGGCAAGTAATATAGTGGACTAAATTCGGACACCAAATTATCGTACCCAAGGGACTGTGTCTGCAAGCAATGAAAATCAAATGTATGCTAAAGAATTCCCAATTGTTTGAATTGATCAAGTTAACTATTGATTGAAAATAAAGAATTTAAATAACCAAAATAAACAAACAAAAATAATCAAATTAAATTGACAGCAATAATTGCAATAAACAAAATGATGGAAAAATTAACAAGATAAGAATTCAAAAATAGACAAACGTTGCTCAGGTTCACTCATCCACCCCATACCCAGATATGAATAAAATTAATCCAAAAATCATTTATGAAAGAAATCGTGATAACCCTCTTAACCCAGGCTTCCCAAACGGAGTCAGCCACTCAAATTATATGACATCCCAAACCGGAGTCAGCCATATAATCAGCCTATGCACGGGTCTAAAATCCTAAGTTTTGTTTATTTTCCCAATATGGAGTCAAATAACCTAGAACTTAATTATCTCACTCATCATTCTAGTCTTAAATCACAAAATCCTGCACTTCTAGATTCCCAATTGGAGTCGTCCAAAATACACAGCAAGAATGATAAAACTGAATATAATTAACCATGGTATTCAATCCCATATAACTCAATAACCAACAAAGATAATGAAATAAATCATTCAAAAAAACTGGAAATTAACTTGATAAAATAAATTCCATGAATCAATAATAAATACCAGTGAAATAAACCATTCAATCATATATTTAAATTCAAAAGATGTTCAGAATTCACATCATGGGTAGGGGATTCAGAGATCCCCCAAACAACTAAAAGACTACTCACAATCCATTACAAAATCAAAAGGAAAGAGGAAAGAATAAACCCAGAAATTCATTGAGGTGTAAATCCCGGTTGAACCCTTAGTTCTTTAATCTCCTTCTTCAAATCTTCAGTAGAGAAAATCTGGAAATTCTCTGAATGTAAAAACTATTCTTGAAATTAAACTAGGTATTTTTTTTTTAAAACTCTTGAATTGCAAATCCAACCTCAAGATAAAATCATAAATCTTAATTAAGAACAATCGAAAAACTACCCCAAAATTCTCTCTCTAAAACCCTAATCTGAAAATAGATTCAAAAACTAACCGCCGCCTGCTGCACTGCAGACTTTTCTTTTTATATCCCGAGGGGTCACGGTGGTAACCAAAATGGTTGCCACCGTGAGGTGTTGAGGAAGTAAATCTGGCTTGCGTGTAGGATAGGGGTCACGGTGGTAACCAAGATAGGTTGCCACCGTGACATGCTCAAATTTTTGCTTCTGTCCAGGAATTTCCTATGTCACGGTGGTAACCTCATTACCTTGCCACCGTGAGGTAACTCCTCACTTGGTTTTGTCTTGGTGCGAACTAGGTCACGGTGGTGATGACATTGGTTACCACCGTGACCCATAACATGTATGCATTCTACCCAATGGATACACATGTCACGGTGGTGATGACATTGGTTACCACCGTGACCTAGGGTATTCCTGCATTCTGCTTTTAACTCCTTTGGATGTCACGGTGGTGACCAAAGTCATCACCACCATGAGGTACCTAAAGAAAACTGCACAAAATCAAACTTAATAAAAAACTAACACAAATTGCATAAAAAATCTAATTTCACTAACATTGACACAATTAATCTAAAGTAATCATATCACGACAATAAACACTACTGAACACCATAAATTATACGAAAATACTACCAAATCTAAATTCTAAAATGAAGTTATCAAAATACCCCACACTTAGACTTTGCTCGACCTTGAGTACATGAACTATCCACATTCCTGAAATATCAAACTTTAACTCAGAATACGAAAACTTAACAACAATCATAGCACAAAGCAGAAGGGTCTTAGTTACAAATCCTCAAATCAATTTATATCAAATAATTTCACATGTGTGTGTGCTAAGCTCAAAAACAATTTTCTCTTTTTAAAACAAAATAACCAATACATTCCAGCAATTGAGCAAAGTAATTAAATATGCAAATGAATTTGCATACAGGTTTCGCACTTAAAACTCAGGATAATCATACGCCTCTCCTTTAGCACCGGAACCACAAGGGTCATCTCCACTTAAACAACTCAAATCAAGAACAGGATCAAAAGGACTTATTCCAAAGTTGTAATGTTGGGTTAGGGTATTGGCTAACAAGAAAAGTAAGGGAAATCAAATAAAGAGTCAGCCACTCAACCTATAATTTCAACTACCCAAAACTGAACAAGATTGTCCATGACCTACCTTCAATTTACCCATAATTTCCAATGTTGTCTAAACTTCCCCATACATAAAATACATCGAACTCAAAACAACAAGGTGATGAACTTCCCTTTTTAATTAACTTTTAAACCCAATTATCCGTAAATATGAGTATGTCTTCTTCTACTCAAAGGTACCCCACACTTGAATTTTTCTATATTCAATACATCAAAATTAACTAAAAATAACAAAACTCATTAAACTTTCATTTGTCATTTTTTTTTCTCTTTCTTTTATATATATATATATATATATATATATATATATATATATATATATATTTTATAAGGGAAAGTTTAACACCATACTAAATAATACCCACAAAATTCAACAATTCTTCTCACACTTCCACTATTTCAATAATAGATACCCTTATTCAACTTTCAATGATATTCCAACCCAATCCTAGAGTGGCCAATTCTTAGAAAAGGGTAGGCAAAGGCATTTAGGCTAAATTGTAAATTAAGAGTGTAACAAGAAAATTGCGTAGTACGCTTTTAGCATACCAAATTGGCTCAACTGGGCTAGCAATGGAAATAACATAAACAGGTAGGTCTAAAGCTATTTAAAAGTGGTTATCAAAGAAACAAATTGCCTTAATCATGTCTTAAACTTGTTTAAGTTGTTATGATGTTTCGAAGGGTGATGAGGAAGGTTCTAACCAACCTAAAATTCCTTCACTCAAAAACTCTTATGCACTGGATTTTTCAAATTTTTACAAACAAGCCTATAGTGCATAAAAGATTGGAAATCACAGGATATATGATTGATTGAGATTCAATTTGCTTCTAAAACTTCCAACTACTCATTTGCCAAGATCAGTTTTTAAGATAGACCATTCTCCAATTAAAGTTCAAAACATTCACAACATGAATAACTGAGGTTAAGCCAAGCTGAGATAAAGATATTTAGGCAACGACAATAAAGTATAAATAAACTAAAACAGAAATAAACATGCATCATACATCAATGGCTGTTAATTACATATATATATGAAGTTAATTTCTCCTACCCTCCACACAAAAACTTGCTGTCCCCAGTAAGTAATAATATTACATATCAAGAAGAAAAATAAAAATAAAATAAACAAAAATCAAAACAAAAGATAAGAAGTCTCCCTGATCACTGATCTGATGGTGGTGGTGGAAACTGTGCATCAAACCGCGCAGCCAATGAGGACAGTCCCAACAACACTTGATCCATCTAGGACTGGAGATAGGCCTGCGAGGTGGAGATGGTGTCCACTGATGCGGCGATTGTGTCCATACGTGCCATCAGAGCGTCGTACTGCTGTGATGATAATTGCGTAGGCTCTGGTACTGGAGGTGCTTTCGGATCATCCTCGTGCTCATAGGGTAAACCTCCTAGACCCCGCTGGACTCCCTGAAGATACTCGGCGCGGGTAGTCAATCTGTATCCATGTCCAGTCATCGCATCGTCCACTACGACTTTCATGTTCTTTAACAGCTTCTTATCAATAGTCTCAGTGGATGAAAGTGACTTGGGTCTACTCAAGGCGTGATGCACACCCTTAGCAATTACTGTGACCAACCCACCCAAAGCAATCTTCTTCACCTTTTTGGGGTTCCATTGCATCTCTTCCAACTTATGCCACAAATGGGGTGCCCCATTAATTTGCACACCCCGCACCATACAAGCTAGAAATAATGCTTCCGGTAAATTGACCTGCCCTGGTGAGTCCACATGACTCAGAAAAGATAGTGAGAAAAATCTATGGAGGTTCCGCATGGCATGAGTATCGAGATGGTGGGCCTTTGTCTTGCCTGATACATATTGCGTGGCTGTCACCGAATCTCGAATGATTGCCCAGGCGAAATCCTTGTCATAATCCGCAAAACAATCTGGAGCGAGGGCAGGGAAACCTAGCATTTCAAAAAAATTGACAAAAGATCGCTCGTACTTTGTACCCTAAAAAAAAAAGTTACTCTTCCCGGATCTTGGAAGGGTCGCGGCTGATACTACATTGCATAGTAGACACGAAATCTCTTGTCAACCCCAGATAGACTTTCTCGTTAATCGCAAAAAGCCGCTCCCAACAAATATTTGATATTAGCCGCTGTACGTCATTTTTTATTCCCAGCTTTTCCAACAAATCAAAATCCAAATAGCTCGTTGGAATGTACGAGCATTTGGAAAACAGAGCATATGCAGGTTTCTGACTGGTCGGAACCCAAGAAGGCACATGGGAAATATCAACATTAGGCTGGCTGGATGTTTGTCCTGATGAACTAGAGGCTAGAGCAGAGCTTTTGCTCTTAGGAGCCACTGCACAATATGGAAAAACCAAATTCAATAGCATGCGATGGGCATCAATAGCAATGGATATTAAAATAAAGCATAATGTCAAGCTCCTACTAATTTGTTAAACAATCTTTCAATTCCAAATGAATAACATAAAAGATGCAATAATGCAAGAAGAATGCAAATGACAAAAGCACAATCCAGCAAAAGTGATGAGCAACTTCAGTATTAAACCCAGAATCACTAGTAGCAAAACTCAATAGAAGGTTAAAAGAATTTGAGCTACTGTCAAAAGGCAAAAATGATAAATGAGAACAACAAACTCATTTGAACATTATTGCGAAAGAATCTTGGCATTTCAAATTGGCAGGAATTAGAAAAAAAAAAAGGAAAACCATTCATTCAGACTTGTAAACTGGAATTTTAAAACAAATGGGCGCGTGGGTCATGGTGGTAACAAAATAGGTTGCCACCGTGAGGTACCTAAAACTTGTAATCCAAAATTGAACCGCCTCTTGGTCACGGTGACAACCAAATTCTTTTTCACCATGACATACGAAAAATTCAAAACAGAATGGAAGTGTCAACATGTCACGGTGGTAACCAGATTTCATTGCCACCGTGACATGTGCAAACTCAAAACAGAATTGAAACTCACCTTCTGTCACGGTGGTAATCCAAAACCATTTCCACCGTGACATACCAAATATGCCAATCCAAAATGGCTCCCTCATGTGGTCACGGTGGTAACTAACTACCTTGTCACCGTGACATGTGCACATCCCCAATTCCAGAATGCATTCTACACTGGTCACAATGGTAACTACAATCCATTGCCACCGTGACCACCTGCAAACTAGAAAAAAAATATTCATCAACTACTCAAAACTTCAGCTATTAAAACCTTGAACATTCTCCCTTTAACAACATGATTTTCTTTTGACGACAAGCCAAACAACTTAAACAAAAAAAAACAAGAATAACTACATAAAGAAAAGAACATTAAACACAAAATAACATAATTGGAGAAGAAGTTCTGCGTTTAACAAGTCCGCAGTTGGACTTTTAAATACCGTTAAGGATCCGCAAGGTTGACTATCGCTAAAGCCCCATCATACTTTGATTCAAAATAAGGCTTCACACGGTGTCCATTTACCTTGAACTCATGTTCACCATTCGGTTGCTTCAATGTGATCACTCCAAACTGATCAGCTCCCACAACCTTATACGGCCCCTTCCACCGCGATTTTAACTTTCCAGGAAATAAATGCAACCTGCTATCATATAAAAGAACTTTCATACCTGGAAGGAATTCTTTCGTGACTAATTTCTTGTCGTGCCATTTCTTTGTGTTTGCCTTATACTTCTCTGCTTGTTGGTACGACCAATAGCGTATCTCTTCCAATTCGTTCATCTGGAGAAGTCTCTTCTCACCTGCACTCTTGATATCAAAATTTAAAAACTTGGTTGCCCAATAAGCCTTGTGTTCTAATTCAACAGGGAGATGACAAGATTTGCCAAAAACAAGCCTAAATGGGGATAATCCTATAGATGTTTTGAATGCAGTTCGGTAAGCCCACAAAGCTTCATCCAACCTTAAATACCAATCCTTTCTAGATGAAATTATAGTTTTTTCTAGGATGGCCTTAAGTTCCCGATTGGACACTTCAACCTGCCCATTGGCTTGAGCATGATAAGGGGTGGTTACCTTATGCCTAACTCCAAAGTTTCCCAATAAAGCCTTCAATTGGTGGTTAACAAAATGTTTACCACCATCACTATTAATTGCTCTAGAGGCTCCAAATCGGGTGAATATATTTTTTCTCAAGAAATCCAGAACAACCTTGGCATCACAAGTTCTAGTGGCTATTGCTTCTACCCATTTACTCAAATAGTCCACTGCCACCAAAATATACTCATACCCATAAGAAACCGGAAAAGGTCCCATAAAGTCTATCCCCCACAAATCAAATAATTCTACCTCTAGCAAATTGGTTAAAGGCATCTCATCTCTCTTAGAAATGTTACCTACTCTCTGACACCTATCACAGGTTTTCACAAAAACTTGCACATCTTTAAACATAGTAGGCCAATAAAAACCAGAGGATAAAATTTTCGATACCGTTCTATTTGGTTCATGGTGCCCACCAGCTTCCCCACTATGACATGCCTTGATGATCGCTCCCTTCTCCTCATCTGAGATACATCTCCTCAGCACTTGATCAGCACACAGGCGAAACAAATAGGGGTCATCCCAAATGTAGTGTTTGGCATCAGCTTTCAGTTTCTTCTTTTGCTACCAAGTAAAATCTTTAGGCATAAAACCTCCTGCAAGAAAATTTGCTATGTTAGCAAACCAAGGAACAGAAGTGTCACAAGCAAATAAAGCACAAATGTGTTCATCAGGAAATAAATCTAAAATTTCCCCCTTTTCAATATGGTTATTTTCCATTCTTGACAAATGATCTGCCACGAAGTTTTCAGCGCCCTTCGTAATTTCTAAATCGAACTCTTGCAATAGCAACACCCAACGAATCAGCCTCGGGACCCGGTGTCTACACCTACACCTCTAAACTGATCAAACAAATCCTCGACTCTAGGCAAGGGATACTTGTTCTTCACTGTGACCTTGTTAATTTGCCTATAGTCGATACACATCCTCAAAGAGCCATCTTTCTTCTTGACAAACAAAACCGAGGCTCCCCATGGAGATATGCTAGGTCAAATAAACCCCTTATCCAATAACTCTTGTAGCTGAGTTTTGAGTTCTCTCAACTCTACAGGAGCCATCCAATAAGGTGCTTTCGAAATGGGTGAAGTACCCAGCAAAATCTCTACGGACAACTCCACTTCTCTCTCGGGAGGCAAACCAGGCAATTCACTCGAAAATAAATCACCAAACTCCGTAACAACGGGGATACCCTCAATCTCAACCTGATCATGCTTTGAATCCAATACAACTGCTAAGAATGCCTCACAACCTTTCCTCATAAACTGCTTAGCTTGCATGGCGGAGATCACATTACTCAAAGAACTCGAACCCAATCCTTTAACCACTACTGAAGATCGATCTCTATCTTGCAACACAACTACCTTCCTATGACAATCCATAACAGCTTGATACTTACTAAGCCAATCTATTCCTAAAATCAAATCAAACTCCCGGAAAGGCAACTCAATCAAATCAGCATGAAACTCAACTCTCTAAACCAAAAGGGGATAATTCCTATGCACTCTACTCAAGTTGACACTATGCCCTAAAGGACTGGTCACACAAACCTCATAATCTAACTGGTCAACATCATGCATCTTATCAAACAATATACTTATGCACAAATATGAGTGTGTGGAGCCAAGGTCAATTAGAGCATCAAAGAGTAGGAACTTACCAGCAATCAAATTAGGGGCATCTTGCTCATCCCGAGCTCTCAAGGCATACGATTTAGTAGGAACCATCAAAGGACGATCAACTGACTTTGATAGAGTTCCCTCTCTTTGCCGACCACCTTGACCTCTACCTCGGCCTCTACTACGACTGGCTTGCGGAGCATTAGAGCCAACTCTATGTGTGATTGTGTGTGTGTTAAATTGTGGCATGTGCTATTTTTGTATATATAAAGTAGATATGCATGATTTAAATTTAGTGTTATATAATTGCGGGGGTGTTTGGGTGAGAGAGTGTGTAGGAGATTAAGTGAGGTTGGGCTTGAGTATAGGTATAAGGATGAGTTTTGTGTATGTTTGGAGGGAGCTTTACAATGGGGAGTTGCCATGTGGCAAGGGAGTGGATAAGTTTAGTGAGGAGAGAGGGGAGAGGGTCAAATTTTCCTTCTCTTTTTCCCATTTCCTTCCCTTCTTTCCTTGGAATACGTCCTTTTTACTAGCAATTGTGGTGAGTTTTGGGTGATCTTAAGTTGAATTAGGTAAGTAATAGCTACTTGTTCTTCCTCATCCCCTTATTTCTTCTATTTTGGTTAATTTAGGTTTTGGTTATTTTGGGGGTTTGACTTCTAAGCTTGTGTGATGGATGTTTTTGTTTATAAAACACTCCTAGAGAGCCCAAAGGCAAGGAAATTGCCAGTGGAAGCGGAGCCCGTGATGAAAGTCCAAGTATTCAAGATTTGGGAATGTTGTGGTTTTTGTGTGCGTTTTGTATGATTTTTGTGTTTTGTGTTAAATATTGAAATTGATGAGATATAAGATGAGTATTTGTATCTAACTGACATAGGTATTAATTATTTTGGGTCAAGATGTATGATTGGTGAAGAATTGAGTTGTGGCATGAGTTTGTATGAAATTTATGAGAAATTGTTAGTTTGACAAATTCTGGAATGTGATCTTGTAAATTTGATGATTTGATGATGATGATTAGTTTATAAGTTGAGTTTTAGGTGGTTTAAGGTATTGGGAATGATGTATTTGTGTGGGGTTGTGTTTTGAAGTCAATTAAAGGTTTAGGTGAATTTTAGAAGTGGAAATCTGTAGGTTTTTCGCATAAGGGTTGGAAATCCCGACCTTGTCGTGAGCGTAACACTATCGCGAGGTCGCGATAGATGTTAGCGATTGCAGCCTTCACGCGAGCTATATACACGCTGCCGAGCAGCCTCGGTGAGGGCTCTCTGTTAGAGCCGCGAGCGTGAAAGAGCGTCTAGTCACCGCACGACCTTTGGTCAGTCTCCTGTCGCGAGTGCGCGCCAGTGATAGAAGATACTGGCAGCTCACTGTCGTAAGCATGGCAGTGAGGTGCAAATTCTTCCCCGTGCCAGTGCGAGGGCTGTCGCGACTGTGACTTGAGGCAGATCTTCGCCTCTATCACGAGCGCGATACCTTCTGGCTTCAAAAAGTGAATTTTTTTTTGTGTTTCTAAAGTTTAATTTTAAGTCTTGTTATGCTTTCCTATTTATAAATAGACAATTTTAAGAACGATATGAATGTATATTAGTTGAACTACACTTGACCTGCATAAGTCAATAAGTGGATAAATAGGCATGCCTATAAAGGATAGTTTGCTGCAGCCATGCATATGCGTTTTGGACCCTGATTAGGTCCCTGAACTGGATCCACGTGATCCCCATTTGACTTGAATCTTATGTAAGATTCCATGTAAAAATGTTTTGAAATATAAAGAAAAAGATGATTTTGATACCCTCGGGTATCCATGCATTTCGAATGATTATGCGTTACTCGCTATCCACTATTTTGAATAAGCAGGTCTTTCTTTTTATGTGAATATGAGTTTTGATGTGGCAATGTATGCTTGATTGGATTACCTATAGATATCCTTATTCTCAGTATGTTGAATTGTTTAAGTATTGATTCCATATGTGCCATGTGTATGTGATTTGTATCAATGTCCGCTGTGAGTGGTCATTTTTCATTGTGCTTTTCCCCACTAAGCATATTCGCTTAGCACGGCTGTTTCATCCGTGCAGGTGTGGAAGATGTTGGAGTCCGTGAGCAGGGTGATCTATTTCAGATGGTTTGACATAACTAGGAAAGAGTTTTTGCAGTTCTAAATTTGTACTTCTTTTTGTATATGTAATAGTTTAATGATTTTTGTAGTGAGAACAATGTATGTCGGTTCTTCTTTTGTAAGTTGGTGTGACACCAAGTTTGTAAATGACCTATTTTGCCACGACACTTTTGTAATATTATATGTAAAGACTATTTGATATATTAATAATATTATACCTTTTGTTTTCAACCTTGATGTTTTGATTGTAAATTTTCTTTACTGCTTTGAATGTATGATTTATTATCCTATGTTATAGTTTGAG
This sequence comes from Excoecaria cochinchinensis, assembly GCA_947683425.1. Taxonomy (NCBI): domain Eukaryota; kingdom Viridiplantae; phylum Streptophyta; class Magnoliopsida; order Malpighiales; family Euphorbiaceae; genus Excoecaria; species Excoecaria cochinchinensis. Next base: position 36,987 of record CANTUQ010000061.1, read on the forward strand.
GTTTTGCGTGACAACCCTTATCTATCGGGAACCTTTATCCTCCTCCAAAGGATGGAGCTTCCTACGTATAGGTAAGGGGTGTTAGATTTTGTGGTATTAGAGCATAGTGTTGTGTTGGCCTGATACGGATCATTGTGTATGTTTTATAGTGGATGGAGTCTGCTCGTGGATCACTTGAGGGGTTAGCCGAGAGTGCGAATCCCTGAGAGCAAGATACATCTATTTCGGGTCCGGCTCAGCCACCTAGGGTGCAACCTGAGGTCCCTTTTGAGGTTATGCTTAAGATATCCCAGGATATTGCCAGGGTTTTGGAAAGGGTTACTGCCCCTAGAGCTCCGATAGAGAATATACGAAAGTATGGAGCAGAGGATTTCTTTGGAACTGGATTGGATGAATCGGATTAAGCTGAGTTAGGGATTGAGAAGGTTAAGAGGGTACTAAGGGAGATTCATTATCCTCCAGAAAGTGAGGTGGAGTGTGTGATATCTTTGCTGCAGGGTTCAGCTTTTGATTGGTGGACTTTGGTGCTTAGGCATCCGCAGCTTCCTGAACCTGTGACGTGGGAGTTCTTTGAAAGAGAATTTCGAAACAAGTTTGTGACTAAGGCATTTAAGAAGGTTGATGGGCGTAGTTTTTGAGTCTCCGTCAGAGATTGTTGTTAGTAGCGGATTATGAGAAGGAGTTCAATCAACTTAGCAAGTATGCACCGCCAGGAGTTCTCACTAAAGAGTTCCGGTGTCAACAGTTTGAGGCGGGTTTGAATGACTTTTTGAAGGTAATGTTGGCTTCGTTGATATCAGCACCGGATGTCAGTTATTATCAGATTATCCAGGCAGCTTTGAGAGCGAAATGATCTGAGAATGTGCTAAGAGAGAAGGCACAGAGGAAGAAGGCTTCTAGAAGAGGTTCCTCTTCAGGAAAGAGGTCACGTGAGTCTCAAGGGAACCCCTCTAGTGAGTCGTATCCTAGCCTAGCTACTAGAGGGAGGAGGCAGGATTCTTTCAGAGAGTCTGGCACGGGTAGAGGAGCCTCGGGCGGTAGAGGTGATGGTGTGCCCCAATGTTCTCATTGTAACAAGCGACATTGGGGTGAGTGTCGGTGGTTGACTGGGGGATGTTTTAGATGTGGTAGCACCGACCATTTTCTTGCCAATTGCCCAAATTTGTATAAGAATACCCAGGGTCCATAGGAAGCAAGTCAAGCTGGGTCAAATGTTCCTCAAGGCAGTCATCCTAGAGGTAGAGGCCGGGTCGTGGTGGACGGCCTCAGGAAAGAGATTCTTCTGAGACAGTTGATCGTCCAGTGCCTGCGGTGCAAGAGCATATGCGATGAGAGCCCGTGATGACTAGGATGCTACAAAAGTTATTGCCAGTAAGTTCTTACTTTTTAGTACTGAGATGTATGCTTTAATAGATCCGGGTTCTACCCATTCTTATCTGTGTTCTGATAAGTTGAGTAAAGAATTGTCTAATGAGGATAGATTGGACTATGAGATTTATGTCACTAGCCCATTAGGACAGAGTGTGAAAGTGAATAGGGTGTTTCGGAATTGTCCTTTGTTGGTGCAAGGTAAGGAATTTACGGTTGATTTAATTTAGCTACCATTTCATGAGTTCGACCTTATTTTGGGCATGGATTGGTTATCCAAGCACAGAGCTATAGTGGATTGTCAGAGAAAAATAGTTGTGCTCAAGGGTAAGGATCAAATGCCTGTGGTGGTAAGAGGTATAGGAAGTAACTCGCTGCATAGTGTGATTTCAGCCATGAAAGCAAAATGGTTTATGAGGAAGGGATGTGAAGCATATTTGGGTCCGATGGAATTGAAAGAGTTGAAAAGTCAATTGCAAGAGCTCTTGGATAAAGGTTTCATCCGACCAAGTGTGCACCATGGGGTGCTCCGGTTCTGTTTATTAAGAAAAAGGATGGCACTTTGAGAATGTGTATTGATTACTGGCAAATCAATAAGGTTACAATGAAGAATAAGTATCTGTTGCCACGGATTGAGGATCTTTTTTATCAACTTTGAGGACCTGGGTGTTTTTGAAGATAGATTTGAGATTGGGTTACTATCAGTTGAGAGTCAAGGATGCGGATGTGGCAAAGACAGCTTTTCGAACGCGTTATGGTCACTATGAATTTTTGGTGATGCCATTTGGATTAACTAACGCGCCTGCAGCTTTCATGGATTTAATGAATAGGGTATTCATTCAGTATTTGGATCATTTTGTTGTAATGTTCATCGACGACATCTTGGTATATTCCAAGGATGAAAAGTACCATGAGGAACATCTAAGATTGGTGTTATAAGTTTTGAGAGACCATCAGTTGTATGCCAAGCTTAGTAAGTGTGAGTTTTGGTTGAAGAAGGTGACAGTCCTCGGACATGTAGTTTCGGAAGAAGGTATCCGAGTAGATCCGTCTAAGATTGAAGCTATTGTGAACTGGTTGCCACCAAAGTCTGTACCAGAAGTGAGAAGTTTTCTAGGATTGGCTGGGTATTATAGATGATTTGTGAAGGGCTTTTCAGTGATAGCTTCGCCTCTGACTCGGCTTCTCCGAAAGGATGTTAAGTTCTTATGGTCTGATAGGTGTCAAGCGAGCTTTGATCAGTTGAAAGAGGTGTTGACTAAGGCTCCTGTACTTACTCAACCCGTTTCGGTTAAAGAGTATACTATGTACAGTGATGCTTTAGGTGTAGGATTGGGTTGTGTACTTATGCAAGATGGTAAAGTAATTGCCTATGCTTCCAGGCAGCTGAAACCTCACGAGCAACATTATCCGACGCATGACTTGGAACTAGCAGCGGTAGTGTTCGCTCTTCAGGTATGGCGGCATTATTTATATGGAGAGACTTGCAGGATCTTTACAGATTAGGAGAGTCTGAAGTATTTGCTCTCTCAAAAGGAATTGAACTTAAGGCAATGAAGATGGCTAGAGTTATTCAAAGACTACGATGGTATCATTGATTATTATACAGGCAAGGCTAACATAGTAGCCGATGTTCTGAGTAGAAAATCAGTGTCTGCTATGTCTCTAAGTAGAGGAAGGTGGAGGTTTGATTCAGAAGTAGCGCTAATAGCTCAGTTAAAAGCTAGACCAAGCTTGAAGCAAGTTATAGTGGATGCTGTTGTAGCATTTTCTATAGATGCTAATTATACCGCAAGTATACGGTGTACCGCAATAGTACTTAAGATATCGATCCCACGAGGAACGTCTTTACACACTATTACTAATTGATTTTAATCTTGTTTACAATGATAATAAATTTGATGGTTGAATTAGACCTACTTAATTTAAACCTAATTTATGTTTATCAGAAGAAGATAAATAGTATATGAATGAAGAACTAAACATAATGAATTTGATCCATCATTTTGATTTACATTTATTCATCTTTCATGCAAGCCAAGTTAGAATAAATTTTTAACTCACTCTCTCGATATGAATTAAAATGCCTAAAACATACAATTAAAATTCTAACTCACAATTTTCATTAATGAATTAGAGGTTTCTAATTACATATTTTAAGAATAGACACTAACCTATAGCAATTATCTCAATATACCAATCTCTTAAATATATCTTAATAATGAAATTCTATTAGATTTCAGATAAAGCAAACTCTCGAATAACTTTAACTTATAAAAATCAAGCAAAAGATACTAATAGAAAATCTGCAATGAAAGACTATGAAAGTAGATGAAAATAGAAAGAATAAAAACATGCAAATTCATTAAAATGATATTCATAAAAATATTGGAGAAGAATTAAAAATAAGAGAATAAGATAGAAGCCTTTCAACCCTTTTCTCAATCTCTTGAAAGAGATTTTCTTCTCCTTGATCTTCTTCTTCAATACATAAAAACTAAATAGAAATTTAACTAAGAAATATCTGTCTTGCAAAATACAGAAAAATTACTTAACTAAAAAAAATCATCCCCTGAAAATTACAATTAAACTACATATTTATAGATATTAATCTAAGAATTGTGTCCCTTGAGAATGGTTGCAAAGTTTGGTGAAAGAAGACAACTTTTCATGTGTCTTTAGGCTCAAAACTTCCCCAACGGTCGTCTCTGTCGCGATCGCAACATTGTCGCGATCGCGACAGAACGCGCTTGCCCAATTTCTTCCTTCTTTCTTTCTCTTCCTCTCTGGCCAGTCACGTCGCGTTACTCCCCATCACGGCGTGTCTTCGCGTGTGTGTGGCGTGACTGGCGCTCACGTCGCGCTACCTCTCCCCTTTCTCTTCTCTTTCCTTTCTTTCCTTTCTTCTCGTCACGTCACGTGACCTTTGCTCACGGCGTGACTCGTCTCTCTCAGTCCTTCCCTTCTTTTCTTTCTTCCTCTTCATTCTTCTTAGCAAGTCACGTCTCGTTACCTCCGGTCACGTCGCGTGACGCTTCCTGTGAGACGTGACCTACTCCTCTCTCGTGACTTGCTCGTTCTATTTACTCTTCTCTTCATTTCTTCACCTAAAAACACAGATAATCAACATAAAATCTCAACTGATACAAATAAACATAGTCTAACATATCACAACAAATTTTACAAATAATTACATGATTAATTACATAAACTCACACAAAATAAATACTAAATTATACTTCAATTTAGCTCCTATCAGATGCACAGTTGAGTGATCCGGTGTTGCAGCGTATTTTTCGCACAGTTAGAGATGGTAAGCGGACTGAATTTTCTGTTTACAGCGAGGGAACAATCAGATTTGGAAATCGGTTGTGTGTGCCCAATGTAGAGGAAGTGAAAAGAAGGCTTTTGCAAGAAGCTCATTCATCGGTTTTTACGATGCATCCAGGAGGAAACAAGATGTATAGGGATTTGAAATAATTCTATTGGTGGCCAAGTATGAAGAGGGATATAGTAGATTTTGCTTCGAAGTGTTTAGTGTGCCAACAAGTGAAAGCTGAAAATCAAGTCCCAGCTGGATTGTTGCATCCCTTACCCATTCCTCTATGGAAGTGGGACGATGTTACGATGGACTTTATAGTCGGATTACCTTTGTCGCAATGGAGGCAAGATTTAGTTTGGGTGATAGTCGACTGATTGAAGAAATCAGCACACTTTTTGCCAGTTCGGATATATTATTCTATGGACAAGTTGGCAGAGATTTATGTGAATGAGATAGTGAGCTTCACTGAGTTCCAGTCTCTATTGTGTCTGATCGAGATTCGAGGTTTACGTCCAAGTTTTAGAAAGAGTTACAGTCGGCTTTGTGTACTCTGTTAAATTTTAGCACTGCATTTCACCCTCAGACGGATGTTCAGTCGGAAAGGCTTATTCAGATTCTGGAGGACATGCTTCGGGGTTGTGCTTTACAGTTTTCTGGTAGTTGGGATAGATATGTGTCCTTAATGGAATTTGCATACAACAATGGTTATCAAGCGAGTATTGAGATGGCTCTTATGAAGCTCTCTATGGACGAAAATGTAGAACCCCGGTGTGTTGGATAGAGTTATCGAAAATATCAGTTGTAGGTCCGAAATTGATTAGAGACACGGAAGAAAAGATACAAGTGGTGCAGCGGAATTTGAAAGCAGCTAAAGATAGGTAGCGATCTTATGCTGACTTGAAGCGAATGGACATTCGATATGAGATTAGCGACAAAGTATTCTTAAAAGTGTCACCTTGGCAGAAGGTTCTCTGGTTTGGTAAGAAAGGAAAATTAAGTCCTCGGTTTATTGGACCGTATGAGATTCTGGACAAGATTGGCCCAGTAGCTTATCGGTTAGCGGAGCTAGCTAAGTTAAATGATGTTTTCCACGTGCCTATGATCCGTCGCTACCGATTTGATCCATCTCATGTGTTGAAAGTGCAAGATATTCGGGTTCAGCTAGATTTCTCATTTGATGAAGAACCGAAGGAAATTTTATCTAGAGAGATCAGATAGCTTCGCAATAAGCAGATCCCGTTGGTTAAGATACTATGGAAACATAATGGAATTGAAGTGGCAACTTGGGAACCAGAAGCAATCATGAGAGTTCAGTATCCTCAGTTATTTGGATCAGGTGAGAATTTCGAGGACGAAATTTTGTTTAGTGGGGGAGTATTGTAACGCCCTGTTTCCGCCCTGGTAGTTTGAGCCTTTTATATGTGTGATTGTGTGTGTGTTCAATTGTGGCATGTGTTATTTTTGTATATATAAAGTAGATATGCATGATTTAAATTTAATGTTATGTAATTATGGGGTTTGTTTGGGTGAGAGAGTGTATAGGGGATTAGGGTGTGTGTAAGTGAGGTTTGGCTTTAGTATAGGTATAAGGATAAGTTTTGTGTATGTTTGGAGGGAGCTTTCCAATGGGGAGTTGCCATCTGGTAAGGGAGTGGATAAGTTTAGTGAGGAGAGAGGAGAGAGGGTCAGATTTTCCTTCTCTTTTTCTCGTTTCCTTCCCTTCTTTCCCGTTCTTCTTCTTCTTCTTCTTCTTCTTTGCTTCCTTCTTTCCTTGGAATCCTTCCTTTCTACTAGCAATTGTGGTGAGTTTTGGGTGATCTTAAGTTGAATTAGGTAAGTAATAGCTACTTGTTCTTCCTCATCCCCTTATTTCTTCTATTTTTGTTAATTTAGGTTTTGGGTATTTTGGGGGTTTTAGTTCTAAGCTTGTGTGATGGATGTTTTTGTTCAGAAATCCTTCCTAGAGAGCCCAAAGGAAGGGAAATCGCCAACGGAAGCGGAGCCCATAATTAGAGTCCAAGTATTCAAGGTTTGGGAACGTTGTGGTTTTTGTGTGTGTTTTGTATGATTTTGGTGTTTTGTGTTAAATGTTGAAATTGATGGGATATAAGATGAGTACTTGTATCTAATTGACATGGGTATTAATTGTTTTGCGACATTTCCTTCCTTACAAAGCTTCATACGGTGCCATGCCAATACTAGTCTGATAACTGTTGTTATAAGCAAATTCCATAAGTGGAAGATACTTATCCCAATTCCTAGAGAAATCCAATACACATGCTTGCATTAAATCTTCTAGAACCTGGATAATTCTTTTCGATTGTCCATCAGTTTGCGGATGGAAAGCAGTACTGAAGTTCAATTTTGTACCCAGGGCAACCTGGAGACTCTTCCAAAACTTAGAAGTAAACCTGGGATCCCTATCTGAAACAATAGATAAGGGTACTCCATGCAACCGAACAATCTCTCTTACATACAATTCTGCCAACCTTTCCATAGAGTAATTCATCCGAACTGGTATAAAATGAGCCGATTTTGAGAACCTGTCCACAATAACCCATACTGCATCTTGCTGTCTTGAGGTCAGAGGAAATCCAGAAACAAAATCCATTGTGATGTTATCCCATTTCAATTGTGGAATAGGGAGTGGATTCAACATTCCTTGTGGGACTTGATGTCCCGCCTTAACTTGCTGACATACCAAGCACTTGGACACGTATTCCACTATGTCTTTCTTCAAACCAGGCCACAAATACAACTGTTTCAAATCCTGGTACATCTTGTTTCCACCTGGATGTATAGTGAAAACTGTATTATGGGCTTCATGCATCAATCGTCTCTTCAATTCTTTATCATCTGCCACACATATCCTGTTCTTATGCAACAACACTCCATACTCATTCACTGAATAATCAGTCCTATCACCAGTACCGACGGACTGCAAAATCTGTTGTAACCTTGCATCATTCCTTTGTGCAGCTATTAATTCATCTCTCAAGATCGGTCTCGCTTTCAACTGTGCTAGCAAGGCTCCATCTGCAGAGATTCTCCATCTAATCTGCTTCAATTGTAATACTGAAATAGATTTCCTGCTCAATGCATCCGCCACTACATTAGCTTTTACCGGGTGATAATCCACAATACAATCATAATCTTTAAACAACTTGAGCCATCTTCGCTGTCTCAGATTCAATTCTTTCTAAGTAAGCAGATATTTCAAACTCTTGTGATAGGTGTAAATTCTACACTTCTCACCATACAAGTAATGTCGCCAAATCTTTAAAGCGAACACTACTGTCGCCAATTCCAAGTCATGAGTTGGATAATTCTGCTCATGTGGTTTCAATTGCCTTGATGCATATGCTACCACCTTTCCATCTTGCATCAATACACAACCCAACCCTATTCCTGAGGCATCAGTGTATAGAACATACTCTTTACCAGTCATAGGCTGTGTAAGAATCGGTGCTTCGACCAGCATCCTCTTTAACTGATCAAAACTCTGCTGACACTTTTCTGACCACTCATACCTAACTCCCTTTCGCAGTAACCTTGTCAGTGGATAAGCTAACACTGAGAACCCTTTCACAAACCTCCTATAGTATCCAGCCAACCCCAAGAAACTACGAATTTCAAGCACATTCTTAGGTGGCTTCCAATTCACAACCGCTTCTATCTTCGTTGAATCCACTTTAATACCTTTAGAACATATCACATGACCCAAAAAAGATATCTCTTGCAACCAAAACTCGCATTTACTCAGTTTGGCATACAGTTGATGCTCCCGCAACGTCTGAAGCACAATTCTCAAATGCTGCTCATGCTCCGTCTCATTCCTTGAATAAACCAGAATATCATCTATAAACACTACCACAAATTGATTCAAATACGGTCTAAACACCCGATTCATCAAATCCATAAATGAAGCAGGCGCATTAGTTAACCCAAAAGGCATCACCAGAAACTCATAATGCCCATATCGGGTTCTAAATGCAGTTTTAGGTATATCTTGTTTCTTTACTTACAATTGATAGTACCCAGAACACAAATCAATCTTTGAGAACACACCTGCTCCTCTTAACTGATCAAACAAGTCCTCAATTCGCGGTAGAGGGTACCAGTTCTTTACTGTCAATTTGTTCAACTGTCGATAGTCAATACACATTCGCATGGTACCATCCTTCTTCTTTACAAATAAGACCGGTGCTCCGTAAGGAGACACACTAGGTCTAATGAACCCCCTATCTAGTAATTCTTGCAACTGAGACTTTAACTCCTTCAACTCAGTCGGGGCCATCCTATAGGGCGCTTTAGACACCGGCGCTGATCCAGATACAACCTCGATGGACAATTCCACCTCTCTTACTGGTGGTACACCACTCAATTCTTCTGGGAACACATCAGAGAACTCTCTTACCACAGGTATATCCTGTACTTTGATATGTTCCCTCTTGCTGTCCAACACCAAAGCCAAGTATGCTTCACACCCTTTCCTCATGCATCGATACACTTGCATTGCTGAAACCACATTCACAAGGGAATTCGCACCGACTCCCTTTACTATCACTTTATTACCCTTACCATTACTGAGTATCACAATCTTTCTTTTACACTTAACCACTGCATTGTACTTAGTCAACCAATCCATACCCAGGATTATATCAAATTCATCAAAAGGCAGCTCAATTAAATCCACTGGGAACACACTACCCTGAACTTCTAGTGCACAATCTCTATACACCTTATTCACATTCACACTATTTCCCAAAGGACTAGATACACATATATCATATTTTAAACATTCCACTTTAGGCATCCTTTCACGTAACTTTTTAGCACACACATAAGAATGAGTTGAACCAGGATCTATAAGTGCAAATATTTCCACATTATAAAGTAGAAAAGTACCTGCTATCACCTCAGGCACATCTTGATCCTCTCGTGGCTTCATTGCATAAGCCCGCACTGGTGCCGCATTAGGCCTATCCACAATCTCAGAATCTGCTGCACCTCTAGACTGGTTACCTCTGCCACGTCCTCTTCCTCTTCCTCTATTAGCAGAAGGCAAATTCGAACCACCCCTGCTCTGCTCTTGCTGATTCCCTGTCATCTCATAAGCGTTCGGGCAGTTAGCAAGGAAATGCTCAGTGCTTCCACATCTAAAACAAGCACCCGTCTCTCTCCAGCATTCTCCTCTATGCCTCTTACCACAGTGAGGACACTCATGTACCTCACTTCTGTTACTAGATGTTCCTCTCCCAGAACCAGATGATGTAGGAGCGCCACGCTTCTTACCTCTCGCTGCAGAACTGAATACTGATTCCGCAGGTGGTGCCATATGAGACTCTCTAGATCTTTTACCCCCATGAGACCCACCTCTATGCGCATTTCTTCTTTGTAACCTATCTCATTGAGCTCCCAAGGATCTCTCAGCTCTCATTGCCGCCTGAACTATCCGGTAATAACTCACATTCTGCTCAGTAGTCAATGAAACCAACAATGCCTTGATTTCCTCATTCAATCCCTCTTCAAACTGCTGACATCGAAACTCCACAGTCAAAACACCTTTCGACGCATACTTGCTCAAACAACAGAATTCCTTCTTATAATCCGCTACTGTCATAGCTCTCTGTCTTAAATTCAAGAACTGCTTCCAGTTGGCCTCTTTGTGAGCTTTCGTCACAAACTTGTTCCTGAACTCCTTTTCAGAGAACTCCCAAGTAATAGGATCAGGAAGCATCGGATTCTGCAGAACTAGCTTCCACCAGTCGTATGCTGCACCCTGAAGCAGCAACACCACACATTCCACTTGCTGCCCCAAAGGACACTTGATCGCTCCCAAAATCCTCTGTACCTTTTCCAGCCAGTGCTCTGCCTTTTCAGACTCATCCATACTGGTACCGTGGAATTCTTCTGCCCCATTTTCCTCAGAGTTTCCAATGGTGCTTGTGGTGCAGTCAAGCGTTCCATAACCCTTGCCATATCTAGCGACATTTTCATTAGAGTTTCCATAAGACCCTCTGGAATAACATTCACAAAGCTAGCTGGCCGAGACTGACCAGACTCCGTTACTTTTACTTCTCGAGGATACACACTTTCAGCTGTCTCTTCTCTAGTATTGCGATCAGGATCCATTGCTGACTACACAAATCAAACAAGGAGGTCCGCATCAGGTCAACAATACTAAACACAATTTAGCTAAACAATCTCCCAGAAAAGACTAAACCTAAAACTCTGATACCACAACTTGTGATGCCCTTTCCCCACATCAGACTAGCTTAGCTAGTCTTAGTTAGAGAAGGTCGTGCACACACAACAGAACACATGCATAACCTTATGGAAACCCAAACAAAAAGATTTCATCACATACGATCATAAATCATACATACTTATACAACTGTTCGTTACTATTCTTAGTTATCTCATTATTACATGCCTTTACATATCTGATACACATAATAATTATACAAAACGTCTATACAAAATTTCCTAGTAACAAACCCCAAAACCTACGCTATCCACTTCTTATTGTTAACCGTCGATATGCGGGTGCGTCCTACGGCCACCTCTTGTCCGTACCTGCACGGATTAGAGTAAACCCATGCTAAGCGATAATGCTTAGTGGGGAACACATATAACAAGTAATTCTACACACAGATATAATTACCACACATTGCATGTCAACAATCATGTTTTCACATATTCACATCACATACCATACTGTGTCACCATCATTTCCACTTATTAATTAGTTGATTAGCCTGCAAACCAGAGATGCGGATAACGGGTATCGTATTGGTACCACTCAGGTACTAGAATCTCATCGAGATTACATTTACGCATTGGTACCTTCAGGTACTTAACATCAATCCACTTATAATAAAATCCAGCAAGGATTATTCGCATTATGATTCCCATGGAATCAGACACATTAAACGCATGGGGCTGCAGCACTTGACCCTATAGGCATGCCTAACTATCCACTACTTGACTCGCAGGCTCAAGTTGTTAAACATATTATTCAGTTCACATTAATCACTTTTCACATCACACATGTTGATAGCTAACATCACATTCATTTTACCCTTTCGCATTAGCACATAGCTATTCATTTCACTTGCATACTCAACATGTTTCCAAACTCATTCTTCATAGTTAATAATCACATATTTGATTGCATTCAAGAATCATCATGTAGTATGCAATTGTACATTACCTAATACACACATAATACTTACTCATAATGTCCTTCATTTCAGCTCAAAGCCTTGCCATTTGAAAGGCCAAACACATTAGGGTTTTATTGCCAAAATAGGGTAGGTCACGGTCACAACCAATTTAGTTGTCACCATGACATGTTGAAGTCCAAAACAAAAAGCAAATTGAGGACATTTCACGGTCACAATCAATTTGATTGCCATCGTGACATGTTCCCAATTCTCGGCAGAATGCTACTTGATGGTATGTCACGGTCACAATCAATTTGATTGTCACCGTGACATATCATATTTTTGCAGGGCAGAATGCTTCCTTGGGTACCTCACAGTCACAACCATTTTGGTTGTCACCGTGACATACCCAATTCAGCTAGGCAGAACAGAATTCCATCATACCTCACGGTCACAATCAATTTTGATTGTCACCGTGACCCATGCAAGATTCCAATTCAACATTCTATTCCCATCTCCTTTCAAGGACTTCAAACCCTTTTTCCTTTCTAGCAAATTAACCCAATTCATGAAACACATACCCAATTGGCACATACCTGATTTCCATCTTGATATTGGCATTCACTCATAGCATAATTCATAATCATATTCATTATACACATAGCATACATATTCTCAAACCACATTTTCACAAAGCATATCTCCACATCCAATATTAAACCTAGCCAGACAATTTCATGCTCAAGGCCATTACTTCTCATATACACATGATTCATACCAAACTCATATTCAAGCAACACAATTTTCATAGTTATACAAGTAGGGTTTGTTCCCAAACCTTGTCACCTTAGCTCCTAATCTCGATAAACGCTCGGTTCTCCGATTACAGCTTTCCCTTTATCCTTCTTCACTTCTTCAACTAGCAAAACCAGTCCAATTCCAGAATTGAACATAATCCATCAATTCTCATTCCAATACCAAATCAAAACCAAGAAGAAAAGTAGAAGATAAGAACAAGCATTCATAATCACTTACCTCTTAAGTCCAACAACTTAACTCTTGAGCAACTTAACAACTTGAACTTCTTAACAATTATGCAATTTCATTTAGAGACTAAAGGAACTACTCACACGGCAAGAGGAGATAGAAAACACAGAAAATGACTCAATCCTCACAAATGGGTCATTACCCTCCTCAAGAGACTTATGCATGCAAAAGTGGAGGTGGCTTACTCTCAAGAAGGCACACGGATTCCACTCACAAAATCAGCCTCCACCAACTGATTCTTACATTATTTTATTCCTAATTAAACCATCATTAAGTGACCTAATCAGCCCTTAAACCATTCCTAACTTAATCTCATAAATATACCAATTAGCCACTAAACTATCCACTCAACTTTTAATCAAGTCCTGCCTTCATTTCAATTTAGTCCAAACCTCATATTCAATTCACACACACATGCCAATTCAAGTTAATTCTTTTAGGGTACAAGTCCGGCCATGGCACGACTCGTGACTGGCCTCTTGGCTAGTCACGAGTAGTGACTGGCCATCACCACTCGTGACTGGCCTCTTGGTGGGTCACGAGTCGTGACTGGCAATCACGACTCGTGACTGGTCTCTCCCCACACAGCCGATCGGGGAAGAAAATTAGGGTTAAGAGTGCCGAGATCCACTCTCCCGATCGAAACTTCCCATCTTTTGATCGATAGCCGTGCGTGAGGCACTCAAGGTATTTCCGATCGGAAGATGGTAGGCCAATCAAGACTTGGACAGACTGATTATCTGCAATTTGCAACTACAGGAACTCTGCAGAAATCCCTAATTCCTAAACTTGCCCAGAACTTTAAAACACATTTCTTCAAAAATTACTTACCTCAGATCGCTATTTTCCTCGCTACCAGCAATGCACAAACACAACTTTTAACACCCCTAACACAATTAAATCACATTTGAACAAAAGCCAATTCCAATAACAGCAACCCAACAAGTCACCGTAAACCCAAAACACACTAATCGGTTCTTTTATTTTGAAACTTAAATCAACTAAAACACGTTACATTACTTCCAGCATGCGTCACAACGATCATCAAATTACCATAAATCATTAAACCACAACATAAACACAAAAATGCAGAAATTCCCAAACTTGAAATCCTGGCTTCGATCATTTGGTTCCACTACTTCCAGCTTTCTCTTTGCCTTTTGGATCACGGGGAGGCTCAACTAACAGCCGACACACCAAGAACACACAATCAAAAACCCTAAATCAAAACCCAATCTAGAAATGCAAAGAAGAATATGAACAGTGCGAAGAAAATGTGAAAAACTTTACCTAGCGGAGGTTGAGGTGCGATCAAATTCCACCACAATCACTTGAATCAAAACAGGAAGAAGGAGTAATGAAGAAGAGAAAACGGGGCGAGAGGCAGTAGGAGTGGCTGCCCTTCTTTCTCTTTCTTTTTACACCCATTTCCAAAAACCCTAGCCACGTGTCATCCTAAGATTGGTGGAACTTGATCACTCACACTCAACAAGCATACACTACTCACACACAATGCACTCTCAACTTAAAACATCCTACTAATGTATGAGTAAAGCACACAACCCTAACTCCACTACTCACACCCTACAATGGTACACTCATGCACACCCAAAATTAACCCAACTAATTCACACCCTAATAACATACATGCATCCACATGCTAATAAAACCCTTAAAATAAATATTTTTACCTAAAATGTCCTTTAACACATGCCAAGGCACACACAATGGATGCACACACAGATGGCTCATTCTACTAGGGGGCAAACGGGGTGTGACAACTCTCCCCTACTAACAAGAATTTCATCCTCAAAATTCTCACCTGAACTGAACAAATATGGATACTGAGCTCTCATCGACTCTTCTGGTTCCTAAGTCGCTTCCTCGACTCCATGATGGTTCCATAGCACTTTAACCAATGGAATCTGCTTACTCCTCAGCTGTCTCACCTCTCGAGCTAGAATGGCTCTTGGTTCTTCATCATAAGAAAAATCTGGTTGCACTTGCACATCCTGAACCGAAAGAACATGTGACGGATCTGACCTGTGCCGACGAAGCATCGAAACACGGAACACATCGTGCAACTTCGCCAACTCCATCGGTAGAGCCAATCTATAGGCTACCAGACCAACCTTAGCCAAAATCTCATAAGGACCAATGAAGCGAGGACTAAGCTTGCCTTTCTTACCAAACCTAAGCTCTTTGCTCCAAGGCGAAACCTTAAGAAAAACTTTGTCCCCGACCTCAAATTGCACATCTTTCCTCTTCAAGTTGGCATAAGGCTTTTATTGATCCTTGGTCGCCTTCAAATTCCGCTGCACAACTCTGATCTTTTCTTTGGTATCCCTAACCAACTCTGGCCCAATAACTGAACGCTCGGATAGCTCGGTCCAACAAATCGGAGTCCTACACTGCCGACCATATAACGCTTCATACGGTGCCATACCGATGCTCGACTGATAGCTATTGTTGTGGGCAAACTCCATAAGCGACACATATATGTCCCAACTACCCAAAAAATCCAAAGCACACACCCTCAACATATCCTCCAAAATCTGAATGACTCGCTCTGACTGACCATCTGTCTGAGGATGGAATGCCGTACTGAAGTTTAACTTGGTACCCAAAGCTCTCTGCAACTCTTTCCAAAACTTCGAAGTGAACCTTGGGTCCCGATCTGATACTATGGATAACGGCACTCCATGCAACCGAACAATCTCATCCACATAGATACTGGCTAACTTGTCCATCGAATAGTCCACTCTCACAGGCAAGAAGTGAGCTGACTTCGTAAGCCTATCCACAATCACCCATACAGAATTATACTTCCTCTGTGTTAACGGCAAACCAGAAACGAAATCCATGGCAATGTCATCCCATTTCCGCTCGGGAATGGACAAAGGCGTGAGCAATCTCGAAGGAACTTGATGCTCAGCCTTTACCTGCTGACATATCAAGCACTTGGACTCAAAATCCACAATATCCCTCTTCATACCGGACCACCAATAAAATTGCTTTATGTCCCGATACATCTTTTCACTGCCAGGATGCATAGTAAAAATCGTACTATGCGCCTCACTCATAAGTTGTCTCCTTAACTCCTCATTTTTTGGTACACACAAGCGGTTCTTATACATCAACACTCCATCCAAAGCTGAGAAATCAGGCTGCTTACCTGAACTAACCTCCTGCACAATCCGCTGTAGCCTCTCATCATCCCTCTGAACGTCCACAATCCTCTGTCTCAAAGAAGGTTTCACTCCCAACTGAGCAACCAAAGCTCCGTCTTAATCTAACCTCCAACTAAACTGTCTCAGGAACAAAGCTAAAATCGACTTCCGACTTAAAGCATCAGCAACTACATTGGCCTTACCCGGATGGTAATCCACAATGCAGTCATAGTCCTTAAACAATTCAAGCCAACGGCTCTATCTCATGTTCAATTCCTTCTGCGTGAGGAAATACTTTAAGCTCTTATGGTCCGTAAAAATCCTACATTTCTCCCCATACAGATAATGGCGCCAAATCTTCAAAGCAAAAACCACAGCAGCTAACTCTAAATCATGCGTCGGATAATTCCTCTCATGTGGCTTCAATTGTCGAGAAGCATAAGCCACAACCTTACCTTCCTGCATCAGTACACACCCAAGACCGACACCCGATGCATCACTATACATGACAAACTCTTTACCCTAGATGGGTTGAGTAAGTATAGGAGCCTCAACCAACAACTTCTTCAACTGCTCAAAACAAGCCTGGCATCTATCTGACCACTCAAACCTGACGCCTTTCCTCAACAATCTAGTCATCGGAGCTGCAATCTGTAACACCCCGCCATCCCCGTTGGAAGGATACCGGAGTGCCACGCGGGTAAACACATATAACGAATCCATATACACATGTATAAATAAAAACCAAATGAAATATAAGGAAACTTTTAATCATTTAATAGTAAAATCCTGTTTACATATAACATATACCAATATTGTTTTACAAAAAGAGGCTCGTAAGCAAATACATATACAAAATAATGTTTGTTCCTTTACAAAAGATTTACTTTGCTATACACAAGCCATATACAAAAATAATTACAGCGGAAGACTTCAAAAATGACTTCATCAAAAGACTCTTAGTGGCCGACCCGCAGATATCTGACTCCAAATCCAAACTCGCCACCTGCACGGGAAAAGAGCCCGTGCTAAGCGATAACGCTTAGTGGGGAGGAACAAAACAAAATAACAATATACAATATAGTATCTCATCATCTTTATGATATTTACAATATAAGCAATTAACAAATACAAACATACTTCCCTGATTACACCGATACAGGGAATACAAGAATTCATGTGCGACATATACTTTTAATCATGTCAATAAACATCTCAACATATACATCACATATAAACATGTAGCCTGATTAGTCTGGTATAAACCTAAGAAGTGGATACGGTCATATGGATACTGATAGAACACAGTATCCCAAGCATATAGAGACACGAGTCTCGAACATGTACTTTTCATATAGAGACCGAGGTCTCGCTTATTTCCATATAGACCAAACATGGTCGAAACAAGGATCCAAACGGACCCGCATATATCATTTTATCATATAGCAGCTGCACACACACTCTGACCTAAGTAAGCGCTTACTTATCCACTACTATGACTTATTCAGGCTCAAATAATACAACTCAATAATTCATGTATTCATGTACATTGATCAAAATCAGAAGCATATACATATATTTAAATATTAATTACCGGAAATAATAAGAACTTATAACTCATCTTGTAATAATCCATGTATACGTGTATACTAATCGAATCCAGAAACATGTAAACATATTCAATTATCAAACACAGAAGGTAAAAAGAACATAAAACCCGTATTGGAATAACTATATTCATGTAAATTATAAACATATAAATCATGTACCCTAATATTAATTATGACCACAATCTCAAAATTAAACAATTATTTAAAATGCAGTTCAAATCTTAAAAACCCAAACATTTAATAGATGTTGAAAACCCCTTAAACCAGAAGTTAAAACCATGCTTTTAGGAAAACAGGGAAGCAAGCAGAAGCCGGTCACGTCGTGACTACTGGTCACGTCTCGTGACTCTGGCTTCACGCGAGCGTCAAGCAAAACAGCAAGCACGAACAGGCGGTCACGGCGTGATCATCAGTCACGTCTCGTGACGCCTGTGAGGAGAGGAAGAAAAGTCACGATCTCGTGACACACAGGGGCAGGCGAGGTCGCGAGGCGTGATGCTCCATCACGTCACGACTTCGCCAAGAGAGGCAGGTCACGGCGTGATGCTTCATCACGCCACGTGACTTCCCAAAGGAGGGAGGTCACCGCGTGATGCCCCATCACGTCACGTGATTTTCCTCTCACAGCTTCTTCTCCTTCATCCAACTTCTCAGAATTTCCAGAAAAACACAGAAAACCAGAAAACGTGAAAAACAGAGTACAACCAAAACTCAACCCCCAGTTTGTCTAAATCCATTTTTTATGAAATAATTATGCAAATACGTACCTTTAAGTCTTCTGAGCACATTTACAGTAAGTTCACTCACATTTTTTTACATTATCATATATTTACAGTAACAAACAGAGAGTCACAAACAACCCAGCATTTCACATTCAAAACCATGCATGTTCATCTCATTTACATATCTAACATCCTTCTTTTCCACAGGAATCAGGTATATACATTATATTTCTCATGCTTAATCAGAATCAAACAAATAACTTTAACAACTAACACAAATAGGATCCAAAATTGAGAAAGGCAGACACTCCCAAACCTGAATGAAGCTCAAAAATGTCCACTGAACCTTCTCAATCCACAATCTTGCCCTTTCCCTTCTCCTTTCTTTTATCCTCAGAAGCTTGCAAACAGATAAAACCACAGTTCATTAACCAAGAACAGAATCTCTATAACCCAACGAGGAATGAGACGGAAATTAACCATAAAACCAAGAAAACTTCTGCCACATACCTTCTGAAGATTCTAACAGACCCAAACTCAAGCTTCACAACAGGAAGAACACACATGCAAATGGAAGGAACAGAATGTGCTTTACGTGAGAGAGGGAGAGCAAGAAAGAGAGAACTTCAAGTCTTCTGTTTCCAGCCAACTGAGTTTCCCTCAGTTTTCTCTTTTCCCTCACCACGTACACACACACTCTCATTCCACTTGGCACACATGCTCAATTCCTCAAATCCACTTAATCCTCTTTTACCAAATAATCCTTGACAAAATTACACTTTACTCACTCAAATACAATCTGCCATTTAAAATACTTTTGTTTCCTTGCAAAATAATCCTCTTTTCCTAACAAATTACTTAATTGCCCTTAATTGTCCATTTAAAATTCTAATTTCCAAATAAGCCACTTGTGGGGTGTGACAACTCTCTCCTCCTTAAGAAAATTTCGTCCTTGAAATTTCCTTGCTACCGAATACAACTCAAATATCAAAACCGAAACGAAACAAAACTGAACATATATAACACTTACCCGAAGGACCCGCTGCAACAGTCGCATCTCTAGCAATCATAGCATAACCTCTATTCTGATTATGATCTTCTGTAGCACCAGGTCGCTGCACTGTATCTGATGGTGCTCTCGGAGCTCTACTTGCATCCCGATTGCTTTGGATGACATTGGATCTCTTACTCTCTTGCTGATTCTGGTCCACTTATCGATTAGGGCAAAAGGCAAACCGATGCTCCATACTTCCGCACTTAAAACAAGCGCCAGTAATCTTTCGACACGTACCCCAATGGTACCTATGACAATGCTCACATTCTGGGGCTCGATTTCCTTTACTACCATGTGGAGCTACACTCTCTACCTGTGAAGGCACTTGAACATTCCCTCTAGATCCTTGCTCGGGTGGAGTACCCTTGGACTTCTTAGTACTCGCAATTCCCCCATCCGGTGCTCTCCTCTTGCTAACCATTCTCTGCTTGATCTCCTCAGATTCCTCTAACCTCATTGCTGCAGCCACAATCTGATAATACCCAACTGGCTGCAAGACAATCATCGCAGACAAGGGGCCTCTGAATACCTCACGCAATCCCTCTAAAAAGTGCCTACATCTGAACTCATCTGTCAACAACTGCTCAGGCACATACTTACTTAGCCTATTGAACTCCTTGTCGTACTCACTGATAGTCATGCCCCGCTGCTTCAAACTAATGAACTCTCTCCATTTCGCTTCTTGATATGCCTTTGTTATATACTTTTGCTCAAACTCTTGCTTGAAATAATCCCATGTCAGCTCAGCTGGTCGCTGAGGATTCCTCATCACAAGTTCCCACCAATCATATGCTGGTCCCTGAAGCAACGATATAGCACATGAAGCTCTCTGATCTGCGGGACATCTAATCTCTTGCAGAATTCTACCTACTCTCTTGAGCCAAAACTCAGCCACATCGAATTCATCTAAAGCAGTCCCATGAAAATCTTCTGCTCCTCTCTTTCTTAACAACTCAGTTGGAGCCTTAGGTGCAGTCAACCTATCAACCACTTGCAATAACCCCTGAACTAACTCTGGATCAAAAGCAACACCTCTATTTGCACCCTCAGCTGGTGCAGGTTCCCGCTCATGTCTATCCTGTCTAACTGGATCATCTCTTCTAACTGGATTCCCTCCACGACTCACATTGGCACTACTCATGGTGTCGCCCATGTACTCACTTGGATCCGACTCCATATAAACACTACAAAACACAAGACATCTGCATTAGGCCACTATACAAAACTGACTCTCATGCATAAACTCAACTCTATACTCAAACAATCACAACATAACCCAGAACCACCAAACCTAGGCTCTGATACCAAGCTGTAACACCCCGCCATCCCCGTTGGAAGGATACCGGAGTGCCACGCGGGTAAACACATATAACGAATCCATATACACATGTATAAATAAAAACCAAATGAAATGTAAGGAAACTTTTAATCATTTAATAGTAAAATCCTGTTTACATATAACATATACCAATATCGTTTTACAAAAAGAGGCTCGTAAGCAAATACATATACAAAATAATGTTTGTTCCTTTACAAAAGATTTACTTTGCTATACACAAGCCATATACAAAAATAATTACAGCGGAAGACTTCAAAAATGACTTCATCAAAAGACTCTTAGTGACCGACCCGCAGATATCTGACTCCAAATCCAAACTCGCCACCTGCACGGGAAAAGAGCCCGTGCTAAGCGATAACGCTTAGTGGGGAGGAACAAAATAAAATAACAATATACAATATAGTATCTCATCATCTTTATGATATTTACAATATAAGCAATTAACAAATACAAACATACTTCCCTGATTACACCGATACAGGGTATACAAGAATTCATGTGCGACATATACTTTTAATCATGTCAATAAACATCTCAACATATACATCACATATAAACATGTAGCCTGATTAGTCTGGTATAAACCTAAGAAGTGGATACGGTCATATGGATACTGATAGAACACAGTATCCCAAGCATATAGAGACACGAGTCTCGAACATGTACTTTTCATATAGAGACCGAGGTCTCGCTTATTTCCATATAGACCAAACATGGTCGAAACAAGGATCCAAACGGACCCGCATATATCATTTTATCATATAGCAGCTGCACACACACTCTGACCTAAGTAAGCGCTTACTTATCCACTACTATGACTTATTCAGGCTCAAATAATACAACTCAATAATTCATGTATTCATGTACATTGATCAAAATCAGAAGCATATACATATATTTAAATATTAATTACCGGAAATAATAAGAACTTATAACTCATCTTGTAATAATCCATGTATACGTGTATACTAATCGAATCCAGAAACATGTAAACATATTCAATTATCAAACACAGAAGGTAAAAAGAACATAAAACCCGTATTGGAATAACTATATTCATGTAAATTATAAACATATAAATCATGTACCCTAATATTAATTATGACCACAATCTCAAAATTAAACAATTATTTAAAATGCAGTTCAAATCTTAAAAACCCAAACATTTAATAGATGTTGAAAACCCCTTAAACCAGAAGTTAAAACCATGCTTTTAGGAAAACAGGGAAGCAAGCAGAAGCCGGTCACGTCGTGACTACTGGTCACGTCTCGTGACTCTGGCTTCACGCGAGCGTCAAGCAAAACAGCAAGCACGAACAGGCGGTCACGGCGTGATCATCAGTCACGTCTCGTGACGCCTGTGAGGAGAGGAAGAAAAGTCACGATCTCGTGACACACAGGGGCAGGCGAGGTCGCGAGGCGTGATGCTCCATCACGTCACGACTTCGCCAAGAGAGGCAGGTCACGGCGTGATGCTTCATCACGCCACGTGACTTCCCAAAGGAGGGAGGTCACCGCGTGATGCCCCATCACGTCACGTGATTTTCCTCTCACAGCTTCTTCTCCTTCATCCAACTTCTCAGAATTTCCAGAAAAACACAGAAAACCAGAAAACGTGAAAAACAGAGTACAACCAAAACTCAACCCCCAGTTTGTCTAAATCCATTTTTTATGAAATAATTATGCAAATACGTACCTTTAAGTCTTCTGAGCACATTTACAGTAAGTTCACTCACATTTTTTTACATTATCATATATTTACAGTAACAAACAGAGAGTCACAAACAACCCAGCATTTCACATTCAAAACCATGCATGTTCATCTCATTTACATATCTAACATCCTTCTTTTCCACAGGAATCAGGTATATACATTATATTTCTCATGCTTAATCAGAATCAAACAAATAACTTTAACAACTAACACAAATAGGATCCAAAATTGAGAAAGGCAGACACTCCCAAACCTGAATGAAGCTCAAAAATGTCCACTGAACCTTCTCAATCCACAATCTTGCCCTTTCCCTTCTCCTTTCTTTTATCCTCAGAAGCTTGCAAACAGATAAAACCACAGTTCATTAACCAAGAACAGAATCTCTATAACCCAACGAGGAATGAGACGGAAATTAACCATAAAACCAAGAAAACTTCTGCCACATACCTTCTGAAGATTCTAACAGACCCAAACTCAAGCTTCACAACAGGAAGAACACACATGCAAATGGAAGGAACAGAATGTGCTTTACGTGAGAGAGGGAGAGCAAGAAAGAGAGAACTTCAAGTCTTCTGTTTCCAGCCAACTGAGTTTCCCTCAGTTTTCTCTTTTCCCTCACCACGTACACACACACTCTCATTCCACTTGGCACACATGCACAATTCCTCAAATCCACTTAATCCTCTTTTACCAAATAATCCTTGACAAAATTACACTTTACTCACTCAAATACAATCTGCCATTTAAAATACTTTTGTTTCCTTGCAAAATAATCCTCTTTTCCTAAAAATTACTTAATTGCCCTTAATTGTCCATTTAAAATTCTAATTTCCAAATAAGCCACTTGTGGGGTGTGACAACTCTCTCCTCCTTAAGAAAATTTCGTCCTTGAAATTTCCTTGCTACCGAATACAACTCAAATATCAAAACCGAAACGAAACAAAACTGAACATATATAACACTTACCCGAAGGACCCGCTGCAACAGTCGCATCTCTAGCAATCATAGCATAACCTCTATTCTGATTATGATCTTCTGTAGCACCAGGTCGCTGCACTGTATCTGATGGTGCTCTCGGAGCTCTACTTGCATCCCGATTGCTTTGGATGACATTGGATCTCTTACTCTCTTGCTGATTCTGGTCCACTTATCGATTAGGGCAAAAGGCAAACCGATGCTCCATACTTCCGCACTTAAAACAAGCGCCAGTAATCTTTCGACACGTACCCCAATGGTACCTATGACAATGCTCACATTCTGGGGCTCGATTTCCTTTACTACCATGTGGAGCTACACTCTCTACCTGTGAAGGCACTTGAACATTCCCTCTAGATCCTTGCTCGGGTGGAGTACCCTTGGACTTCTTAGTACTCGCAATTCCCCCATCCGGTGCTCTCCTCTTGCTAACCATTCTCTGCTTGATCTCCTCAGATTCCTCTAACCTCATTGCTGCAGCCACAATCTGATAATACCCAACTGGCTGCAAGACAATCATCGCAGACAAGGGGCCTCTGAATACCTCACGCAATCCCTCTAAAAAGTGCCTACATCTGAACTCATCTGTCAACAACTGCTCAGGCACATACTTACTTAGCCTATTGAACTCCTTGTCGTACTCACTGATAGTCATGCCCCGCTGCTTCAAACTAATGAACTCTCTCCATTTCGCTTCTTGATATGCCTTTGTTATATACTTTTGCTCAAACTCTTGCTTGAAATAATCCCATGTCAGCTCAGCTGGTCGCTGAGGATTCCTCATCACAAGTTCCCACCAATCATATGCTGGTCCCTGAAGCAACGATATAGCACATGAAGCTCTCTGATCTGCGGGACATCTAATCTCTTACAGAATTCTACCTACTCTCTTGAGCCAAAACTCAGCCACATCGGATTCATCTAAAGCAGTCCCATGAAAATCTTCTGCTCCTCTCTTTCTTAACAACTCAGTTGGAGCCTTAGGTGCAGTCAACCTATCAACCACTTGCAATAACCCCTGAACTAACTCTGGATCAAAAGCAACACCTCTATTTGCACCCTCAGCTGGTGCAGGTTCCCGCTCATGTCTATCCTGTCTAACTGGATCATCTCTTCTAACTGGATTCCCTCCACGACTCACATTGGCACTACTCATGGTGTCGCCCATGTACTCACTTGGATCCGACTCCATATAAACACTACAAAACACAAGACATCTGCATTAGGCCACTATACAAAACTGACTCTCATGCATAAACTCAACTCTATACTCAAACAATCACAACATAACCCAGAACCACCAAACCTAGGCTCTGATACCAAGCTGTAACACCCCGCCATCCCCGTTGGAAGGATACCGGAGTGCCACGCGGGTAAACACATATAACGAATCCATATACACATGTATAAATAAAAACCAAATGAAATGTAAGGAAACTTTTAATCATTTAATAGTAAAATCCTGTTTACATATAACATATACCAATATCGTTTTACAAAAAGAGGCTCGTAAGCAAATACATATACAAAATAATGTTTGTTCCTTTACAAAAGATTTACTTTGCTATACACAAGCCATATACAAAAATAATTACAGCGGAAGACTTCAAAAATGACTTCATCAAAAGAATCTTAGTGACCGACCCGCAGATATCTGACTCCAAATCCAAACTCGCCACCTGCACGGGAAAAGAGCCCGTGCTAAGCGATAACGCTTAGTGGGGAGGAACAAAATAAAATAACAATATACAATATAGTATCTCATCATCTTTATGATATTTACAATATAAGCAATTAACAAATACAAACATACTTCCCTGATTACACCGATACAGGGTATACAAGAATTCATGTGCGACATATACTTTTAATCATGTCAATAAACATCTCAATATATACATCACATATAAACATGTAGCCTGATTAGTCTGGTATAAACCTAAGAAGTGGATACGGTCATATGGATACTGATAGAACACAGTATCCCAAGCATATAGAGACACGAGTCTCGAACATGTACTTTTCATATAGAGACCGAGGTCTCGCTTATTTCCATATAGACCAAACATGGTCGAAACAAGGATCCAAACGGACCCGCATATATCATTTTATCATATAGCAGCTGCACACACACTCTGACCTAAGTAAGCGCTTACTTATCCACTACTATGACTTATTCAGGCTCAAATAATACAACTCAATAATTCATGTATTCATGTACATTGATCAAAATCAGAAGCATATACATATATTTAAATATTAATTACCGGAAATAATAAGAACTTATAACTCATCTTGTAATAATCCATGTATACGTGTATACTAATCGAATCCAGAAACATGTAAACATATTCAATTATCAAACACAGAAGGTAAAAAGAACATAAAACCCGTATTGGAATAACTATATTCATGTAAATTATAAACATATAAATCATGTACCCTAATATTAATTATGACCACAATCTCAAAATTAAACAATTATTTAAAATGCAGTTCAAATCTTAAAAACCCAAACATTTAATAGATGTTGAAAACCCCTTAAACCAGAAGTTAAAACCATGCTTTTAGGAAAACAGGGAAGCAAGCAGAAGCCGGTCACGTCGTGACTACTGGTCACGTCTCGTGACTCTGGCTTCACGCGAGCGTCAAGCAAAACAGCAAGCACGAACAGGCGGTCACGGCGTGATCATCAGTCACGTCTCGTGACGCCTGTGAGGAGAGGAAGAAAAGTCACGATCTCGTGACACACAGGGGCAGGCGAGGTCGCGAGGCGTGATGCTCCATCACGTCACGACTTCGCCAAGAGAGGCAGGTCACGGCGTGATGCTTCATCACGCCACGTGACTTCCCAAAGGAGGGAGGTCACCGCGTGATGCCCCATCACGTCACGTGATTTTCCTCTCACAGCTTCTTCTCCTTCATCCAACTTCTCAGAATTTCCAGAAAAACACAGAAAACCAGAAAACGTGAAAAACATAGTACAACCAATACTCAACCCCCAGTTTGTCTAAATCCATTTTTTATGAAATAATTATGCAAATACGTACCTTTAAGTCTTCTGAGCACATTTACAGTAAGTTCACTCACATTTTTTTACATTATCATATATTTACAGTAACAAACAGAGAGTCACAAATAACCCAGCATTTCACATTCAAAACCATGCATGTTCATCTCATTTACATATCTAACATCCTTCTTTTCCACAGGAATCAGGTATATACATTATATTTCTCATGCTTAATCAGAATCAAACAAATAACTTTAACAACTAACACAAATAGGATCCAAAATTGAGAAAGGCAGACACTCCCAAACCTGAATGAAGCTCAAAAATGTCCACTGAACCTTCTCAATCCACAATCTTGCCCTTTCCCTTCTCCTTTCTTTTATCCTCAGAAGCTTGCAAACAGATAAAACCACAGTTCATTAACCAAGAACAGAATCTCTATAACCCAACGAGGAATGAGACGGAAATTAACCATAAAACCAAGAAAACTTCTGCCACATACCTTCTGAAGATTCTAACAGACCCAAACTCAAGCTTCACAACAGGAAGAACACACATGCAAATGGAAGGAACAGAATGTGCTTTACGTGAGAGAGGGAGAGCAAGAAAGAGAGAACTTCAAGTCTTCTGTTTCCAGCCAACTGAGTTTCCCTCAGTTTTCTCTTTTCCCTCACCACGTACACACACACTCTCATTCCACTTGGCACACATGCACAATTCCTCAAATCCACTTAATCCTCTTTTACCAAATAATCCTTGACAAAATTACACTTTACTCACTCAAATACAATCTGCCATTTAAAATACTTTTGTTTCCTTGCAAAATAATCCTCTTTTACTAACAAATTACTTAATTGCCCTTAATTGTCCATTTAAAATTCTAATTTCCAAATAAGCCACTTGTGGGGTGTGACACAATCACTGAAAAATCCTTAATAAATCGACGGTAGTAACTCGCCAAACCCAGAAAACTCCTCACTTCCTAAACATTCATAGGTGCTTTCCAATCAACTATCGCCTCAATCTTGGCCAGATCCACCTGAATACCTCTAGCCGAAACAATGTGACCCAGAAATGACACTTCCCGAAGCCAAAAGTTGCACTTGCTAAGCTTAGCAAACAACCGATGCTCTCTCAATACTTGCAAAACCAACCAGAGATGTTCTTCATGCTCACTCTCATTCTTGGAATACACCAAGATGTCATCTATAAACACCACTACAAACCGATCTAAGTATGGCCTAAATACTCTGTTCATCAAATCTATGAATGCCGCTGGAGCATTGGTCAAACCAAACGGCATCACAAGGAACTCATAGTGGCCATACCGAGACCGAAATGCAGTCTTGACCACATCCTCATCCTTAACCCGAAGCTGGTAATACCCCGACCGAAGATCAATCTTTGAGAAAACACCTGCACCTTTAAGCTGATCAAACAAATCCTCAATCCTAGGCAAAGGATACTTGTTCTTCAATGTGACCTTGTTAATTTGCCTATAATCAATACACATCCGCAAAGATCCATCTTTCTTCTTGACAAACAAAATCGGAGCTCCCCATGGAGATATACTGGGTCGAATAAACCCCTTATCTAATAGCTCTTGTAGTTGAGTTTTGAGTTCTCTCAACTCTACAGGAGCCATCCGATAAGGTGCTTTCGATATGGGAGTGGTACCCGGCATAATCTCTATGGACAACTCAACTTCTCTCTCAGAAGGAAAACCTGGCAATTCACTCGGAAACACATCACTAAACTCCCGCACAACCGGAATGTCCTCAATCTGAACTTGATCCCTCTTGGAATCCAACACAACCGCTAGGAAGGCCTCACAACCCTTCCTAATGAACCTCTTAGCTTGCATCCCTAAAATCACATTATTCAAAGAACTAGCACCCAATCCTTTCACAAACACAGGAGACTGACCTCTATCCCGAAGCACCACTATCTTCCTATGGCCAAGATAGTTTAGAGCTATAAAGACTGGGCAAAAAAGCTACCTTTTGCACTCTAGGGTTATAGAACCACAGTCATAACCTCTACGGGAACGACACCATTCTCTTTGGTATATGAAACTGAAGCAGTTCTGCCAGTTGAAATCGAGCTAAAATCTTTAAGGGTAGTCATGGAAGCTGAGATTCCAGAGGCAGAACGGGCACAACAGTGGTTATTGCAGTTGAATTTATTGGATGAAGATAGGTTGCGAGCTTATTGTCACAATCAGGTTTATCAGAAGAGGCTAGCTCGGTCATTCGGCAAGAAGGTACGAAAGCACCAGTTGAAAGAAGGGGATTTGGCATTTAAGATGATAAGGCCTGGAGTGCCAGACATACGGAGAAAATTCAGGCCATCTTGGGAAGGCCCGTTCCTACTGAAAAAGTTACTAACGAAGGGAGCAGTGATTGTAGCAGACAGCAATGGGAATAAGTTCAAAGACCCGATCAGTGTTGACAGACTAAAAATATTCCATGGCTAAAGACCAAAAATCAAAAGAAGAGAATAAATGCCCCGCGGGTCGAAAATCGAAAAAAGGCGACCTTGCTAAAATTGGGCGCCCTGTCAGGGTAAAAACCGAAAAAAGGCATCTTGGGAAAAAATTAAGGGCCAAGAGAAAATGTTAAATCGAGAAAACCCGAGAGAGCCAATTGATAATAGGAGTTCGATGTTTACAAGATCTATTCTGAGATTAGGGGTAGTCTTGTGTTTTTGAGTTATTGCCAATTAATGATCATGTATGATGAAATCATATAGAAATGTACGCAATTTTGCAATGAATAAAAGGATTCAGTTTACATTTTCATTGGATATAAGTTATATCTTAAAAGAAATATGTCATTTATCTAATGACTATTCTCTAATCATTTTCATCAAAAAGTGTCAAAGCAAATTGTGCTGGTCACACTTAAGGGAGGTTCTGATAATAGCCTTCACTCCTCTTGTAGCCACACCTTAAAAAAAACCGTTAGAGATGAAAACAGTAGCTGGCTCTCTAAGCAAAAGTTAGGCCAAAAGGCAAGGTGAAAACCTGGAAACAGGCAGTCTGCCCTACAAAAAAATGAAATAAATAAAAGCCGCGGGATTGGATTGGGTCCATTCCAGGTAAAAATTAGGCAAAGGGTTATGTGAAAATCCCCAAGGGACTCATTTCACACAAAGAAAAGATAGTGTGAAAATCAATAAGGGACACACTACCTTTGAAACAATGACTTTCGATACCTAGAGCGATAAGGCGATATTAATTCGGATGATCTCCATTCAAGCTGATAGTGTATGATGCAGGGACATGAGTTAGAACCCTGGGCATATGATCATTGACCGGGGGGCAAGGACACACACCTGATAGTTCTATCTGGGAGGTTTTGGGTTAGAGTCCCCAAGGGAAAGATGTCACTCTGCTGGATCCTTAGGGGGCATGGTGGAGCAGCCAAGCCGTATCCTCAACGAACCCTTGACCACCCAGGACATGGTCTATCCATTTTTGCGAGCATTTACATATCATGTCATACAATTCCTTTGTAAGATCAGCATTTTCCTTTTTACACACACACACAATCTCTTGTATATATTTCTGTGCACATAATTTTGCAGAAAAATGTCAAAGTCAAAACCATCGCAATTTGAGGATGGTACCCGAGCACTTTGTAAGTCTGGAGCAGACTCGGTGCAGCTCAAGAGAGCACTTCCCGCGTTTTGTAAGTCTGGAGCAGATTCGAGGCATCGCCATTTGAGGATGGCACCCAAGCACTTTGTAAGTCTTAAGCAGACTCGGTGCAGCTCAAGAGAGCACTTCTTGCATTTTTGTAAGTCTGGAGTAGGCTCGACACATCGCCAATAGAGGTTGGCATTCCGCACTTTGTAAGTCTTATCAGCAACTCAGTGCAGGTCAAGAGAGCAGTTCTTGCATTTTGTAAGTCTGGAGCAAGCTCGGCACATCGCCAATAGAGGTTGGCACCCTGCATGTCACACCCCAAAGTGGCACTAGAAGAATTATAGAGTTTTGTTCGAAAAATGTAAGTTTAGGTACAAGAGTTCTGTTGCGAGCGCGAACAGTGTCGCAGGCGCAACAGAGCCCTCCAGCGGTTTTTGAACTTCAGCTGGTTGGTGCGGGCGTGAGCGTTCTGTCGCGAGCACGAGAAGTGTCTCGAGCGCGACAGAGCCCTCTCGCGAGATGTGTGCATAAGTGGGACTAAGAGACTTGGAGTTGTAGGGAGTTGGCACATGGTATCATAGAAGAGTGACAAGTGTCATCATAGAAGAGAGACAAGTGTCATCGTAGAAGAGTGACAAGTGGCGGCATAAGAGTTTGACAAGTGGCATTGTAGGAGTGTGCCAAGTGTCTTTGTAGGGAAGAGACATTTGGCTTATCTTGGTTTGGCTTGGCTTGGCTTAGCTTGGTTTGGCTTGGCTTGGCTTGGCTTAGGATAGGGATGAATTAAAGGAAGTGGTTGGCTTTAATGTGGTTAGTGGGTAATTAATTTGTTATTTTCTTTAGTTTGACCGGCCACTTACCTATTCCCATCTTATTTTTCTTACTTTTGGCCTTCTCTCTCTTCTTTATTCTTTTGCTTTATTTGGTTTTTCCGTGCTCTTCCACTCTCCATCTTTTGGTTGCCTTTTTCTTCATTTGTATTTGCTTTTTAAGAGAGTCACTTGAATGGTGTGAAGAGGGCAAGAGAAGGGTAGAGTTGGGTCTCTTCAGAAGGTTAGCTTAATTCGTTTTCCGATCTGACCTCCTTTTTCTCTTTGTTTTTGATTTAAAGTAAAAAGAAGAGTAACCCAAGTGTTTTTGTGTGGTTTTGGTACAAGCTAGAGGCAAAGAGAAGATTAAAATGAGTAGAGAGCTGTGATCGAGTTCCTAGAGGTAGGGATCGAGTGTAACTGTGTTAACTTTGCATGTGTTTATATGAGAAATGCTTGAACAAAGACATGTAGAAATAAAGGGATGCTTGATGAGCTTTAATTAGCTCAAGATGTTCATTTTGATTGCTTACAGTGCTCATGACAAGTGTATATATGTTTAAAGTATGTAACTTGATCATTTGAGTGTTTGTGTTGATAATAGAGTTTGATGTTGCGAAATTCTGCTTATTTGTCATTAGACCCCAGTGTATAGTATTTGTTATAAGTAGAGTTATAGGATCCCAATTGGGTTGATTCCAATTGCATATGAAAGATAATATCCATGTCTAAAAATGTCTAACAGGGTGCTTGATCTAATTCTGGCCCTAAGTATCCCAAAAAGTAATTAAAACGTAGGTGACCCTGTTCTGGCGGGTTCACTGGAACAGTATATGTTGTTTAGATCATATCTTTTGTTATAGATATCCAAATGACCTGAACATTGTCCCATTTGAAAGATAACATCTTATATAAAACGTTTGAAGAAGAACGTTTTGCATAAAAATTATGTTTAGAGGTTCATTTGGACGATACACATTTAGGGTAAAAAGCAGTCTCGTGAGGCACCAAAGCGGAGCCTCTGCCGCGAGCGCGACACAGGTCGCGACCTCGCGACACAACAACCTATATTAAGCTCTTTTTTATTCATTTTGAGCCCATGGTTGGCATGGGTAAACCCCTAGCCTTTCCCCTTAACGTTTTATACATGATTAGGGCTCCTAAATGACTCCAAATTAGTTGTTAATGGAAAAATACATATGAGTATGATTAAAGATGGTAATTTAACTAATAAAGTAACAATATATAGTTGTAGGAAGTATAGTAAATGACATGATAAATATGTATGAACTTAGGAATTGTTATATAATGCATTTGGTATAGAGCATAGAGCCTTTTGTAATCTATCTTCTGTCGCAAGCGCGACCTCTTGTCGCGATCGCGACAATGAACTTGGCTTCTGTCGCTAGCGCGACTTCGTATCGCGATCGCGACAGTGAACCTCTTCGCATCCTGTTTATTTTTTTTGAAGAGAGTGTTTTCTTCTGTCTTGCTTTGCATGATTTATATGTTTATGTAATGAATTTAAGTGTTACATGCTTTTAGTTGTTGAACAAGATTGTTCCAAGCTATCCTTTATTTATTCATTACACCATAGTTTCACTTAAAACATATACACTTGAATTTTATCAATATGTACATAATGTATACCAAAAGTATAATATATTCAATTTATTTTCTAAAATTTCCATTAAATTCCTACAAGCCTAATTTTAATTCTTTTTTCATTTGCTTACTTAAAATTCATTAAAACATCATTAATTCACATTAATTTCTCTGAGTTTCAATTCAGCCACATATAAATTTATTCTTCTAAATTTATTTTCTTCTTACTTTCCATTTCATACATCATTATTCTACTTCAATTCCATATTTCCATGCTTAAATTACATTATTCATGCATGTTCCTCATTCACACATACATTCACACGTACACATAGAAATAATCAAAATAAATGGAAAACATAAGAATTTGTATCCATAAACCTTTTTCTTCACTTCTGCTTGCTTATTCCTCTATTTTCTTTCCTTTTTCCTTATTTTTGCTTCGTCCATCTTTGTCTCCTTCACTTGAATTCTTGCTTTACACCTCTCCTTCACACTTTCATCCACTTATTTCACTTAAAATATGTTTTTGAGGTTCCTACTAATGAATTTAGGGCCTTAGAATTATTTAAGGTATGAATTGGGGTGGAAATGGAAGAAAATCAATTGAGAATTAGAGGAGAAAGCTTTGGCCAAGGGAGAGTGGAGAAAATGTGAAATGGTTCAAAAAATGTGTCCATAATTATCAAAAAAATATTTATTAGGCTACATGAATATTTTTAGGTCAATCAGACATCGTTTTTCGATTAGGTAAATTTTTACCAATCTGATAACTCATTTTTTTGTGTCACCATAAAATTAATTTTTCACTTTCATATAATCTCCCATAAAATTTAGAGTTATTCCATGTGTTCAGATAAATCTTTTAGGTCTTTAGCATTATTTTCAGGTTCGAAAAGTCTAGTCAAGCCTGGTGATTAATAAAACCGAACCATAACTTATTTTTATTTTTGACTTTTAAGGGACAATTTGACCTTAATTTTTCCTTAAATTTTAAGCTCGGACTTCACATTAATACTATTTTTCGATGGTCACATAAAATATTTTTCACCCCGAGAGGTACTATTCACCTGGGTGACACTATTCATGCCCAAAAAGTACTATTCATGATTACCGAGTTTTTAAGGCATTACAAAATATTAGCTAGGAAAACGTATTAGTTTAGAACTGTTGACATTTCACAAACAAGTTCAACAATTCCTTAGGATTGCTAATTACCTCGGAGATTTTATCCCATATTTTACTGAAAAAGCCAACCCCCCTAAAGGAGATGCTTAAAAAGAATCCTCCTTCTTGGTCAAACAAATAGTTTGTTGCGTTCAAGACTCTGAAAGAGGAAACCCAACACTTGCCTCATTTGCAAATTCCATTAAATGGAAAAAGAATTCTTCAGATAGATAATAGTGATCAATATTAGAGTATGTAAACACCGGGTCCCGATGCAGCACAAAATAGGGTTACCCAAAGATGAAATTAGAACCTGTTCACAAGCAAAGAGGTTGAAAATGATGGTTTCCTTGTCAAAATTATCTTTTAAAAAAATGGAGGTTTGCGACCCCCAGTACACGAGTGCAGGCAGCCACAAACCTTCAGTTTTTTTTAAAAGACAATTTTGACAAGGAAACCATCACTTCCAACCTCTTTGCCTATGAGTACGTGCTAATTTCATCACTAGGACCTGCTATGTATAGTTGCCCCCAATTTTGGGGAAATTAGTGCATGGGTGCATAAGTGAGCCAAAATTCAGAGAAAGAAGGAAAGAGAAACGTACCTGAAGCAACTATCTTTCTATACTGGGGGAGTCAATGTGGCTTATCATTAATGCCATTGAGTCATTCTGAGGACCGTTGTCGGTGTGGCTTATCATTGGTGTGGCGAACCCTGGCTATGCGAGAGCTTATAAGTAAACCCACGTTATTTGCGACAGTGCCTGACATTATAGGCGAACTCTGCTATTTGCAGCAGTGCAAAAAATTATAGGCAAACTCCACTGTTTGCGGTAGTGCTAAAGATTATAGGCGAACACTGCTATTTGCACCAGTGCCTGAAATGATAGGCGAACTCTACTATTTGTAGTAGTGCTAGAAATTATTCTCTTTGATTTGTTTTGAATTTTGAACTTCCCTCATCTTTTTTTTTTCAACCTTTACATTTTATGATAAAGAAACTTACTTGATTGCCCTAAGCATGGTGTGCATCAATAGGTTTGTTCTTTTAGATGTCCTATTTGCCTTGGATCTGTTTGAATCTTTTTCCATGAGGACTTTATCTTGATCTAATGGTCCATTGATGTTGATCCAAAGCTGTCCCATGGCCCACTTTGCCGCCTGATGTCTTTTTTTTCTTCAAGGCTCTCTTGCAAAGTTATATGCATAAGAATAAATACAGGAGATTGTGTGTGTAGGTATGAAACATATGTGCAAAGCTATATATATGTAACATGTGCAAAGAATTAGGTATGTGAATTATGTGTACACAACTGTATGTGATATATTCATAAAGCTACGTGCAAGGAACATGTGTAAAAGGTTGTCTTGTCTTATGTATGCAGAAACTATGTACACAGAATGTGTGCCTCATGTCCATAACATGTATGGATAGAATATGAACACAGGATGAGTGCAAGAATTGCATATGCGAGATACGTGCAAGCAATCATGCGTGTGAATGCATGTGGGGCACTAGGTATTCATTGAATGATGTATGCAAAAGATTGTACTTGTGCGATGCATGTAAGATGCAAGGAGTTATGCAAATATGCAAAAGATTGTATATGCATGATGCAGAGAGTTATGCAAATATGCAAAAGATCGTACTTGTGTGATGCACGTGAGATATTTTATGCAAATGTTTGCAAAGGACGTATGCATACAAAAATGGATACGCCATATCCTAGGTGGTTAAGGAATTCACTGAGGGTACGATTCGGCTGCCCATAATGTCTGATGCCCCTAAGGATCTAGAAGTGTCATCTGGTTTAGGAAATCTAACCCATAATCTTTTTAGAGAGAACCATACGGTGTGCATCTTTGCCCCCTAGTCAACAAGCATGCACCTTTTGCTATGAGTTGTAAAACATTTTGCCCCCAGGATTTGACTCGTGTCCTATATTATGTGCTATTTGCCTGAAGGGAGGTTATTCGGACCGCCTTGTCGCTTTGGGTATTGGAAGTCATTTATTAAAGTTAGTGCGTCTCTTGTGGATTTTCACACTAGCTTTTCTTTGCGAGAAATACATCCCTTTGGGGATTTTCACATAACCCTGTGCCTAATTTTTTCCTAGAATGGACCCAACCCACTCCAGTGGCTTTTATTCATTTCATTTTTTCTTGTAGGAAAGACTACTTATTTTCAAGTTTTGACCCTACCCTTTGGCTTAACTTTTACTTAGAGAGCCAGTTACGATTTTTATCTCTGACGGCCTTTTTTTTTTAAGGGTAGGATTTGTCACATGAAGTGTTGTTATTACTTCCTTGAGACTTGCTCCAGCACATGTCCCTATGCATGCCACAAGTTTCTCTTGACCATTCAATTGCATTTTTATGCCCAGCTTATGCATGTGTTCCTATTTATATGCACCATATAACAACAACAATAAGCATGACTTGACGTGTAATGCAAAAAAACAGGTTCTATTCAATCTCGGGGTGTAACACCTTGGGCTCATTCGACTCTTATTATCAATCAGCCCTTTCTAATTTTCTCAATTGAATATTTTCTCTCAACCCCTACTTTTGCCTAGGGTGCCTTTTTTCAGTTTTCACCCTAGAGTGGTGCCCTAATTTTAGCAAGGTTGCCTTTTTTTAGTTTTTGACCCGCGAGGCATTTATTCTCTCCCTCCCCTTTTTTTTGTCATGGAACCTTTTTTACAAAATTAGCACTTTTTGATTTCTTGAATCTTCTTTCATCATTGTCGAAGAGGATGTCTACCATTTCTATTAGCAGCTTCTCTAAATTTAGCTTGTGTAACTTGGAGCATTTGGTCTGAGGTATTTGTATGCTGGGTTTCCTTCTTTCCAACAGCATCTCTTGACCTACTTCTAGAACATTAACCCAAACTTTCTTTTTACAGATTAGACCTAGGTGACGAGCTCTCGTTCTAAGTTCAACTGTAAGAGTTCATATTTTGCTCATTTCAGCTCTAGATGGCAGATATATATTTATTTAATTTTGTGATGACTATCTCCAATGGTTGGATGGAAAGGAATAGACTTGGTTCTGACAAGCTATATTGTGGCTTTTTTCTTCTTTTTTTTTTCCTTTTTTTTAGGAGAAAAGAATGGTTAGGGGTTGACGTTTTATTTGCTGTTTTGTATAATGCTCCATTTAAGGATAACGATCTGAGGTGATAGCTTAAGACTCATTTTGTGGTCATTCTTTGTGGCATCTTCAGAAAACTTTGGCATCTCTAAGTAATTTGGACATATTATGAAGCTATGGTTGCTTATTATTTAAAATCTCCATCTTATCCTCCTTATGAATTGGCTGACTTGTTATCTCGATAAGCTGGAATAGCATGTCCTAAGAATGCCTTTGTCGATTCCAGGTACAAGCTTCTCTTCTTTTTTATTATTTTATTATATTTTACCTCTTAAGTTTATCTTAGTTTAGGAGTCAGTTTGGATAAAACTAAGATCTTTTCTCCTCGACATTAATTAAAATAATGTTTATAGAATTAATGTCTTATGAGTCATGATTATGGCCATGCATGATGCGATAAAAACAAGACATTGTGTACATAAGAAAAAGGCCCATATTATTGACACGGTTAGAGAAACAAAATGCAATATCAAAATGTTAGTTCATAGACACATATTATTATCATTATTTTACCCTTTTCATCTCTTGCTTCCTCTTTCTAGATCTGGGATTTGCTGGGTATCTATCAGGTCCTAAATACGATCCCTTAAAACTCGACAGTAATCACTCTCAAGCCCTATATGCTGATGGTAGTTATAGAACCAGTCAGTCCTATGTCTAGGCTTTCCCAAGTTCTTTGCTAGCATAGGAGGCAAATGTTGTAATTTCCCTTGATTCATAAGACAGGCAAGACACCAAGATGATGGTCTACCTAGATCTGAATAATGTCGCCGAGTTGTTCCTGTACCCAAAACTCTGGAGGTTCTGCCACCATTACCCCCACTATTACTGTTGTCCCCATTGCTCTTACAGAAAGTTAGGTTTACAAATTTATCACTCTTCTCCATATGCTTAGCCTCAGCTTCAATGGCTATGTCTTTGAGAGATTCCCAATCTTTTAAGCCTTTTATCTTAAGTTTCTCCTTCAGATAAGGATTGGCATTGCAAATGAAGAGCCTAATTTGATCTGAGGTGCCGGTGTTCTCCTCATCTCCATGACCCTATTCCTCCATCGAGTTAGGTACTCATGAAAGTATCCTTTTGGCTTTTGCTGCAGCAGCTCTACGTCTTTTAGGGTGACTTCCATCCTGGTATTGCAATCATATTATTTTAGAAATCCCTTTACCAACAGATTCCAGTCTCCTTTTGTTCCCCGATCTAGCCCATGGTACCATTCCATCGAGGGCCTGTGAGACTGAGGCAGAAATATTCTAATTTTTGCTTCCTTGTCAAAATGGTACTATAGACACCAGGTCCCAAAGCAGCCTGTTCACAGGCAAAAAAGAAAGTTGGAAGTCATAGTTTCCTTCTAAAAACTTTTTTTTAAATAAATAAAAAAAATTTTAAAAACAAAATTATAAAAATAAAAATAAAAAAGGGAGTTTGGAAATTATAGTGTTCTAGTAAAAGTTGTTATTTAAAAAAAAGAGTAAAATCAGAGGTCGGCACGCGCCTCACATGCGAGTGTGTGCGGTCATTGTAACATCTTGAAAATCACCTTAGTAGTATCGAATGTGATTTCTATAATTGAATAAATGAGAAACTAGGGTTTACAGATTTGGATTAAATTGTAATTGAAAATGTGCATTTAAGGACTTGATTGCATGAATTAAAGATAATATAGTGACCAAAGTGTAATTGTGTGTGATTAGTGTAAGTGGAAGATTAAGATTAATTAAGTGGGATTAATTAGCCTTAATTTTGGATTAGAGGAATCCAAGTGTTGCCTTGCATAAGTGACACCTAGCCAAGGTTAATTCATAGCTTGACACCTCATATTCGCCATGCATATATATGTGTATTGGATAGAGAGTGAGTGGCAAAAATCTGGTTTTGTACTTCTCTTGAATCCGGCCTCCCTTTCTTTTCTACTCCTTCTCTCTTCATTCTTCAATCCTATTTCTTTACCTCTTTGCTCCATCTGCATCTTCTTCACTTGCATGTTGAGATTGGCTTGCATTAACTAAGAAGGTCAAGTGTTAAGCTATAAAGGTGAGAATAAGTCAAGTGTTTATCATCTCCTTCTCCTTCTTCTTTTGATTGAATTTTTGTTCATAGTGTTAATTCTATTTTGAATGTGTTTGCATGTGGCTATAAGTTGGTGAGACTAGTAGAAAAGCTAAGGGTAAAGAAAAGGTCACCTAGTGTCAAGTGAAGGAGTGCTCCAAGAGGTTTGGGATTTACTTGAAATTTTAAGTGTATTGTATGTGTGTTTTGTTTGGGATTGTTTGAATTGATGCATGTTTAATATGTTTGTGTAGTTTGGTGATATTGTGTGTATTAATTAATATTTGATATAATTGAAAAGTTAAATGGATGTGTGTTGAAGTGTTAATTGAATTGCCATGAGTATAGTATAGTGATCATGTATGAAACTTAGTTGTATGGGAAAATTCTGTTCACATGGTATCAGACCTCCGTGTGACGTTTTGGTAATAAGTGGAGTTTGAGAACTCCTAATTAAGTGAAATTTATTCCATTAGAACCATGACTTCCATACCTTTAAATGTCATAGAAATAACCTTGAGCACATTCGGACTCTAAGACACATAAAAGTGGCCAAAACATTAACGTCTCTATTCTAGCAGGTTTATTGGAAAAGTCTATATTGTTTAATTCATATCTGTTGATTTAGATGTCTAAATGACCTGAAACTTGTTCCATTTTTAAGATAGGACATAGGGGAACAATTATTGAGAGGAATTTTATCCTAAAAATGTCTCTAGCTATGTGAACATTGCAGTATAAGATTGGACCTGTAGTTTGTCTAAGATCTATCTCATGCTGAGGCAGAATAGGTTTACAGGGCGGTAAGGAATTTCTCACCGCCGTGTAAAAGCATTCTACCCCTTATAGACCCATTTTTAGCGTCCCACACGGTGGTAATGAAAGTCTTACTACTGTATGACCTTAACTTTCAGCATAAATTGTATTTTTTCCTTCCCAAATCGAAGTCGAACTTCACCGGAAGTTCGACTTCGATTCGAGAAGGAAAAAATACAATTTAGGCTAAAAGTTATCACTTGTCCAACTCTTGCCTAACATTATAAAATGAGTATATAGATGTTTTTCAATTGAATTGTATGTAAATGATTCTATGGCATAGTAGTTTAATAAGGGAATTAAATGTATACATGCTTTTAATTATTGAACATGACGTGGCATATGATATTGATTATATGAATGATTATTACATTGAGAATAAATATATATTAAGTGAATTAATTGTTAAGCCTAAAATCGAGTCGTGGATAAATAAGCATGCTTATGAAGGGCTAGTGATTCGCAGCTGCTAGTGTGGCATCGATGGGTGTCTAGTGAATGATACTGATGGGTATCCAGTGATCTAGTGTTTAAGACTTCGGTCTCTAGTGTTTAATATCTATTGTACCCGTATCCAATTCTATATAATACAGGCTCACTATAAAGAACATGTTATGGTATGTTTATTGATAATGTTGTGTACCTATGTGTAAATATAAGATTGTTCTATGATGATCAGTGTAAATATAAGATTGTTCTATAATGATCAATGTTATTGTATTGCATGCTATTATGGTTATGTTATCGAAGCCTTTCGCTGCCAGTGAATATTAGTGTTTGTTATTGAAAATAATAAACTATTCAATACTGCTATTGTGTGGCATGGAATATTAAATAGTTGGCGTATTATTGAACTACTGTATGAGTGCTTATTATTTGATTATAACATCTCATTGCTAAATAATTGTATGTGAATGTTTATATTAGAATTGTTTTTTTTACATCCCCACTTAGCGTTATCGCTTAGCACGGGTGTTTCTCCCCATGTAGGTTATAGCTTGGAGTTCGTATTTTGAAGACGGTTTTCTGCAAACCATTATAGGAGCTTGAAGTTGTCTATCTAGGTTGATAATTTTTTAATAATATTGCATTAGTGCTCCAATTTTTATGTAAGATAAGCATAAATATATATGTAATTTTTGTATTGTAATATATAACCATAATGAACTAGTGCAAGTGAATGGCTTAGTGATTATTAATGTATGCTAATATGAATAGTGATCTAATAGTGGAAGTGAATAGAGATAATTATATTGATTTAGTGATAATAAGTAGATATATGAGGTTAATTAGATTTAGTTATAGCATGTTTGTCGCGTAGTGCTCCCTTATCCTCCTAAGGGGCATTGGGGCGTCACAGGTTGTGGTATTAGAGCATAGGTTTAGGCGGTTCTGGATAATAGGATGCATAATAGGTAGAGTTGTTATGAGTCTATTTAGAGTGTGGCCATAATATAGATATTGTTTATTTTGTTTTGTAGAGTGATATGGAGTCACACTCTAGTGAAGAGATAGGAGAGACTACCAGAAGTGTTAACCCAGTTTGTCCTAACCGTAATTTGTTTGTACCTGAACCTCCACCGGTAAGGAATCCACCTTTAGTGCTAAAGAATCTAGTGTTAGTGCAAGGGTTAATGCAAATATTAGATAGATTGATAGCCCCTAAGGCACCTTCAGATATGGTTAAGAAGAGAGGAGCTGAGGAGTTCAAAGGGACCTCTGTAGATGAATCGGATTTAGAGGAATATTGGTTAGAGAAGATAGATAGAATATTATAAGAAGTGAACTGTCTGCAAGAGCAGCGAGTAGAGTGTGCTATATCTTTGTTGCAAGGTCCAGCATATGATTGGTGGAAGTTGGTATTGAGAAACCCGCAATGACCTGCTAATCTGACTTGGGAATTCTTTATACAAGAATTCAAAAATAAGTATGTGACTAAAGCTTATCTAGAGGCTAAGTGGAGAGAATTTGTGAGCCTTAAGCAAGGAAGTTTAAGTGTCGCTAAATATGAAAAAGAATTCAGCCGTCTTATTAAGTATGTATCGGATTCCCTAATGACGGAAGAGTTCAAATGTCATCAATTTTTAGAGGGTTTGGATGAAATGATCAAGGGATTGCTAGTAGCAATGACATCCATGCAAGCGGTAAGTTATTATCAATTGGTACACGCTGCTTTGAAAGTGGAGAAATCTAAAATAGTTCAAAGAAAGAATCAAAAGAGAAAATCTCAAGATAGTGAGTAAGAAAGTTCGTGAGACAAGAGATAACCAGGGCTTGTATAGTGTAACTCCGAAAGCAGTGGGCCGTGACAAGTCGAGCAAGTGAACACATGTGTATGAGGTTGGAGTTACAGCTCCATCAAGCAGAGCAAGTGTTCCAGCAGTTTGTGAGCATTGTGGAAAATCCCATTGGGTTGTATATCGGAAGCTCACCGGAGCTTGTTTCAAGTGTGGTGGCTCTAATCATTTGGTAGCAAAGTGACCGCAAGCGCAAGATAATGTGACTATACAATCAAGAAGAGATAGTGTACCGAATCCTGGAAATGAAAGAAGAGGACGAGTTAGAAGTGGAACTGGTCAAATCGGACAGCGGTCGGGTGTAATATCTGAAATAGTAGATAGACCTAAATTTGATGTGGGTAGAGTGTATTGTATGACCTTAGAAGAGGGAATCAAGGATCAGGATGCTCAACACGGTATGAGTTTAATTCATTGTTTGTGTTTATGTGAATTTATGTCTTGCATAATGTTTGTATGATTAGAGTCATAGTACGGTTAGAGTGAATTTTGCGGACAAAATTCCTTATGTGGGGGAGAGTTGTAACATCTCAAAAATCACCTTAGTAGTATCGAGTGTGATTTCTATAATTGAGTAAATGAGAAACTAGGGTTTACAGATTTGGATTAAATTGTAATAGAAAATGTGCATTTAAGGACTTGATTGCAAGAATTAAAGATAATGTAGTGACCAAAGTGTAATTGTGTGTGATTAGTGTAAATGGAAGATTAAGATTAATTAAGTGGGATTAATTAGCCTTAATCTTGGATTAGAGGAATCCAAGTGTTACCATGCATAAGTGACACCTAGCTAAGGTTAATTCATAGCTTGACACCACATATTTGCCATGCATATATATGTGTATTGGAGAGAGAGTGAGTGGTAAAAATCTGGTTTTGTTCTTCTCTTGAATCCAGCCTCCCTTTCTTTTCTACTCCTTCTATCTTCATTCTTCAATCCTTTTTCTTTACCTATTTGCTCCATCTGCATCTTCTTCACTTGCATGTTGAGATTGGGTTGCATTAACTAAGAAGGTCAAGTGTTAAGCTATAAAGGTGAGAATAAGTCAAGTGTTTATCATCTCCTTCTCCTTCTTCTTTTGATTGAATTTTTGTTCATAGTGTTAATTCTATTTTGAATGTGTTTGCATGTGGATGTAAGTTGGTGAGACTAGTAGAAAAGCTAAGGGTAAAGAAAAGGTCACGTAGTGTGAAGTGAAGGAGTGCTCCAAGAGGTTTGGGATTTACTTGAAATTTTAAGTGTATTGTATGTGTGTTTTTTTTGGGATTGTTTGAATTGATGCATGTTTAATGTGTTTGTGAAGTTTGAAGATATTGTATGTGTTAATTAATATTTGATATAATTGAAAAGTTAAATGGATGTGTGTTGAAGTGTTAATTGAATTGCCATGAGTATAATATAATGATCATGTATGAAACTTAGTTGTATGGGAAAATTCTATTAAGATTGTATCAGACCTTCGTATAATGTTTTGGTAATAAGTGTAGTTTGCAAACTCTTAATTAAGTGAATTTTGTTCCATTAGAACCATGACTTTCATACCTTTAAATGTCATAGAATTAACCTTGAGCACATTCTGACTCTAAGATACATAAAAGTGGCCGAAACATTAGTGTCTCTATTCTGGCAAGTTCATTGGAAAAGTCTATATTGTTTAATTCATATCTGTTGATTTAGAAGTCCAAATGACCTAAAACTTGTTCCCTTTTAAAGATAGGACATAGGGGAACAATTATTGAGGAGGAAGTTTTTCCTAAAAATGTCTCTAGCTATGTGAACATTGCAGTACAAGATTGGACCTGTAGTTTGTCTAAGATCTGTTTCATGCTTTGAGGCAGAATAGGTTTACACGGTGGTAAGGAATTTCTCACCACCGTGTAAAAGCATTCTGCCCCTTATAGACCTATTTTTAGTGTCCCACACGGCGGTAATGAAAGTCTTACTACTGTGTGACCTCAACTTTCAGCCTAAATTGTACTTTTTCCTTCCTGAATCGAAGCCGAACTTCATCGAAAGTTCTTATCACTTGTCCAACTCATGCCTAAAATTATAAAATGAGTATATAGATGTTTTTCAATTGAATTATATGTAAATGATTCTATGGCATAGTAGTTTAATAAGGGAATTACATGTATACATGCTTTTAATTATTGAACATGACGTGGCATATGATATTGATTATATGAATGAATATTACTTTGTGAATAAATATATATTAAGTGAACTAAATGTTGAGCCTGAAATCGAGTCGTGGATAAATAAGCATGCTTATAAAGGACTAGTGTTTTGCAGCTGCTAGTGTGGCACAGACGGGTGTCTAGTGAATGATACCGATGGGTATCCAGTGATCTAGTGTTTGAGACTTCGGTCTCTAGTGTTTAATACCTATTGTACCCGTATCCACTTATGTATGATAC
Organism: Excoecaria cochinchinensis; assembly: GCA_947683425.1. NCBI lineage: Eukaryota > Viridiplantae > Streptophyta > Magnoliopsida > Malpighiales > Euphorbiaceae > Excoecaria > Excoecaria cochinchinensis. Next base: position 81,450 of record CANTUQ010000061.1, read on the forward strand.
AGGCTAACTATAAAGAACATATTATGGTATGTTTGTTGATAATGTTGTGTTCCTATGTGTAAATATAAGATTGTTCTACGATGATTAGTGTTAGTGTTGGCTGTGCCATAGTGTAGTGATAATGTTATTGCATTGCATGCTATTATGGTTATGTTATCGAAGCCTTCTGCTGCCAGTGAATATTAGTGCTTGTTATTGAAAATAATGAACTATTGAATATTGCTATTGTGTGGCACGGAATATTGAATAGTTAGCATATTATTGAACTAGTGTATGAGTGCTTATTGTTTGATTGTAACATGTCATTGCTGAATAATTGTATGTGAATGTTTGTATTAGAATTGTTTTGTTTACATCCTCACTAAGCGTTAACGCTTAGCACGGGTGTTTCTCGCCGTGTAGGTTATAGCTTGGAGTTCGTATTTTGAAGACGGTTTTTTGCAGGCCACTATAGGAGCTTGAAGTTGTCTATCTAGGTTGATAATTTTGTAATAATATTGCATTAGAGCTCAAATTTTTGTGTAAGATAAGCATAAATATATATATAATTTTTGTATTTTAATATGTGTGACGCGCGCCGAACCCCGAGGTCTCTGGAAGCCCGCCTTTAGGGCAATCGAGAGAGGTTCGTTAAAACTTGTAAGGTATTTACAAGTGCATCTATTTTGGGCAAAAAGGAGGTTTTATGGAGTCACCACCCAATAAAACATTGGAAAAGTTCGTCTCACCTCAGTGAGCCTAAGACGGCGCATAATATCCATTTTGGGCAAACCAAAGGGATTTTGGAGGCAATCACCCTAATAGAACATTGGAATGACCCTCTAACCGTATGGAGCCTAGGATTGTAAATTATGCCTTATTACGGGACACAAGAGGTGTCTTGGAAGTCCCATTCTAATGGAACATTGAAATGGTCCTCTCGCCTCATTGAGCCCAAAGACCAGAGATGGTTCAGGACTCCCCATTTATTCATACCTTGGCTAAGTTTATAATCAAGTTTTGAATTTAGCGTTTCATGCCTTTTCTCATTCAATTTTAATGCAATTTGATATAATGCGCATGTCAAAAATATAATGAAAGCGATAGATAAAGTAAATAAAAGCGTATGAAAATAAATTACAACAAAACTAGGAGTGGAATACAACCCCCATTTGTAAATAAAATATAATTCATAAATAAATCGGGCTATTTATTAAGAATGAGGACATTGGTCCTCTCATGCATAATTAAAGAAAACAATTTTAAGGTGATAATTTATTTTGGATGAAAACTAAGATATTGGTCCCATTTTTATTAGAAAAAAATCAAATTAATTAATATAAATATTTTTGTGATTTTTTCAATTAACGTGTATAAAAATAAAATTAAATAAACTTATTAAGAATTACATATTAGAAATAAAATAATGAAAGCAAAGTAATGAAAATAATAAAAATTAATAAATCAACTCCCAAATGGATCTTCAAATCTTCATGGGCTCCCACTTGGCATTAAAAAACTCACATATGAAAAATAAGTATTGAAAAATAAAAAAAAAAACAAACAAAAGCCATGTTAGTAAGAAAAAAATGGATTTACAAAATATAGGATGAAAACAATTAAATTAAGGCAAACAAAATTGCATCATGTATGATAAATCAATTAAAATTACATAATAAAATATGCAACTTAACTAATTAACAATTTAGCATGCATAAAAAAATATAATAATAATAAAATTTAACATGCATAAACAAGTATAAAATAATGATGATAGAATTTAACATGCATAACAACACAAAATAATAATAATGACATCCAATCATGCATAAAAAGTATAATATTCATAAAATTCAGCATACATGAAAATATAAATGATAATAGTAATAATAAAATTAAACAAGAATAATAATAATAATAATAATAATAATAATAATAATAATAATAATAATAATAATAATAATAATAATAATAATGATGATGATGATGATGATGATGGTAATAACTAAAATAATAATAATAACACAATAATAACAAAGAATATGAACAATCAAATATAATAATAATAATAATAATAATAATAATAATAATAATAATAATAATAATAATAATAATAATAATAATAATAATAATAATAATAATAATATCAAAGAAGATGAACAATCCAATTAAATATGGAAGAATAAAATGAAAAAAAAAATAAGTCAATTATGTTACAACATGTTAAATGATCATACTAATAATATATATGAACAAAAATGATGACAATAATATGAACATGAACAATTAAATAAGAAATAAGAATAAGAAATAATAATATGAACAATTACATAAGAAAAAAAAAAGTAAAAATATGAACAATTAAATAAGAACATAAAAATAAGAAGAAACTAATAGAACTAATAGAATTTACATGATAAAAAGTCTAGAAGAATTTACAAAACAAAAAAAGATCTAAAAGAATTTACATGTTAATCAATTAATTGGAAATAAAAAATGGAATTAAAAATTAAATCAACATTGGAGCCAAGAATAATTACCCTCAAAATTAGCTTGACGAAATGAAGGTAAGGAGATCCAATTTCTTGTCTTGATTTGAAGAATATGACTAGAAAAATAAAATAGCAAAAGTGAATTTTTACTCAAGAACAAACAATTAGTTTATTTGTCTTAAGGTAAAAAAACTTTTAATTGAAAAGAAGAAAGTCACCAAAAAAAAATTATTATTTTTTGCCTTGATAATCTTCTTGGAAAAATTCTTTAGAAATTGAAAAAATTTGTTTGAGAGAAGAAAGAAGAAACCAAATAATTTTCTAAAGAAAATCCCCCCCAAATTCTTTCCAAAATTCCCCTCTTTATTTTCCCCAAAGATTCAGATTTTTAATTGAAGAATTAAATTGACTTAATTTCAATAAAACCAAAAACCTGAAGAAAATCAAAGATTTTGAATTTTAAAAGTTTTACCATTGAATTCTACAAAAAAAAAAATTGAAGAAAAATGAATTTTTGAGGCCAAAATGGCCAAAAATCGGAAAATGGGTGACCAGGGGGCGACAGGGGCGAGGGACGCCCCGTCGGAGCGCCCGATGGGCGTCCCTGCGCGCAACTGGCAATTCGTCACTAGCGCGTGCGAGTACGCACCAGCGCGCGCTGGGCGCTGCGCGTCCCCCAGTGCACGTGTCGGGGCGCTGCGGCGTGCGCCTAGCCTGCCGCAGCCCGACATTCGCGTGAATATTTTTTTTTTCAAATTTTCTATAAAACACAAAAAATTAAAAACTCACTTTTTATAACCAAAAATCATTTTTAAAATACATTTTTATTCATTCCTAATAAATCAAAACGATAAGAAAATTATCACTTCTAACTTTCATTCTTTTTGCCTATAAATCGGCACACTTAATTTTATCATTGGGTAATCCTGATCAAGGCTACTCGGGACCCGGTGTCTACAGTTGCCCCCAATTTTGGGGAGGCTAGTGTGTGGGTGCCTAGGTGAGCCAAAATTCAGGAAAGGGAAAGAAGCGCGTACCTGAGGCTGCCTCCTTCCAGCTGCTCCCTCGGGAACAGTGCTGTGATTTGAACCGTGAGTATCCTCTGGGATTGCACTGAGTCGCTGACAAGATTACAAAGTGCTAGGAACCATCCTAAGACGGTGATGCGCCGGGTCTGCTACAGACTTACAACACGCGAGAAATGTCCTCCTCAGAGGATCGCACCGAGTCTGCTACAGACTACTAAAAGTGCAGGTACCATCCTCAAATAGCGATGCGTCGAGTCGCTGATAAGACTACAAAACTCAGGAAAAGGAGTGCACTGAGTCGCTGACAAGACTACTAAAAGTGCAGAGGTGTCATCCGCAGATAACGATGCGCCGAGTCGCTGACAAGACTACAAAAAGCGCAAGAAAAGGGCTGCACCGAGTCGCTGACAAGACTATTAAAAGTGCAGAGGTGTCATCCGGAGATGACAATGCGCCGACTCACTGACAAGACTACAAAAAACGCAAGAAAAGGGCTACACCGAGTCGCTGACAAGACTATTAAAAGCGCAGGGGTGTCATCCGCAGATGACAATGCGCCGAGTCGCTAACAAGATTACAAAACAGAGGAAAAGGAGTGCACCGAGTCGCTGACAAGACTATTAAAAGTGCAGAGGTGTCATCCGCAGATGACGATGCGCCGAGTCGCTGACAAGACTACAAAAAGCGCAAGAGGAGAACTGCACCGAGTCGCTGACAAGACTACTAAAAGTGGAGGGGTGTCATCCGCAGATGACGATGCATCGAGTCGCTGACAAGACTACAAAAAGTGCAAAAGGAGAACTGCATCGAGTCGCTGACACGACAACTAAAAATGCAGAGGCATCATTCGCAGATGACAATGCGCCGAGTCACTGACAAGACTACAAAAAGCGCAAGAGGAGAACTGCACCAAGTCGCTGACAAGACTACTAAAAATGCAAAGGATGTCCTTCTCAGAGGAGCGCACCGAGTCTGCTACAGACTACTAAAAGTGCGAAAACGGATGATCTTCATTTAGATATTTCCTGCAAAGTCATGTGCACAGAAATAGATACAAAAATTTAAGTGTATATAATATGAGATGTAAATGTTTGTATGAGTGTATGATATGAGATGTAAATGTTTGCAAAAATATATTGAACCCATCCTAGGTGGTTAAGGGTCTACTGAGGATATAGCTTAGCTGCTGCATCGTGCCTCCAGGATTCTGATAGAGTGACATCTTGGCTTTAGGGACTCTGACCCCAAAACATTTTCTGAGAGAGACATCACATGTGCATCTTTTCCCCCCGGTCAATGATCGTATGCCCAGGATTCTGACTCATGCATTATCTGACTGAAGAATGATCATCCGAAGTAATGCCGCCTTATCGCTCGAAGCATCGAACGTCATTGCTTTAAAGGTAATGCATCCCTTGTGGATTTTCACACTAGCTTCTCTTTGTGGGAAATGCATCCCTTTAGGGATTTTCACATAACCCTCTACTTAACTTTTGCCTGGAATGGATCCAACCCAATCCAGCGGCTTTTATTTATTTCATTTTTTTTTTGTAGAGCAGACTGCCTGTCTCTAGGTTTTCACCCTGCCTTTGGCCTAACTTTTGCTTAGAGAGCCAGTTATGGTTTTCATCTCTAATGGCCTTTTCCTTTTTTTTTTTGTGTTTTTTTTAACTGCAAGAGAAGGCTATTATTAAAACCTTCCTTACAGGTGATCAACACACATCTGCTTAGATATCTTCTGACAGAATCAATCAGACAATAATCATTAGATAAATAGATGATAAATTTCTTGTTAAGACAGAACTAAAAGAACAATGCAAATGTAAACTGCATTCTTTTATTCATTGCAAAATTGAGTACATTTCTATATGATTTCATCACACGTGATCCTTATTTAACAAGAATTCAAAAGCACAAGACTACACCTAATCTCGGAATAGATCTTATAAGCATCAAACTCCTGTTATCAATCGGCCCTCTTGGGTTTTCTCGATTGAACATTTTGTCTTGGCCCTTAATTTTTGCCCAGGATGCCTTTTTTTGATTTTCACCCTGACAGGGCAGCCAATAGCAAGGCCGCCTTTTTTTCGGTTTTCGACCTGTGGGGCATTTATTCTCTTCTTTTGATTTTCTGGTCTTTAGCCATGGAAAGTTTTTAGTCTATCGACATTGACCGGGTCTTTAAATTCATTCCCATCGCTATCTGCTAAGATTGCTGCTCCTTTTGTTAGCAACTTTTTCAAGACGAAAGGGCCTTCCCAAGTTGGCCTGAATTTTCCCCATATGTCTGGCACTCCTGGCCTCATCATCTTAAAGACCAAATCCCCTTCTTTCAATGGATGCTTTCATACCTTCTTGCCAAAGGACCGAGCTAGTCTCTTCTGATAAACCTGATTGTGATAATAGGCTCTCAACCTATCTTCATCTAACAGATTCAACTGCAACAATCGCTGTTGTGCCCATTCTGTCTCTGGAATCTCGGCTTCCATGACTACCCTTAAAGATTTCAGCTCAATTTCAACTGGCAGAATTGCTTCGGTTCCGTATACCAAGGAGAATGGTGTTGCTCCCATAAAGGTTCTGACTGTTGTTCTATAACCCCAAAGTGCAAAAGGTAGCTTTTTCGCCCAATCTTTATAGCTCTGAACCATCTTGGCCAATATTCTTTTCACATTCTTGTTCGCTGCTTCAACCGCACTATTAGCTTGGGGACGGTAAGGAGAAGACTTGTGATGCTAGATTCCATACTTCTGAAGCATCTGTTTAGATTCTACTAAAAATTGTACCCCATTATCAGATACAATATGGTGTGGGAGGCCATATCTGCATATCAAATTCCGTTCGATGAACTTAACCATATCCCTAGCATCAATCTTCTTGAAAGATTCGGCTTCGACCCACTTAGTGAAGTAATCAATGGCCACTATAATGAACCTGTGCCTGTTAGAAGCTATAGGACGTATCTCGCCTATGATATATATTCCCCAAACTGTAAATGGCCATAGAGATGTCAAATTATGTAGCTCTAAAATCGGGACATGCCTTAAATTCGCGTATTTCTGGCATAACTAGCATTGCTTCACATATGTTGAACAATTCGTATCCATTGTGAGCCAATAGAATCCTTGGTGCATGATCTTCTTTGCTAAGGCTAAGCCATTCATATGAGCTCCACAGACTCCGGCATGAACCTCTTCCACAACCTTTTCAACTTCTTTCTCTGCCAAACATCTTAACTGGATACCATCAGCTTGCCTTTTATACAAAGTGCCATTTAGACTGATGAACTGAGTGGATAACTTTCAAATCATCCTTTGGTCTTTCTCAGTGGCTTCCTCTGGAAAAAATGACCATTCTAAATAATTCTGAATGTCATAGTACCAAGGGTTTCCGTCAGTGGCCCCAATATCCATCACCTGCTCGGCTTCAAAATAAAGCTTTTCCGAGCTAGAGATTAGCACGGGTTTCATAGTAACCACTGTTGGATTATCCCACATGGACACCAATGTCGCTAGAGCATTAGCCAATTGATTTTCATCCCTGGGGATGAAGTGAAAGGTGCAAGTCTCGAACTGGCTGCTCAACATTCTCCAATGCTTCACATAAGGTAACAACCTTTCTTCCTTAACTGACCACTGCCCTCTGATCTGATGGACTACTAATGAAGAATCTCCAAAGACTTCTGCGGTCTTTGCCCCCAGAGCAAGCAATGCTTTCAAGCTTCATATTCCACTTCATTATTGGTAGCCTTGTACCTCAACTTCTTGGCTAATGGCAGCTTTTCACCATCCGGGGTTGTAAGAATAATCCCTGCTCCTGCCCCTTTATTGTTAACTGCCCCATTGAAAAACATCTGCCACCCTTGTACTGCTATGGCCATGACATCTTCATCTGGGAAATTGTATTCGAACTGGTCTCCCTTAATATGATGTTCAGTCAAGAACTCAGCTACAGCTCTTCCCTTAATGGTTTTCCTGGTGATGTATTCGATATCAAACTCCTGTAACAGTAATAACCATCTTCCCATTTTTCCTAGTAGAAAGGGTGCTTCTTGAAGGTACCTGAGCGGGTTATGCTTAGCAACCGCTTGTACACTGAAGGAATGAAAGTAGTGTCGCAACTTCTTAGAAGCCCAAATAACTGCTAAGCAAATCTTTTTCACTTCCACATATTTGGCTTCATATGGCAGGAATTTCTTGCTAAGATAGTAAACAACAAACTCTACCCCAAAGTCATCCTCCTGGGCCATCATGGCACCCACTGAATTGTCTTTTATTGCCAAATATAGGATTAACGGCTTACCATGATGTGGTGGTCTTAAAACTGGAGGATTCATTAGATAATCCTTAATAGTGTCAAAGGCCAATTCACAATCATTATTCCATACCACAGGCTGATTCTTCCTAAGAAGCTTGAAGATGGGCTCACATAGTAAAGCCAACATGGCAATAAACCGGCTGATGTACTGAAGCTTTCCCAGGAAACTTCTAACCTCTTTCTCTTTCTGAGGCACTGGCATCTCTCTGATGGCCCTGACCTTGTCAGGATCTACTTCAATTCCTCTCTGGCTTACCACATGGCCTAACAGCATACCTGAGGTAACTCCAAAAATGCACTTCTTGGGATTGAGGCATAGATCATACTTACTGATCCTTTAAAAGAACTTTTCTAAAGCCTCGAAGTGACCTTCTCTGGTAGCTGACTTGATCATCATGTCGTCAATATACACCTCCACCTCCTTGTGGATCATTGAGAACTCTGGTGGCCATTCTCTGATAGGTTGCTCCTTCATTCTTTAATCTGAAGGGCATGACCCGATAAGCAAATGTACCCCATTCGGTGATGAAGGCTGTCTTGATTCGATCCACTATCTTGTTAAGGATTTGATTGTACCCTACATACCCGTCCACGAAGCTGTACATCATGCAAGCAGCAGCACTATCTACCAGCACATCAATATGAGGCAGAGGAAAATCATCTTTCGGACAGGCTTTGTTCAGGTCCCGATAGTCCACACATACTCGAACCTTTCCATCCTTTTAGCCACAGGAACTGCATTAGCCAGCCATGTCGGGTATTTAACCTCCAGTAGAAACTTAGCCTCAATTTGCTTATAGATCTCCTCTTTCACCTTCTGAGCCCATTCTGGCCTAAGTCTTCTGAGCTTTTTCTTGACTGGTTTACTCTCTGGGTAAGTTGGAATGGCATGTTCGGCTATACCTCGATCAATTCCCGGCATGTCCTCGTAGGTCTAGGCAAAGACTTTTTCATATTTTTTTAATATTCTCTCAAATTTTATCCTCTCCTCAGGAGTTATATCTGATGCTATCAAAATTTTCTTTGGATTCTCCAAAGTTTCGAGATTAAATGCAGTCATGCTAGTTGAGCTAATGTCAAAAATGAATGCATCATGTTTATGATCATGAGGAATGAAATCATCAGAAGCATCACATAAGTAAGCAAAGTTATTCATCTCATTAATGTAATCAGCAACATTAACATTGTCATTAAAAAGTTCTGGCATAAAAATAGTATCTAGATAACTATTGTCTTCATCTTCTATCGACGATGACGTTGCAGCCGACTGTGCTTTGACTTCTTAGCTCGGTGGAGGTTTTTTAACTACCTCTGGTGAAATCTTCAAATCTTCAATCTTTAGCTCTGGCTCTACCATCTTCTCTTTTCCCTTCAACCTGGTGGCTAATAGCTTATCAGTGACAATCTCCTCGGTCCCATCCCTGTCCTAGACACTGCACTGAGTCATGATCTCCTCATCCCAGAAGTTCTCTGCAGACTTGATAACTCCAACATCCCAGTCGAAGACATCATTGAAGATTTCAAACCTCGGAATGATCTTTCCATTTATCCACTGAGGCTCTTCATTACTAGTGTAAGCACAGACCGAAGATGAGGGAACAAAACTCTCTGAAATGTGGGGGATCTTCTCTGACACTTTCTTCCTGCTACAATTACCTTTATAGCCTAGACCCCTCCGATCTTTTTGGCCATGTGTGGTGATAGCATCCTGCAACCCTTGCAAATCCTTGCCCAGACTAGCCCCTGGGAGGAAGTGCATCCTCTTCATCATATTCATCACCTGAGGGCTACCTGCCAAGCCCTGTTCCTCTCCTATCACCGATATATGAAAACCATTGAATGGCTGATTAGAAATCCCCAAGGCAGACACTTGGTTTTCTCTTGCTACTTTAATAGTCACCACCTCTCCTTCATGAGGTATCTTGATCATCTGGTGTAGGGTAGATGGCACTCCTCCAAATTTATGGAACCATGGCCTTCTAAGCAGAGCTGAGAAATTCGCTAGGATAGGCAAGACCACAAATTCTACTTCTGTCTCAATGGGCCCAGTCTTGACTAGAGCTCTGAAAGTTCCCGATGCTTGTCTCCGAGAATTGTCATAGGCTGTGATGGTCAGATCAGACTTACTCAACATATTCTCGTCCAGCCCAAAAGCCTGAAGTGCCACCAAAGGGTAGACATTTATTGATGACCCATTATCAACCATAACACAAGTGGTGTGCTTGCCATTAATTTGAGCCTTGATGTACAGCGGTCGATTGTGATTGCGGCCTTCAGCTGGCAAATCAACATCAAAAAACATCAGTCTCTCCCCTGATCCCCCCTTGACGAGATCTAGCAGGTCAGATGGAGAAATTGTGGTGGCTACGGTGGACTCACTCAATGCCTCAAGTAACTTCTGTCTGTAAGAAGGGGACTATCTTAGAAGGTCCCAAATTGATATCTAAGCCGTGGTTTTTTTCAGCTGCTTCACTATGGGATTTTCTTTCGGCTCCTTCTCCACAGGTGCTTGAACTGAGTCCTGCTGCTTCTCAACTTTGGGGACCACTCTCCCACTTCTTGTTACAGCCCCAACTCTCTCCTCCTCCTCCGAATCCCATGGATTCGTGAATTCTCCATCTCTCTCCTCTTTATCTTTGTCTCCACTCTCACTAGTGGACCAACAGTCTATCGCTGCCATGGGAATCCCTTTTTCACTTGCCTCAGGGTGAGCGATAGCGACATAATCATTTCCATACAAATCTTGAAGGACATACCATTCGAGTAGGCTCGACCAAACCATAAAGACAGGCGGTGGCACAATATTGAAATTAGACTTCTTCTTGCTCTCCCTTTTTTTAGGATCGGTGATCTACTTACTATCGATCAGATCCTGAATCTGGTGCCTCAGACTGAAGCAATTGTCTGTCAGATGCTTGATATGTTAGTGAAAAGCATAGTATTTGTTCTCTTTATGCCTCGGTTCCCCTTGGGTCCTGGCTGGCCTAGGTGGCAGGGCTTGTAGCTTCCCCTCCTTCATCAACCTCTTCAGTACCCATGACAAAGGCCTACCCAAATTCGAGAAGTACCTCTGATTCATTCCTGTTGCCGACACCTCAGCTGTCTTCCCACTTCTGTTACCACTGCTGGAACTAGCTGACTTGGTTGCACCTTGATTGTTGTAACCCTTCCTGGCATAAGCCTCACTGCTTGCCCTTCTGGCCATATATTCTCCTTCTGCCTCTATAGCAATGTCCTTTAAGGACTCCCAATCCTTTGGCCCTTTCATTTTCAGTCCATCTCTCAGATATGGGCTAGTATTCCGAATGAATAATCGGATCTGGTCAGGTGTATTGGGTTTGCGCTTCATCTCCATAACCCGATTCCTCCACCGAGTGAGGTATTCATGGAAAAACTCCCAGCCTTCTGCTATAGTAGCTCTAGATCCTTCAGTGTGACTTCCATGCGGGTACTGCAATCGTATTGCTTTAAGAACTTCTCAGTCAACAAGTCCCAATCTTCTTTGGACCTCCCGTCTAGCCCATGGTACCAGTCAATGGCAGCCCCTGTATGACTCAAGCAAAAGTACTTTATCTTCTGCTTTCTTGTTAAAGTTGTCCCCTTCATGACTAGCGAGTACTGCTTGATGTGTGCAATAGGTCAGAGGTGCCGTTAAATTTGGGAATATCAGGCATTTTGAAGTTCTGGGGGATCAGATCATACCCATCTAGCTCACGATCCTCCGGGCTCATTCCCCTTCCTGCCATCATCATCCTTGTCATAGCTTCAAATTTCTCCTCCATCTTCCTCCACATTGGTTCCTCCAGCTTGGGTGACTTTCCCTTTGCTACCATCTGTTCCTTTTGCTCATCTTCCCACAAGTTAACCTCAAATTTAGGGCCTTCCCTGCGCTCAACAGGCGCTGGTGCTCTTTGATCAACTACAGGTGGGTCAGCCATAGCAGGGGGGTCGTCTCTCATAGCTCCTTGTTCATCTTGTCCCCTAATTGGAGCAGCAGCTTGTTGCCCCGTAAGTGGAGCTAAGGTAGTGGTAAGGTTGCCCATCATGGCCATCATTCTAGCCTCAAACTCCTCCATTCTTCTTCCTACTTCCTTGACAATCATTGCCCCTGTTGCATCAGACCCACTTGATTGGTTAGTCATACTTGTATCAGCTGATGATTCTGAAGAGAAAGTCTCACTACCCTCTAAAAGAGAATCTGAGCTCTGATATGACACTAGCTCTGGTATTCCCAAGAGTGGAATCCTTCTAAGCCGACTGTCGGGACCCCTAAACCACCCGAGCGAATCTATGATGGTTGAAAAAAAATACATCTCGTTAGGATGATGCATGATTGAAATGCAATGCATGGTCGTGCTGATGCAGCATAGACAAACACATGCAAGCATATAGATCCTTCCAACCTTATCTCTCCCACACACGAGGTAGTGTAATGACCGGTGGGTCCATCCCCGGAACATATCCCGTCGGGAGTCGGTTCACCGCGCCGTACTCACGGTCTTTACACTTCCCCTTGTGCATTTTTGCCTTTCGTGGGATTTGAACCCAAGACCTAGGGAATAAGTCCTTAATTCATAGAATCCCACTACCATTAGGCTAGACCTAGCATGCATCACTTGCCCACCGATGAGCATCCCTCACTAGGCATGCTCGTCGGTCACCCATTTTCTGCCGAAAATGCCATTTTTCACCCAAAATCGTGATTTTTTCCCCAAAATTGATTTTTATCCAATTTTTTAAGGAATTTCTTGATTTTTTCGATTTTTAAAATATAGATAAGGAATTCTTAGCCTCTTTGAAGTATTATCTTTAAGTAATTTTTCAATGGCACTCTTAGCCTCTTCGGAGCATTATCTTTAAGTCCTTTTTTAAAGGCATTCTTAGCCTCTTCGGAGGATTATCTTTAAGTCCTTTTTCAAAGGCGTTCTCAGCCTATACGGAGCATTATCTTTAAGTCCTTTTTCCAAAACATTATCAGCCTCTTCGGAGCATTATCTTTAAGTCCTTTTTTCCAAGGGATTCTCAGCCTCTTCGGAGCATTGTATTTAAGTCCTTTTTAAAAAGGAATTCTTAGCCTCCTCGAAAAATTATCTTTAAGTCCTTTTTTTAAGGCATTTTCAGTCTTTTTGGAGCATTATATTTAACTCCTTTTCCAAGGCATTCAGGTAGTTTTTCAAAAATGAGGCTCCGATTGGAGATGATAGAGGGATCGATATCTGGTATATCACAGTTGGTGTAATTAAGAGAATTGTATCCCGCACTTTGGAAGCCTAGAAAAGACTCGGCAAAATCCAAAAGGATGATATTCATATTCCGCAAACTGTTCTCCAGGGAATAACCAACCACCCTTCAGGGGATACTCGTCTGACATCGACCGCAATAGGTATGTACTGCCATAAGTATGCATCTCTTTCCTATGCCCTGCAGAATTGTTTTGCCCATTTTTGTAGGAAAAGAGGTTCAGGATGAGTACAAGCGAAGATGATAATCAGATGCCTTGTAGACCGAATGGGGATTAGCAAGGGTATATCGTGCATACTGGATGGTAGCTAGCAAGATAAATGCAGTAAATCAGATGATTTGCAATAGAATACACTGCAATTCAATGACAACAATCAGATGCCTTGTAGACCGGATGGGGTGTGTAAGGGTATGCCATGCAGGCCGGATGGTGGCCAATAAGACAAGTGCAATATATCAAATCAAATGCCTTGCAGATCCGATGGGGATTAGCAAGGGGTATGCCGTGCAGGCCCGGAGGTGGTCAGTGAGATAAATGCGGTATATCAAATGAGTTGTAGTAAAATACACTACAGCTCAACGGCAGCAATCAGATGCCTTGCAAATCGGATGGGGGCTAGCAAGGACATGCCGTGCAAGCCGGATGGTGGTCAGCAAAGTGATTCCAAACAAGTCATAGTAGAATACACTGCAGCTCAACGGCAGCAATCGGATGCCTTGTAGATCGGATGGGGGTTAGCAAGGACATGCCGTGCAGGCCGGATGGTGGTCAGCAAAATGATTGCAAATGAGTCATAGTAGAATACACTACAGCTCAATAGCAACGATCATATGTCATGCAAATCAGAAGGTGGTTAGCAAGGACATGCCGCACAGACCGGATGGGGGTCAGCAAAATGATTATAAAGGAGTCGTAGTAGAATATACTATAGCTCAACGGTGGCTATCATATGTCATGCAAGCCGGATGGTGGTTAGCAAGGACATGTCGTGCAGATCGGATGGTGGTCAACAAAATGATTGCAATAGGTCGTAGTAGAATACGCAACAACTCAGCGGTGACAACTCGCAACCTTCATTCTCCCAAAAAGGTAAGGGCTGCCTTAGGTACGCATTTCTTTCCTTTTTTTCTTGAAATTTTTGCTCACCTAGGTACCCATGCACTAGCCTCCCCAAAATTGGGGGCAACTGTAGGCACCGGGTCCTGAGGCAGGCTAGATCAGAGTTACCTAATAATGAGATTAACGCCTGTTCACAGGTAAAAAGGTTGGAAGTGATGATTTCCTTGTCAAAATTTGCTTTTTACAGATATAAAATAAATAAGAGGTTGGAAATTATAGTGATTTAGTCAAATTTGTCTTATTTTTTTTTAAAAAAAAAATCGGCTGAGGGCGCGCATAAGAAGCACAGAGGCACGTGGGCTCGCCCGCCTGTGCTTAATGCGGAGCACGCGCGCAGGGCATCACTCGTCCGCGCACGCTCCGCGTGCTCCCAACGCTCACCCATCGCTGCTCGATCGCCCCTGTTCGCCCAAATCCGTCAAAAATAAGATTTTTGGCCTTTTTTCGGGATATTTTCCCCAAAATTGAATTTTTTTCCCATTTTTTAGGGTTTTTCCTGATTTTTTTCCATTTTTGAAATATAGACAAGGAATAATCTGATTTAAATTTTATTTTTTCCTTAATTAATCAGATTTTTTATTTTTATTCATATAAATAGAAAATTTAGAAAGAGTAAAGGGGGAGAATTCTTTTTAATTTTAAAAAATTATTTTATCTTCTTCTCTTCTTCAAGAAAATTATCTCTACATCTTTTATAGGTTTTCTTCTCTAAAGAAAAATCTCATAAGGTTAAAAACTAAATTCTTAGCTAATAATTTTTCTTGAGATAAAGAAAAATAATTCTTTATTCTTGAGATTTTTACTTATTTTTTTAATCAATTATTTTTCTTGAGATAAACAAAATAATTTTTTGTTCTTGAAAATTTTCATTTTTCTTTCATTATTTTTTATTTTTTCTTCAAAATATTTATTAAGGTTTAAAAATCAATTTTTAATCAATAATCATTCTTGAGACAAATAAAATAATTCTTTACTATTTGGAATTTTTTTCTTTTCTTCCATTATTTTTTTAACAATTTTAATCAATAATTATCATTGAGACAAAGAAATCAATTCTTTGTTCTTGAGAATTAATTTTATTTTCTTCCATTGTTTTTTTTAAGCAATTTTCTTTTTTGAAATAAAATTCCAATTTTTATCATTTTTAATTCTAATTTTGTGGATCAAAAAGAAGAAATCAATTATATTTTTCCCTCAATTGAATCCGAATTCCGAGGGTAAACATTCAGTGTTCGATCTCTGAATTTTTATTTTCTCTTAATTATTTTTTGTTCTTATTTAATTAGTCATCATGTATATCTTTAGATTTATTGTTCATTTATTTATTTTATGTGACCTTAGATATAGATTTAACATTTTTTACGTTTTTTTATTCTTTTTTTATTTTACTTGATTGTTTATTTTTCTTTTTTATTATTCTTACTATTATTATTATTTATTATTATCATTATTTTTTCTTCTTATCATTATCATTATTATTATAATTTTTTTTATTATTATAATTATTTTTTTTTTCATGTTTTTAGGTACTAATCTATTAATATGTTGTTTTATTTGTTTCAATCATGTCACTTAATTTATTTGACTTTCCATCCAAATAAATTGTCACCTTAAAATTATTTTTTGTAAGTACACATGCGATGACCAATGTCTTTATCTTTAATAAATACCCCGTTTTATGTATGATTTACATTTCATTTATAGTGGGGATTGTATTCCACCCCTAGTTTTATTGTAAATTAATATACTTTTTGTTTTCTTTATTTTAATATTATTTTATGTACAACTTTCATTACTTGATCGATATGCGCTCTAATTACTGCATTTAATCGAATGAGAAAAGAAATAAAAGTTTAAATTCAAAACTCAATCATAATTTTAAGCAAGGTATGAATAAATGGGAAGTCCTGAACTATCTCTAGTCTTAGGCTCAACGAGGTTAGATGAACCTTTCCAATGTTCTATTGGGAAGGAAATTCCAAAATATCTCTTGTTGCCCAAAATAGGTTCAAGTTATATTGTCTTAGGCTGCATGAGGTTAAATGAACCTTTTCAATATTCTATTGGAAAGGGAATTCAAAAATATATCTGGCTTGCCAAAAATAGATGTATATGCATCGTTTTAGGCTTCATGAGATTAGATGAATCTTCCAAATAATCTGGAAGGAGGATTCCAAAACATCTCTGATTGCCCAAAATAGACACACATGTGCTGTCTTAGGCTTAGTGAGGCTAGACAACTTTGCCCAATGTTTTATTGGGTGGCAACTCTGAAACACCTCCTTGTTGCCCAAAATAGACGCCTGTGACGCGCGCCGAACCCGACGACCCAGCAAGGGCCCTCTCTTTGAATCCGCCTTTGGGATTCGAGGCATGAAGGTTCGCATCTTTTGATCATGGGCGCCATGAGACATCATCGGTGTATCCCTCCCAATAGAACATTGGGGAGAATAAACTAGCCTATTGATGCCTAAAGGCACCTTTGAGGTATTTGGAGTCGCCACCCAATTTGCAAGAAATTAGGAAAAGGTTTCTCACCTCTATTGGTCTAAACCAGAGATATGGTGTTCGGAACTTCCCTCTTATTTATGCTTTGGTTAATTATAAATGGGTTTTTAAATTCTTAAAATTATATCTCTCATCTCATACGAGCGATGCATTAAAAGTAAAAGCGTATTTCAAGCACGTAAAGAAAGTAAATAAAAGCGATAAAGCAATAGATAGAGAAAGCGGTAAATGAAAGCGGTAAACACGCAAGCACACAATTACAATAGGAATAAGGGCAGAATACAACCCCATTAAAAGGAGATTAAAGATGTAAGTGGGACGGAATACAATCCCCAAAAGATAAATAAAGTTGCCCCAACATTAATTACAAGGGCCCAAAAAAGAAATGAACTTGAATTTAAAACACTCACCCAAGATTAAAATAAAAGAGCATACATAAATCGGGGCATTATTTAAGGAACATTGGTTCCTTCGCACTTGTTCGAAATTTAGGAACATTGGTTCCTTCGTATTAATTTGAAGAGGGTTCGAAGAGTCATTTTTCATTGCTTGAATTGAAAAACCGGGATGAGTGATCCCATTTTTGTAGAAAAGTTGACTCTTCGTTTTAATTGTGACATTTTTATTGTCGGGCTAAAATAAGGGACATTGGTCCCGATTTTATTAGTGAAAATTCCAATTTAATTATAAAGTATTTTTGTGAGTTTTTACCTCACGCGTGCATAAATAAAATAAATATTTACAAATAACACGACATAAAGAAAGGGTTAAGAAAGGTCTCACCGAACCGGAGTACCCGCCTACGCGTTGCGACCCATCCGGGGAGTCACGGGGCGCTCACATAGCCCGACTCAAATTAATACTCATACAAAAAATTAGCATTAAAAATATTAGTGAATATTCAAAGTGAATTAATCAAATAAATGATAAATGTAATAATACTAACAATGATAGCGATGCAACAATAAGTAGGATGAATAGTAGACATAATAATCATAATGAAACCATATGATAATGATAATAATAATAATAATAATAATAATAATAATAATAATAATAATAATAATAATAATAATAATAATAATAATAATAATAATAATAATAATAATAATAATAATAATAATAATAATAATAATAATAGGATGGTAATAATGCAAATAATAATGATAATGGATGATATGTAATATGAAAACAGAATAATCAATTAGAAATAATATTAACAACAATAATAATAATAATAATAATAATAATAATAATAATAATAATAATAATAATAATAATAATAATAATAATAATAATAATAATAATAATAATAATAAACTACATGGCAGCATAATAATAACAACAATGAATGGACCAAATAGTGATGGTAATAATGATAATGACAATATTGCTACATAATGATAATACCAAGTAATAAAGGCAATGATAATATAAAAGGGGAATGGTGGTCAACGACAAAATGAGCAAAAATTAAGCCATAAAATCAAATCAAATCAACATAGAGAAATTGGACCAAAACAAGACCAGGGATGTCAGCAGTGGCAAAAATAAAATAAAATAAGAAAAAAACTATTAACCATGAATAAATATGATAATAGCAACAAAAATAATATTTAACAACAATAAATAACATACAAAAAAGTAAATGAGGATGGGTTCAAGAATGTTTACCCTCAGAATTTTTAGATTGGGGAAACGGTGTCCCGATCGATTTTCCTTGTCGGATTTGTGGTGATAAACACTTGAAGAAAATGTAGAAATTAATATTTTGAAATAATATCAGGAAAATATTTTGATGAAAATATTTTGGTGGATGATTTGAGCAAAAGGAAATTAATTTTCCAAGCCCAAATCACTCAATAAAATGGATTATGTATTTTTGAAGAGCAATCAAAGACTAAAACTTGAGAAAGAGAAAAGAAGTTAAGAAAATCTTTGAAGAGAAAAAATAAGCTTTTAAGAACCAGCTGCTGGAGCCAAGAAAATAGAGAGAAAACTCAAGAAAATTTTTCTGTGTCAAAAAAAATCTGTCCCACAGGAAATGAAGATCGAAATTCCTTTTGATTTGTTGGTCTTAGCTCCAAATAGAAAGAGACAGAAAATCTTTTTATTTTAGTTAATCAAAATTAACATAAAACGGTGAAAGAACCGGTCAAAACCGACTGAAAAAGAGACTGAAAATGGCGCAAGAGGCACGCGAGGGGCAGATGGTCGCGTGGTGAGGAGACTGCGCGTAAAAACGCTTACGCGCGCGGTAGCCTGGTACCACGCGACCACTTTAAGGAAGTGGTCGCGTGGTACATGTGGTACCACGCGTGGTACCACTTTTATAAAGTGGCCAAAATGGCCACTTTATAAAAGTGGTCACGTGGCCACTTAAAAACAAAGCTTTATTTTTTTTTTTTTTCAATTAAACTAATTTAAATCTTTTTTTTTTCATCTTTTATATTTTTATTTTTCCTAATTAGACTAATTAACTAACCCAATAAAATTAATTAACCAATTTAATTCAATCCAATTAATTATCCAACTTAATTTTCTTCTTTTTTTTTTTCAATTAAATCGATTAATTAATTTAATTTAACTCAATTAAATTAATTAGTTAATTCAATTTCTCTTTTTTCAAATTAAATCAATTAATTTAATTTAATTTAATTCAATGAAATTAATTCAAAATTTAATTTCCTATTTTTTTCAAATATCTTCTAATAATATTATTTTTAAAATAAATTAAAATTTTTTTCATGAAAAAAATAAAAAAGGATTTCGACAAGGGAAACATCATTTTTGACACCTCTGCCCGTAAATCGGTATCATTCTCATCATCGGGTAATTCTGATCTTGGACCGCCTCAGGACCCGGTGTCTACAGTTGCCCCCAATTTTAGGGAACTCTAGGATTTAGGTGCCTAAGTGAGCTAAAATTCAGAAAAGAGAGGGAGAGATGCGTACCTAAGGCGGTCGCTGTTCGGAACTCGGTCTTGCCAGCTTGTCGGCATCATAGGATTACTAATGGTCACATGATTGAGGAACGTCAGCTTGTTGACGTGAAACCATGGCTGAGCGACTGATAAACACCAGTTTGTCGGTGCGTGAAGGCGTCAGACTTTTAAGAACGCGGTTGATAGAACACCAGCTTGTCGGCGTGTGAAACCGTGGCTGAGCGACAGATAAACACCAGCTTGTCGGTGTGTGAAGGCGCCAGACTTGGAAGAACGTGATTGATAGAACACCAGCTTGTCGGCGTGTGAAAC
Organism: Excoecaria cochinchinensis; assembly: GCA_947683425.1. NCBI lineage: Eukaryota > Viridiplantae > Streptophyta > Magnoliopsida > Malpighiales > Euphorbiaceae > Excoecaria > Excoecaria cochinchinensis. Next base: position 101,391 of record CANTUQ010000061.1, read on the forward strand.
CACGGCTGAGCGACTGATAAACACCAGCTTATCGGTGTGTGAAGGCGCTAGACTTTGGAGAACGTGATTGATAGAACACCAGCTTGTCGGTGTGTGAAACCACGGCTGAGCGACTGATAAACACCAGCTTATCAGTGTGTGAAGGCGCCATACTTTGGAGAACATGATTGATAGAACACCAGCTTATCGGTGTGTGAAACCACGGCTGAGCGACTGATAAACACCAATTTATCGGTGTGTAAAGGCGTCAGACTTGGAAGAACATGATTGATAGAACACCAGCTTGTCGGCGTTTGAAACCACGGCTGAGCGACTGATAAACACCAGTTTGTCGGTGTGTGAAGGCGTCAGACTTGGAAGAACGTGATTGATAGAACACCGGCTTGTCCGCGTGTGAAACCACGGCTGAGCGACTGATAAACACCAGCTTGTCGGTGTGTGGAGGCGCCAGACTTTGTAGGACGTGATTGATGAAACACCAGCTTGTCGGCATGTGAAACCACGGCTGAGCGACTGATAAACACCAGCTTGTCGGCGTGTGAAGGCGCCAGACTTTCCTGCAGAAACAAAAACTTGTATGCAAGGGTAAGTTATGCATGTGCATGTGCATATGTTATGCAGAATGCAGGTGACACCATTCATCTGAGTGGTCTAGGGGTCGAGGTACGATAACTTTTGCCAAAGCGACTCATGGCTCCGTGTGGTCGCTTATGCCCCCAAGCGTCTGAAAGCGATGTCCTGCTTTATGGACTCTGACTCATAATTCTTCAGGGAGGATCGCTCGATGTGTGTCTTTGCTTGAGAGGGGTTGCCCAAGGTAATGCTGCCTTATCACTCCAAGCGTCATTGTTTTAAAGGTAGTGCGTCCCTCGTGGATTTTCACACTAGCTTTTCTTAGCGGGAGATGCGTCCTTGTCGGATTTTCACATAACCCTGTGCCTTATTTTTTGCCTGGAATGGATCCAACCCAATCCAGTGGCTTTTATTTATTTAATTTTTTTTGTAGGGCAGACTGCCTGTTCCCAGGTTTTCACCCTGCCCTTTGGCCTAACTTTTGCTTAGAGCGCCAGTCACGGTTTTCATCTCTAACGGCCTTTTTTTTTTGCCACGGAATCTTTTCAATCTGTCGACGTGGACCGGCTTCCTGAATTCGTTCCCATCACTATCTGTCAGGATCGCAGCCCCTTTAGATAAAAGCTTCTTCAGAATGAAGGGTCCTTCCCAAGTGGGCCTAAACTCGCCTCGAAAGTCCGGAACCCCTGGCCTCATCTGTTTGAAGACTAGGTCTCCTTCCTTCAATGGGTGCTTTCTTACTTTCTTCCCAAATGAGCAGGATAGCCTTTTCTGGTAGATCTGGTTGTGGTAGTATGCCCCATAGCGCGAATGGCAATTTCTCGGCCCAGTCTTTATAGGTTTGCACTATCTTAGCCAATATCTTCTTGATGTTCTTATTAGCTGCCTCGACTGCTCCGTTGGCCTGCGGTCGGTAAGGAGAGGACTTATGGTGTTGGATGGCGTACTTCTTGAGTGTCTGCTTAGTCTCAGCTTGGAACTGTACCCCATTATCTGACATGATGTGATGAGGGAGACTGTACCTACAGATCAAATGTCGCTCGATGAACCTGGCCATTTCCCGGGCGCCCAACTTCTTGAAGGATTCAGCCTCGAGCTATTTGGTGAAATAATCGATAGCAACCACAATAAATCGGTGTCCATCGGAGGCTATCAGATGTACTTCTCCTATTATGTCAATCCCCCATGCGGCAAATGGCCACGGAGACGTCAGGTTGCACAATTCCGACACTGGCAGGTGTCTCAGATTAGCATATTGCTGGCATAATTGGCACTCCTTCACATATTTAGAGCAATCTGTATCCATTGTTAACCAGAAGAATCCTTGCCGCATTATTTTCTTTGCTAGGACCAGACCATTCGCATAGGCCCCACAGACCCCTGCATGAGTTTCCTTCATAACCTTTTTAGCTTCTTTACCCTCTAAGCATCTTAGTTGTATGCCATCGGCTTGTCTCTTGTATAGCACACCGTTTACACTGATGAACTGAGTGGACAACTTGCGAATCATCCTCTGGTCTTTTTCAGTGGCTTCTTCTGGGAATACCGTCCTTTCCAAATAATTATGGACATCATAGTACCATGGCTTTCCGTTCGCAGCCTCGACATCCCCAACTCATTTAATCTCAATGTATGGCTTGTCTGCACTAGAAATGTGCACAGGCCTCATGGCTATTCCCTTGGGGTTATCCGACATGGATACCAGGGTGGCTAAGGCATCTGCCAATTGGTTCTCATCTCGGGGCACGTAGTTAAAAGTTCAGACTCCAAACTGGCCACTTAGTTCTTTTAAACACCTCACATATGGCAACAGCCGCTCTTCCTTAACGGTCCATTCACCCCTGACTTGGTGGATTACTAAGGACGAGTCCCCAAAGACCTCTACTACTTTTGCCCCCATGGCTAAGAGTGCTTCTAACCCAAAGATGCAGGCTTCGCACTCAGCTTCATTATTTGTGGCTTTATATCTCAGTTTCTTAGCTAAGGGGAGCTTCTCCCCATCTGGGGTTGCTAGAATTACTTCTGTCCCGGCCCCTTCGTTATTTACTGCCCCATCAAAATACATCTACCACTTTTGTACGGTGATGGCCACCACATGTTTGTCGGGGAATTCATATTCTAGCTGGTCTGCTTCAATTGGATGGTCGGCAAGAAACTCCGCAACTGTCCGACCTTTGATGGTCTTTCTCGTGACATACTCCACATCAAATTCCTGCAGCAATATTAGCCATCTTCCCATCTTCCCTAACAACGAGGGCATTGCTAGATTCAGTGAGATATCAGATGCAGTCGTCGACGGATTTTCGGGGTGTGTTCTCCTGTGCGGGCTTTGTCAAGATACTTTCTGTATCATTGCCCGACGTGCTCGTCAGCTCGGGATGACCCAGGACCTAGCTAGGGACCCATTGTCATTCCGGGGAGGAATCCTTTCTGCAACCTTTACCTCTCGCTATCAGGATCTTTGGAGCCAACCGCCGGCGAAAACTATCATACCCCTTTCGGTACCCATTCTTTAAACTTCTACTGGTGAGTGCAAAAGATGGATACTCAGTCCGGCACCTGACAACGGGACACGACAACTTAGGCATCTGGCTGACGAGAGCAAGAGTAGAGTAGCCACTTAGATTTTACTTTTTATAAAAGAACTAGGAAATGATGAGTTGAACCGCTTTTGCTTTATGTATTTGCAAAAACTGTGTGCATTTCAGCACGATTTCTCTATACATAATCACCATTTAACATGGATTCAGAATGCAAAAATTACATCTAATCTCAGAGTGGATCTTGTAAGCATCAGACTCCTGTTTCCAATCAGCCCTCGCGGGTTTTCTTGATTGAATATTTTCTCTCTTTTTTTTTTATTTTTATTTTTAAGCCTCCGCCATGGACCCTCCTTCAGTTTGTCAGCATTGGTTGAATTCGTTGTCATCTTCATCTGCTAGGGGGATTGCTGCTTCTTAGAGTGGCTCCCCTTGGTATCAAAGTCTTGGTCTTAGCCCTTATGCAGACTGGTCGAGGTGATGGGTTCCTTATTTGGGGTTTGAATATGAAGTTTCGCGTTTGGCCTTTATTGGCTTTGGCGGTTCGAACCCTGGGATGGCCTTTCGATGGCTGAGACAGGGTGACAGATTGGGCTTGGATGATCGGGGGTACTTTTATCGGTTTTGGTGGTTTAAGCTTTCGAAATGGTTTTCGACGGCTGGGATTGGGTGGATGGTTTGTGGGTTAGCCTTTTAGATCCTTTTCAGTAGCTAAGAAGAATGACAATGTGCAGGCATGTGTAGATCAACAGGATTTGAGCGAAGCTTTTCTTCAAATAGTATTCCCTTGCCCCCTGATCAATTCTCTCTTTTCTTCTCTCTTTTTTTTTTCTTTTTTATTTATTTATTTAATTAATTTTTTTTTTGATTTTTTTTTAACTTAAGTTTTTTTTTTATTTTTTTTTTGCAACCCAATTTTTTTTTACAAGCTCTGCTCAAGTCCTCAATTTTACACATACGTGCACTTTTTATCTTAACCTCTGGGACCATGTTGCTCAATCTAGTCGGGCATATAGTTTTAGCAAGAATTTTGGCTATAAGGGTTCTGGATGGTTAAGAGTCGATCATAATTGTTTTTGGGGTACACATTTCAAATGGTTGATAGGAAAGGGTTCACGTTGTTTGGTTTTGATGAGTTGTATTCTGGTGAGTTATGTTTTCTTCGTGAAGGTCTTGAGTCTCATTCGCCTAACTCCTGATGTAGCTTTCGAAGCTTGATCTTATTTGGTGGCATCATATGCATCCCAGATGTCATGGGAGTGCAAAGAAATGGCTTTCAACATTCGGTTCGTCATCATGTTGGCTCGTGGAAGTAGTATTAATCTCAAGAATGTCCTTATCAATTTTCAGCATGTCATACCAGATCCGAGCAAAGGCTTTTTTTTTATTATCTCTCAAGTTTTTATCTCACTTCAGGAGTCACAATAGATGCTATCAAGATTTTCTTTGGGTTCTTCCCAAAGTTTCGAGATTGAATGGAATGGCATTAGTTGAACCAATGTCAAATGTAAATGTGCCATGATTATGCATAATGAAATCATAAGAAACATCACACAAGATAGCAAAACCATCCATTTAATTCAGGAAAACTAGAATTAAAACTGTCATCATTAAATAGTTCAGAAATAAAAAAGAACATCTAAATAGCTACTTCCTTCTTCTCTTGCCAACGCAGACGCTGCAGTCAACGGCCTATTATCACTTTTGGGAACCATTCTCCTCACTTCTCAGCTCCCCATCAATTAAGTGTAGAATTTGCCTCCTCAGAATTCGGCACTCGTCAGTCTCGTGCCCAGTATGCTGATGGTAGGCACAATACAGATCTGCTCGGTGATTGGGGCGCCCTTGGCCCCTGGCAGGTTGGGCCGGCATTGACTGTATTTTTCCCTTGCTGATAAAATGAGCGAAGTGCTTAGATAGGGGTTTTTTCAGTATGGCATAGTGACTCTGAGTCACTCCGAAAGTCGGGGTCCTTGTGGCTCTAAAACCTTCTCCATCGCCCCCTGTAAAACTTAAGCTCCCGTGACCATCCTGGCGGCATTCAGGATCTGTGATCTGGTTGCTATCGATCAGATCCTGAATCTCGTGCCTCAGCCTAGCACAATTATCCGTCATATGGCCAGTGTGTTGGTGGTATGCGCAGTACTCGCCTTCTTTGTGCCCGGGCTGCCCCCAGGTCTTTGCTAGCTTGGACGGCAATAGTTGTAACACCCCCTTTTTCATCAGCCTTTCCAGAACCCAAGACAAAGGTCTGCCTAAATTAGAGTAATGCCTCTGAGCCATCTCAACCATTGGCGCTTTCCCCATCCTGTTTGTACCCCTATTGTCACCATAGTAACCAATTCCAAGACTTGCAGGGCTAGTAACGGCCCCATTGGGAGGTGTCCGGGTAGTTGCAAGCTTGGACCTCATGATCTCCTCCTCAAGATCAGCTAATCTCTTTTTAGTGTTTGCGGGACTGAGACGACCCATCGGCTGTAAGGGCCCTAGTCCCTTCCCTCTTTCCACTTGCTCGATCAGTGAGTTGGGTGTCGTCTCGCCCCTGGGCTCAAGAGCGAATGGAGACATTACAGCCATCATCGCGTACTCCTTTTTGGTCGGGGCTAGCTCAAATCGGTTAAGTGTAGCTGCAGTGACTTGAGCTTGAAGAATTAGTGCCGCGGTGTCCAACCTTTCCTTAATTGTGGCTGACAACCTCCCTTCAAGTTTTTCAAACTTTTCATCTAGTTCTCGGGCAATCATGACACGGGCCTCTTCCATCTGTCGCGAAGGACCAGCCATTCCCAATGTCTATGGATGCTCTGACTAAGACGGTAGATCTCTGCCAACCACTTCAAATTCTGCTTACTCTTCAGATAGCTATGAGGACCCCAGAACCTCCCCGGTGAATGGTGTATGATGGCTGAAAAATCAAAGGGGTTAGAATGATGCATTGATGGCATGTGATGCATGAGCATGACGTGAAGCATTTACAACCACATGCAGACAGGTAGATCCTTCCAACCTTATCACTCCCACACACGGGGTTGTGCGGTCTCTTTCCTAGGTGGGCTTCATCCGAGGGTTAACAGGGAGACCATTAGACACGTATAGTGCACGGTGGAAAACCGGCAGCATAACAGTCTTAATCTAATGCGCATTCGTATGGGTTTTGGCCATTAAGTATTTGGGAAATTCAATTAAACCGAAGTGGGCCCAACGGGGCATGAAAGCCTTTTATAAAATACCACTTGATTTGCTTGATTTTGTTTAATACGTGACGGCCCATATCACAAGCATCGTATTAAGGAACATACCACCTAGGGGAAGTTTCTACTTGCCAGTACATGGGCTTTGGTCAAGGCAATGATACTTTAGGGCTACCCAAACATGATCCCTGCCGATGGGTCTAGCTCATCACGAGCATAACGACCGATCGGGTCACCATTTGAATATACCAAAAGGTACGAGGCTTGGGCTGGTGATTATCCTTAACACTTCCCTACAATGAGTGAAAGTAGGGTCGTGCTTCGGGAACGCACCGGGGTAAGATAGGGACCAACTAACGTAAGCCTAAGGCTCTAAAATGATATGATGCAATTTTCGAAAAGAGATAGAATTTCAAGTTTCAAAAATCCGATTATAAATTTTAACCAAAGCACTTTCAGAGTGAAGTCTCAAACACAAAGTTCCCCAGCGGAGTCGCCACTGTGACGCGCGCCGGACCCAACAAACCCGGCAAGGGCCCTCTCTTTGAATCCGCCTTTGGGATTCGAGGCATGAAGGTTCGCGTCTTTTGATCATGGGCGCCATGAGACATCATCGGTGTATCCCTCCCAATAGGACATTGGGGAGAATAACCTAGCCTATTGACGCCTAAAGGCACCTTTGAGGTATTTGGAGTCGCCACCCAATTTGCAAGAAATTGGGAAAAGGTTTCTCACCTCTATTGGTCTAAACCAGAGATATGGTGTCCGGAACTTCCCTCTTATTTATGCTGTGGTTAATTATAAATGGGTTTTTAAATTCTTAAAATTATATCTCTCATCTCATACGAGCGATGCATTAAAAGTAAAAGCGTATTTCAAGCACGTAAAGAAAGTAAATAAAAGCGATAAAGCAATAGATAGAGAAAGCGGTAAATGAAAGCGGTAAACACGCAAGCACACAATTACAATAGGAATAAGGGCAGAATACAACCCCATTAAAAGGAGATTAAAGATGTAAGTGGGACGGAATACAATCCCCAAAAGATAAATAAAGTTGCCCCAACATTAATTACAAGGGCCCAAAAAAGAAATGAACTTGAACTTAAAACACTCACCCAAGATTAAAATAAAAGAGCATACATAAATCGGGGCATTATTTAAGGAACATTGGTTCCTTCGCACTTCTTCGAAATTTAGGAACATTGGTTCCTTCGTATTAATTTGAAGAGGGTTCGAAGAGTCATTTTTGATTGCTTGAATTGAAAAACCGGGATGAGTGATCCCATTTTTGTAGAAAAGTTGACTCTTCGTTTTAATTGTGACATTTTTATTGTCGGGCTAAAATAAGGGACATTGGTCCCGATTTTATTAGTGAAAATTCCAATTTAATTATAAAGTATTTTTGTGAGTTTTTACCTCACGCGTGCATAAATAAAATAAATATTTACAAATAACACGACATAAAGAAAGGGTTAAGAAAGGTCTCACCGAACCGGAGTACCCGCCTACGCGTTGCGACCCATCCGGGGAGTCACGGGGCGCTCACATAGCCCGACTCAAATTAATACTCATACAAAAAATTAGCATTAAAAATATTAGTGAATATTCAAAGTGAATTAATCAAACAAATGATAAATGTAATAATACTAACAATGATAGCGATGCAACAATAAGTAGGATGAATAGTAAACATAATAATCATAATGAAACCATATGATAATGATAATAATAATAATAATAATAATAATAATAATAATAATAATAATAATAATAATAATAGGAGGATGGTAATAATGCAAATAATAATAATAATGGATGATATGTAATATGAAAACAGAATAATCAATTAGAAATAATAATAATAATAATAATAATAATAATAATAATAAACTACATGGCAGCATAATAATAACAACAATGAATGGACCAAATAGTGATGGTAATAATGATAATGACAATATCGCTACATAATGATAATACCAAGTAATAAAGGCAATGATAATATAAAAGGGGAATGGTGGTCAACGGCAAAATGAGCAAAAATTAAGCCATAAAATCAAATCAAATCAACATAGAGAAATTGGACCAAAACAAGACCAGGGATGTCAGCAGTGGCAAAAATAAAATAAAATAAGAAAAAAACTATTAACCATGAATAAATATGATAATAGCAACAAAAATAATATTTAACAACAATAAATAACATACAAAAAAGTAAATGAGGATGGGTTCAATAATGTTTACCCTCAGAATTTTTAGATTGGGGAAACGGTGTCCCGATCGATTTTCCTTGTCGGATTTGTGGTGATAAACACTTGAAGAAAATGTAGAAATTAATATTTTGAAATAATATCAGGAAAATATTTTGATGAAAATATTTTGGTGGATGATTTGAGCAAAAGGAAATTAATTTTCCAAGCCCAAATCACTCAATAAAATGGATTATGTTGTCACACCCCAACCTATACCATGGATACTTCTACTCGATTAGAGCGAGAAGGACCCAAGATAGATAGGAGTGTCACACCCCACTAGTACAAACATGCAAACATCACAAACAGAATCACATATCCGGTATAAATAAAAACTTTAAAAGACAGAAGAGGGACACAGGACAAAATGGATACTTTTATTAATATACAAAAGAGGTCTTTACATCTTACATCAATTTACAAAAAGAAGAACGAATATACAAAAGCCCAAGATACATTGTTCAAAAGGGCTAACAAAATATTACATTCATTACAAAATAAAGGAAAGCCTATACTATAACACTCCCGATCTCTAGTTGAGTTGGCCTTCCCGATGCGACACGCCCAACCCGAGGCAATCGAAAACCTTCCACACCTGCACGGATAAACACCCGTGCTAAGCGAAATCGCTTAGTGGGGAAACACACAATGCATGACCGCCACTCACGTTGACGGTAACAGAAAACACATGAAAACAATACAATTATGAGCATATAATCATACATAATTAATTCAGATATTTGTATTCTCATCCAAAGATTCTTGTACAAAACACAATGACACCTGCTTAATCATAACGAGTGGATAACGAGTACACATAGATACTTGAGAGTATCGGTATCATATTTCAAACACATAGATACCCGGAGGTATGAAAATATTCTATTTGTTTTATTCCAAATTGTTTTCACATAGAATCTTAAGAAAGATTCAGACAGAAGGATCGCGAGGATCCGATCGGGGAACCTGATCAGGGTCCAAAGTCGTACACATAGCTGCAGCAACACATAACTCTATTAGGCATGCCTAACTATCCACTTGCTAGACTCTAGCAGGTCATGCATAAACCATTCAATCCATATTTTAGAGCACATCATACAATTCATCTAAAGAATCATGATATCACTTATATAATAGTAAAAGTTCATTCAGAAGAGATACGAAAATTCAATTAAGTTAAAACTGAGCAAAAATTCAAGAAAAAAAAATGGGTGGTTGGCCGGTCACGAGTCGTCACGGATGTCACCACTCGTGACAAGCCTCCTCTGTCACGAGTCGTCACGGTCGTCACCACTCGTGACAAACCTCACTTTGCTTGTCACGAGTCGTCACCACTCGTGACAAGCCTCCTCTGTCACGAGTCGTCACGGTCGTCACCACTCGTGACAGACTCTCTTTGCTTGTCACGAGTCGTCACGATCGTCACCACTCGTGACAAGCCTCCTCTGTCACGAGTCGTCACGCTCGTCACCACTCGTGACAGACTCCCTTTTCTCTTTTCTTTGCTGATCACGACACGCACACACACTGGGAACGGGAATTTCATCAGAATTAACTCCAAAATGGCTCAAAACACTTCAAATCTCCTCTTACCTTCCAATAGATCTTCCATACATCACAAATGACATAAAAATAACTTAATTCCACAATCAACACAATCAACATCATGCATAAACACATCTAAGTCCCTCAAGAACACAAACCCTAAAATTTCATTAAATTCAAACTCAATCAAATTTCTCAAACAAAAATCCCAAAATACACAAACGTTCCCAAACCTTTTCTCCTTAGCTCCTATTCGTGAGCTCCGCTCCCGCTAGCGATTCCTTTCCCTTTATCCGGTCTAGTAGCCTCCTCTGAACCACAAACCCATAACAATCAAGATCAATTCTAAAACAACCCACAAATGAATTTACAAATATTTAAACCTAGAGAAGAGGAAGAGAAAGAAATCTAAGACATCAACAACTCCTACTCACCTTTAAGCTTCAAAATCACAAGCTAATCAACTCTAATTACTCAATTAAGGAAGAGGGAGCAAGATTGTGCAAAGAAAAAGGAAGAACAAAGAAAGAAGAAGAAGAAAAGAAGAAGATGGCGTGAGGAAGAAAGAAGAACGGGATTCAAAAGGGAAAAGGCTGATCTCTCTCTCTCTCACCAAACCCATTAAATGTTACTCTATTCACTTAGCCACATGTCATCATCCCCATAAGACATATGTCCCATATCACACCCTACTCCCATACAATATCATATACACTAAACTAACTCTTATTCATACTTTAATTCTATACATCCACTCATACCCTACACTAGCCTATCTCCTCTTCTCAACTAATATACATAAATTAAATAAATAATCCAATTAAACACATACATGTAACACATACAGACACGGACAGGCTCAAACTACTGGGGTGGTTTTGGGGTGTTACATATGTATTTTTGAAGAACAATCAAAGACTAAAACTTGAGAAAGAGAAAAGAAGTTAAGAAAATCTTTGAAGAGAAAAAATAAGCTTTTAAGAACCAGCTGCTGGAGCCAAGAAAATAGAGAGAAAACTCAAGAAAATTTTTCTGTGTCAAAAAAAATCTGTCCCACTGGAAATGAAGATCGAAATTCCTTTTGATTTGTTGGTCTTGGCTCCAAATAGAAAGAGACAGAAAATCTTTTTATTTTAGTTAATCAAAATTAATATAAAACGGTGAAAGAACCGGTCAAAACCGACTGAAAAAGAGACTGAAAATGGCGCAAGAGGCACGCGAGGGGCAGATGGTCGCGTGGTGAGGAGACTGCGCGTAAAAACGCTTACGCGCGCGGTAGCCTGGTACCACGCGACCACTTTAAGGAAGTGGTCGCGTGGTACATGTGGTACCACGCGTGGTACCACTTTTATAAAGTGGCCAAAATGGCCACTTTATAAAAGTGGTCACGTGGCCACTTAAAAACAAAGCTTTATTTATTTTTTTTTCAATTAAACTAATTTAAATCTTTTTTTTTCATCTTTTATATTTTTATTTTTCCTAATTAGACTAATTAACTAACCCAATAAAATTAATTAACCAATTTAATTCAATCCAATTAATTATCCAACTTAATTTTCTTCCTTTTTTTTCAATTAAATCGATTAATTAATTTAATTTAACTCAATTAAATTAATTAGTTAATTCAATTTCTCTTTTTTCAAATTAAATCAATTAATTTAATTTAATTTAATTCAATGAAATTAATTAAAAATTTAATTTCCTATTTTTTTCAAATATCTTCTAATAATATTATTTTTAAAATAAATTAAAATTTTTTTCATGAAAAAAATAAAAAAGGATTTCGACAAGGGAAACATCATTTTTGACACCTCTGCCTGTAAATCGGTATCATTCTCATCATCGGGTAATTCTGATCTTGGACCGCCTCAGGACCCGGTGTCTACAACGCCCTTGCAACATTTTGCAAGTTTTCTGAACCTTTCTCGAATACCCTAAAAGCGGGTCTTCAGGACGTCCGGGGTTCGGCGCGCGTGATAGTGGTGACTCCACTGGGGACATACGAGACTTCGCTTCGAAAGTATCTTGGCTAAAATATATAATTGAATTTTAGTTTAAAATTTCATCTCTTTTCGAAATTGCATTGCATATCATTAGAGCCTTATATCTACGCTAGTTTAGACCCTATTTTTATCCCGATGCATTCCCGAAGCACGATCCTACGTTCACTCAATGTAGGGAAGTGATAAGGATAGTCACCAGCCCAAGCCGTATGCCATCATGGTATATTAAATGGGGACTCGATTGGTCGTTATACTCGTGATGAACTAGACCCATTGGTAGGGACAATGCTTGGGTTATTATCACCTGTAACTAAAGCTGATGTAATAGCAATAGATACATCCCCTAGGTGATATGTTCCTTAATACAATGCTTGCTATATGGGCCATTATTTATCAAACAAAATCAAATAAATTAGATGGTTTTTTTCATCGAAGTCTTTCATGCCCCGGTGGGCACATCCTAATTTAGTTGAAGTGCTTAAATACATAAAGGCAAAAATTTATATGTATGCGCAGTAATTAAGAGATCTTATGTTGCCGATTTTCCACCTTGCACCATACGCATCTATTGGGTTCCCCGTTAACCCATGGATCAAGGCCACCTAGGAAAGAGACCGCATTATCTCGTGTGTGGGAGTAACAAGGTTGGAATGATCGACTTGCTTTTATGTGATTGTGAATGTCGCATAACACACGATCATGCATTATATATGTCATTCATGCATTATTTTAACAATCTGAATCTTTCAGCAATCATAAATTCATCTAAGTGAACTAGGGGTTCCAGCAGTCATCTAGTAAGGATGAACCTGCTTTTTGGGTTGCTGGAATTGCTGTCTGATTGGGGTTCTGAGAGTGAATAATCTTCTTCATAGTATACTTCAAAATTAAAGATGGTCAATCTATCAAGAGAATCTGATATAGCTCCTACCCTAACTGCTAAGGAGCTAGATAGGAGACTAAAGAACTTTGAAAGGAAGATTTTAGGCATGATTAGTAAGAGAATGGCTGCTATGATAACTGCCTTTGAGAGACAGCTTAGAGAACCTGCCATTACTCGAGTCGAACAAATCAAAGTTGGGGAGACTTTTATGGTAGGATCAACGGCTAACCTACCTCCTCATGCCGTTCATTCTAAACCCCCACTCTTTTCACCATTTAATCATGGTAGAGGTAAGATACAAGTCTTAAAATGTAAAACAAAAAAAAGTAAGGGTAGAATATGAGGCAGACTTAAATCTTTGCCTAAAGAATACATGAAAAAGATTTTTGATATTGTTGCCAGGACAAGTGGTAAAGACAGAAGATCAAAATCATTCACATTCAGTAGGCATGTCTAATCACTCGAATCTGGGAAGGAGAACGGGTGATCTCGAGGAAGAAATCATGAAGTCTAAGCTTGCAAACCACTCAGGCACCTTTCAAAAAGGCTCTTGCTACCCCTACAATTCTAGGAGTTGGTTCGATAAAGAAAGTACCAACTACTTAGAGGCATTACTTTGGCCTGGGTAGATCATAGAAGAGGTTTTCTTTAGTAGATATGTTTGTCTTCATATTTGAACTTTTCAATAATGGTGTATGTAGTACTGATCATTTTAATTATATTAATGGTTTTCGCTTATGTTTCTCATAATTTCGCTATACATGATCACAACCATTTACATTAACTCATTAAATTTCACTGCATTTAATCTCAGTACTTTAGAAAATCCAAAGGAAACCTTGATAGCATCCGATATAACTCCTAAAAAGAAAAAAAAGGAAAGGCCTTTGCTTGGACCTGGAATGATATGCTAAAAATTAACGAGGGCATTGCTAGGACAACGTTGCTTCATTATGCCAACATGACGACGAGCAAAATTTCAAAAGCCATTCTTTTGCCTCCTTAAAGTCTAGGACACAAACGATGCAACCCAATAAATTCAAACTTCGATCATTAAGGGGTTACATTAAAAGTTAGACAAACAAAACTTTGGGCCTTCACAAGAAATATATTAGCTCATTAGAACCAAGCCTTAGAATTTCTTTCCTTCCAACCATTTTAGAGATTTACTACAAAGCCAGTCAAGATTGACCTTTAGCCATCTAGGACCAACATGAGTAAGGCATAGACACTTATAGCCAAACTTAGAAGGAGAGCTCATTACCTTACCCAAAAAAAAACCCCACAGTTTTACGGTAAACCACATGAGACTAACTTGTAACCTAATCTCAACAATTAAAAGGTGCTTCAGAAATTGAGCCACCAAAGCCGACAAAAAAAGATACAGACTTTCAAGGTCAAGTTTCAAGCGAAAAAACTCACTACCTCAGCCAATGTGCACAAGAGCCAAGGTGAAACTTTTGATGTAAAAGAAGAAGAAGAAGGAAAACCTTTAAAAGGAGCAGCCATCGTGGTTGGCAATGATGAAAGTAAGTCCAAAAGAGCAAATAGACGCTGACAGACTGAGGGAGGTTTATGGGGAAGGCAAAAATAATAAAAAAAAGAATAAAAAATAAAAAATGCCCCGCAGGTTGAAAACCGAAAAAAGGTGATCTTGCTAAAATTGGGAGCCCTGCCAGGGTAAAAAAAAAAAGGCATCCTGGGAAAAAATTAAGGGCTGAGAGAAAATCTTCAATTGTGAAAACCCAAGAGGGCTAATTGATAATAAAAGTTTGATGCTTTCAGGATCTTTCCTGAGGTTAGATGAGGTCTTGTATTTTTTGAGATTAATGCCAAATAATGATCATGTGTGATGAAATCAAATTGAAATATATGCATTTATGCAATGATATATTAATGTGATCAGACCAGTTCATTTTGCATACTCAAAGTTGTCTAGTTCCGGTATAAAACTAGCACATTGTAAATAACTACCCTCTGCTACTCTCACCACTCGGGTCCTTTAGCTGACTTATCATGTTATCAATTGTGAAGCTAATTCTATAGCACCTTCATGATAAGAATCAAGCTCATACGACTATAATTTAGGACGTAAGTACATGCTGATTGCCCTTGAAGAATCTCTAGTAACAACTTCAGCCTCCCTTACAACCTGTAAAAGAAAATGGGCCGTTAGAGATGAAAACCGTAACTGGCTCTCTAAGCAAAAGTTTGGCAAAAGGATAGGGTGAAAACCTAAAAACAGGCAGTCTCTACTTTTAAAAAAAAAGTCATTGGATTGGGTTGGGTCTATTCCAAGCAAAAATAAGGCACGGGATTATGTGAAAATCTGAAAAGAACGCATTTTCCGCTAAGAAAAACTAGTGTGAAAATCCACAAATGATGCACTACCTTCAGAAAATGAGCACAGGTTTCAGATGAGAACCTCACAACCCCAAAGGCACGAAATCCAAAAGCAATTTTGTAACACCCCGTTTGCCCCCTAGAAGTTGAAGCCATTTGTACATGTGTGCATTGGGTGTGTTGGCATGTGATAAGGGTATTTTGGGTAAAATGCATGCTTTGTGGGCATATTATAGTGTTAATGTTATGGGTATTTAATTGATTTGAGTTATGATGCATGAATGTTGAAGTATTGAGCAAATATTAGAGTTTGATGAATGTTTGTTGTAAATTTCTGGGTTTGTGTTCTTGAGGAGTGTGATTTTGATAATGCATGATTTTGATTGTGTTAAATGTGGATCTAGGTTGTGGTTTATGTTAATTGTGGTGTTGGAAAGGTTGATTTGAAGGTAAGATAAAGTTGGGTTGATGTATGTTTGAGTTTGGAAATTTGGGTGTTTAGAAAGTGAGGAAATCTGCAGAAATTCACGCAAGAGCTGGAAATCACGACGCTGTCACGAGTGGGACATTCGCGGGGTCACGACAGGGCTCAGTGATTTAAGTCCTTGCGCGAGGTCGAGCGAATTTGCGTGGCCGATCGGCTGGGCTGCCAAACGCTAGCAACGAGAGCTCTCGGTCGCGAGCGCGACAGGGCGCTCAACTGCTGAGCGGATTGGATTGTCGAGTGCTCGACTTCCGAGCGAGTTAGGCTGCTGAGCTCGCAGCGAGAGCTCTCTTTTGCAAGCGCGACAAAGCGCTCGGCTGCCAGACAGTTCAGGGCAATCCCCTATCGCGAGCGCACGCCTGTGCGTGGGCGCGACAGCCTCTGTTGGCAGCTCGCGAGCGCGTGCCTGTGCGTGGGCATGACAGCCTCTGTTTGCAGCTCACTGTCGCGAGCACGACAGTGAGGTCTGTTTCTATTTTCTTGCGAGCATGAGGACTGCCGCGATCGCGATAGGGGGCAAGTTATGCCTCTGTCACAAGCGCGATAGACATTGCGAACGCGACACCCTTGGTTTCAAAATTGTGTTTTCTTTTGTGATTTCTGATGTTTATTTCCCGAACTCGTGATGCTATTAGAATTATTCTTGGACTTTTTTATGAAGCATATGAGTATAATTGGGTGTATTATGCATGTATGGTTATATGAATTCTATAAATGTGGATTAATGGATTATGCATAACCTACAAGAGTCAAACTAGTGGATAGTTAGGCATGCCTAAAAGAGTCCTTTTGCTGCAGCCTCTATATTGTTCTAGACCCTGATCAGGTCCCCGTTTAGTTCCTCGTGAACTTCTACGTGTTCGGATCTTATTTAAGATTCCTCTGTAAAATGTTTTGAAAAGAGATAAAATGATACTGTTTTCTCGATTCGTACCCATAAGGTACCGCTATGTGACGATTCGTACCCGTAAGGTACCTCTACGCGTTTACTCGTTATCCACTACTATGAGTCAGGAGCTGTTATGATTTGTTCTGATATGATTAAAAGTATGTGAATCTGAATGAGTATGATTATAAGCATATAAATGTGTTTATTGAACCTTTGAATGGTGATGAATGGAATTGTGACGCCCATTCCCTAATGACAGACTAGCTCAGCTAATCTTAGTTAGAGAAGGCCGCACACACACAACAGAACACATGCATAACCTGAATAATAAAATTTCATCACATACGATCTTAACTCATGCATCACATGCCAACTACCTTAGTTCATACACCACTTTCACTCCTAGGACATGCATACATATGGGGGTAACATTCATAATTATCATATTATTACATGCTCGATACACATTTGATTGTACAAAAGCTTATACAGAAAACCCAAAATATCAAACCCAGAACCTACACTTTTTACTTCCTACTGTTGACCGTACAAAATGCGGGGACGTCCTTCGGTCACCTCTCGTCCGTACCTGCACGGATTAGAGTAAATCCATGCTAAGCGATAACGCTTAGTGGGGAAAACATAACAAGTATTTATCACACAAATAGGGTTAACATACATTGCATGCCAACAATCAAGCCTAAATAAAAATCATCTCATCAAATACCACTCCATACATATCATGGTTCAACACTATATTCAATCATAAAGCATTAATCATAAGTTCACATATTCACATCACTTACTATATTATATCACAATCATTTCCACTTATTAGTTAGTTGGTTAGCCTGCAATTCAATGATGCGGATAACGGGTATCGCATTGGTACCACTCAGGTACTAGAATCTCATCGAGATTACTTTCACGCATTGGTACCCTCAGGTACTTAACATCAATTTCACATATAATAAAATCCAGCAAGGATTATTCACATTGTTTTCGCATTGTGATTCCCATGGAATCAAACACATTTAACGCATGGGGCTGCAGCACTTGACCCTATAGGCATGCCTAACTATCCACTACTTGACTCGCAGGCTTAAGTTGTTAAACATATTATTCAGTTCACATTGATCACTTTTCACATCACATACGTTGATAGCCCATATCACATTAACTTTACACATTCGCATTAGCACATAGCTAAGCATTACACTTGCATACTCATTATGCTTCCAATTCATTCTTAATAGTTAATAATCGCATAATTGATTGCATTCAAGAACCATCACATAGTATGCAAATGTACATTACTTAATACACACATAGCACTTACTCATAATATTCTCCATTCTAGCTTAAAGCCTTACCATTAGAAAGTCCAAACACATTAGGGTTATGTTGCCAAAACAGGGTAGGTCACGGTCACAATGAATTTCATTATCACCGTGACATGTTGAAGTTCAAAACAGAATGCAAACTGGGGGCAGGTCACGATCACAATCAACTTCATTGTCACCGTGACATGTTCCCAACTCTCAGCAGAATGCAACTTGAGGGTATGTCACGGTCACAATGAATTTCATTGTCACCGTGACATATCCACACTTTGCAAAACAAAATGCTCCCTTGGGTACCTCACGGTCACAATGCATTTCATTGTCACCGTGACATACCAAAATCCAATAGGCAGAATTGAACTCAAGCATACCTCACGGTGACAATCAATTTGATTGTCACCGTGACCTATGCAAAAACACTATAACACAGCTGTGTTTTATCACTGGCACAGCTGCGCTTTACAGTCCAATTCTCCTTTCACATCAAAACCTCAAATCTCATTCTCACTTTTGGCAATCAACCCAAATACATCAACCACTTACTCAATTAGCACATACCTGGTTTCCCTTCTTATTTTAGCACTCATCTTTGGCACAATTTATAATCAATCCCAATTCACACATAGCATACATGCTCTCAAGCAATTCATTCACTAAACACATCCCCACATACACATACAGCTCATATCAAAGTCCCTATTGGACCAATACAAATCATACAATTTACACATTTAGGGTTTGTTCCCAAACCTTATCGCCTTAGCTCCTAATCTCGACGGATGCTCGGCTCTCCGATTACAGCTTTTCCCTTATCTCTCTTCACTTCTTCAGCTAGCAAAGCCAGTTCAAATTCTAGAATTGAACACAATCCATCAATTCTCATTCCAGCACCAAATCAAAACCAAGAAGAAGAGTAGAAGATGAGAACACTATGCACTTACTCACTTGCCTCTTAAGTTTAACCCTTAATTCTTGCTCCCATTAACTCTATGCATGCACTACTAAAGGCCTCTCTAAGGCTCATTCTCATGTAAGAAAAAAGAGAGAAGAACACAGAAAATTGACTGAAATCACACAAATGAATCTTTTCCCTTTCCTTAGATAACTCATGCATGCAAAGGTGGAGGTGGCATCCTCTCAAGAAGCCACACGGACTCCACTCACTAAAGTCTGCCTCCACTAACCAATTCTTACTTATTTTATTCTTAACTAATGCATCATTAGACAAACTAATCAACCATTAGCTTAACATAATATAATTACCCATTAGCCACTTAACAATCCCTTATATTACAATTAGGTCCTTCCAACCTTTCAATTGAGTCCTGCCTTCAATTAATTTAATCCAAACCTCACATTCAATTCACACACACATGCCAATTTAAGTTAATTCTTTTAGGGTACAAGTTCGGCCATGACAACTCTCCCCTCCTTAGAGAATTTCGTCCTCGAAATTCATACCTGAGTGAAACAGCTGTGGATGTTGCTCTCGCATAGCCGCTCAAAGTTGCTTCCTCAATACCATGATGCTGCCAAAGCACTTTTACAAGTGGTATTTGATTATTTCGAAGTTGCCTCATTTCTCTTGCTAAAATCACTTTCGGTTTCTCATCATAGGAAAAGTCTAGCTGAACCTCCACTTCTTGCACAATTAACACATGAAATTCATCCGATCTATACCTCCTCAACATGGACACATGAAACACATCATGAAGCTTGCTTAACGCCGGAGGCAATGCCAAGCGATATGCTACGGAGCCCACTCTTTCCAAAACTTCATATGGTCCGATAAACCTTGGACTCAATTTTCCTTTCTTGCCAAACCTCAATACCTTCCTCCAAGGAGATACTTTCAGAAACACTTTATCGCCCACACTGAACTCAATATCCCTTCTCTTCAAATTAGCATACGACTTCTGTCTGTCACTTGCTGCTTTCAATCTTTGTTGTATGATCTTAGCTTTCTCTTATATATCCCTCACTAGTTCGGGTCCAATGATTCTGCTTTCATTCAATTCTATCCAGCAAACCGGTGAACGACATTTCCTTCCGTACAAGACTTCATATGGTGCCATACCAACACTGGTCTGATAAATGTTGTTATAAGCAAATTCCATAAGTTGAATATACTTATCCCAACTCTTAGAGAAATCCAAAACACATGCTCGCATCAAATCTTCTAAAACCTGAATAATTCTTTCTGATTGTCCATCAGTTTGTGGATGAAAAGCAGTACTAAAATTCAATTTCGTACCCAACGCCGCTTGTAAGTTCCTCCAAAACTTAGAAGTGAATCTGGGATCCCTATCAGAAACAATAGACAAGGGTATCCCATGCAATCAGACAATTTCTCTTACATACAACTCAGCCAACTTTTCCATAGAATAACCCATCCAAACTGGTATAAAGTGAACCGATTTTGAAAACCTGTCCACAATAACCCATACCGCATCTTGCTGTCTTGAGGTCAGAGGCAATCCAGACACAAAATCCATCGTAATATTATCCCATTTCCATTGTGGAATAGGGAGTGGATGCAGCATCCCCTGAGGCACTTGATCCTCCGCTTTAACTTGTTGACAGACAAGGCACTTAGACACATATTCCACTACATTCTTCTTCATCCCAGGCCACCAGTACAACTGTTTCATATCTTGATACATCTTGTTTCCACCTGGATGCATAGTGAAAATTGTATTATGAGCCTCATGCATCAATATCTTCTTTAATTCTTTATCATTTGCCACACACATTCTATTCTTTTACAGCAGTATTCCATCTTCATTCACTGAATAGTCAGTCTTATCCGTATCACTGACTGACTGCAGAACTTATTGCAACCTCATATCATTTCTCTAAGCAGCTATTAACTCGTCTTTCAAGATCGGTCTCGCTTTCAACTGTGCCAATAAAGCTCCGTCTACAGAAAACCTCCACTTAATCTGCTTTAACTGTAATGCTGAAATTGATTTCCTGCTCAAAGCATCAGCTACTACATTAGCTTTTCTCGGGTGATAATCCACAATACAATCATAGTCCTTAAACAATTCGAGCCATCTTCGCTGTCTCAGATTCAATTCCTTCTGTGTAAGCAGATATTTCAAACTCTTGTGATCGGTGTAAATTCTACACTTCTCACCATACAAGTAATGTCGCCAAATCTTTAAAGCAAACACTACTACTGCCAATTCCAAATCATGAGTCTGATAATTTTGTTCATACGGTTTCAATTGCCTTGACGCATATGCTATCACCTTTCCCTCTTGCATCAATACACAACCCAACCCTATACCTGAAGCATCGGTGTACAACACATACTCTTTACCAGTCATAGGCTGTGTAAGAATCGGTGCTTCTACTAACATCTTCTTCAACTGATTGAAACTCGCTTGACATCTTTTAGACCACTCATATTTCACTCCTTTTCGTAACAATCTTGTCAACGGTGAAGCTATTACTGAAAATCCTTTCACAAACCTTCTGTAGTATCCGGCCAACCCTAAGAAACTGCGAACCTCCAGCACATTCTTAGGCAGTTTCCAATTCACAATTGCTTCTATCTTAGTTGAATCTACTTTAATCCCTTCAGATGAGATTACATGCCCCAGAAATGACACCTCTTTGAGCCAGAACTCACACTTACTCAGTTTGGCATACAGCTGATTTCTCGCAGTGTCCGAAGCACAATTCTAAAATGCTGCTCATGCTCCTTCTCATCCCTTGAATAAACCAGAATATCGTCTATGAATACTACCACAAATTGATCCAGATACGGTCTGAACACCCGATTCATTAAATCCATAAACGCAGCTGGCTCATTGGTTAACCCAAATGGCATCACTAGGAACTCATAATGCCCGTACCGAGTTCTAAATGCAGTCTTAGGTATATCTTCTTTCTTCACTTGCAACTGATAATACCCTGAACGCAAGTCAATTTTTGAGAATACACCGGCTCCTCTTAACTGATCAAACAAGTCTTCAATCCGAGGTAAAGGGTATCGATTCTTTACTGTCACTTTATTCAACTGTCGATAATCAATGCACATTCTCATTGTACCATCTTTCTTTTTAACAAATAACACTGGTGCTCCTCAAGGAGAAACACTGGGTCTAATAAAACCCCTGTTTAGCAATTCTTGCAGCTGTTCTTTCAATTCCTTCAACTCAGTTGGAGCCATTCTGTACGGTGCCTTCGATACAGGTACTGTTCCTGGCGCCACATCAATCGATAGCTCAACCTCCCTTATTGGTGGTACACCGCTCAGTTCTTCAGGGAACACGTCAGGAAACTCTCTGACTATCAGTATCTCTTGCATCTTCACATGTTCTCTCTTACTGTCCAACACCAAAGCTAGATAAACTTCGCATCCTTTTCTCATACATCGATAGGCTTGCATAGCAGATATCACATTTACAAGAGGATTAGTGCACACTCCTCTTACTGTCACTCTGTTCCCCACACCATCATAGAGTATAACCATCCTCTTCTTACACTTAACATTCGCATCATATTTAGTTAACCAATCCATACCCAAAATCAAATCAAACTCCTCAAATGGTAGTACAATCAAATCCGCTGGAAACACACTACCTTGAACTTCTAATGCACAGTTTCTATACACTCCATTCACATTAACATTACCTCCCAAAGGACTAGACACACATATATCATATTTTAAACATTCAACTTTAGGCATCTTTTGGCATATCTTTTTATCACACACATATGAATGAGTTGAGCCAGGATCAATAAGTGCAAACATTTCCACACCATAAAGTAGAATAGTACCTGCTATCACCTTAGGTGCATCCTGATCCTCTCGTGCCCTCATTGAATAAGCCCGCACTGGTGCCGCATCAGGCCTATCCACAATCTCAGAATCAACTGCACCCCTGGACTGGCTACCTCTGCCACGTCCTCTTCCTCTTCCTCTATTAGTAGAAGGCAAATTTTAACCACCCCTACTATGCTCTTGTTGATTTCCTGACATCTCATACGCATTCGGGCAATTAGCAAGGAAATGCTCAGTGCTTCCACATCTAAAACAAGCACCCGTCACTCTCCAGCATTCTCCTCTATGCCTCTTACCACAATGAGGACACTCATGTACCTCACTTCTGTTACCAGATGTTCCTCTTCCCGAACCAGATGCTGAAGGAGCGCCACAATTCTTACCTCTCGCTGCAGAACTGAACCCTGATTCCGCAGGTGGTGCCACATGAGAATCTCTTGATCTTTTCCCCGTCTGGGAACCACCTCTACTTGCATTCCTCCTTTGTCTCCATTCTCTTTGAGCTCCCAGAGTCCTTTCTGCTCTCAAAGCTGCTTGAAAAATTCGATAATAACTTACATTCTGTTCTATTGTTAGAGAAATCAGTAACGCTTTAATTTCCTCAACCAATCCTTCCTCAAACTGTTGACACCGCAACACATCGGTCAAAACACCTTTTGGCGCATACTTGCTTAGGAGACAAAATTCTGCTTCATACTCTGCCACCGTCATGGTTCTCTGTCTCAAACTCAGAAACTTCTTCTAGTTTGCCTCTCGATGCACTTTAGGAATATACTTGTTCTTGAATTCCTTTTCAAAGAACTCCCAGTTTAATGGTTCAGGAAGAATCGGATTCTGCAGAACCAGCGTCCACCTATCATATGTAGGGCCTTGGAGTAATGACTCCACACATTCAACCCACTAGTCTGGAGGACACCGTATCTCCTTAAGAATCCTTTCCACCTTTTCAATCTAGTACTCTGCTTTTTCTGACTCATCTAACCTGGTTCCATGAAATTCTTCCAAACCATGCTTTCTCAAAGATTCTATTGGGGCTCTAGGCGCCATCATACATTCCATCACTCTCGCCATATCTTGTGTCATTTTCATCAAAGCTTCCATAGGCCCAAACGGAATCTCATTCCCATAACCAACCGATCTAGACTGTCCAGACCTTATCACCTCAGCTTCATGGGGATTCACACTTTCAGCAGATTCTTCTTCGGTATGCCTTCTAGAATCCATCTTTACTATACAGATTAAATAAGGACTTCCGCATTAGGTCAACAGACTATGCACATCATATCTACCCAATTCCCAGAAAAGACTCAACCTAAGCTCTGATACCACAACTTGTGACGCCCATTCCCTAATGACAGACTAGCTCAGCTAATCTTAGTTAGAGAAGGCCGCACACACACAACAAAACACATGCCTAACCTGAATAATAAAATTTCATCACATATGATCTTAACTCATGCATCACATGCCAACTACCTTAGTTCATACACCACTTTCACTCCTAGGACATGCATACATATGGGGGTAACATTCATATTTATCAGATTATTACATGCCCGATACACATTTGATTGTACAAAAGCTTATACAGAAAACCCAAAATATCAAACCCAGAACCTACACTTTCTACTTCCTACTGTTGACCGTACAAAATGCGGGGACGTCCTTCGATCACCTCTCGTCCGTATCTGCACGGATTAGAGTAAATCCATGCTAAGCGATAACGCTTAGTGGGGAAAACATAACAAGTATTTATCACACAAATAGGGTTAACATACATTGCATGCCAACAATCAAGCCTAAATAAAAAGCATCTCATCAAATACCACTCCATACATATCATGGTTCAACACTATATTCAATCATAAAGCATTAATCACAAGTTCACATATTCACATCGCTTACTATATTATATTACAATCATTTCCACTTATTAGTTAGTTGGTTAGCCTGCAATTCAATGACGCGGATAACGGGTATCGCATTGGTACCACTCAGGTACTAGAATCGCATCGAGATTACTTTCACGCATTGGTACCCTCAGGCACTTAACATCAATTCCACATATAATAAAATCCAACAAGGATTATTCGCATTGTTTTCGCATTATGATTCCCAGAGTTAATTACGTATGTGGTCATCAAATTTTGGTGCTTATAACCAATGGTCATAATAAAATAATTTGTAACATAAAAGTAATCAACCTTTTATTTTTTTTCAATTAAGGTAAAAATGACCGAAAAATTAATTTTTCGTCACCGGAAGGCCATGCAAATATGCTACTTCATCAGTAATTTTCTAAAACGTATCCAGTCAGCAAGCGATATAGCCCGTTTATATGAAAAAATTGACACGTCAGCAATTACACGTGTTATGTCAATCTGTATAAAAAGATTAAAAAAAAAGTTTTACTAATGTGTACTTACTAATGTGCCAATTCTTCCATGTAGGCGGATCATATTGGCATATTTGTGTAATTTTTCGGTGACAAAAAATTAATTTTTCGGTCATTTTTACCTTAATTGAAAAAAAATAAAAGTTTGATGACTTTTATGTTACAAATTATTTTATTATGACCATTTGGTTATAAGTACCAAAATTCAGTGACCACAAACGTAATTAACCCTGATTCCCATGGAATCAGACACATTTAACGCATGGGGCTGCAGCGCTTGACCCTATAGGCATGCCTAACTATCCACTACTTGACTTGCAGGCTTAAGTTGTTAAACATATTATTCAGTTCACATTGATCACTTTTCACATCACATACGTTGATAGCCCATATCACATTCACTTTACACATTCGCATTAGCACATAGCTAAGCATTACACTTGCATACTCATTATGCTTCCAATTCGTTCTTCATAGTTAATAATCACATAATTGATTGCATTCAAGAACCATCACATAGTATGCAAATGTACATTACTTAATACACATATAGCACTTACTCATAATGTTCTCCATTCTAGCTTAAAGCCTTACCATTAGAAAGTCCAAACACATTAGGGTTATGTTGCCAAAACAGGGTAGGTCACGGTCACAATGAATTTCATTGTCACCATGACATGTTGAAGTTCAAAACAGAATGCAAACTGGGGGCAGGTCACGGTCACAATCAACTTCATTGTCACCGTGACATGTTCCCAACTCTCGGCAAAATGCAACTTGAGGGTATGTCACGGTTACAATGAATTTCATTGTCACCGTGACATATCCACACTTTGCAAAACAGAATGCTCCCTTGGGTACCTCACGGTCACAATGCATTTCATTGTCACCGTGACATACCAAAATCCAATAGGCAGAATTGAACTCAAGCATACCTCACGGTCACAATCAATTTGATTGTCACCGTGACCTATGCAAAAACACTATAACACAGCTGTGTTTTATCACTAGCACAGCTGCGCTTTACAGTCCAATTCTCCTTTCACATCAAAACTTCAAATCTCATTATCACTTTTGGCAATCAACCCAAATACATCAACCACTTACTCACTTAGCACATACCTGGTTTCCCTTCTTATTTTAGCACTCATCTTTGGCACAATTTATAATCAATCCCAATTCACACATAGCATACATGCTCTCAAGCAATTCATTCACTAAACACATCCCCACATACACATACAGCTCATATCAAAGTCCCTATTGGACCAATACAAATCATACAATTTATACATTTAGGGTTTGTTACCAAACCTTATCGCCTTAGCTCCTAATCTCGACGGACGCTCGGCTCTCCGATTATAGCTTTTCCCTTATCTCTCTTTAGTTCTTCAGCTAGCAAAGCCAGTTCAAATTCCAGAATTGAACACAATCCATCAATTCTCATTCCAACACCAAATCAAAACCATGAAGAAGAGTAGAAGATGAGAACACTATGCACTTACTCACTTACCTCTTAAGTTTAACCCTTAATTCTTGCTCCCATTAACTATATGCATGCACTACTAAAGGCCTCTCTAAAGCTCATTCTCACGCAAGAAAGAAGAGAGAAGAACACAGAAAATTGACTGAAATCACACAAATAAATCTTTTCCCTTTCCTTAGATAACTCATGCATGCAAAGGTGGAGGTGGCATGCTCTCAAAAAGCCACACGGATTCCACTCACCAAAGTCTGCCTCCACTAACCAATTCTTACTTATTTTATTCTTAACTAATGCATCATTAGACAAACTAATCAACCATTAGCTTAACATAATATAATTACCCATTAGCCACTTAACAATCCCTTATATTACAATTAGGTCCTTCCAACCTTTCAATTGAGTCCTGCCTTCAATAAATTTAATCCAAACCTCACATTCAATTCATACACACATGCCAATTTAAGTTAATTCTTTTCGGGTACAAGTCCGGCCATGACAGGAATTCTATTATGATTGTGTCTAATGATATTCAGTATGCTATTATGTATGTGAATTGCCTTGATGACCATTGTGAATGGCCGTCCATATATTATTGTTTGTTTTCCGACTAAGCATTATCGCTTTTTACGGTGTTTTCACCCTTGCAGGTGCGGAAGGTGTATAGCTTTTGGGAGAGTCGCTGCCAGTCAAGCCAACATAGAGGGATTAGTGTTAGGGCTTTATTTTTTGTTATGATGATTCTTTTGTAATAGAACTCTCTATGTAGTATTTTTGTAAAGCTTCCGTGTAACACCCCAAAACCACCCCAGTAGTTTGAGCCTGTCCGTGTCTGTATGTGTGTGTAATTTTATGTGTAGCATGTATGTGTTAAATTGGATTATTTATTTAAATAGAGTATGTGTGGGTGTAATAGTATAAGAAGAGGAGTTGGGTTAGTGTATGAGTGAATGTATGGTGGTAGGGTGTGAGTAAATGAATAACTTTGTGTGTATGTTAGAGTATGGGAGTAGGGTGTGTTAGGGGGGCATTTGTCTTATGGAGAGAGGGACATGTGGCATAGATGATAAGTTAGCATTTAATGGGTTTGGTGAGAGAGAGAGAGAATAACCATTCTCTTCTTGTTTCCCGTTCTTCTTCCCTCCTTCACGCCATTCTCTTCTTTTCTTCTTTCTTCTACTTTGTTCTTTCTTTTCTTGGCCCGATCTTGCTCCCTCTCCTTTCCTTGAGTTATTAGAGTTGTGTAGATTGTGATTTTGAAGCTCAAAGGTGAGTAGGGGTTATTGATGTTTTAGATTCTTCTTCTTCCTCTTCTCTAGGTTTGATATAATTATTTATGTATATGTGGGTTATTATGGAATTAATTATAGTTGTTGTGGGTTTGTGATTCAGAGGAGTCTCCTAGACTGAAAAAAGGGAAAGAAATCGCTAGTGGGAGCAGAGCTCACGAGTAGGAGCAGAGGAGATAAGGTTTTGGAATATTTGTTTCATAAGTGTATTTGTGATTTAAGTTGGGTTTTTGGCACTTTTAGCTTCAATTAGAATTATGAATTGAATATGTATAGCTTAAATTGAAATTAGTTTGGTATGTGATGCTAAAGAATGAATATTGTTGAAGGATTTGCAAGAAATCATGTGAATAGTTGCAATTATTGTTAAAATTGTTGTTTTGGGATTTCTTGGAATTAAGCATGTGTTTGGCTTGAGTTAATTGAAATAAATGGTGATAAAGCTGGGTTTTTAATTATGTTATGAGTTGTGGATGTTTGTGTTGCTTAATTTGGAGGTTTAGAATCAATTTTGGAAGTTTGGATGTGAATTGTATGAGATTTCTGCAGATTTTGGGCGTAAGAGCTGAAAAACCCGTGTCTGTCGCGATCGCGACACTGTCGCGAGCGCGACAGAGCGCGGAGATTCCAGCCCTCTCGCCGGCGCGAGAGGTGTTGCGCCAAGAAACTCGAAGGAGCTCTCTGTTACGAGCGCGATAACTATCGCGAGTGCGACAGAGTGTTCGATCTCCGAGCATGCGCTAGGCTCTATTCTGTCGCGAGCGCAATAGAGAGCAGCACTCACGTCCTCTCGCTACCACGAGGTCACTCATGATCGCGAGACGATGCGGGGAGGTGTACTTTGGTTTCTGTCGCGAGCGCGACAGACGTGACTTCCAAACTTGATTTCTTCTCCTTTTTGCTGAATGACCTGATTTCTTTTGCATACACTCTTTCAATAAAACTTTGAATACTTATTTAAATGAATAATATGTATGTTAATTTGACAAGATTTCGTGTAACCTGCTAATGTCGGATAAGTGGATAGTTAGGCATGCCTAATAGAGTTATGTGTTGCTGCAGCTATGTGTACGATTCTGGACCCTGATCAGGTCCCCCGATCGGATCCTCGCGATCCTACTGTTTGAATCTTTCTTAAGATTCTATGTGAAAATAATTTGGAACAAAAATAAAAAGAATGTTTAGATACCTTCGGGTATTTATGTGTTTATAATATGATACCGATACTCTCAAGTATCTATGTGTACTCGTTATCCACTCATTATGATTAAGCAGGTGCTAATGTGTCTGTGTACAGCAACTTTTGGATTATGATATAAATATTGAAATTAATTATGTATGACTATATAAATGAAATTGTATCATTATCATGTGCTTTCTATTGTCATCACTGTGAGTGGCGGGTATGCATTTGTGTTTCCCCACTAAGCGATTTCGCTTAGCACGGGTGTTTATCCGTGCAGGTGTGGAAGGCTTTGGTACGCATAATCTGGGCGTGTCGCATCGGGAAGGCCAACGCAACTAGAGATCGAAGTTTTATAGTCTAGGCTTTCCTTTCTCTTGTATCAGACATAATGTTTTGGTTAGCCCTTCAGAACAGTGTATTTTGGGCCTTTGTATATTTGCTCTTTTTTGTAATTGAATGTAAGATGTAAAGACTTTCTTTTGTATATTAATGAAAGTATTCATTTTGTTCTGTATCACTCTTCTGTATTTCAAAGTTTTAATTTATCCCTGAGATATTTTTCTGTATGTGATGTTAACGTATTTGCACTAGTGGGATGTGACACTCCTATCTATCTTGGACCCTTCTCCCTCTAATTCAGTAGAAGTATCCATGTTATAGGTTGGGGTGTGACATTAGGTGGTATCAGAGCTATTGGTTTAGATGTTACTGGGTTTCAGTGTGTTAGTGAGTCTGTTAGTGTGGTGTTGGCCTGATGCGCACTACGTTTATGTTTTGTAGCTATGGAGTCTGCTCGTGGATCACTTGAGGGGTCAGCGAAAAGTGCGAATCCCCAAGAGCAAGATCCCTCAGTTTCTGGTCCGGCTCAACCTCCTAGGGGACGACCTGAGATGCCTATGGGACCGTTAGAGACGATGCTTCAGAATATGACGAGGGTACTTGAAAGGGTAACAGCGCCAAGTGCCCCTATTGAGAAGTTAAGAAAGCATGGTGCAGAGGATTTCTTTTGTACTGGTATAGATGAGTCTGATAAGGCAGAGATGTGGATAGAGAAGACATCCAGAGTACTTAGAGAGATAAGATGCCCACCGGAGCAAGAAGTAGAGTGTGGATTGTCTTTGTTGTAAGGCTCTGCTTATGATTAGTGGCGGCTAGTGGTTAGTCAACCACAGGTTCCTGAACCGATTACATGGGAATTTTTCGAGAGTGAGTTCCAGAATCGGTATGTGACTAAAGCATATAAGGAGGCCAAGTGGGCACAGTTTTTAACTCTCAAGCAAAGAACGATGTCTGTGGCCGATTATGAAAATGAGTTCAACAAGCTTAGTAAGTATGCACCGTCCAGGGTTCTCACAGATGAGTTCAGATGTCAACATTTTGAATCAGGCTTGAATGAGTCCTTGAAGGTGATGTTAATCTCTTTGATGTCGGCTCCAAATGTGAAGTATTATCAGTTGGTTCAAGCAGCCTTAAGGGTGGAGCGTTCTGAAAATATTCTGAGAGAGAAAGCTCAAAGAAGGAAATCTGTAAGAGGTGGCTCTTCTTCAGGCAAGAGGCCGAGGGAGTCGCAAGGAAACTTTGCTGATGAGTCTGTAGCTAGTCCGGCCCCTAGAGGGAGGAGACAGGGTTCTTCCAGGGGAGCGGGCACAGGTAGAGGAGATAGCACTCCCCGATGTACCCATTGTAACAAACAACATTGGGGTGAGTGTCGATGGTTAACGGGAGGCTGTTTCAGATGTGGTTCTACGGACCATTTGCTTGCGAATTGTCCGAATCATTATGGAGATCCTTCGGGACAGCAGGAAGGGAGCCGAGCTGGATCTAATGTACCCCAAGGAAGCCGGAATCGGGGTAGAGGTAGGGGTCATGGTGGACGGCCTCGAGAGAGAGAACCCTCAGAATCAGTAGATCGCCCTGTACCATCAGTTGGCAGGGCCTATGCTATGAAGGCCCGAGAGGAACAAAATGCTCCCGAAGTGATTGCCAGTAAGTTCTCTTTGTTTGATTCTGAAGTTTATGTTTTGATTGACCCGGGCTCTACCCATTCCTATGTGTGTTCTGGTAAGTTATGGGATAGTTTGGGATGTGAAGAGAAATTGGAGTATGAGATCTGTGTATCCAGTCCGTTAGGTCAGAGTGTTTTGGTTAATCGGGTGTGTCGGGGGTGTCCCTTAAAGATTCAGGGTATAGAGTTTGTCGTGGATTTGATCTGCTTGCCGTTTCATGAGTTTGATATTATTCTGGGGATGGATTGGTTGGACAAGCATCAAGCGGTAGTGGATTGTCATAGGAAGGTGATGATTTTAAAGGATAAAGATCAAGTACCTGTTATTGTGAAGGGAATTGGAAGCAGTTCTCTGCATAATGTGGTATCAGCTATAAAAGCAAGAAGATTTATTAGAAAAGGATGTGAAGCATTTTTTGCTTTAGTTTTGGATTCTCGGAGAGGACAAGTTAAAATTCAAGACATTCCTATTGTAAGAGAATTTGTAGATGTTTTTCCGGAAGAATTACCGGGATTACCTCCCGAGAGAGAAGTTGAACTATCAATAGAGGTTGTCCCAGGGACAGCTCCAATTTCTAAGGCTCCTTACCGAATGGCTCCAGTGGAATTGAAGGAATTGAAGAGTCAGTTACAAGAGTTGTTGGACAAAGGGTTTATCCGGCCTAGTGTGTCACCGTGGGGTGCTCCAGTGCTGTTTGTTAAGAAGAAGGATGGAACCCTACGGATGTGCATTGATTTTCGACAGCTTAACAAAGTGACTATCAAGAATAAATATCCGTTGCCGAGGATTGAAGACCTCTTTGATCAGTTGAGAGGAGCTGGGGTATTCTCTAAGATAGATCTGAGATCAGGCTATTACCAGTTGGGGGTTAAAGAAGCGGATGTGGCTAAGACGGCTTTTCGGACGCGTTATGGTCATTACGAATTTCTGGTGATGCCTTTTGGTTTGACCAACGCGCCTGCAGCCTTTATGGATCTGATGAACCGAGTTTTCCGACCGTAACTGGACAAGTTTGTTGTGGTATTTATTGATGACATTTTGGTGTACTCCAGAGATCGAAAAGAACATAAGGAACATCTTAGGTTGGTGTTGCAAATGTTAAGAGATCATCAACTGCATGCGAAACTCAGTAAGTGTGAGTTTTGGTTGAAAGAAGTAGCTTTCCTTGGACATGTGGTGTCAGCAGAGGGTGTACGTGTTGATCCAAGTAAGATTGAAGCAATTGTCAATTGGAAGCATCCAAAGAATGTACCTGAAGTGAGAAGTTTTCTGGGTTTAGCAGGGTATTATCGACGGTTTGTTCAGGGGTTTTCGTTGTTAGCCTCTCCTTTGACCAAGCTACTTCGGAAGGATGTTAAGTTTGTATGGACTGAAAAGTGTCAAGCCAGTTTTGATCGTTTAAAAGAGTTATTGGTTAAAGCTCCTGTGCTCACACAGCCAGTTTCGGGTAAAGAGTACACTATGTACAGTGATGCTTCAGGAATTGGCTTAGGTTGTGTTCTGATGCAAGGGAACAAAGTTATAGCTTATGCATCGAGACAATTGAAGCCTCATGAGCGGAATTACCCGACTCACGATTTGGAGTTAGCAGCGGTAGTGTTTGCGATTAAAGTATGGCGGCACTACTTATATGGGGAGACGTGCAGAATTTTTACTGATCATAAGAGTCTCAAGTATTTGTTAACACAGAAGGAGTTGAATTTGAGACAGCGGAGAGCTATTCAAGGATTATGATTGTATTATTGATTACCATCCGGGTAAAGCTAATGTAGTAGCTGATGCTCTCAGTAGGAAGTCTATGTCTGCGTTGCTAGCTAGCCGAGGCAGATGGAGATTTGATTCTGAAGGTGCTCTAATTGCTCGACTTAAAGTTAAGCCAAGTTTGAGATCAGAAATTGCAAAGGCCCAGTTAGATGATCATATGCTACAGCGTGTTTGGCAAGCAGTGAAAGAAGGCAAGCGGTCTGAATACTTGATAGACAGTGAAGGAGTGCTTAGGCACGGTAATCGGTTATGTGTGCCTAATGTGAGTGAGTTAAGAAAGAAATTGTTGCAAGAAGCTCACTCATCAGTCTTTACTATGTATCCTGGTGGGGACAAGATGTATCAAGATCTGAAGCAATTTTATTGGTGGCCAGGAATGAAAAGAGATATAACCGAATTTGTTGCAAGATGTCTTACCTGTCAGCAAGTGAAAACCGAACATAAAGTGCCATCGGGATTGCTTCAACCCTTACCCATTCCCCAATGGAAATGGGATGACATCACGATGGATTTTGTATCTGGATTGCCTATGACTCAGCGTAAGCATGATTCAGTATGGGTTATAGTAGACCGATTGTCGAAGTCTGCACATTTTCTACCAGTGCGGGTGGATTATTCGATGGACAAGTTGGCGGAACTTTATGTGGATGAGATAGTTCGATTGCATGGAATTCCATTATCCATTGTATCAGATAGAGATCCTCGTTTTACATCTAAGTTTTGGAAGGAGCTTCAGGCGGCTTTGGGAACTCGATTAAATTTTAGTACTGCTTTTCATCCGCAGACCGATGGTCAATCAGAGAGGGTTATTCAGGTTTTGGAAGATATGCTCCGGGGTTGTGCTTTGGAGTTCTCAGGAAGCTGGGATCGGTACGTGTCTTTGATGGAATTCGCGTATAATAACAGCTATCAGGTGAGCATTGGTATGGCTCCTTACGAAGTATTGTATGGACGGAAATGTAGAACGCCAGTATGTTGGACTGAATTATCGGAAAAGGCTATGATAGGTCCAGATATAGTGCGGGATACCGAAGAGAAAGTAAGGGTTGTGCAACAGAACTTGAAAGCAGCCAAGGACCGACAGCGTTCTTATGCTAATCTGAAATGCAGAGATATTCAGTATGAAGTAGGTGATAAGGTTTTCTTGAAAGTGTCACCGTGGAGAAAGGTTCTCCGTTTTGGAAAGAAAGGCAAATTAAGTCCACGCTTTATTGGACCATATGAGATCCTTAGGAAAGTAGGTCCAGCAGCGTATCAATTAGCTTTGCCTATTGAATTAGCTAGATTACATGATGTTTTTCATGTGTCTATGCTTCGGAGATATCGCGCAGACCCTTCACATGTGTTATCATTGCAAGATATCCGTGTTCAGCCAGACTTTTCGTTTGATGAAGAACCGAAAAGGATTTTGGATAAGGAAATCAGACAGCTCCGGAATAAGCAGATATCTTTGGTTAAGGTTTTGTGGCAACATCATGGTATTGAAGAAGCTACTTGGGAACCAGAGGAAGCTATGAGATTGCAATACCCTCAGTTGTTTGAAGCAGGTAAGAATTTCTAGGACGAAATTATGTTAAGTGGGGGAGTATTGTAACACCCCAAAACCACCACAGTAGTTTGAGCCTGTCCGTGTCTGTATGTGTGTGTAATTTTATGTGTAGCATGTATGTGTTAAATTGGATTATTTATTTAAATAGAGTATGTGTGGGTGTAATTGTAACACCCCAAAATATCCCTAGAAGAATTATAGAATTTTGGTTCAAGAAAGACTAGTGTTGTGTGTGTGAATTCTGTCGCGAGCGCGGCAAGCGTCGTGGGCGCGACAGAACCACTTCAGTGATAGGGTATTTAATTGGCCTTTTTAATTTGTGGCTTGTAGAAGAGTGACACATGGCACCGTAGGGAAGTGACAAGTGGCAATAGAATAACCCATGGTAAGAGTGATTAAGAGTTAAAGAAAGGAGATTAGGATTAATTAAAAAAGGAAGAGAAGATGACGATGTAATTATTTGGGGTAGATGCCATTTATTACCATGGTAATTGTTGGATTGACTTAGACCATCTGCTCTTTTCTTTCTTCTTTTCACGATGGTTTCTCTCTTTTCCCTTGCTTTGCCCTTTTCTTTCGTTCCTTCTTCTTCTTCTTTACACTGTTTTGAGTGATTCATTTGGGTTGGCTTTGAGAGGGACTAGTAGAGCTTGATTAGGTATCCTAAGAAGGTAAGTAATGCTCTTTAGTTAATATTGGTCTTCTTCTTTTGTTTTATTTCTGTTTTTGATTTAAAGTA
Organism: Excoecaria cochinchinensis; assembly: GCA_947683425.1. Taxonomy (NCBI): domain Eukaryota; kingdom Viridiplantae; phylum Streptophyta; class Magnoliopsida; order Malpighiales; family Euphorbiaceae; genus Excoecaria; species Excoecaria cochinchinensis. The sequence goes on from CANTUQ010000061.1 coordinate 136,640, forward strand.
AAAGAGAAGAGTAACCTTGGTATTTTGAATGGTTTGTGCATGGAAGCTGTGGACAAGAGGCCCAATAAAGGCAAAGAGAAAGTCGTAGCCGAGTAGAGAACGCGGTTCAACGTCCTAGAGGTAGGGATCGTGTGCGGTTTTCCTATTTTGCATGTGTTATGATTTTGAATGTTCAATAGAGATGTAGTTGCATAAAGAAATGTATTTGGAGCTTAATTAGCTCAATTGTTTGTTTAAGTGTGTGAAATCATTCTGATTGCTTGTAGTGTTTCAATATTGAAAGTGATTGTGTAATTTGAGTGAAAACTTAGTTATGAGCATGATTTATAGAGCAATTACATGTTAAAAGATGAGTGGTTGCATGAAAAAAATAAAAGAGTTGGTTTGGGTTTTGTTGGGTTTAACTGTGTGTGTGGATTTGCCGTTGAAATTGGGAATTTGGCTTCTGTCGCGAGCGTGGCTTGAGGCGCGAGGGAAGTGAGTTGGAAAGTTTGGTTTTCAGTTTTGTGAGGAGAGAGTCACGTGACGTGACGAGCAGTCACGCCGTGACCCTTCCCTCGGTGAAGCGTGAGATAAGTGAGTTGGAAAGTTTGGTTTTCAGTTTTGTGAGGAGAGAGTCACGTGACGTGACGAGCAGTCACGCCGTGACCCCTTCCTTGGTGAGGCGTGAGATGGCATCACGCCACGTGATGCCCTCTCTTTCTGTGAAGAGCCTGTCACGAGGCGTGATGGGTAGTCACGCCGTGACCCCTTTCTTCCTGGTGGGCGTGAAGAGAAGCAGATCGTCGCGAGCCGCAATCGTGAGAGCGCCTCGCGACGGTCTTGTTTCCTTGGGCTACTGTCGCGAGCGCGACACAAGTCGCGATCGCGGCAGTGAGCTTTTTCTGCCTGTTTGTCTTGTTTTGGCCTTTTATTCCTGTTTTGAGTTGTTAAAGGTTTAAATGGGTCTTGTATGTTATCATTTAGTCTGTATTTGGTTTTAAATTATCTTTTAAACCTCTTACATGATTAGTAGTAATTAAATGTACATGATTTGTAAAAGTTATACATGAAATGAAAGGTATTTGAATTATAGTAAATGAATTGATATCAGTATACAGTATATGAGTTGTTAGAGCCTGATTACCGTTATAGTGGATAGATAAGCATGCTTATAAAGGGCTAGAGTGCAGCTGCTAGAGTTGGCCTTAATTGTGCCCAGAGTTTGGAATGCCTCGAGTATTCCATAGAGTTTGAGTTAATTCTCCATACGTAAGATACTGTAAACAGTATCCAGAGTTACCCGTATCCACCATAAAAGGAATTCAGGCTTATTGCTTTACCCTCGTTATTGCTAGTGTATAGTGAACATGAAATGATCATATGTAGTGTTATAAGTAAATGTTTAAAGTATATGAGATGAATGCTACATGATAGTTATATGTACCAGCACATGTTTATATGAATTAGAATCCGTGATTTACATGAGTGTGAAAATATATGCATGTGTGCTTTGACTAATATATGTAGTGCATAGATAATTTGTTTTGAGACTTCGAAAGAAGTCCTCTGCATTATTTCCATCCCCACTAAGCATTATCGCTTAGCACGGATGTTTATTTCCGTGTAGGTTGACAGGTACGGACCAGTGAAAGCGTTCATCTGCAAGTGAGGGCCACTAGGAGCTTTTTGATATACCCTTTTTGTATAAGATAGAATTAGAGTTTCTGATGTTTTGAGTAACATCATTATGTATATAGAGAGTTTAGTCTCGACATATAATCGTTAAATGTATTTGTATATGTAACGTAAATGAATATGTAATAACTATATAACTTTTGTATATGTATAGTATATATGTATAATAAAAGTAATTTTGTTTGGGCCCAACTTATTTCTAATAATTTATTTGTTATTATCGCTTCCGCTGATGCATGTACAAGTATACGTAAGTGTCCGCGTAGCACCCCGATATTCCCTACCGGGGGTATGGGGGTGTTACATTTAGTGGTATCAGAGCCCTAGGTTAATTGGTTTGGGACTATAAGATGATAGAGTATAGTACTAGTGTATATGTTTGAGTTGTCTAGAATGTGGCCTAATGCAGATGCTGGTTTTGTAGGGTCTAGATGGAGTCCGACCCGAGTGAGCACGTAGGAGAGACTACAGGCAGTGTGAATCCGGTTCGAGTGAATCCACGTGTACAAGCACAAGATAGAGAGGAAAGAGCAAGAGTTGTTCAGAACAACCCGGAGTTGATGCATGGGTTGGTACAGATTCTAGATAGACTGACAGCTCCTAAAGCTCAAACAGATTTGATAAGAAAGAGAGGAGCTGAAGAGTTCCATGGAACAGCCTTGGATCAATCCGAGATAGCAGAATTCTGGTTAGAGAAAATAGAAAGAATTTTACAAGAGATCAGTTGCCCTCAGAACCAGAAAGTAGTATGCGCTGTGTCATTGTTGCAGGGTGCAGCATATGACTGGTGGAAATTGGTATTGCAACATCCTCAGAGACCCATGGAGTTAACCTGGGATTTCTTTGTTCAAGAGTTTAGGGACAAGTTTGTAACCAAAGCATATAGAGATGCTAGATGGAAAGAATTTGTGACTTTCAAGCAGAAGAATATGACTGTTGCGGAATATGATAAAGAGTTTACTCGTTTAAGTAAATATGTACCGGAAGGAATGTTAACTGATGATTTTCGATGTAGGCAATTTGGAGATGGATTAAGAGAGAGTATTCGGGGACCTTTGTCTGCTATGGTTGCTTTGCAGCCAGTGGGTTATTATCCATTGGTGTTAGCGGCGATGAAAATGGAGGAATCTGAGTTGATAAAGCAAAAGAGAGAGCAGAAAAGAAGATTTCCAAGGGAAAATGAAAATTTTAGCAAAGGAGCGGGAGCAGTAAAAAGAGGAAAGGATGAGCAAGCATCGGCACAAGTGCCGACTTCAGTTGGAAGTGTGAGACCACCTAGCAGTAGAGGAAGTGCAGCACCACAATGTGAGCATTGTGGAAGGCATCATTGGGGTGAGTGTAGGAAGCTCACCGGAGCTTGCTTCAAATGCGGTAGCATCGAACATTTTCTTGCTCAGTGTCCCAAAACAAGAGAGAATATGGTATCACAAGTAACTAAAGAGAAAGGCAATGCGTCTGGGAATGTTAGAAGTGGAAGAGGACGAGGTAGAGCTGAAAGACCGCCATCAGAAACAGTCGAGAGGCCATTTCCCGAGGATCAGCAACGTGTATATGCCATGACGGCTGAAGATGTGGAGGCATTGATCGGAACTTCTAGTAAGTCCTCTTATTAGTTTATACAGTACATAGTTGAGTTAGTTGTTCGGTAGCGGGGGAAATTTCGAGGACGAAATTTCTTAAGGGGGAGAGATTTGTAACACCTCAAAATAGCCCTAGAAGAATTATAGAATTTTGGTTCAAGAAAGACTAGTGTTGTGTGTGTGAATTCTGTCGCGAGCGCGGCAAGCGTCGTGGGCGCGACAGAACCACTTCAGTGATAGGGTATTTAATTGGCCTTTTTAATTTGTGGCTTGTAGAAGAGTGACACATGGCACCGTAGGGAAGTGACAAGTGGCAATAGATTAACCCATGGTAAGAGTGATTAAGAGTTAAAGAAAGGAGATTAGGATTAATTAAAAAAGGAAGAGAAGATGAGGATGTAATTATTTGGGGTAGATGGCATTTATTACCATGGTAATTGTTGGATTGACTTAGACCATCTGCTCTTTTCTTTCTTCTTTTCACGATGGTTTCTCTCTTTTCCCTTGCTTTGCCCTTTTCTTTCGTTCCTTCTTCTTCTTCTTTACACTGTTTTGAGTGATTCATTTGGGTTGGCTTTGAGAGGGACTAGTAGAGCTTGATTAGGTATCCTAAGAAGGTAAGTAATGCTCTTTAGTTAGTATTGGTCTTCTTCTTTTGTTTTATTTCTGTTTTTGATTTAAAGTAAAAGAGAAGAGTAACCTTGGTATTTTGAATGGTTTGTGCATGGAAGCTGTGGACAAGAGGCCCAATAAAGGCAAAGAGAAAGTCGTAGCCGAGTAGAGAACGCGGTTCAACGTCCTAGAGGTAGGGATCGTGTGCGGTTTTCCTATTTTGCATGTGTTATGATTTTGAATGTTCAATAGAGATGTAGTTGCATAAAGAAATGTATTTGGAGCTTAATTAGCTCAATTGTTTGTTTAAGTGTGTGAAATCATTCTGATTGCTTGTAGTGTTTCAATATTGAAAGTGATTGTGTAATTTGAGTGAAAACTTAGTTATGAGCATGATTTATAGAGCAATTACATGTTAAAAGATGAGTGGTTGCATGAAAAAAATAAAAGAGTTGGTTTGGGTTTTGTTGGGTTTAACTGTGTGTGTGGATTTGCCGTTGAAATTGGGAATTTGGCTTCTGTCGCGAGCGTGGCTTGAGGCGCGAGGGAAGTGAGTTGGAAAGTTTGGTTTTCAGTTTTGTGAGGAGAGAGTCACGTGACGTGACGAGCAGTCACGCCGTGACCCTTCCCTCGGTGAAGCGTGAGATAAGTGAGTTGGAAAGTTTGGTTTTCAGTTTTGTGAGGAGAGAGTCACGTGACGTGACGAGCAGTCACGCCGTGACCCCTTCCTTGGTGAGGCGTGAGATGGCATCACGCCACGTGATGCCCTCTCTTTCTGTGAAGAGCCTGTCACGAGGCGTGATGGGTAGTCACGCCGTGACCCCTTTCTTCCTGGTGGGCGTGAAGAGAAGCAGATCGTCGCGAGCCGCAATCGCGAGAGCGCCTCGCGACGGTCTTGTTTCCTTGGGCTACTGTCGCGAGCGCGACACAAGTCGCGATCGCGACAGTGAGCTTTTTCTGCCTGTTTGTCTTGTTTTGGCCTTTTATTCCTGTTTTGAGTTGTTAAAGGTTTAAATGGGTCTTGTATGTTATCATTTAGTCTGTATTTGGTTTTAAATTATCTTTTAAGCCTCTTACATGATTAGTAGTAATTAAATGTACATGATTTGTAAAAGTTATACATGAAATGAAAGGTATTTGAATTATAGTAAATGAATTGATATCAGTATACAGTATATGAGTTGTTAGAGCCTGATTACCGTTATAGTGGATAGATAAGCATGCTTATAAAGGGCTAGAGTGCAGCTGCTAGAGTTGGCCTTAATTGTGCCCAGAGTTTGGAATGCCTCGAGTATTCCATAGAGTTTGAGTTAATTCTCCATACGTAAGATACTGTAAACAGTATCCAGAGTTACCCGTATCCACCGTAAAAGGAATTCAGGCTTATTGCTTTACCCTCGTTATTGCTAGTGTATAGTGAACATGAAATGATCATATGTAGTGTTATAAGTAAATGTTTAAAGTATATGAGATGAATGCTACATGATAGTTATATGTACCAGCACATGTTTATATGAATTAGAATCCGTGATTTACATGAGTGTGAAAATATATGCATGTGTGCTTTGACTAATATATGTAGTGCATAGATAATTTGTTTTGAGACTTCGAAAGAAGTCCTCTGCATTATTTCCATCCCCACTAAGCGTTATCGCTTAGCACGGATGTTTATTTCCGTGTAGGTTGACAGGTGCGGACCAGTGAAAGCGTTCATCTGCAAGTGAGGGCCACTAGGAGCTTTTTGATATACCCTTTTTGTATAAGATAGAATTAGAGTTTCTGATGTTTTGAGTAACATCATTATGTATATAGAGAGTTTAGTCTCGACATATAATCGTTAAATGTATTTGTATATGTAACGTAAATGAATATGTAATAACTATATAACTTTTGTATATGTATAGTTTATATGTATAATAAAAGTAATTTTGTTTGGGCCCAACTTATTTCTAATAATTTATTTGTTATTATCGCTTCCGCTGATGCATGTACAAGTATACGTAAGTGTCCGCATAGCACCCCGATATTCCCTACCGGGGGTATGGGGGTGTTACAGTAATAGTATAAGAAGAGGAGCTAGGTTAGTGTATGAGTGAATGTATGGTGGTAGGGTGTGAGTAAGTGAATAACTTTGTGTGTGAGTTAGAGTATGGGAGTAGGGTGTGTTAGGGGGGCATTTGTCTTACGGAGAGAGGGAAATGTGGCATAGATGATAAGTTAGCATTTAATGGGTTTGGTGAGAGAGAGAGAGAACAGCCATTCTCTTCTTGTTTCCCGTTCTTCTTCCCTCCTTCATGCCATTCTCTCCTTTTCTTCTTTCTTCTACTTTGTTCTTTCTTTTCTTGGCCCGATCTTGCTCCCTCTCCTTTCCTTGAGTTATTAGAGTTGTGTAGATTGTGATTTTGAAGCTCAAAGGTGAGTAGGGGTTATTGATGTTTTAGATTCTTCTTCTTCCTCTTCTCTAGGTTTGATATAATTATTTATGTATATGTGGGTTATTATGGAATTAATTATAGTTGTTGTGGGTTTGTGATTCAGAGGAGTCTCCTAGACCGGAAAAAGGGAAAGAAATCGCTAGTGGGAACAGAGCTCACGAGTAGGAGCAGAGGAGATAAGGTTTGGGAATATTTGTTTCATAAGTGTATTTTGGATTTAAGTTGGGTTTTTGGCACTTTTAGCTTCAATTAGAATTATGAATTGAATATGTATAGCTTAAATTGAAATTAGTTTGGTATGTGATGCTAAAGAATGAATATTATTGAAGGAATTGCAAGAAATTATGTGAATAGTTGCAATTATTGTTAAAATTGCTGTTTTGGGGTTTCTTAGAATTAAGCATGTGTTTGGCTTGATTTAATTGAAATAAATGGTGATAAAGTTGGGTTTTTAATTATGTTATGAGTTGTGGATGTTTGTGTTGCTTAATTTGGAGGTTTAGAATCAATTTTGGAAGTTTGGATGTGAATTGTATGAGATTTCTGCAGATTTTGGGCGTAAGAGCTGAAAAACCCGTGTCTGTCGTGATCGCGACAGAGCGCGGAGATTCCAGCCCTCGCGCCGGCGCGAGAGGTGTCGCGCTAAGAAACTCGAAGGAGCTCTCAGTCGCGAGCGCGACAACTATCGCGAGCGCGACAGAGTGTTCGATTTTCGAGCATGCGCTAGGCTCTATTCTATTGCGAGCGCGACAACCCTCGCGAGCGCGACAGAGTGCAGCACTCACGTCCTCTTGCTACCACGAGGTCACTCGTGATCGCGAGATGAGGCGGGGAGGTGTACTTTGGCTTCTGTCGCGAGCGCGACAGAGGTGACTTCCAAACTTTATTTCTTCTCCTTTTTGCTTAATGACCTGATTTCTTTTGCATACACTCTTTCAATAAAACTTTGAATACTTATTTAAATGAATAATATGTATGTTAATTTGACAAGATTTCGTGTAACCTGCTAATGTCGGTTAAGTGGATAGTTAGGCATGCCTAATAGAGTTATGTGTTGCTGCAGCTATGTGTACGATTCTGGACCCTGATCAGGTCCCCCGATCGGATCCTCGCGATCCTACTGTTTGAATCTTTCTTAAGATTCTATGTGAAAACAATTTGGAACAAAAATAAAAAGAATGTTTAGATACCTTCGGGTATCTATGTGTTTATAATACGATACCGATACTCTCAAGTATCTATGTGTACTCGTTATCCACTCATTATGATTAAGCAGGTGCTAATGTCTCTGTGTACAACAACTTTTGGATTATGATATAAATATTGAAATTAATTATGTATGACTATATAAATGAAATTGTATCATTATCATGTGCTTTCTATTGTCGTCACTGTGAGTGGCGGGTATGCATTTGTGTTTCCCCACTAAGCGATTTCGCTTAGCACGGGTGTTTATCCGTGCAGGTGTGGAAGGCTTTGGTATGCATAGTCTGGGCGTGTCGCATCGGGAAGGCCAACGCAACTAGAGATCGAAGTTTTATAGTCTAGGCTTTCCTTTCTCTTGTATCAGACATAATGTTTTGGTTAGCCCTTCAGAACAGTGTATTTTGGGCCTTTGTATATTTGCTCTTTTTTGTAATTGAATGTAAGATATAAAGGCTTTCTTTTGTATATTAATGAAAGTATTCATTTTGTTCTGTATCACTCTTCTGTATTTCAAAGTTTTAATTTATCCCTGAGATATTTTTCTGTATGTGATGTTAACGTATTTGCACTAGTGGGATGTGACACTCCTATCTATCTTGGACCCTTCTCCCTCTAATTCAGTAGAAGTATCCATGTTATAGGTTGGGGTGTGACATTCCGCATTGCATATTTTGGTTATGTAATTATTTTGTATTGGCAATTGATCCGAACATTATTGTAATGAATTTTTGTTATATTAATGAATGATCATTCTAATGTTTCCAAAAGTTTTAATTCCCGCTGTATTTTAGTATGTACAATGTGATTGAATGTATGTTTTTGTATCCTTTGTGTGGTGACACCCTTGCTCATATGGCATCTCACTCCCTTACGGATGGGTCTGCCTACGTATGGGTAGGGGGTGTTACAAGCTTCAAAAGGCATCGATTGAACCGCGAATTGCGACCAGCCCGGCTACCGCCTCCAAAACTCACTTAGATGAATTCTTGTCCTACTTTTTTTGCATGATCCACGCATTTCACGTGCATGCTCACTATTTTTCCTGCATATTTGGCTTTCCAATTTTGCAGTGAGAGAGGTTTGAGGCAGACACCAACAAAGGTCGAGTGGCGATATCAGTCTAAACACCAATCCGAACAATCAACCAAAGACCTCTCATTGAGAAATCAACCAAAGGGCTCTTAGGAGGCACCACTTCAAATCTCAGAAGGGTTAGCACGATCACGGTACTACCACTTCAAAAAGGATTAGCACGATCATGACACTACCAATTCAAATCTCAGAGGGGTTAGCACGATGGCGGCACTACCATTATACTGAAGGTTAGCACAACCACGGCATTACCAATTCAAGCTTCAAAAGGGCACTACCATTCTACAGAAGGTTAGCACGACCACGGCATTACCAATTCAAGTTTCAGAAGGGCACTACCATTGTACGAAAGGTCATTCAATCTATAACACAAATTAAATATCATACATCAGAATTGAGCTCTCGGAGCCATTCAGTCTAGTAACATGTGACGCCCGTTCCCTAACGACAAACTAGCTCAGCTAATCTTAGTTAGAGAAGGTCGCACACCCACACAGAAACACATGCGGAAACTGAATAATAAAATTTCATCACACACTATTTTAATTCATGCATCACATGCCAACTACTATTAGTCACACGCCTTAGCTATTCACATGACACACATACATGTGGGAGGTTACATCCGTGATTACTACATTATTACATGCCTTTACATATTCAAAATACATATTAACCATATAAAACTTATACAAAAGTCCCAAATAACAAGCCCCCAAACCTACACTATATACTTCCTATTGTTGACCGTACCAAAATGCGGGGGACGTCCTTCAGTCACCTCTCGTCCGTACCTGCACGGATTAGAGTAAATCCATGCTAAGCGATAACGCTTAGTGGGGAACTCATACATATAGCATATAATTTATCACACATCAGAATCATCATACATAACATGCTAATAATCATGCCAGATTAACTATTGCTATATTCAATCATAAGGCATCAATTACTTATTCACATTTCCATACTTCCTTGTATCACAATCACTTCTGTTTATATTTAATTAACTTTTTGCCGATTAACCAATTAGCCTTTTTGCCACTTTGCCTGCAATTCAATGATGCGGATAACGGGTATCGCATCGGTATCTCTCAGATACCAGTAATCTCATCGAGACTACTTTTTCACATTAGCACCTTCTGGTGCTTCATATCACATTAGTACCTTCTGGTACCTTTCATCATTCCACATATAACACAATCCAGTAAGGATATTCGCATTGTGATTCCCATGGAATCAGACACATTTAACGCATGGGGCTGCAGCACTTGACCCTATAGGCATGCCTAACTATCCACTACTTGACTCGCAGGCTTAAGTTGTTAAACACGTTATTCAGTTCACTTTTCACTTTACACATTTGTATTAGCACACAACCATACATTTCATTTGCATATTCAATATACTTTCAAATTCAGTCTTCACATTTAATATTCATATAACTTATCCCATTCAGAAGTCATCATAGTTGTATGCATTTGTAGATCACTTAACACATATACATTACTTACTCATGCTGTCCTTCATTTCAGCTTAAAGCCATGCCATTTGAATGACCAAACACATTAGGATTATATTGCCAAAACAGGGTGAGTCACGGTCACAATGGATTACATTGTCACCGTGACATATTGAAGTCCAAAACAGAATGCAAATTGGGGACATGTCACGGTCACAACCAATTTCATTGTCACCGTGATGTGTTCCCAACTCTCGGCAGAATGCAACCTGAGGGTATGTCACGGTCACAATGAATATCATTGTCACCGTGACATATTCTCACTTTGCAAAACAGAATGCTCCCTTGGGTACCTCACGGTCATAATGAAGTTCATTGTCACCGTGACATACCAAAATCCATTAGGCAGAATTGAACTCAAGCATACCTCACGGTCATAATGGATTTCATTGTCACCGTGACCTATGCAAAAACACCATAACGTGGTTATGTTTTTCAGTCCATTTATTCCTTCTCATTAAGACTTCAAATCTCATTCTCACTTTTGGCAATTAACCCAAATACATCAACCACACAATCAATAACACATACCTGATTTTGCCTTCTTGTTTGGCATTCAATAATAGTACAAATCATAATCACTTTCAAGCACTTTATCACAATTATATTGCTACTATAATCATACAATTTAGCATCACATAATTCATGCTCAACCTTCAATTTCACATATCATGCAATTCAGTTCAAAACCCTATTTAACCAACACTAATCACATATTCATACAATTAGGGTTTGTTCCCAAACCTCGTCGCCTTAGCTCCTAATTACGACGGACGCTCGGTTCGCCGATTACAGCCTTTCCCTTATCTCTCTTCACTTCTTCAGCTAGCAAAACCAGTTCAAATTCCAGAATTGAGCACAATCCATCAATCCTCATTCCAAACTAAATCAAACCAAGAAGAAGAGTAGAAGATGAGAATATGCACACAAAACCACTTACCTTAAGGTCTTAACACTCAATTCTTGTTCCAATTAGCTACATGCACACATCCACTTAAACCACTCTCATCCTTACTCACGGAAACAAGAAGAAAGCCAAAGCCAAATGCAGAAAATGAAGAGTGAGGCCAACACACACCCACCTCTCACTTCACGAGGCAAATGCATGCAAAGAAGGAGGTGGCAAAACCTTACAAAGCCACACGGAATCCACTTCAGAAAACCTGCCTCCACTTACCAATTTCTTACTTTATTTTATTCCTAATTAACCCTCCATTAACTAATTAATCAGCCTTTAACTCATGCTTAGCACAAACATTCATAATCACCATTTAACCCCTTAACTATACTGCTTTCTTTCAATTAAGTCCAATCCTACACATTCAATCCACTCACTCACATGCCAAATTAGGTTAATTCTCTTAGGGTACAAATCCGGCCATGACAACTCTCCCCTCCTTAAAGAATTTCGTCCTCGAAATTCATACCTGAGTGGAATAGTTGTGGATGCTGTTCTCGCATAGCCGCTTCTAGTAGAGATAGCACATGGGAATCATCTGACCTATATCTTCTTAACATAGACACATGGAACACATCATGTAGCTTAGCCAAAGTCGGAGGCAAAGCCAACCGATAAGCTACAAAACCTACTCTTTCAAGCACTTCATATGGCCCAATAAACCTTGGACTCAGCTTCCCCTTTTTACCAAATCGCAGTACCTTCCTCCAAGGAGACACTTTCAGAAACACTTTATCACCTACACTGAACTCAATATCTCTTCTCTTCAAATCAGCATACGACTTCTGTCTGTCACTTGCTGCCTTCAATCTTTGCTGTATGATTTTAGCTTTCTCTTCTGTATCACGAACCAAATCTGGCCCTATGACTCTGCTTTCATTCAATTCTGTCCAGCAAATCGGTGAACGACATTTCCTTCCATACAAAACTTCATACGGTGCCATACCAATACTGGTCTGATAACTGTTGTTATAAGCAAATTCCATAAGTGGAAGATACCTATCCCAACTCTTAGAGAAATCCAAAACACACGCTCGCATCAAATCTTCCAAAACCTGAATAATTCTTTCCGATTGTCCATTGGTTTGTGGATGGAAAGCAGTACTGAAATTCAATTTCGTACCCAACGCTGCCTGTAAACTCCTCCAAAATTTAGAAGTGAATCTGGGATCCCTATCAGAAACAATAGACAAAGGTATCCCATGCAATCGGACAATTTCCCTTACATACAATTCAGCCAACTTTTCCATAGAATAATCCATCCGAACAGGTATAAAGTGAGCTGATTTCGAAAACCTATCCACAATAACCCATACTGCGTCTTGCTGTCTTGAGGTCAGAGGCAATCCAGTAACAAAATCCATCGTGATATTATCCCATTTCCATTGAGGAATAGGGAGTGGATGCAACATTCCCTGGGGCACTTGATGCTCCGCTTTAACTTGTTGACAGACAAGACACTTAGACACATATTCCACTACATCCTTCTTCATCCCTGGCCACCAATACAACTGTTTCATAACTTGATACATCTTGTTTCCACCTGGATGCATAGTGAAAACTGTATTATGAGCCTCGTGCATCAATCTCTTTCTTAATTCTTTATCGTTGGCCACACACATTCTATTATTATACAGCAGTATTCCATCTTCATTCACTGAATAGTCAGTCTTATCCATATCACCAACTGACTACAGAACTTGTTGCAATCTCCCATCACTTCTCTGAGCAACTATTAACTCATCTTTCAGAACCGGTATTGCTTTCAACTGTGCTAATAAAGCTCCATCTGCAGAAAACCTCCACTCAATCCGCTTTAACTGTAATGCTGAAATTGACTTCCTACTCAAAGCATCGGCCACTACGTTAGCTTTTCCCGGATGATAATCCACAATACAATCATAATCTTTAAACAACTCGAGCCACCTTCGCTGTCTCAGATTCAGTTCCTTCTGTGTAAGCAGATATTTCAAACTCTTGTGATCCGTGTAAATTCTACACTTCTCACCATACAGGTAATGTCGCCAAATCTTTAAAGCAAACACTACTGCAGCCAATTCCAAATCATGAGTCGGATAATTCTGCTCATGCGGTTTCAATTGCCTTGACGCATACGCTATCACCTTCCCCTCTTGCATCAATACACAACCCAATCCGACACCTGAAGCATCGGTATACAATATATACTCTTTACCAGTCATAGGCTGTGTAAGAATCGGTGCTTCTACTAACATCTTCCTCAACCGATCGAAACTTGTTTGACATCTTTCAGACCACTCATATTTCACTCCTTTACGTAACAATCTTGTCAACGGTGAAGCTATTACTGAAAATCCTTTCACAAACCTTCTGTAGTATCCAGCCAACCCTAAGAAACTGCGAATCTCTAACACATTCTTAGGCGGTTTCCAATTCACAATTGCTTCTATCTTAGTTAGATCCACTTTAACTCCTTCAGAAGAGATCACATGACCCAGAAATGATACCTCTTTGAGCCAGAACTCACACTTACTGAGTTTGGCATACAGCTGATGTTCTTGCAAAGTCCGAAGTACAACTCTCAAATGCTGTTCATGTTCCTTTTCATCTCTTGAATATACCAAAATATCGTCTATGAACACAACCACAAACTGATCCAAGTACGGTCTGAACACCCGAATCATTAAATCCATGAATGCAGCTGGCGCATTGGTTAACCCGAATGGCATTACTAGAAATTCATAATGCCCATAACGAGTTCTAAACGCGGTCTTAGGTACATCTTCCTTCTTCACTTGCAACTGATAATACCCTGAACGCAAGTCAATCTTTGAGAATACCCCGGCTCCCCTTAACTGATCAAACAAGTCTTCAATTCGAGGTAAAGGATACCTATTCTTTACTATTACTTTATTCAGCTGTCGATAATCGATGCACATTCTCATTGTACCATCTTTCTTTTTAACAAATAACACTGGTGCTCCCCAAGGAGAAACACTAGGTCTAATAAAACCCCTGTTCAGTAATTCTTGCAACTGCTCCTTCAATTCCTTCAACTCAGTTGGAGCCATTCTATAGGGTGCCTTAGATATCGGTACAGTTCTTGGTACCATGTCAATTGATAACTCAACTTCTCTTATTGGTGGTACACCGCTCAATTCTTCAGGAAACACGTCAGGAAACTCTCTGACTACTGGTATCTCTTGCATCTTTACCTGTTCTCTCTTACTATCTAATACCAGGGCCAAATAAGCTTCACATCCTTTTCTCATACACCGACAGGCTTGCATAGCAGATATCACATTCACAAGAGGATTAGTGCACACTCCTCTCACTGTCGCTCTGTTACCCTTACCATCAGAGAGTATAACTATTTTCTTCTTACACTTAACATCCGCATCATACTTAGCTAACCAATCCATACCCAGAATCAAATCAAACTCATCAAACGGTAGTTCAATCAAATCCGCTGGAAACACACTACCTTGAACTTCTACTGCACAGTTCGATACACTCTGTTCACATTAACATTACCTCCCAAAGGGCTAGACACACATATATCATATTTTAAACTTTCAACTTTAGGCATCTTTTCACATATCTTTTTATCACATACATATGAATGAGTTGAACCAGGATCAATAAGTGCAAACATTTCCACACCACAAAGTAGAATAGTACCTGCTATCACCTCAGGCGCGTCCTGATCCTCTCGTGCCCTCATAGCATAAGCCCGCACTGGAGCCTCATCAGGTCTATCCACAATCTCAGAATCGACTGCACCTCTGGACTGACTACCTCTGCCACGTCCTCTTCCACTTCCTCTGTTCGTAGAAGGCAAGTTTGAACCACCCCTACTCTGCTCTTGTTGATTTCCTGACATCTCATAGGTATTCGGGCAATTAGCAATGAAATGCTCAGTGCTCCCACATCTATAACAAGCACCCGACACTCTCCAGCATTCTCCTCTATGCCTCTTACCACAATGAGGACACTCATGAACCTCACTTCTATTACCAGATGTTCCTCTTCCAGAACTAGATGCTGAGGGAGCGCCTCGCTTCTTACCTCTCGCTGCAGAACTGAACCCTGATTCCGCAGGTGATGCCACATGAGAATCTCTTGATCTTTTCCCCGTCTGGGAACCACCTCTATTCGTATTCTTCCTTTGTCTCCATTCTCTTTGGGCTCCCAAAGTCCTTTCAGCTCTCAAAGCTGCTTGTACAATTCGATAGTAACTTATATTCTGCTCTGTTGTTAAGGAAATCAGCAAAGCTTTAATTTCCTCAATCAATCCATCCTCAAACTGTTGACATCGCAACACATCAGTTAACACACCTTTCGGCGCATATTTGCTTAAGCGACAGAATTCTGCTTCATACTCCGCCACTGTCATAGTCCTCTGTCTCAAACTCAAGAACTTCTTCCAATTTGCCTCTCGATGTGCTTTAGTAATATACTTGTTCTTGAATTCTTTTTCAAAGAACTCCCAGTTTAATGGTTCAGGAAGCATCAGATTCTGCAGGACCAGCTTCCACCAATCATATGCAGGACCTTGGAGTAATGACTCCACACATTCAACCCACTGATCTGGAGGACATCGTATCTCCTTAAGAATCCTTTCCACCTTCTCAATCCAGTACTCTGCTTTTTCTGACTCATCTAACCTTGTTCCATGAAATTCCTCCAAACCATGCTTCCTCAAAGATTCTATTGGGGCTCTTGGCGCCATCATACGTTCCATCACTCTCGCCATATCTTGTGTCATTTTCATCATGGCTTCCATAGGCCCAAATGGAATCTCATTCCCATAGCCAACCGATCTAGACTGCCCAGACCCTGTCACCTCAGCTTCACGAGGATTCACATTTTCGGCAGATTCCTCACCGGTATGCCTTCCAGAATCCATCTTACTACACAGATTAAACAAGGACTTCCGCATTAGGTCAACAAACTATACACATCTTATCTACCCAATTCCCAGAAAAGACTCAACCTAGGCTCTGATACCACAACTTGTGACGCCTGTTCCCTAACGACAAACTAGCTCAGCTAATCTTAGTTAGAGAAGGTCGCACACCCACACAGAAACACATGCGGAAACTGAATAATAAAATTTCATCACACACTATTTTAATTCATGACACACGCCAACTATTAGTCACACGCCAACTACTATTAGTCACACGCCTTAGCTATTCACATGACACACATACATGTGGGAGGTTACATCCGTGATTACTACATTATTACATGCCTTTACATATTCAAAATACATATTAACCATATAAAACTTATACAAAAGTCCCAAATAACAAGCCCCCAAACCTACACTATATACTTCCTATTGTTGACCGTACCAAAATGCGGGGGACGTCCTTCAGTCACCTCTCGTCCGTACCTGCACGGATTAGAGTAAATCCATGCTAAGCGATAACGCTTAGTGGGGAACTCATACATATAGCATATAATTTATCACACATCAGAATCATCATACATAACATGCTAATAATCATGCCAGATTAACTATTGCTATATTCAATCATAAGGCATCAATTACTTATTCACATTTCCATACTTCCTTGTATCATAATCACTTCTGTTTATATTTAATTAACTTTTTGCCGATTAACCAATTAGCCTTTTTGCCACTTTGCCTGCAATTCAATGATGCGAATAACGGGTATCGCATCGGTATCTCTCAGATACCAGTAATCTCATCGAGACTACTTTTTCACATTAGCACCTTCTGGTGCTTCATATCACATTAGTACCTTCTGGTACCTTTCATCATTCCACATATAACACAATCCAGTAAGGATATTCGCATTGTGATTCCCATGGAATCAGACACATTTAACGCATGGGGCTGCAGCACTTGACCCTATAGGCATGCCTAACTATCCACTACTTGACTCGCAGGCTTAAGTTGTTAAACACGTTATTCAGTTCACTTTTCACTTTACACATTTGTATTAGCACACAGCCATACATTTCATTTGCATATTCAATATACTTTCAAATTCAGTCTTCACATTTAATATTCATATAACTTATCCCATTCAGAAGTCATCATAGTTGTATGCATTTGTAGATCACTTAACACATATACATTACTTACTCATGCTGTCCTTCATTTCAGCTTAAAGCCATGCCATTTGAATGACCAAACACATTAGGATTATATTGCCAAAACAGGGTGAGTCACGGTCACAATGGATTTCATTGTCACCGTGACATATTGAAGTCCAAAACAGAATGCAAATTGGGGACATATCACGGTCACAACCAATTTCATTGTCACCGTGATGTGTTCCCAACTCTCGGCAGAATGCAACCTGAGGGTATGTCACGGTCACAATGAATATCATTGTCACCGTGACATATTCTCACTTTGCAAAACAGAATGCTCCTTTGGGTACCTCACGGTCGCAATGAAGTTCATTGTCACCGTGACATACCAAAATCCATTAGGCAGAATTGAACTCAAGCATACCTCACGGTCACAATGGATTTCATTGTCACCGTGACCTATGCAAAAACACCATAACATGGTTATGTTTTTCAGTCCATTTCTTCCTTCTCATTAAGACTTCAAATCTCATTCTCACTTTTGGCAATTAACCCAAATACATCAACCACACAATCAATAACACATACCTGATTTTCCCTTCTTGTTTGGCATTCAATAATAGTACAAATCATAATCACTTTCAAGCACTTCATCACAATCATATTGCTACTATAATCATACAATTTAGCATCACATAATTCATGCTCAACCTTCAATTTCACATATCATGCAATTCAGTTCAAAACCCTATTTAACCAACACTAATCACATATTCATACAATTAGGGTTTATTCCCAAACCTCGTCGCCTTAGCTCCTAATTACGACGGACGCTCGGTTCGCCGATTACATTCTTTCCCTTATCTCTCTTCACTTCTTCAGCTAGCAAAACCAGTTCAAATTCCAGAATTGAGCACAATCCATCAATCCTCATTCCAAACTAAATCAAACCAAGAAGAAGAGTAGAAGATGAGAATATGCACACAAAACCACTTACCTTAAGGTCTTAACACTCAATTCTTGTTCCAATTAGCTACATGCACACATCCACTTAAACCACTCTCATCCTTACTCACGGAAACAAGAAGAAAGCCAAAGCCAAATGCAGAAAATGAAGAGTGAGGCCAACACACACCCACCTCTCACTTCACTAGGCAAATGCATGCAAAGAAGGAGGTGGCAAAACCTTACAAAGCCACACGGAATCCACTTCAGAAAACCTGCCTCCACTTACCAATTTCTTACTTTATTTTATTCCTAATTAACCCTCCATTAACTAATTAATCAGCCTTTAACTCATGCTTAGCACAAACATTCATAATCACCATTTAACCCCTTAACTATACTGCTTTCTTTCAATTAAGTCCAATCCTACACATTCAATCCACTCACTCACATGCCAAATTAGGTTAATTCTCTTAGCGTACAAATCCGGCCATGACATAACACATGTCATAATGCAGTACTGTTAACTCTCTAATTGTTATACGAACCTTATCAGATTCCTCCAATTCCTATCTAATTTTACTAAGGGAATATCTACTTAAATTTCCATTACAAGTTAATGATATAGTCTTACAATGTTTCTTAAGTACAAATAACCAAGCTCATTTTTAATAATTTCCTTCCATAATAAAACCATTTCATTCTATTCTTCATAATCATCATTAATTCTTGGTTTAACATCAATTCATTTTTCATTAAGTATCAAAATAGCCAATTTAAGCTATTACATATTCAAACATCACATGTACATTAATTATTCATGATCAAGTTTCAAACATCATAGTATTTAATCATTAAAAATGGGTTAACAATTTAAACCAAGAAATTTTTTTTTTTCCATTCTATATAATTAAGCTATGACAAGCTTACAAGCCTCATGTGTAATGGCCCTGTGATGCGCGTGGTGTCACACCCCGTTTGCCCCCTAGTATAATGAGCCATATATGTGAGTATGTATTTGTATGTGCTTGGCATATCATAAGTGCATTTTAAGAATATTGCATGTTTTATGGGTTTATTTCGGTGTGGGTGTGCATATAGAAATAAGGTGTGCATAAGTGGAGTTGGGATTATATGCATGTGAGCATAGCATAGTGTGTGTGTTAGATGAGAGAGCATTGTGTGTGTTGCTCATACATGTGTAGGGTGCATTATTAGAGTGTTTTATTGTGTGTGTGTGACATGTGCATCTAGTGTGTGAGTGATTAATGCCCTCCACTAAGATGTTGACAAGTGTAAAGGGGGGGGGGGCGGGAAGAAAGGAAAGAGAAAGAGAAAAGGGGAAAATTCAAATTTTCTAAACCCATTTCCCGTTCTCCCTTCTCCTTCCTTCTTTTTCTTCCTCTTTGCTCTTCTCTAAGTGTTTTGCTTGGATTCAAGTTGGTGTGGTGGGGATTAATTACTCCTTGTGTTTGATTGGTAAGCTTCATGCTTTTGGTTTTGCTTTTATTCAAGTTCTTCTTCTTCCCTTGCATTTTCTGGTTTTGGGTTTTAAGTTAGGGTTTTGAGTTGTGTATATTTGTTGTGATTTATTGCTTAGCTGAGCCTCCAAGAGATCCTAAAGGCAAGGAAGTTGCTGGATCTAGTGGAACCAAGTGATAGAGCTTCTATTTTGAGGTTTGGGAATTTGTGTTATGTTTTAATAGCATGTGTTATTTGAATGAAATTCTGAAAATTTTGATGTTCTTGATGCTTTGATTAGTTCTTATGTTATGGGTTTTGGTTCTCTTTGTCTATTTAACCTTGATTGTGAATTTTTGAATCATTTATGAGATTAATGGATATGTGATGTGAATAGTGATGCATTAGATTATGTAAATGGATATTGTTCTTTGAATTCTTGAGTAGGATTCGTTTATGGCATGATTTAATGATGTTTGTTAGCTTAATGTTGTTATTAGAGTGTGGGTATGTGGTTTGAAATGAAAATTGAGGGATTTTGGCTTGGAAATCTGGGTTTTGGCTCGACAGTGTGGAATATGGGCATGGGTCACGGTGACAACAAATTGGTTGTGACCGTGAGCTGCCCATATTTTGCTTCTGTTCTGAGTTTTGGGTACGTCACGGTGACAACCATTTTGGTTGTCACCGTGAGGTACTGTGACGCACGCCGGATCCCCACGGCCGCCCCTCTGACCGCCCGCTTGAGGGCGATCGGGCAATTGAGGGTCCGCTAACAGCTTGCAATAACTTGCAAGTGCGTCTATGTTGGGCAACAAGGAGGTTTCATGGAGTCGCCACCCAATAGAATATTGGGAAAGTTTCTCTCGCCTCGGAGAGCCTAAGACTGCGCTCAGTATCCATTTTACGCCAACCAAAGGGGTCTTGGAGGGTGAACCTCTCGCCCTAAGGAGCCTAGGATTAACGCCAAAGTCTCGTGACACAAGAGGTGTCTTTGAGGGTAAACCTCTCGCCTCTTCGAGCCCAAAGACCAGAGCTGGGTTCGGGACTTCTCATCTATTTCTACCTCGATTATTTTATGATCAAATTTTAATTATCATTAATTTGCTCTCTCTCCACAAGATGTAATTGATTAAATGGCGCATTTATTCATATATGGAAAGCAGTAAATGAGCCAATAAATAGTGAAAGCAATAAATTACAATAACACAAGGAGCAGAATATAACTCCCTTTCATAAATGTGCGATACATACATAAGTCGGGGCATTGCTTATTTTGAGGACTTTGGTCCTCGCATGCATCATTATTAAAACTGGATATTTCTATTGTTAGGATTTTTATTGGATAAAAATAGGACATTGGGTCCTTATGTTTATGAAAACCTCTCTTTATTAAATATAAAACATTAATCAATTTTATATTTAACGGGATACAAAAAGGGTGTACTCATGTGCATAAAATAATTAATGAATAAACAAATAAAGGAAATAACCAAGAGGGTTAGGAGACTAAACCGGACGGAATCCTCCGAGCATGGTAGATCGCCCCTCGAGCTCAAGATAATCCAAGAAAATCAATATCCTCAGATAATGCTTTAGTGAGATTCTTGGTGTCGATTAGAGTCCCGTGCGCTCCACGAGAAACAAAACGAAAGGTCAGGAAAGAGGAAAATAGATTGTTTCCTTCTTAACCCTTCAAAAAGATTGACTTTGGAATCAAAAACTCAAAGAAAACTAATTAGTTTTAGTTCCTTTTTAATGATTTGATCCTTTAATTAAAAGAAATTTCTTGATGTGTGTGTTTGCTGGAAGAGAGAGAAAATGTGCTTGAATTTTGGCAGAGTTTCCCCTCTTGAAAATTTTTGGAACCCTTTTTAGGAAGAAATTCAAAGCCTTTATAGGCCAGGCACGACCGACGGGCGTCGGATGTGGAGACGGGCGTCGGAAGAATCTTCTGACACAAGGATTCATCCAATGGCCCTGCCATTTCCACCGACGGGCGTCGGAGAGGTTGCGTGCTCCGGGAAACCCGTAGCATGCCCGGAAGAAGCGGGTCCGTCTGACGGGCGTCGAAAAAAACCATAGGCCGTCTGTGACCCTAAGCGATGGGCTGGCCTCTCACAGACGGGTTGGCCATCTGTCGAGGAAAACATACTTTTTTTGACTCGAAAATTCCCGTTTTCCCCCCTCTGCCTACAAAAGGTGAAAAGACTCATTTCTCGTGGGACATGGGACTAAAACCTCCGAATCCAAACCGTTTGTACAGGCTCGGATACCGATTTTATCATAGGGTAATCTCTGATCCGGACCGCTCCGGGACACGGTGCCTATAGTTGCCCCCAGTTTTGGGGAAACTAGTGCACAAGCGCCTAGACGAGCCAAAACTCAGAGAAAGGACAGAAAGGAAGAAAGCGTACCTATGGCGGTTCTCATCTCAGTCTGTTCGGTGCGTGAAGATATCCCTATCGGTCTCATTTTGACCTGTAGGTTTGGTGAGATGTGGCATTCTCTAGCCACGACCTCGACATAAAGAGCAGTGTTTCTCTAACCGCAGCTTCTGCTTCTGCTAGCCTCGTCTTGGCTTGCGCAGGGTTGAGGAGATGTAGCACTCTCTGACTACAAACTCGATGTGAAGAGCAGTGTTTCTCTAACTGCTGCTTCGATTGGTGAGAAGCGGTACTCTCTGACCACAGTCTCGAAATGAAGAGTAGTATTCTCTAACTACAACTTCAATTGTTGAAGTTCCCTTGCTAACCCCCATCCGATCTGCAAGGTGCGTAGCACTCTATGGCTGCCGCGTGAACTGTGAGATGAGGTACTCTCTGACCGTAATCTCGATTTTGTAGAGGAGGAGACCTCGTTGGGTTCCTCGTTCCAAGAAGACATGAATCTTAGGCGCCCTTGTTCGGACTTTTAATCGATGCTTGAGTTTAGATCGATGTTTCTCTGTACCTGTGTGATAAAAGGTTTTGTTAATTCATGTTTGAGTTGTCATCTTTCAACATGTCTATGAATGGTGTGATTTTGCTTTATCTACCATGTCATGTTTCATTTATGTTCTTTTTTATTGAGTTGTCATTCATCATTTTTCATTTTTTTTTCTTTATTTTGGAATATGAGCAAATGTGAAAGCATATATTCATCTGTAATATGAATGAATCATAAATAACCGAATAAATGCATAAAACTGAAAACAAAAGTTTTTCACTAGAAATATCTATTTTTGTACAATGTATATACAAAGTGCAAATGTACAAAAGCACAAAAGTGACTCCCTGAACATCAGAGGGGTGTGTAGTCAGAGGGCTCATCAGGATCCTCATCATCTGATATGTGCACTGTCCCTAGCAGAGGTGGAGGTGGAGCTGGCTGTGCCGGAGGTGGAGGCTGAGCCGTAGAGGGTCCTGCCCCAGCATCATGGGCCCGTCTGAACCTAATATGAGCATAGCCATCTAAGAAAGGCTGGGTACAAGTTCTCATGAACCCTAAGGTCTCTGAGACTGTGCCTCCTAACTTCTTGAATGCCTGGCTCATCTGAATGGTCTGCTCGCTGGCGGCCCTCCTCATCTGCTCTAGACGCTGCTCTGTCTGCTCTCTGAACTCCCTCATGGTCTGAGACAAGGGTGGGAGGATCCCCTCTATCGCTTGGACCCGGGATCTCAGGGAGTCGAGTGACTCGTCGATCATCTGTAGGGTCATATCAACCCTCTGAGATGCCTGGTCCTGAGACGTCCTCATCCCATGAGCGAGCTGCTGCCTAAGCTCCCTCTGGCCCTGGGTAATCTACTCTATCAGCCTCGCCTGCTCGTCTCTGAAGGCCTCCACGACCTGAGCCTGCTCTCGCTCCGTGTGCTCAATATAACCGGCCTGCTCCTGAGCCAACCGCTCTATCCACCGAGACTGCTCCTGAATAGCAGCCTGCTGACGGTCTAACCTCTCGTGTATAGCTCTGTCCCTCTCATCCTGTCGTTGCTCTAAAGCTGTGAACATAGAATGAGGAGCTAGGAGAAGTCAGGCTGTGCTGGCTGCTGCTGTACAGGCTCTGGTGGCGGGGCTATGGAGGTGGATGCCCCTGGGTCGCCTCGGAAATATGGGTGATACCTCTCGGGGGGCCCGTGGGTAGACCTCTGTACCGTAATGCCCGGCGACGGAATAGGAGTCGGCGCTCTGGATGCCAGTGAAGCTGCAAAGAGCTCGTCCATAGTGAACTCTATGTCGAAATCTGACGGAGTCCTGGGCTGCTCCTGTTGTGGTGGCGGTGGCACGGTCTGAGGCTGAGGCTGGGGAGGCTGAGGAGGCTGCTGCTCCTGCTCAAGCTCGGGCTCTGGCTGAGGAGACTGCTGCTCTGGCTGAGGAGGCTGAGAAGACTGAGGAGGCTGTTACTCCGGCTGCTCCAGGTCTGGACCCAAGGGTGGAAGGGAGAACATCCGCCTGGTCTCGTGGATGGATAGCACTCTGTAAGCCTCTGCCTGCCCTGATATCTGGGAGATCATCCCCATCTGCACTGCTGCTGCGGCATCCACATGTATCCCTTCATCCAGGGGTCCTCTCAATCTATCCGGGGAAACTCCTAACCCCAAAAGCAACCGAGTGATGACTCCTCCCACTATCACCACTGGTGTCAGTCCTCTGCCAACTCTGACCAAGTTAGCCAAGATCTCATGGCTAACGTTGAGGCGCTGGCCTGCCACCATAGCTTAGAGGCTCCAGATCTCGGCCGCATTAAGCGACCCTCGATTACCAGCTCGACCAAGGTACGAACTGGATAGCACTATGTGCAGGTACCGGAGTGCCTGAGACACCAGTACGGTGCTCTTCGCTGTATCATGATCATACAGCACTCCCGGTAAGGCAATGGCCACCCAATGGGCACGTCTCACCGCTCGTCGGGGGATCTCGACCCCCTCCTTTCTAGGAAGCCCCATGGCCTGCGCGAATCTCGGCCTGGTAATACTGTAATGCTGGCCATCGAACCATAACTGGACCACCCCTGGCTCTATATCTGATCTCTGGAAACCGGCATAATGTAGGGTGGCTAGGACCTGTCGGGTAGCCTTTGGGAAGGTCTGGAAAGTAGGCTCGAGGAACTCGGTCCATCCGGCGCCCTCAACAAGCATGTCGACCTCTGGGGCCATCCCTAGGGCCTCTAGGAACGGCCGGGACACGAAGCAGCTAGCCCGAATCTCCACCTGAGCCAGCGCTCTATACCTCTGAGCTGACTCATCGTCCATCAAACCTGGAACCACGACCTCGGGCTGGGCCTGTGGTGCTCTGCGTCTAGGAGGCATCCTGCAAAAGAAATATTAGATGGTGAAAATTTGACAAAACAGGCATTATTAGGCTTGTTTTCTAGGTGAAAGCCCATTTAGGCCTCACCCGGGCAATAGTGGCCCGAATATGAGATAAAAAAAATTGATAATAAATGAAAAGGGGTGAACGTCCTGTCAAGGGATGTTGCCCAGCATGCTTCGCACATATCAAAACAGAGGAAACATGCAATCGGCGTGGAAATATTTAAAGCGAACAAAAATGGGCTTTCTGGACCCCAAGGTATGCATTATACATAAAAATATTCAATTCTAGAAGAAAAATGAATATTTAGGCAGCACCCCGGCAAGGGTGTGCCCAACCCCCTGCACAAAAAGGCATCAAACCAGGCCTCAGGCCTCAACCACAATATTAAAACATAAATGGGACGCACCCCGGCAAGAGTGTGCCCCCAATAACACAAAATAATGGCCTCAGGCCTCAATAATAATATGCGCTAGAAAGCCTATTTCTAAGGCGACAAAGGTATAGAAAAATTCTATTTATGTGATCATGCAAAAGTTCAGATTAATTGCACTACAAAATACTAAAAAAAATAAAAAAAAAAACGGGTAGCACTCTCTCTAGATTCTTAAGGCATCTAAAGCATTTTAGCCATTTCTAACACTAAAAGAAGAAAAAATGAAGAAATAAATTGAATTAATTAAAAAAGGTAGTTATTTTACTTACTTGTAGTCACGAGAAGTGTAGAAAAACTGAAGAAATATGAATGTCTGAGCGTCCGGTGAGTGGAGAACGCGAAAAGATGAAGAAATTTCAAGAAAAATGAGAAAGAATGCTTAAAAATGCAGAAAAAAGCTAAAAAACCGTTTTTGAGAGGGGGAGTGAAAGCAACAGCGCCGCTGGTCCATCTATCACTCGCCCTTATATAGAGTTTCGTGACCGACGGGCTGGGCGTCTCTAGGAGCGACCGACGGGCTGGCCGTCTGTCATTCCCCATTCCCCAATTAATGCGCATTTAATGCTCGTGATAAATGCAATGCTGACGTATGCATTTGCCAGGTGGATCTTTACAGACGGGCAGGCCGTCTCTTGTGAGAGACGGGTAGGCCGTCGATGGCGCTTCTCTATAAATTCTTCCAAAAAATTTGCTCCTTTTGTGTCTCTTCATTTTCCCAACATCTTGAGCCCTTTATTCTTCTTAGAATGCCTTCTTCTCTAGTCCAAAGAATGCACCGCATCCTAGATGACAAACACACTTGGGAAAAAGGTGCCCTTTCCTCTCTGTCTGGGCTAAACTATCTGCGTCGGGTCAAAGTTGATCAGAACCTTCTTCTAGCGGCGACCCACTTCTGGAACCCCCGATTTCACGTCTTCCGGTTCACTTACCAGGAGTTGTGCCCCCTGCCTGAGGAGTTAGCTGCCATTCTTGGAGCCTGGTTCCCTCCTAACGCTCTGTCCTGCGTCCCCCATTGAGGCCTACTCCAGACTCGGGACATAGCTATGGCTCTTGGCATACTTTCTTCTGAGGCCGTCCGGCTGATTTCTCCGGGCTCTTCCTTTGCTTTGGAGCCACTGGTCGAGGCTCTAGATCAGTTCATTGACATCCCCACTTACCGAGTAAGCATCATATTTCTGTTTTGCATGGTGAACTTTCTCACTATTGTTCCAGGGTGTTTGACAAGTGATCCTTGCCTGTTCGGAGTTCTGAGCGAATTTCATCTGGGATCATCACCCTTCCCACTTATTATGGCTGAGACCATTCTAGGCTTAGACGCTGTGAGCTCCGGATCCACCACTACCTTTACCGGCAGCCCCTTATTGCTCCAGGTATGTCATTATTTTAAAGGTAGTGCATCCCTTATGGATTTTCACACTATCTTTTCTTAGCGGGAGGTGCGTCCTTTCGGATTTTCACACAACCCTGTGCCTTATTTTTGCTGAAGTAAACCCTACTTACTCCAGCGGCTTTTTCTTCTTTTTTTTCTTTTTTCTTTTTTTCTTTTTTTTTTCTTTTCTTTTTTTTTTCTTTTCTTTTTTTTTTTTCAGATCTGGCTGCAAGAGAAACTGAGGATGCTGTCTGAGCCACCTCCTCGAGTTATTCCACAGTATTCGCCGAGCCATTTCCTTCCGCGTCGACGACTGTGTGAATGTGGCACCGTTGGCGAAGGCATTACTAGATTTGGTGAGCTGTCAGATGATGACATCAGTTTCACATCTGCCTGGCTCCCACTATCTCATGTGGTCACTGATGGGCCATCGGGGTGTGTTCCCCTCTGTGGGCTCCGTCAAGCCACCTTCTGTATCACTTCTCGATGTACCCATCAGCTTGGGATGACCCTGGATGTGGTGAGGGTTCCCCTGTCTTTCCGGGAAGGAGCTCTTTCGGCTACCTTCGCCTCAAGGTATCATGAGCTGTGGAGTAAACTTCCAGTGAAGACTGTTATTATGAGGTTCGGCGATCATTCTGTGGCTTCAACTAGCGAATACAAGAAGTGGATCCTTAGTCCAGCATCTGATAACAGGACATGAGGGCTCAAGTATCTGGTTGGCGAGAGCAGCAGCAGGACTTAGCTTAGCCTACATATGTATTTCTTTTGCTGTTATATTTCTTTTTAGTGCAGAACCACAAAATGATGAAAATGAAAAGAATAACATTCATTCTATTTCACGAAATTGTGTACATTTCCATGTAATTTCAGCATACATGATCAGTTTTGACATTTACTCGACCGTGTACGAGCTGTTAATACATGAAACCAAATTTTAACAGCATCAATTCCTGTTACCAATCGACCCTCTTGGGTTTTCACGATTGGACATTTTCTCTCGTGCCTTTAATTTTTGCACAGGATGCCTTGTTTCGATTTTCACCCTGTCAAGGCGCCTAATTTTAGCACGGCCTCCTTTTTTCTATTTTCGACCTGCAGGGCATTTTATTCTCTTCTTTTTATTTTGGTCTTTAGCCATGGAACCTCTTGAGCCTGTCAACATTGATCTGTTCTTTGAATTCATTTCCATCGCTATCCAACAAGATTGCAGCTCCTTTGGATAACAGCTTTTTAAGGATATATGGCCACTCCCAGGTTGGTCTAAATTTTCCCCTGATAATCGGTATACCTGGTCTCATCTGCTTGAACACTAAGTCCCCTTTCTTCAACGGATGCTTTCTCACCTTCCTCCTGAATGTCCTGGCCAACCTCTTCTGGTAGATCTGATTGTGATAATAAGCCTTCAGCCTACTCTCATCCAGTAAGTTTAAGTACTGTAGCCTTTGTCGTTCCCATTCGGCCTCCGAAATTCGGGCTTCCATAGTCACCCTCAACGATCGGAGCTCTATCTCAACTGGCAATACTGCTTCCGTCCCGTATACCAGGGAGAATGGCATAGCGCCCGTAGATGTCCTTATCGTTGTCCTGTATCCCCACAGTGCAAAGGGTAGCTTCTCTGCCCAGTCTTTGTAAGTTTGGACCTCACATTTTTATTTGTGGCCTCTACTGCCCCATTAGCTTGTGGTCGGTAGGGAGAGGATTTATGGTGCTTGATAACATAATTCTCAAGGAGATTCCTGGTTTCCCCCATGAACTGCACTCCGTTGTTAGACACTATGTGGTGAGGGAGGTCATATCTACAGATCAGATTTCTCTCTATGGACTTGGCCATATCCCTTGCGTCAATCTTTTTGAAGGATTCTGCCTCTACCCATTTAGTAAAATAGTCAATTGCGACTATGATGTATCTGTGCCCATTGGATGCCGTAGGGCGAATCTCTCCAATAATATCTATCCCCCAAGTAGCGAAAGGCCAAGGCGATGTCAGGTTGTGTAGCTCTGATACTGGCAGATGTCTCAAGTCTGCGTATTATTGGCACAACTGGCATTGCTTGACATATTTTGAGCAGTCATTGTCCATCATAAGCCAATAGAAGCCTTGTCTCATGATCATCTTAGCCAGAGTCAAGCCGTTCATATGAGCCCCACAGACGCCTGCATGGGTCTCCTCCATTACCTTGCGGGCTTCTTTTTCATTTAAGCACCTGAGCTGAATCCCGTCTGGCTGTCTCTTATACAACACTCCTTCTAAGGATATGAACTGAGCAGATAGTTTCCGGATCATCCTCTTGTCTTTCTTGGTAGCTTCCTCTGGAAACCTATTGTTTTCCAAATAATTCATAATGTCAAAGTACCATGGTTTTCCATCCGCTACTTCTACTTCCATTACTGGCTTGGTCTCAAAGCTGGGCTTCTCAGAACTCAAAATCAGCACCGGCCTTCATAGCTACCCCTTCAGGATTATCCCATATCGACACTAGGGTTGCCAACGCATCAGCTAGATGATTCTCATCTCTTGGCACGAAGTGGAAGGTGCAGGTTTCAAACTGCCCACATACCTCTTTCAAATATTCAACGTAGGGTACTAGCCGCTCTTCCTTTACAGCCCACTCTCCTCATATCTGGTTAATCACTAAGGATGAGTCACCAAAGACTTTTACATTCTTTGCCCCCAATGCAGCTAAAGCTTCCAACCCAAAAGTGCATGCTTCATATTCGGCTTCATTGTTGCTTGCTTTGTACCTCAATTTCTTGGCTAGAGGGAGTTTCTCATTATCTAGGGTTGTCAAAATAATTCCAACTCCGGCCCCCTTATTATTCACTTCCCCGTCGAAGTGTAACTGCCATCCTTGGACAGAAATTGCGACTATGCTCTCATCAGGAAAGGTGAACTCGGGAGTGTCTCCTTGAATAGGATGCTCAGCTAGAAATTCGGCTACGGCTCGCCCCTTAATAGTTTTGCGGGTGATGTATTCAACATCAAACTCATATAGCAAAAGCAGCCACCTCCCCATCTTACCAAGCAAAGATGACGCTTCTTGCAAATATCTCAACGGACTCTGCTTGGCTACTGCCTGAACTTTGTATGAGTGGAAGTAATGTCTCAGTTTCTTTGATGCCCAGATTTTCTCTACTTCAGCATATTTTATCTCATAAGCTAGGAACTTCTTGCTGAGGTAATAAACCGCGAATTCCACTTCGAATTCATCCTCCTGAGCCATCATGGCGCCCACAGAATTGCCTTCTACTGCCAGATACAGGATAAGCGGTTTGACTGGTTGCGGCGGCCTTAACACTGGCGGATTCAACATATATTCCCTGATGCTGTCAAAGGCTTTCTGGCAGTCTTCATTCCAGACCACAGGCTGATTCTTTCTGAGCAGTTTAAAAATAGGCTCGCATATCGAAGTGAGCTTGGCAATGAATCGGCTGACGTACTGCAGCTTGCCCAGGAAGCTCCTTACATCCTTTTCCTTTTGCGGCACGGGCATCTCTCTGATGGCTTTCACCTTGTCTGGGTCAATTTCTATTCCCCTCTGGCTGACGATATGTCCCAACAGTTTTGCTGAAGTCACTCCAAAAATGCACTTCTTGGGGTTAAGTCGCAGATTGTACTTATCAATCCTGGTGAAGAACTTTTCTAGAGCTTCAAAGTGGCCCTCACGAGTGGCTGATTTGACCATCATGTCATCGATATAGACCTCTACCTCCTTGTGGATCAGGTCGCTTAAAATCTTGGTCGCCATCCTCTGGTACGTGGCCCCTGCATTTTTCAGGCCAAAATTCATGACTCAGTAAGCATAGGTCCCCCACTCTGTGATGAAAGCGGTCTTAACCCGGTCAGCTATTTTATTAAGGATCTGGTTGTAGCCCACATAACCGTCTCCAAAGCTGTACATCGTGCAGTTGGCGGCACTGTCTATCAACACATCAATGTGAGGTAGTGGAAAATTATCTTTAGGGCAAGCCTTATTCAGATCTCGATAATCCACACATACCCTGACCTTCCCATTTTTCTTCGCTACAAGGCCACATTTGTCAACCATGTAGGGTACTGCACTTCAACAAGGAACTTGGCCTCAATCTGCTGGCGAATCTCCTCCTTGACCTTGTCTGCCCATTCTGGCCTGAGTCTTCTCAACTTCTGCTTTACGGGCTTATAATCTGGATAAGTCGGGATGGCATGTTCTGCTACATCTCGGTCGATCCCTTGCATGTCCTCATAGGTCCAGGCAAAGACTTTTTCATGTTTTCTTATTATTCTCTCAAATTTTTCTCTCTCATCAGGAGTTATATTTGATGCTATTAGAATTTCTTTTGGATTTTTCGAGGTCCCAAGATTAAAAGGCATTGTAACAGTGGAATCAATATCAAAAATTGATGGAATATGATCATGTTCATGCATGTTGAAATTATTAGAAACATCGCACAAGTAAGAGAAATCATTTGCCTTATTAATAATATTATAATTGTCATTTACATCATAAAAAAGTTTTGGAATAAAAAGACAATCTAAGCTAGAGTCTTCTTCTGCCTCCCTAGAGGTTGATGCTGCTGCAGCTTGCTCATTGGCTTCCTGATTCAGCAGAGGCCCTTCAGGTATGTCCGAGAAAATCTTTAAATCTCCCATCTTCAGTTCTATTTCTACCATCTTCTCTTTCCCTTTCAGCCTGGCAAACAACATCTTCTCGGTAACGACCTCTTCAGGCTCGCATCTTTCCCAAGCAATGCACTGAGTCATGACCTCTTCATCCCAAAAGTTCTCAGCAGTCTTGATAACCCCGATATCCCAGTCGAATACATCGTTGAAGATCTCAAATCAGGGGACAATTCTCCATTCACCCACTGTGGCTCATCTTCGCCAGTATAAGCGCATACGGAGGATGCGGGAACAAAGCTTTCTGAAATGTGAGGGATCTTATTCGCCGTCCTCTTCTTGCCAAAACCGCCTCTGTACCCCAGACCCTTCCGGTTCTTCTGACCTAAGTGGTGATTGCAGTCTGCAGCCCCTGAGAGTTTCTACCCAAACCAGCCCCAGGGAGATAGTGCATCTTCTTCATCATATTAACCACAGCTAGGTTATCCACTGACCCGTGTTCTTCTCCTATCATTGACACGTGGAAGCCGCTGAAGGGCTGATTAGCAATTTCAAGAGCTGGTACCTGATTCTCTCTGGCCACCTTAATAGTTATCACCTCCCCTTCGTGTGGGAACTTTATCATTTGGTGGAGCATGGATGGTACTCCTCCTAATCTGTGAAACCAAGGCCTCCCAAGCAGGGCTGAGAAATTAGCTGGGATGGGCAGAACCAAAAACTCTACTTCTACCTCAATGGGTCCTGTCTTGACCAGGGTCTTGAATGTTCCCGAGGCCTGCCTTCTTGAATTATTGTGTGCTGTAATCGTCAAGTCTGATTCTCGGAGCATATCCTCACTCAAACCAAAAGCCTGAAGGGCTATCAGAGGGCAGACATTGATAGAAGATCCATCATCTACCATAACGCAAGTGGTGTACTTGTCGTTAATATGTGCTTTGATGTACAGAGGTCGGTTATGATCGCGGCCCTCGATTGGCAGGTCGGCATCAGAAAAAACCAATCTCTCGCCCGATCCTCCTTTAACTAGACCCAAAAGTTCTGATGGGGAAATTGTGGTGGCAACAGTGGACTCAGTCAAAGCCTCTACCACTTTCTGCCTATGAGAAGGGGACTGTCTTAAAAGATCCCAGATGGATATTTGAGCTGCGGTCTTTTTCAACTGCTTAACAATCTGGTTCTCCTCTGGCTCTTTTTTTGTTGACGTCTGCGCTGGTTCTGGTACCCTTGTGATCTCGGGAACCACTCTCCCACTTCTTGTCACAGCCCCTATCTCTTCTTCATCCTCATCGGATCTCCACAAGTCAGAGTTCACCTCTCCTTCCTCTCCGGCCTCTCCACCGCTCTCACTGCTTGACCAACAGTCAATGGTCGCTATAACAGCTCTTTCTTCTTCATCCTCAGAACAAACAACAGCAATACTCTCGTTCCCATATAAATCCTGCAGCACGTACCACTCTGGCAATCTAGACCCGATCATAAACACTTCTGGCGGTACGGCATTATAACTAGGCTTCTTCTTGTCTTCCCTCTTCTCGGGGTCAGAAATTTACTTGTCATCAATCAGATCTTGAATAGAGTGCTTCAACGCCTTACACTTGTTTGTTAGATGGCCTGTGTGCTGATGAAATGCACAGTACTCATTGTCCTTATGACCTGGCTTCCCTTGCGTCATAGCAGGCCTAGGAGCCAAAGGTTGCAACTTTCCTTCCTTCATTAACCTTCTCAAGACCCAAGACAGTGGTCTTCCTAAGTTCAAAAACTTCCTCGGGGTAGTTGTGTCAGTTGCAGACACCTCAACTGTTCTTCTGGTGCTACCACTGGGACCAGTTGGCCTACTGGTTCCTTGACCGGTATTAGCTCTCTTTGCAAAATTATCATTGTTAACTTTCTGAGCCAAGAACTCTCCCTCTGCCTCAATGACTATGTCTTTCAGAGATTCCCAATCCTTCAACCCTTTCATCTTCAAACCATCCTTCAAATACAGGCTTGCGTTCTTGATAAATAGGCGGATCTGGTCTTGGGTGTCTGGCTTTCTTCGCATTTCCATTACCCTATTCCGCCAGCGGGTGAGATAGTTGTGAAAAGATTCATCGGCCTTCTGTTGGAGCAATTCAAGATCTTTAAGAGTCACCTCCATCCTGGTGTTGCAATCGTATTGCCTCAAGAACTCCTCTGTGAGTATATCCCAATCTTCCTTAGTTCGACGATCGAGGCTATGGTACCAATCGATGGCAGGGCCAGTCAGACTCAAGCAAAAGTACTCCACCTTCTGCCTCTTAGACAAAGTGGTCCCTTTCATGACCAGAGAGTATTGCTTCACATGGGCCGTCGGGCCAGAGGTACCGTCAAATTTTGGCACGTCAGGCATCTTGAAGTTGTAAGGAATCGGGTCTTCTCCCTCCAGTTCCTTATCCTCTGGGTTCATTCCCTGACCTCTACTCAGCATACGGGCCATGGCTTCAAACCTCTCTTCCATCTTCTTCAGAATAAACTCATCAGTTTAGGGTGCCTTCCCTCTCTCAGATACAGAACTCATCTTGTCGTCTTCGTCATCCCTGTTATCATCTACCCTCAGCACTTGTCTTCTTCTCTGTCCTCCCTAAGCTACTGAGCTCAGCTCTATTGGTGGCAACCGAATAGGCTCTTCTTGCCTCTCAGCTCTTTCCTCTTCTCGCTCATTCTGTCTCACGGGAGGAGGAGGTGGTGGATTCTGCGGAGCATTTTGTTGCGCCAAAGCAGCTAGCATGTTCATCATTCTGCCTTCAAATTCCTCAAACCGTCGGCCCACTTCTTCTGTAATCATGGCCCTGGTGGCATCATCTCCCCTAGGTGAGTTTGCCATCTCATATACGGTACAGCTGACTTCCAATAAGATATCTGAAAGGCCCTCTCTACCTGGCAGTTCAGATGCAGGAACTCGGATCAATCGTCCGGTAGGCGATCTAGTCCACCTGGGCAGATCTATGATGGCTACAGGGACAAGGCGTTAGATATGATGCATGGAACGCAGATGCAATGCGTGGTCATGATATGCAACAGCCACAAAACACAAACAAGCAAGTAGGTCCTTCCACCCTTATTTCTCCCACACACGTGGTCGTGCAGTCTCTTTCCTAGGCGGGATTAGCCCAAGGGTCAGCAGGGGACCCAGTGGACACGCATGTTGTACGGCGAAAAGCCGGCAGCATGACACTCCTATGCTAATGTACAAGCGAATGGATAATGATCATCATGTATTTGGACATTCCAACAATTTCGACGTGGCCCTGCCGGGGCATGAAAGCCTTGGGCTAGGTTGCCAAGCAAGACATCTAGACTCACCCAATACATGAGGATCCATACAGCAAGCATAGAATTACAGTTCATATCACCTGTGGAAAGTAGCTACGGCCATTACATGAGCTTTGGACAAGGGAGATGTTACTTTAGGGCTACCCAAGCATGATCCCTGCTGACAGGTCTAGCTCATCATAAGCATAACGATCGATCGGGTCATCATTTTGATATACCATTGAGGTACGAGGCTTGGGCAGGTGATTATCCTTAACACTTCCCTAAATTGAGTGAAAATAGGGTCGTGCTTCAGGAACGCACCGGGGCTAATAGAGGGACAAAAATAGCATATTCTAAGGCTCTAATGGGATGCGAATGCAAATGAGAGAAAGCGAATTTATGAATTAAACTTTAATCATAAATGTTAAATGAGGTATTTTCAAATTGAAGTCTCAAACCATATGTCCCCAGTGGAGTCGCCACTGTGACGCACGCCGGATCCCCGCGGCCGCCCTTCTGACCGCCCGCTTGAGGGCGATCGGGCAATTGAGGGTCCGCTAACAGCTTGCAATAACTTGCAAGTGCGTCTATGTTGGGCAACAAGGAGGTTTCATGGAGTCGCCACCCAATAGAATATTGGGAAAGTTTCTCTCGCCTCGGAGAGCCTAAAACTGCGCTCAGTATCCATTTTGGACCAACCAAAGGGGTCTTGGAGGGTGAACCTCTCGCCCTAAGGAGCCTAGGATTAACGCCAAAGTCTCGTGACACAAGAGGTGTCTTGGAGGGTAAACCTCTCGCCTCTTCGAGCCCAAAGACCAAAGCTGGGTTCGGGACTTCTCATCTATTTCTACCTCGATTATTTTATGATCAAATTTTAATTATCATTAATTCCCTCTCTCTCCACACGATGCAATTGATTAAAAGGTGCATTTATTCACATTTGGAAAGCAGTAAATGAGCAAGTAAATAGTGAAAGCAATAAATTACAATAACACAAGGAGCGGAATACAACTCCCTTTCATAAATGTGCGATACATACACAAGTCGGGGCATTGCTTATTTTGAGGACTTTGGTCCTCGCATGCATCATTATTAAAACTGGATATTTCTATCGTTAGGATTTTTAATGGATAAAAATAGGACATTGGGTCCTTATGTTTATGAAAACCTCTCTTTATTAAATATAAAACATTAATCAATTTTTATATTTAACGGGATACAAAAAGGGTGTACTCATGTGCATAAAATAATTAATGAATAAACAAATAAAGAAAATAACCAAGAAGGTTAGGAGACTAAACCGGACGAAATCCTCCGAGCATGGTAGATCGCCCCTCGAGCTCAGGATAATCCAAGAAAATCTATATCCTCATATAATGCTTTAGTGAGATTCTTGGTGTCGATTAGAGTCCCGCGTGCTCCACGAGAAACAAAACGAAAGGTCAGAAAAGAGGAAAATAGATTGTTTCCTTCTTAACCCTTCAAAAAGATTGACTTTGGAATCAAAAACTCAAAGAAAACTAATTACT
The DNA here is from genome assembly GCA_947683425.1 of Excoecaria cochinchinensis. Taxonomy (NCBI): domain Eukaryota; kingdom Viridiplantae; phylum Streptophyta; class Magnoliopsida; order Malpighiales; family Euphorbiaceae; genus Excoecaria; species Excoecaria cochinchinensis. Next base: position 172,678 of record CANTUQ010000061.1, read on the forward strand.
TTTAGTTCCTTTTTAATGATTTGATCCTCTAATTAAAAGAAATTTCTTGATGTGTATGTTTGCTGGAAGAGAGAGAAAATGTGCTTGAATTTTGGCAGAGTTTCCCCTCTTGAAAATTTTTGGAACCCTTTTTAGGAAGAAATTTAAAGCCTTTATAGGCCAGGGACGACCAACGGGTGTCGGATGTGGAGACGGGCGTCGAAAGAATCCTTTTGACACAAGGATTCATCCGTCGGCCCTGCCATTTCCACCGACGGGCGTCGGAGAGGTTGCGTGCTCCGGGAAACCAGGTGGCGTGCTCCGGAAGAAGCGGGTCTGTCTGACGGGCATCAAAAAAAACCATAGGCCGTCTGTGACCCTAAGCGACGGGCTGGCCTCTCACAGACGGGCTGGCCGTCTGTCGAGGAAAACATACTTTTTTGACTCGAAAATTCCCGTTTTTCCCCCTTCTGCCTACAAAAGGTGAAAAGACTCATTTTTCGTGGGGCATGGGACTAAAACCTCCGAATCCAAACCGTTTGTATAGGCTCGGATACCGATTTCATCATAGGGTAATTTCTGATCTGGACCGCTCCGGGACACGGTGCCTACAGGTACCCAGTACTTCGATTCTGTTTTGGGTTGGGGACATGTCACGGTGACAACCATTTTTGTTGTGACCGTGAGATGTCCAGCTTTTGGGGTCTGCTGATTTTCTTCGTACGTCACGGTGACAACCATTTTGGTTGTGACCGTGAGGTACCCCTTATCAGCATTCTGCCGAGAAGCTTTGGTATGTCACGGTGACAACCTATTTGGTTGTGACTGTGACCTACCTATCACGGTGACAACCAGTTTGGTTGTGACCGTGACCCACCCTATTTTTGCAAAAGAATTCTGTTTTCTTCACATGTTTTAGAAATGTTATACTATTGATTTTAGCATTCAATATCGCTTAATTTGAGCCATAATTGTGCATGTATTGATCTATTTAAGTATATGAATTCTTTATTCATTATAATTAAAATGTGGATGTTAACTGCGATTTTTTTAGCCTGCGAGAGTCAGTCTAGTGGATAGTTAGGCATGCTTAATAGAGTCTCTTAGCTGCAGCCCTTCATTTAGTTTGGACCCCGATCAGGCCCCCGTTTGCTTCCTCGCGAACCCCTTTGTGTTCGGATCTTGTTTAAGATCCCCTTAGAAAATGTTTTGTGGAAATTAAAAGTAAAAATTGATTTCTCGATTCGTACCCGTAAGGTACTATTTGTGATCGGCTCGTACCCATAAAGTACTGTTTGTTCACTCGTTATCCACTACTTTGAGTCAGCAGGCACTTTGTCTTTTGAATTGCTTTGCTAAGTATGATATTGTATTATCCGAATATGTTAATTAATGAGATGTTTTGAAGGCAGTGGTACTTTATCGAAGGTATAATTCTATATGTGTACATGATCATATGATTATTCTCCTGTTTAATGCGTATTTCTGATTATGCTATCTGTATGTGTTTGCCTTGATGACCGTTGTGAATGGTTGTCCTTATGATATATGTGTGTTTCCCCACTAAACTTTTATCGCTTAGCACGATGTGTTTACCCGTGCAGGTGCGGAAGGAGTTTGCTTGGGAGAGTCGCAGCCATCGGAGTCAACACAGCTGGGTCTTTAGTGTAGGGCCTAATTATGTATTTTGATGATTCTTTTGTATAGAACTCTCTGATGTTAGTTTTGTAATAGCTTCCGCATATGTATATGTATAATTTTGGTTATGTAATTATCTTTCGTATCTTCTGGGTTGATCAAACAGTAATGTAATGATTTCCGTTATATTAATGCATGATCAGCTTATTTCATGAATGGCTTTGTAAAGTTTTAAATTACTCTATATTTCAGTATGTATGTTATGTATGAATGTATGTATTTTCTGTATCTATGTGGTGGCACCTATACTCATACGGCATCTCACTCCTTATTGGATGGGATCGCCTAAGTACGGGTAAGGGGTGTTACACGCGGAACCCCGTGGTTCCCAGAGACTCGCTCTTAGGGTCCAAGGGAGGTTCATCAAACTCATAAAGGTTGATCATTTTGCAATGAATAGGGAATCACCCCTAGTTAATTGCTAATGATCATATTACGAGTGCGTCTATTTTAGGCAACAGGAGGTATTTTAGAATCGCCACCCAATAGAACATTGAAAAAGTTCATCTAACCCCTTGAGGCCTAAGACGAGAAAGTGTTCAGAACATTGCTCTTGTGTCTATTTTGGGGGACATAAGGTATTTTGGAATCACCATCCAGTAAAACACTCAAAAGGATCATCTAACCTCATGAACCCTAAGACCGGAGAGAGCATGGGACGTCACTCTTACTCGTACCTCGGTTAACATTCAAAAATGAGTTTTTGAATTTAATTTTCATCTCTCTTCTCATGCAATTATGCAATTAAATTAAAGCGTATTGCAATCATATAAACGAAAGCGATAAACAAGCAGTAAATAAATTAACTTACAATAAACAAGGAGGCAGAATACAATCCCAATAAAATAAGAAAAGATAAAATACATACATAAAATGGGATATTGATTTGAATGGAAACATTGGTTCCCTCATGCATATTCATAAAAAAACAAAAAGTATTTTGATATTGTCAAGGAAACCTGGGATGAATGATCCCATTTGGATAAAGACTTAACTCTCCTTTTGAGGTGATATTTTTGGAAAGAAATTAGGACATTCCAATTTTAGTAGAAAACATTTTGTGTGTTGATTCATTTAATGCGATCGAAAAACCTTTATTATTACAGACCTCAAGAGAATAAAAGAATGAATCCTAAACTGTTCACCTCGACCGTGCTTTGCCTAGCCCAAAGACAAGTCGTGTGCTCCTCGCGGTCGCGGACATGACAGAAAACAATATTGGTCAGTAATGGATTAAATTAAGCAAAAAGATAAAGGAATAAACAATTGAATCAAATAAATTGGAAAAATAATTGATCTAATATAATAGAAATAGAATAAACTAACAGAATTAACAAATTACTAAATATAAAACACAGATGACATAGTTATAATAATAACACTAATTATAATAATCACCAACAATAATAACAATAAATAATAGTAATAATAATAACAAATAATAACAATACAAATAATATTCCCAACACAATAATAATAATGATAATGATAATAAAAATAATATTCACACCATAAAAATAATAATGATAATAATAATAATGACAATAATAATACAACAATAATAATAACAATCACAATAATAATATTAAAGATAACATTAAAAAATAATAACATTAATATTAAAATTAATAATAATAATAAATAAATAAATAACAACACTCACCGGATTTCTCGCCGGAGATCACCATCGACGACATGGCCTATGCTAGAGCAAAAATCGCACAGCTAGGGACTCTCCGCGGGTGGTCACACGCCAGGATGCCTCGCCGATATGCTCGAAATGTCGCTGGACAGCTCCGATTTTACCTCCTTTGATCTCCCTGCTGCTGGTGAATGGGGAAAATTAACTGCTATCGGGAGATCCATCTCGTCACCGGATTTCGCTGCTACCTTGCGTCTCGCGTCTAGTGGTCGATAATGACTCCGGATAGTAGCTCCACCCTCATGGCCGATCTGCTCTTTAGCAGCCATCGGGGGTGAGCACCTCGCCTATTGGGGCTTTTCGCTGCCTTGCGTGGCGTCGTCATCTACCGGAGGTGGCCGGTGCCACCTCTTTCTTCTTCTCTGTCTTTTTACTTCTCGGTGTTGTGTCATCCTATGTTTCCCATTCCCTTGGCTTTTATTTTCTTTTCCTTATTTTTGTCCCATATCTTGTTATTTCAAAATGCCATCCCCCTAGATCTGCCATCCCCCCTTTCTTTCTTTAGGTTATTTTCTTTTTATACCCTATTTTAGGTAAGGTTACTTCCTTGATTTCCTCCTTAATATCCTCTCTTTAATTTTTTAAAAATTTATTATCCTATAATATTAATTAATTAATTTAATCTAATATTTATTTATTTATTTATTATTTATTTTAATTTTATTATTAGTATTAATATTTTTTGTCTCCTCAAGACCCATTGTCTACAGTTGCCTCTAACATTGGGAAGGATAGTACACTAGTGTCTAGATGAGCCAAAGTTCCGAGAGGAGGAGAGAGACGCATACCTGAGGTGGTCACCTTATTGTGACGGTTGAGCTAATGGAAAGAGTCATCCAATGTGGTGCGCCAGTTGAAAGGACTTTGCTAAATTGATGCCTCTTGAGAGGGCTCTGTATTGAGTTTGCCTCTTAGGAGGGCTTTGCTGATTGGTGCCTCTTAAGAGTGCTTTGTTGATTGGTGCCTCTTGAGAGGTGTAACACCTCATTCCCGTCCACTCGCACAGCTTCGTTGTGGCAATCAAGAATGGTTGTCACGACACATATCACATGCACATCTCATTCAAATACATTAACATACACAATCCTATACCAATTAATTTCACTCACATGCAACGGAAGACATTCACTACGCATACACAATCTCATACTTTCATATTAGATTACATCATATATACCATAGTTATGTTATAATTCTTACATGCCAAAAAGTTATTAATTACATATACATAATAAAAAATATAAAAACCTACACTAAGCAAAGATGTCCTAGTGTGTTGACCAACTGCAATGCGGGAACGTCCTTCGAATCACTTCGCTACAGAATCTACACAGATTGAAAACCCATGCTAAGCGATAACGATTAGTGGGGAAACAATAGCAATAAACGCATATATATATATATATATATATATATATATATATATATATATATATATATATATATAGTAACAAGCATATAATAAATAATATCAAATATATATTCCCTATATCCATGCTTCATTTCTAACATGCTTCGTATTCTTATAATTAAGTATACTATTGATACTCATATGACATATCAGAAAATCATATTAAATCGCCATACTATTACTTATCAATTTACAACACATCGCATTCATAATATCAAATCACATAGCAATCACTTTGCACATTATAGTTTATTTCATTATTAGAGCCTTACCTGCAATTTAAAGATGCGGATAACAGGTATTGCATCAGTACTCAAAAGTACAGCAATCACATTTGTATTCAAAGATACTCACTTTCGTATCAGTACCCATAGGTACAGAAATAAACAATAAGAGATATTAAATACACTTTAAGAATCCAGGAAGGATTCAATGCGCATTGGGATTCCAGAGGAATCGAACACTTTGGCTGCAGCACTAAGACCCTATAGGCATGCCTATCTATCCACTACTTGACTCGCAGGCTAAATTATTAATCTGATTATTATTCGCATTATCATGGAGCATATCATCATTAATATAGCATCACGAAAAACATCATCACATCACTTATTTACACAATAGCTTACTTCACAATTCACCCGCCATTGCATAATTATGCATATATATATATATATATATATATATATATATATATATATATATATAATGACATGGTATCCACAATAATAACTTTCATATGTATATTCATTTATCAATCAAACGTATTAATTTAACAAGAATAAGCCAATTTGAAATTCTTTGCAACAACCAAAAGTGTTGCGCTCGCAACCCTTGTCGCACTCGCGATAGACGTGAAGATTAGCTTTTATCGCGACACAAGTCGTGCCCGCGATAGAATCCAGCCTTTGCCTCTATCGTGAATGCGACATAAGCCAAATTAACAATTTCAGTCCAATGGATTGTTCTGTTTCGCTCGCGACATAACTGAATTTTCTACTCAAAGCTCCACACTTTACACCTTGTGTTCATGCATTCTATCCCAACACACTTATGACCTTTAAAACTCATCCTAACGTAGTTATCTGACTTTATGGCCCTCTAAACATTTATTCACCTATATGTTAAGAGTATAATGGTCAAATTCTCATTATTTTTAGTCATGTATTTGAGCAGTTATGGCTATAGAAACAATACATGTCCCGAAAGCCCTCCTACAAGCTTAAACCAACTTAGGCACACATTTAGAAGACCATATAGTCTCCAAATCTGAATGGTTATTTCTAGCATATTATAGGCACATTTCTTAGGAACCAAATCCCTTAGTCTCATTCAATCTAGAGTTGTACAATTAAAGTTATAGTTTATATAAATCTATTATGACATTTACCCTACACATCCAGTTTCTAACCTCTCAAGCTAGTCAAGCTTGAAATCCATTCAATTTTGGAAAATCAAACACTCTAATCACACAAGGACTACCCAATAAGCATACCCTCAATCAGACATGCTCAAAATCACATTAAGCCACAATCATACATTATATATAGTACATCATAAGTCTCTTAAAAATAGAACAATATGCTTAATTTCAATATTATGACCAACAGTCACCACATGAATTCATCATTTCTATTCAATTCACACATACACATAATTACACATCTTCTATATGCATCAACCATATAATTTAATCATGCATCATATTATTCATACTACATCAAATAATACACAAAATAATATTTCCCAACCTCTTTTCCTAAGCTCCACTTTGATCACTTAGCACTTGATTCACCAATCTTTCATTTACCCTTGTCCTTCCTTGGTTCCTCAACTATAAGCATTATCCAATTTCCAGAATTGGATACAAATTATCAATACTCACATCCATCAAAATACGAAAACAAGAAGGAGTAGAAGAAAGAGAACCAATAAACCACCTTACGTACGTAAACGAGAAGAATACTATGCATGCAACACTTTAAGATTCAAACCAGTAGAAATTATAGTAGATTGACTAAAGAAAGCAGGAAAATGAAGAAGGAGAGAAAGAAGAAGAAGGAGCAACCGATCTACATGCAAAGATGGATTTTTTCTCTCTTCAAAACACTTATATTGCATGCAACAAGTCAAGGTGGCAAAGGAAGAAATGGACACTTGGATTCCACTACTTCAACCCAAAATCTGATTTTGTTTACTTAATCACCATTATCCATTAATTAATGTTCCACTAATCTTAATCATGCACTTCTACAATAAGGCCACTAAAACTTATTTATTTATTTAATTGAGTCCTCATTCCAAATACACTTAAGTCCTGAATTTAGCAAACTTCAATTTAACTTTACCCAATTACCCCAATAAAACTAATATTACTACTAGGGTGTAATCCAGCCTATTACAAGGGGGCTTTACTAATTGGTGCCTCTTGAAAGGGTTCTGGCTGATTGGTGTCTCTTGAGAGGGCTTTGCTGTTTGGTGTCTCTTGAGAGGGCTTTGCTGATTGGTGCCGCTTGAGAGGGGTTTGGCTGAATTTGGACTGATGCCTCTTAAGATGACTTCATGGGATCTACCTCTTAATAGGACTATATAGGATTTTCCTCTTACGAGGACTTGCTAGGATTTTGCCTCTTAAAAGGACTTTGAAGGATTTGCCTCTTAAAAGGACTTTAAAGGATTTGCCTCTTAAGAGGACTTGCTGGGATTTGCCTCTTAGGAGGACTTTGGTGATTTTGCCTCTTAAGGGGACTTTGAAGGATTTGCCTCTTAGGAGGACTTTGGTGATTTTGCCTCTTAAGGGGACTTTGAAGGATTTGCCTCTTAAGAGGACTTTGGTTTGGTGAAATGATAGTTACTGTTAACTTGTAAATGTGTTAACCCTTTTGCTGAAGTGGTGGTTACAGTCACCTGTGGATGTGATAACCGTAACACCTTTTACCCGTACGTAGTAAACCGTATCGTAATAAGACCGGTTCACCACATCAGGTGAAGGATGCTAACGAACTAAGCACAATTGTTCAAAACCAAATACCAAAATCCGAATAATAAAATTTCTTTCATTACAAAACCATTTATTGCATAACACATTAAAAAAAGTTTTACAAAACTATTTTCACGATACTCATGAAACAAAATTCATAATATCACTTTACATATTACATCCTCATAAGTGAATTAAAAATTCAAAGCTGATCCCTTTTACATAACATTTATTAACATAATTAATTCATCTATTTACATCACTAATTACATAATACAAAGACTGTTCAAATAGACTCCTACAGACTCGTTATCCTCGATAGGGATTTCCTTGGCAAAATAACTATCTTTAATACCTGTATGGATGAAATACGCTGTGACACGCGCCAAACACCGGGGTGCCCCGAACTGCCTGCCTTTAGGCGATCGGGAGGAGGTTCATGAAAACTTGTAAGAAACTACAAGTGCATCCATTTCAGGTAATAAGGAGGTTTCTTGGAGTAACCACCCAATAGAACTTTAGGAAAGGTCGTCTAGCCTCAGTGAGCCTAAGACAGTGCTACTATGTCCATTATAGGCAAGCCGGAGGTGTCTTGGAGGCTTCCACTCTAATGATAGGATGGTCCTCTAGCCTCATGCTTGGGCAAACCAGAGGTGTCTTGGAGGCATCCACCCTAATAGAACATTTGGATGACCCTCTCACCTTACGGCGCCTAGGACTGTGCAATTTTAAGCCTTTTACGGGACACAAGAGGGGTCTTGGAGGCCACATCCCAATAGAATATTGAGATGGCTCTCTCGCCTTGTTGAGCCCAAAGACCAGAGAAGGTTCGGGACTTTCAATTTATTCATACCTTGGTTAGGTGTATAGTTGACTTTTGAATTTATAGTTTCATCCCATTTCTCATTCAATTCGGTGCAATTAAATTAAAGCGCAAATTATCCATTTAAGGGAAAGCAGTAAATAAATAAAGCATAATTAAAGTAAAGTGCATGAAAATAAATTACAATAAAACTAGGGGTAGAATACAACCCCCATTGTAAATAAAATACAAATCATACATAAATCAGGATATTGATTAAGAATGAGGACATTGATCCTCGCATGTATACTTTAAAAAAGTGTTAAAGGTGACGGTTTATTTGGGTATGAAAAACTAGGACATTGGTCCCATTTTTATTTAGAAAAATGCCAAATTAATTAATAGAAATGTTTTTATGATTTTATTTTTAGCGTGCCTAAAATAAACAATTTTATTAAAGATTACATGGCAAAATAAATAAAAAAAAAGCCAAATAAACGAAATATTACAAATAAAGCAATTAAATATCTAACCCAAACGAGCCTTCCAGATCTCCTCGGGTGCTCGCAAAAATGTCCAAGTAAAGAAAATAAGTTGTGAAAGAAAAATAAAACACAAATGAAATAATGTTAGTAATTAAATCAATTAAATAAATTAAATATACAATAAATGGTAAAATAAAATAAAATAAGGTGACATCAAAATGACAAATGAATTAACATGTTAACAATTTAAAATAAATGAGAAAAGTGTGTTATGAATGACAAATGGATTAAAAGATGTAATTGAAATAAAATATAACATGTTAATGAATCAACATATAAAAATATTACGATGATAATATTCATAATAAAAAATGAAAATAAATAAATGAATGAATAAACGATGAATATATAAAATAACAATGAAAAGAATATTAAAAAAAATTAAATAAAAAATGATGGAAACGATTAAATGAATAACATGATTAATTACTATTATCACCATTAACATAAACCATCTACATGGCAAAAAGATTAATCAAAATGAATTAATTAATTATATGCTGAAAATAATGAACAATCAATATTTACATGAACAAGAATAAAATAACATATAACATATTAAATAAAACAAATATAAACTAATAGAACAAATAAATAAATAAATAAATGAAAATAATAAAAATAATACATGTAAATCAATTAAATATGAATAAAATAATAAAAATAGGAATAAAAAGATTAGGCCCAGAATGTTTACCCTCGGAGTTTCGGATTCGATGAAGGTAAAAATTATGATTGATTTCCTTGTTTTTGATTTGCGAGATTAGAATTAAAGATGATAAAAATGTTGGAATTTTATTCCAAGAAAAAAGATTAAAAAAAATGATCAAAATGTTCTCATGAACAAACAATTATTTTGTTTGTCTCAAGAAAAAAATCATTTGTGGAAAAAAATTTCTTTTTTAGAAAATCAAATGAAAATTAGATTTTAGTAACAAAAAAAATATTTTGTTTGCTCCAAAATCCATTGTTCATCAAAGAGTGAGTAAAAATAAAAAAAAAAAAACCTTGAAAAAATTTAATTGAAAACAAATAAAAGGTTAAAAAATGAATTTTGAGAGCAAATAATTATTTGATTTGTCTCAAAATCAAGTTCATCAACAAAACTTCTTCTAAAAATTTGTTTAGAAGAAATTCTATTGGAAAAAGGAAGAAGAATTGAACTATTTTTATTTTTTGTTGGGGAAAAAATTTAATCAAAGTTAGAGAGAATTTTTGAGAGGAAGAAGAAGAGAAAAGATGAAGAAAAAACCCTAAAAAAATTCCCCCCTCATTAGCTTTCATCCTTTTCTTTTTATGTAAAAAAAATATTAAAACCCCCCTAATTAATGAAAAAGATCTTAATTAAATCATATATGAATTATTTTAAATTTTAAAAATTGGAAAAAGCCCTTAAAACCCTAAAAAATGGGATAAAAAACGGAATTTTGGGTGAAAAATCAGAAAAAATTGAATTTCGGGCGATTTTGGCGGATTTGCGGCGGACAGGGCTGACGTACACCCGTCGCTAGCGAGCGATGGGCTGCCAGCGGACGCGCCGCACGCTGGTAGGCAAGAGTCGCTCGCCCGCTGCGCGCGCGAGAGTGACATAGCTCGCGTCGCGCGATGGTTGCCGCGGCCGTGGCTGACTCTCGACCCCTTTTTTTAAAAAATCTTTAAAATTAACTAAAAATACTATAATTTCTAAGCCCCATTTTTCAAATCTAATTTTAAAATATTTTTTTATTAATTTTTTAATTTTTCACTCTAAAATGCACATTTTAATAGGAAATAATCATTTTTAACCTTTTTTGCCTGTGACAAGGCATCTTATCATTTTTGGGTAACTCTGATCTGGGTTATCTCAGGACCTGGTGTCTACACACCGGTGTTAAGCATAATGGCTTAGTAGGGAACAAATATGATGTGGATGACCCCTCACAACGGTCGTTAACAAAACACATAAATGTTTGCATTTATCGAAGTTATAAACATGTATTACTTAATCATTACATAGATGAATATTAAATACATACACAAACTTCCATACCATGCTTACATTTGAAGAAATCACAACAAAACGTTTGATCGTATTAATTATTGCATATCATCCCATACTTACTCTTTTATACATTAAATAGTTCTTTCTTATTTGACATACTAAAATTAGAGTTAGTTTCCTATGTTTATCTTAAGTCACTTTTCATACTCATATAATCAAACATATGCATATATACAGATATTCAATGTATATGGGTTTACCCTAAGGACATATTCATATTAGCAATTGTCTATCTATATTTATCACATTAAGAGACATATAGCTATAAATGCAATTTACCACTCATTCCTTATGAATTGTGCTCATTAAAGTCAACACATACATTATTTGTCTTATTATCAAATTGTAATGTTTAACTTATTTCATAAACCAATTTTAATGTATTGTGCATAGATTATAACAATTATTCATTACTATTGCATACATATGAAAAACTTAATTCCACAATTCCTTTCATAACACAAGTCTTCATACTCATCAAAGAATCGTTCTTGATTAGTAAATCACTTAAGCATTTATTATAGTATACATTAAATTATGTTCACTTAATCGCATATCTCATATGGTTCACTTTATTTTCTTTTATTCACATATAGTCTTTTAATCGTGTAGAGCCTGCATTTTCAGAGAAGTGGATAAAGTGTTAAAATGCATAGGCACCCGAGGGTACCATTATACAGAGCGATCCCACTCGGGATCTAACAGAACACATAGGGATCCACAGCCGGAATCCAAAGATAGAGGGGAATCCACAACCGAAATCCAAATGCATAGAGGAATCCATAACCAGAATCCCAACAAAGGCTACAACAACAAAAGACCCTATAGGCATGCCTATCTATCCACTACCCGGTCAAAAGCAGGCACTAAGTGATATTTATTCTAAACTTATGATACTTGTATTATCATCACACATATTACATTTACCAACATTTATAATGATCATATAATGATCACATACTCTTACAAACTCATTGAAATTGATTAACATGTAACATTTTCAATACTCAATATTTCAAGTCACATACCTATCTCATAACATTTAATGATATTCAATACTACATAATAACAACTTTCACACACATATTTCTTTCATGTCATTTCATTCATATTATATGTATATTTTTTTTAAACAGACCCTAAACAAATAATGAAATATTATCATTAATCCACACAACAAATACAAACAGGTATCAAATATAGTCTATAAACATAGCGCTATCTTTTATGTGAACTATAAATATTTCTTTATCCTTTACTAATGTATAAAGCCATACATTCTTATTATCTAAAACAAAAATAAAAAGAAACTCAAATCATGTCTACTCATATATGTAATTATTGATATAACCCTATTATTTGTATCCTTATTATACAAATATTCATCACATTTTATTCAATTATGTTGAGTAAGACTCTTGCTCACACATCCATCACATTGATAGTCAATGCATCATGCCCAATTGTTTTAACGGTATTCACTAATTTTCTAATTAGACATACTCTTAGTTACTTCACTAATTAATTATATAAATGACATTCATAACATGTCCAATGTCATAATGGTAACATTTTTATCATGCTTAATGTCATAAAGGTAGTATTCATATCATGCTCAATATCATTTAACACATCCATACACTTATCATGCATAATCTAGCATTTATACCATCTTATAACACATAACATTCATTTTTCATCAAATCTTTGCATATAGAATCCTAAAGTGTTTGCATTATAATCATTCTCACATGTTTATACCTTATTTTTAAGTCTTATAGATGTCTTTTTAACTAATCCATACCTTGAAAATGCATTAGAACACTTTAGGATGAAAAATATTCCATAAATCATCAAGGTGGGCAGAATTGGGGCTGTCATGAGTCGACACGGTGGTGCTGAGTCATGACAGAGGGAAAATTTGCTAAGTTGGCACACTGGTACCGAGTCAGGTGCCGACTCAAAGACAATTTTCAACTTGCATCACGATTTTGAGCTGGTTAATGATATTTTTAGCAACAATTTTCTTCATTAATTTTGTTATTCTATGTCTTAAATTTCTACTGGTAAAATCTCATATTATTTTGAGCTAAATCCTAGGAGTTATGGCCTTAACATCACAAACTATTCTAGAGTAACTTCCAGGGACGTAATTGTCTATCAACTTTGAAAAATTACTGGGAACCATAGGGACATAATTAGACCATAATATCTTCATGAAAGTTGTTCTTCTAGATGTCTAATGTCATTAGAATTTTGATTCATGACATTTGGACCATTCTAACTATAGAAATGGCCTTAACAATACAAATTGCTCCCTTAACCCGGCCAAAATAGATGCCCTTCTTGTTTGGTCACTTTTCGGCCAATTAGAGCTAAAATTGGCTCTGGGCTATTTCCCAGACATTTGAAGAAATTTTTGTTATATTTCAAATGCCACTATAGTCACCTCAATTGAAATTTTTGACGCTGAATTATACCCTTAAAGCTGAACCGGGGTCAAAAGGAAATTTGGACAGCATCAACCCTATATCTCTATATAGCCAAAATCCCTACTTTGAACACACAATCAAGCTCAACATAAACTCAACATCAAACACGTTCTTAACACTATTATTACTCTTCAAGTCTTTCACATAATATTTGAGAAAGTAAGAATTCCCAACCTTAAAATTACTCCTTCTTTCCTTAGCTTTGACTGGCTCTTTGTGCACCAACCTTCTTTTTCCCTTTCTTGATGCTCCTCTTTCCTTTTCTTGCACCAATCAAGAACACATATACATTATAAATCACAACCACCTAACAAACTCAATTCTTCCTTCTCAAAATTCACGGATTGAAGAAGAAAAGAAGAAAATCGAACTAACTTCTTACCTTACAAAACTTATAAAAACAATAGAATTAATTTGCTCAATCTTCAAGAATGAAGAGTAGAAATTGAATGGATATTTATGGTCTATTTGAGTGGAATATGGTGTCCAAGAGAGGAAGAAGAGGGATGGGTTATATCCCCTCTCTCCACAAATTTTCATGGCTTTTATAGTCATAAAATTCATCTTTATCCCTTTAAGCTAGGTGTCACAAGTTCATTGGCCAAATACCTCCACATGTCTACTTGTCATTGGCTAACACTTTGACTTGCATTTTGGTCCCTAATCTTTCATAATTTCATACATTTACCTTAATAGTTTATCCATTACACACATTAGCATACACAATTCTATGCAATTTAGTCTATAGGGGGTCAAATTACCATTTTACCCTTAATATATACTTTGCTACTAATCACCTCATTCATTACTCTTAACCATTTCAATTACTCATTTACACATTTTCAGTCATCATTTTGCCTTAGACATGTACAAATTCATCTAGGTTACCTTTTAGGGCATTACAATAACCCCTTTGATGAAGTCAGTTTAGTGAACATGATTGGTTAATGTCAGTTTATCGACGTGTTAAACCGTTGTTGGGTTGATGTCAGATAGGTGCCCTCTAAAGAGCAGTTGGTTGTTCCCTAAGGAATGATTGCGCCCTGAGGACTGGATTGATTATTCCCTAAGGAATGGTTGTCCTCTAAAGGATGATTTTGTTCCCAAAAGAAAGGTTGTCCCATGAAGGACAGTTTGTTATTCCCTGGAGAATGATTGCCCTCTAGAGGACGAACTGGTTATTCCCTGAGAAACGGTTGCCCCTTAAAGGACTGGCTGGTTGTTCCCTAAGAAACTATTGCCCCCTGAAGGACAGTTGATGATGAGGTGATCATCACCATTGAGTCGGCATGAAGACCACGATTGATTAAATTGTGATTAACTCACTTTGAGTCTGCATGAAGACCACGATTAATTGAATTGTGATTAACCACATTCAGTGAAGGTGATTGGATCGTGATTAACATATATTGAGTCATCATGAAAGTCACAATTAGTGTGATCAACGTATATTAAATTGGAGCCATGAATAATGCACATTTAATCGGCATGAAAATTGCGACTGTTGGACAATAGATGTGATTATCTCCAGCTTGTCGGCATGAAGAATCATAGTTGATTTGGGTGTGATTATTGCCAGCTTGCCGGCATGAAGAACCATAGTTGATTTGGGTGTGATTATCGCTAGCTTATCGGCAAGCAGAACCACAATTGTTTGGATGTAATTATCGCCAGCTTGTCGGCATAAAGAATCACAGTTGTTTGGATTGTGTCTAACGCACATTTAATCGGCATTAAAGTCACAATCGGTGTGATCAACGCACATTAAATCGGCATGAAGACTACTATTGAAAATTTGAGCCATGATTAATGCACATTTAATCACACTACAAGAAAATTAAGAAATAGCAACGGAATTTCATTTTTCGTTGCTAAATAGCAACAAAATGTATAATCCGTTGCTAATTTCCATTAAGTTTTTAATATATAACAACGGAAAAATATTTTATTTTTTTCGGTCGCTAAAAGAGGAGGGAACGTTTGGCGCATAAAATTAGCAACGAATTTTAGCAACGGAATATGAAAACCGTTGCTAAATATCGCGCGAACGATGAGCGGGAATGTTTTGGAACGAAAAATAGCAACGAAATCACTTCTCTGTTGCTAAATGGAGAAAAATAGCAACCGAATATATTTCAATTGCTAAAGTAGCAACAGAAACATTTTTCCGTTGCTAAAATTTTCCATAATAGCAACTGAAATAATTTCGGTTGCAAATATAGCAACGGAAATCTATTTTCGTTGCTAAATGGGAAGAATTAAATTTTTGCATTCTATAATAGCAACCGAATAACAATTCGGTTGCTAATATTGAAACATTTAGCAACTGAATGACAATTCGGTTACTATTTTTTAATACTTAACAATTTTTTGCAACGGAATATGAAACCATTGCTAAATGTTTAGAATATAGCAACCGAAATTTATTCGGTTGCTATATGGGAAGAATTAAATTTTGTACTCTAAAATAGCAACCGAATAGAAATTCAGTTGCTATTGGTTAAGCATTTAGCAACCGAATGTTCATTCGGTTGCTATTTTGTAATTCTTAACACTTGTTTGCAATGGAATCCTGAAACCGTTGCTAAATGTTTAGAATATAGCAACCGAAATTTATTCGGTTGCTATATGGGAAGAATTAATCTTTGTACTCTAAAATAGCAACCAAATAAAAATTCGGTTGCTAATATTTAAGTATTTAGCAAACGAATATCGATTCGGTTGCTAATTTTTATTTCTTAACACTTTTTTGCAACTGTTGGATGTTAGATGTGATTGTTGCCAGCTTGTCCGCATGAAGAATCACAGTTGATTTGGGTGTGATCATCGCTAGCTTTTTGACATGAAGAACCATAGTTAATTTGGCTGTGATTATCTGTAATAGCCCTAATACCGGGTTAGTCATAAATAGTATTTTTCTAGAGTCAATAGTGTTTTCAAAATGAATATTACTTTCCAAAATTGAAAAATTTTTTATTTGACCATTGGATATAGCTCGTTAAGACAAGTTCGCAGGCATAAATTTCATGTCAATCGGAGGTCAAACGAGTCCAAAATGACCGAAACAGTAAGCAAAAGTATTTACTTCGGCGAAAAGTTGGCCCAGGTGGGACCCATTGAAAAGTAAAAAGTGGGCCCAGATGGGACCCACTAAACAGTAGAAGTGGGACCAGGTGGGGCCCACTGAATAGTAAACGTGGGACCATGATGACATCAGCAATGTCATGATGATGAATTGTAACTGTGTCCCCTAAAGTATAACATCATCATTGACTGGGTTCCATTGAATAGTAATAGCATCTTTGACTGATCCGTGAATAGTAACTGTGGGTCCGTGAATAGTAACTATGGGGCCCATAAAATAATGAGTCCCGGATGAATAGTACCCGAAAATATTTTTTTCACCATTAGAAAGAGGATGAAAAATATAGTAAAATGGTGTAAAAACCGAGATCAAATAAGCTTCTGAAATTCAGTCTGAAGTTTCTCTGGTTCGGTTCAATTGAACCAAGGTTTGACTGAACTTTGACCGAATTTTCAAAAATGGTTAGAGTGGATAAAATGGTCTACTATAAGAGGATAAAAGGCTTAGAATAATTTTTAAAAATTTTTGACATAATTAGAATTGTATTTTACGGCAGAACTGGATTGAACCGAATTAGACCGGTTTAAGTGAACCGGATCCCAAACGGATTCCAATTGAGTTGAAATTTTGTAGGGAGACTAATTTGAATATTCTAAGAATTATGGAAGTATTTTGGAGTTAAAATAAATTCGATAACATTAAATTTCATCAAAACGGTGAAAAATGACCCGAAAAATAAAAATCGAACTAAATCGGCTCAACCACTTAGGTTGGACCTGGTTGGCTCCGATTAGACCCATATAAAAGGACCTAAAAATCTAGAAATCTCCTTGGATTCCATTTTTTTCAGCTCCCTCTTCTTCCTCTCTTGGCTGAATACACTCTCCTCTCTTTCTCACCATTTTTCTTTCATTTTTTCTTCATCTCACCTCAAGATCAAACTTCTCTAACATAATAACGCCCCTCTGGAATCCATTAGTGGTTTCAAAATTTCGTTTAGAGAAGTAAAAGTGCGTGAAATCTAGAGTTGAAGTTTAGGTGCAAAATTGAGGTAAGAGATTAAAGTATTTTTTAATTTGGTTTTAAGGTTCCTAAAGGTAATATAGGATGTGAATAAGAGTTTTGTTAAGTTTATTTGGTGAAAAGAAATTTGATTTTGATTAAATCTTAATTTTTATGTTTGGACATAATTATGTCCAATAGGTGAAGGAACCTCTAAGCAAGTTAATGGCAAGGAAAAGGATATGTGAGGAGTATATTTCAAGGATCTAAGGTTTGTGATTGCAAATTCCATTTAATTCCATGGTAAAAGCATGAATTTAGATTATGTTTGTGAATAAAGCATGTTATTTATGCATGTTTAATTAAAATTAACATGATATTCATGCTTAGGGATGTTAAAAATAATTATATGGATGACTAAATTGAAGAAATAAATTTTGTATGAAAAGTTACTTCTTTGGCCGAATGTGATTCATGTGTTTTCATGATGTTTTATGTATATTTATGGTGGATCTATGTTACTTGGCATGTGAATTAATGTATGGCATGTTTTTGAGCATGTGAAAACATCATGAGGTATGTGATGTATGTATGGCCGAATGTATATCATGTGTAAAGTCATGATTTTTATGTGTATTCATGGAAATTGATGGTATGGAGATGTTATACATCCTGAAATTGGCCTAAATAAATGATGAAATTGATAAAAAGAATTAATGTGAATAAACTAGCATGTGGGTCGTATGCATGTATGTATGTATGCATGTGTACCATGATGAAATAATAAGTTTACATGACATGTGATGATGTAATGATGATAATCACATGTGAAATGATGAAATGGTATGAAAAAGAATAAAATATTATGATGATATACCATAAAAAATAAGTATATTATATTAATAATGTGAAAAATAAAATAATATTGCCCTATGTAGTGATTTGGTAGTCAAGTCTAGTTCAGGATATGTTGGCATGCCATAGGGACATAAGACTGCGGGTGTGAGCATGGCGTCTCACTTTTTAAATAGGCCAATGATGGTCCTATTTCATTGTATCTGAATATTTCATAGTATTGTACTGTATTTAAGACAGTGGTGGTCCCACAAGACTCCGCTGGTATTTCTGTGAATTTCTGGAGTTCACGCCTCGTTTATCCTATATTCAGAGTCTGCCAGTGTGTTACAGGGGCATAATTGTAAAAATAAGATTAAAATAGTTAAAGTATGATTAAAATAATATTTATGTGGAAAAAGGACATAAATATTATTTAATAAAAGGTTTAAGGGCAAAATTATAATTTTGTGCATATGTGTGTTAAAAATAATTAATAAGGGTAAAAATGTAAATAAATGGTTAAATATGAAAATTGGCCACTTTATATGGGTAAAAATATAATTTGGCATAAAAATAATAATTGGAGGGTAAAATTGTAATTTAGCATGCAAATTAATGATAAGATTGTAATATTAGTGAAATTAATTAAAATAGTAGCATAATTGTAATATTATTGGATTTAAAATGAATTAGTAGCAAAATTGTAATATAGTGAATTTAAAAGGAATTAATGGCATAAATGTAATTTTGGTGAAGTATAATTGAACTAATGCCATTTTTGTCATTTTGAAAAAAGTTTAAGGGTATAAATGAATTATTACCATAAGTTAAGGGTAAAATGGTAATAAGATTATTTATGTGTTAATTGTGTAATTGCCTAATTGTGTGTTTTAAAGATAATTAAATAAAATATTGATTGAATAATTGGTAATTAAATCAATTATGTTTAATTATGAATATTTAAATGATATTATTTACTGAATGTCATTCATGCATGAAAAATTAAAATAAGTGAAAATTTATGGAATTGCAATCACCACTGGGTATATTTAATGCTCAGCACGTAGTTTTATTTGACTGCGTGTAGTTACTACGTAAGAGTTTTGGAGCAAAGCATACCTCACATACTTTGGAAGTGGTATGGAAGATATTATTTAGAGTATTAAGTATGTTAAAATTTTGGCATGTATATGTCTTCTAATATTATTGTGGGTTTTGGATTGCAATAGATTATTATAACTGTCTCTCGTATATTGTGATTGGCATACTTAAAAATTGGTAGAAATTAAGTTAAAACTTTTGGTAAAGTAAAATATAGATTTTTAAGTTAAAAGAAAACTGGCCAGATGAATAGTAACTTAGACAGTTATAAGTCAATCGGCATAGTTAATAGTGAATTAAAAAAAATAGTAAATATTAAGTTTGATAATTAATTAATAAATATTAATAGACTTAAGTAAGTTTACTATTCATATGACACTATTCGTACATACGACACTATTCGTACATACGGCACTATTCACGTATACAGTACTATTCACGTATAAGGTACTATTAAAAAAAATTACCGGTTTTAATTATTGTCTATTTAATGACCTGAATAGTTTAATTACGTTAACTGGATTAAAATGAACAATTAATAAATCGGAATATAGGGCGCTACAAGTATTGGTATCAGAGGTCTGTGGTATTCGGTATCTGTATCACATACGGGTATGAGGTGTCACAAGTAGTGGTATCAGAACCTGGTTTAGGTGGTTCTAAGATCAGAGTGGGTCAATGGGATTAGTATAAGCACATGTACATGCTAACTAATTTTTGGATAGTATAGTTATGTGAGGCTAATGTATGCTTGCTCCTTGTGTTAGATGGCAAGTATGGCTTCAGATGAAGGTCGTCGTGATAGTGATGTGGAGAGTGTCGTATCTGTTAGTATGAGTCAATCGAGGTCATCTCGTCAGTAGGCTACTCCGTCTATTGTTCCTCCTCCTCAGCAGCAGCCTGAGTTTATGAACATGATGGCAAATTTTTATCAGTTTATGCAATCTCAGCAGCAGCCTCAGGGTCCTGAACAGCAGTTAGCTCCACCTGGACAGAGACTGATTTTGGAACAGATTAAGAGATTAGGAGCGGAGGATTTTTGTGGCCGCGATCCTTTGACTCCAGTTCAGGCAGAGGAGTGGTTGTTTAAGCTCAAGCATATTTTTGAGACCACTCAGAATCCGCCAGATGAGATGCTTCAGGGAGCAGTGGCTTTGCTTCAGGGTCCATCTTACACATGGTGGAGTTCAGTCCGTAAACACACTCTAGCGGATCAAGTTAATTGGGAGTTTTTACAGACCCAATTTGAGAAGAAATATGTCGGTTCTAAATATAGATCTGCCATGCAAGATGCATTCTGGAGGCTCAAATAGGGAAGTAAGTCAGTAGCAGAGTACGAGAGAGAGTTTGAGTGGCTCAATGCCTACCTAGATGATGAGTCCATGACTGGGCAGAAGTTATGCCACAGATTTGAAAGAGGTATGAATAATAACATCATATTGGCTTTGGGTTCTTAGAGGCATATAGATATGAGGTCCTTGGTTGAAGAAGCCCTTAGAGCAGAGACTATTATTTCAGAGGAGGCTGATAGACAGTCCCGGTTCAAGCAAAAGAGGAAACTGGGTTAGTTTTATGGTATAGCAGGATAGAGTAAGAAGTTTAGAGGGCCTCCTCATTCACAGAGCCGTGTATCAGCAGCACCTGTTATTATTCGGAGGAACCCAGTCGGCAGCAGTGCCCCAGTCACATCAGTAGTTAGTACATCCAGGAGTAGAATACGAGATCCATTTCTGTAGTGCCCTCATTGTAAGAAGTTTCATCCAGGCGAGTGCAGATTT
Organism: Excoecaria cochinchinensis; assembly: GCA_947683425.1. NCBI lineage: Eukaryota > Viridiplantae > Streptophyta > Magnoliopsida > Malpighiales > Euphorbiaceae > Excoecaria > Excoecaria cochinchinensis. Next base: position 194,131 of record CANTUQ010000061.1, read on the forward strand.
ATGAACAGGGCTTGTTTCAGATGTGGGTCCCTAGAACACCAGATCATAGATTATCCTGAGGCGCATCCGTCCACTGTAGCCTCACTAGCTTTGGGTGGAGGGTCAGCCCCTCAGAGAGGACGTGGTAGGGGGGCAACTCCTTTACAGGTAGTTTCAGGCCCTTCAGTACAGCCACCTCAGGGTCGTACCACTGGACGTCATTATGCTGTTAGAGCCCGTGAATAGGATAATGCTCCAGATGTCATTGTTGGTAAATTCTCATTGCTTTCTCATTCAGTTTATGCTTTGATTGATCCTGGTTCTACGCATTCCTATATTAGTACTACTATTGCTTGGGATAAAGGGTTGCATGACAGTCAGTTAGACTAGGATATTTTAGTGAGTAATCCTTTGGGACATAGTGTAGTGGTGAACAAAGTTTATAGAGATTGTCCGGTTAGTGCTCAGAGTTTTGTGTTTTCTGTCGATTTAATTGATCTTCCATTCCGAGAGTTTGATGTGATATTGGGTATGGACTGGTTATCCGCTCACCAGGCCACTGTTGACTGTAAGAGGAAGAGAGTAACTTTAAGAATTGCAAACGATCAGGAGAGTGTCATTGTGGGTGAAAGATTAGATTTTCTTTCTAATGTGATTTCAGCTACCATAGCTAAGAGACTTATCAGAAAAGGGTGTGTAGCCTACTTATGCTATGCAATGGAGACTAAAAAGGATGAACTTAAGGCTTTAGATGTGCCTACTGTTCGGGAGTTTCAGGATGTTTTTCCTGAAGAACTTCCAGGTCTACCACCTGACAGAGAGTTAGATTTTACTATTGACTGAGTACCTGGTACTGCACCTATCTCTATTGCTCCTTACAGAATGGCGCCTCCAGAACTCAGAGAATTGAAGATTCAGTTGCAAGAATTATTTGATAAAGGCTTCATCATACCGAGTGTTTCACCTTGGGGAGCACCAGTTCTCTTTGTGAAAAAGAAGGATGGATCACTTCGGTTATGTATTGACTATAGACAGCTGAATAAAGTCACCATCAAGAACAAGTATCCACTGCCTCGGATTGATGATTTGTTTGATCAGTTGAAAGGTGCGGGCGTGTTTTCCAAGATTGACTTAAGATCGGGCTACCATCAGCTAAAGATTAAAGAGTCAGATGTGCCTAAGACAACTTTTTGCACCAAATATGGTCATTATGAGTTCATGGTCATGCCTTTTGGATTGACAAATGCTCCTGCAGCTTTTATGGATCTGATGAATAGTATTTTCCACACTTACTTGGACTAGTTTGTGGTTGTTTTCATCGATGATATTTTGGTGTATTTGAAGACTCCAAAGGAGCATGATGAGCACTTGAGGATTGTTCTGCAGATTCTAAGAGATAAGCAGTTGTACGCCAAATTCAGTAAATGTGAATTCTGGCTGAATGAGGTATCTTTTCTGGGTCATGTAGTATCAACAGATCAACAGATGGTATTAAAGTTGATCCTAAAAAGATTGAAGCGATCCTTCAGTGGAAGTCACCCAGGAGTGTTATCGAGGTTAGGAGTTTTCTTGGCTTGGCCAGTTATTACAGAAGGTTCATCAAGGGTTTCTCTTCGATTGCATCTCTTTTAACCAAGTTATTGCAAAATAATGTCAAGTTTGAATGGTCAGATAAATGTCAGGAGAGCTTTGAGAAGCTTAAGTGTATACTGACTGAAGCTCCAGTGTTAGTTCAACCTGAATCTGATAAGGATTTTGTGGTCTTCAGCGATGCTTCCAGAAATGGATTGGGTTGTGTATTGATGCAGGAAGGCAAGGTGATTGCTTATGCCTCCCGACAGCTTAAGACTCATTAGAAGAATTACCCCACTCATGATCTTGAGTTGGCAGTAATTGTATTTGCATTAAAGATTTGGAGACATTATCTCTATGGTGAGAAATGCTACATCTACACTGATCACAAGAGTTTGAAGTATTTGCTTACTTAGAAGGAGCTTAACTTGAGGCAGAGATGTTGGCTTGAGTTGATCAAAGACTATGAGTGCTTCATCGACTATCATCCTAGTAAAGCTAACATCGTAGCTAATGCTCTCAGTAGGAAGTTCATGGCTTCTCTATGGGCTATGAATGTTAGTCTGGACTTATCAGATGATGGAGCTTTGATTACATAAATGCAAGTTAAGCCAGATTTTCTCCAGCAAGTAAAAAATGCTCAGAAGTAAGATGATTGGTTGTCTACTATTATGTCTCAGGTGAAAGATGGCCATGTCAGTGAGTACTCATTAGGTTCAGATGTTGGATTGTATTACAAATAGAGATTGTGCGTTCCTAATCAAGTTGATTTGAGAAGGAATATTTTATCAAAAGCTCATCACAGCAGCTTCGCTATGCATCCTGGTTGTAACAAGATGTATCAGGATTTGAAGATGCTCTATTAGTGGTCAGGCATGAAATGTGAAGTGACAGAATTTGTGGGTAAGTGTTTTATTTATCAGCAAGTCAAGGCGAAACATCAAGTTCCTTCGGGTTTGCTTCAGCCTATTGTCATTCCTGAATGGAAATGGGACAGGATAACCATGGATTTTATGTCGGGGCTTCCTCTCTCGAGAAAGAAACATGATGCAGTTTGGGTAATTGTTGATCGACTCACTAAATCAGCTCACTTCCTACCTATCAGAATAGATTATTCGTTGTCCAAGCTGGTAGAGTTGTACATTAGTGAGATTGTACGACTGCATGGAGTTCCTTCCTCCATCATTTCAGATCGTGATCCGAAATTCACTTCTCAGTTTTGGAAGAGACTTCAGGAAGCTTTGGGAACCAGATTCCATTTCAGCACAGCTTTCCACCCTCAGACTGATGGACAATCTGAGTTTGTGATTCAGATTCTAGAAGATATGTTGAGATGTTGCATCCTTGAGTTTGATAACCGTTAGGAGCGGTACTTGACTTTAGTAGAATTCGCCTACAATAACAGTTATCAGACTAGTATCAAGATAGCTCCTTACAAAGCTTTGTATGGTAGAAAGTGCAGAACCCCTCTTTGTTGGACAGAGCTCAGTGAGAATAAGATTGTGGGGTCGGATCTGATTAGAGAAACGGAAGAAAAGGTTCGAGTGATTAAAGTCAGATTGAAAGAAGCCATGGATCGACAGAAGTCCTATGCAGATCTGAAGAGGAAAGATATAGAGTTTCAAGTGGGAGATAAGGTATTTCTGAAAGTTTCTCCATCGAAGAAGATCCTGAGATTTGTAAAGAAAGGCAAGCTGAGTCCAAGATTCATTGGCCCTTATGAAATTATTCAGCGGGTTGGACAAGTAGCTTACAAACTGAAGCTTCCACAAGAGTTAGAGAAGATTCATGACGTCTTTCACGTCTCTATGCTTCGAAGGTACCATTCAGACCCTAGTCATGTCATCAAGCCTGAAGAAGTTCGAGTTCAACCAGACATGACTTATGAGGAGTATCCAGTGAAGATTCTAGCTAGAGAAATGAAGTAGCTCGGGAATAAACATATTCCACTGGTGAAGATTCTCTAGAACCACCATAATATCCAGGAAGCGACGTGGGAACCAGAAGAGACTATGAGACAACAGTATCCCCAGCTCTTCAGTTCAGGTAAATTTCGAGGATGAAATTTTTAATTGGTAAAGGAGATTGTAATAGCCCCAATACCGGGTTAGTTGTAAATACTATTTTTCTAGAGAGAATAGTGTTTCAGAGATGAATAGTACTTTCCGAAATTGAAAAATATTTTATTTGACCATTGGATAGAGCTCGTTAAAACGAGTCCGTAAGCACAAATTTCGTGTCAATCGGAGGTTAAACGAGTCCAAAATGACCGAAACAGTAAGCAAAAGTATTTACTTCGGCGAAAAGTGGGCACAGGTGGGACCCACTGAAAAGTAAAAAGTGGGCCCAGGTGGGGCCCACTAAACAGTAGAAGTGGGTCAAGGTGGGACCCACTGAATTGTAAAAGTGGGACCAGGTGGGGCTCACTGAATAGTAAATATGGGACCATGATGACATCAGCGATGTCATGATGATGAATAGTAACTGTGCCCCCTAACGTATAACATCATCATTGACCGGGTCCTATTGAATAGTAACAACATCTTTGACTGATCCGTGAATAGTAACTGCGGCTTCGTGAATAGTAACTGTGGGGCCCACAAAATAGTGATTCCCGGATGAATAGTACCCGAAAATATTTTTTTTCACCATTAGAAAGAGGATGAAAAATGTAGTAAAATGGTGTAAAAATCAAGACCAAATAAGCTTTCAAAATTCAGTCTGAAGTTTCTCTGGTTCGGTTCAATTGGCCCAAGGTTTGGCTGAACTTTGATCGAATTTTTAAAAATGGTTAGAGTGGATAAAATGGTCTACTATAAGAGGATAAAAGGCTTAGAATAATTTTTAGAAATTTTTTACAGCATTAGAATTGTATTTTGCGGCACAACCGGATTGAACCGGATCCCAAACGGATTCTGATTGAGCTAAAATTTTGTAGGGAGACTAATTTGAATATTCTAAGAATTATGGAAGTGTTTTGGAGTTAAAATGAATTTGGGAACATTAAATTTTATTAAAACAGTGAAAAATGACTCGAAAAATGAAAATCAAACCAAATCGGCTCAACCACTTTGGTTGGACCTAGTTGGCTCTTATTGGACCCATATAAAAGGACCTAAAAATCTGGAAATCCACTTGGATTCCATTTTTTTCAGCTCCCTCTTCTTCCTCTCTTGGCCGAATACACTTTCCTCTCTTTCTCACCATTTTTCTTTCATTTTTTCTTCATCTCACCTCAAGATCAAACCTCTCTAACATAATACAGCCCCTATAGAATCCATTGGTGGTCTTAGAATTTCATTTGGAGAAGTAAAAGTGGGTGAAATCTAAAGTTGAAATTTAGGTGTAAAATTGAGGTAAGAGATTTAAGTATTTTTTAATTTGGTTTTAAGGTTCCTAAAGGTAATATAGGATGTGAATAAGAGGTTTAATAATTTTATTTGGTGAAAGGAAATATGATTTTGATTAAATCTTAATTTTTATGTTGGGACATAATTATGTCCAATAGGTGAAGGAACCTCTAAGCAAGGTAAGGGCAAGGAAAAGGATAATTGATGAGAATGTTTCAAGGATCTAAGGTTTGTGATTGCAAATTCCATTTAATGCCATGGTAAAAGCATGAATTTAGATTATGTTTGTGAATAAAGCATGTGATTTATGCATGTTTAATTGAAATTAACATGATATTCATGCTTAGGGATGTTAAAAATAATGGTATGGATGATTAAATTGAAGAAATAAATTTTGTATGAAAAGTTACTTCTTTGGCCGAATGTGATTCATGTGTTTTCATGATGTTTTATGTATATTTATGGTGGATCTATGTTATTTGGCATGTGAATTAATGTATGGTATGTGTTAGAGCATGTGAAAACATCATGAGGTATATGATGTATGTATGGCCGAATGTGTATCATGTGTAAAGTCATGATTTTTATATGTATTCATGGAAATTGATGGTATGGTGATGTTCTACATTATGAAATTGGCCTAAATAAATGATAAAATTGATAAAAAGAATTAATGTGAATAAATTAGTATGTGGGCCGTATGCATGTATGTATGTATGCATGTGTACCATAATGAAATAATAAGTTTACATGACACGTGATGATGTAATCATGATAATCACATGTGAAATGATGAAAAGGTATGAAAAAGAATAAAATATTATGATGATATACCATGGAAAATAAGTATATTATATTAATAATGTGAAAAATAAAATAATATTGCCCTATGTAGTGATCTTGTAGTCAAGTCTAGTTCAGGATATGATGGCATGCCATAGGAACATAAGACCGCGAGTGTGAGCAAGGCGTCTCACTTTTTAAATAGGCCAATGATGGTCCTATTTCATTGTATCTGAATATTTCATAGCACTGTACTGTATTTAAGACAGTGGTGGTCCCACAGGACTCCGCTGGTATTTCTGTGAACTTCTGGAGTTCCCATTTCGTTTATCATGTATTCAAAGTCTGCTAGTGTGTTACAGGGGCATAATTATAAAAATAAGAATAAAATAGTTAAAGAATGATTAAAATAATATTTATGTGGGAAAATGACATAAATATTATTAGATACAAGGTTTAAGAGCAAAATTATAATTTTGTGCATATGTGTGTTAAAAATAATTAATAAGGGTAAAAATGTAAATAAATGGTTAAAAATGAAAATTGGCCACTTTATATGGGTAAAAATATAATTTGGCATAAAAATAATAATTAGAGGGTAAATTTATAATTTAGCATGCAAATTAAAGATAAGATTGTAATATTTTTGAAATTAATTAAAATAGTGGCATAATTGTAATATTATTGAATTTAAAATGAATTAGTGGCAAAATTATAATATAGTGAATTTAAAAGGAATTAATGGCATAAATGTAATTTTGGTGAAGTATAATTGAACTAATGGCATTTTTGTCAGTTTGAAAAAAGTTTAAGGGTATAAATGAATTATTACCATAAGTTAAGGGTAAAATGGTAATAAGACTATTTATGTGTTAATTGTGTAATTGCCTAATTGTGTGTTTTAAAGATAATTAAATAAAATATTGCTTGAATAATTGGTAATTAAATCAATTATGTTTAATTATGAATATTTAAATGATATTATTTATTGAATGTCATTCATACATGAAAAATTAAAATAAGTGAAAATTTATGGAATTGCAATCACCACTGGGCATATTTAATGCTCAGCACGTAGTTTTATTTGACTGCGTGTAGCTACTCTGTAAGAGTTTTGGAGCAAAGCATACCTCACATACTTTGGAAGTGGTATGGAAAATATTATTTAGAATATTAAGTATGTTAAGATTTTGGCATGTATATGTCTTATAATATTATTGTGGGTTTTGGACTGTAATAGATTATTATAACTGTCTCTAATATATTGTGATTGGCATGCTTAAAAATTGGTAGAAATTAAGTTAATACTATTGGTAAAGTAAAATATAGATTTTTAAGTTAAAAGAAAACTGGCCAGATGAATAGTAACTTAGATAGTTATAAGTCAATCGGCATAGTTAATATTGAATTAAAAAAAATAGTAAATATTAAGTTTGATAATTAATTAATAAATATTAATAGACTTAAGTAAGTTTACTATTCATATAGTACTATTCATATGACACTATTCATACATACAACACTATTCATACATACGATACTATTCACGTATACGGTACTATTCACGTATATGGTACTATTAAAAAAAAAATTTACCGATTTTAATTATTGTCTATTTGATGACCTGAATAGTTTAATTAGGTTAACTGAATTAAAATGAACAGTTAATAAATCGGAACATAGGGCGCTATAAGTATTGGTATCAGAGGTCTGTGGTATTCGGTATCTGTATCACATACGGGTATGGGGTGTCACATTATCACCAGCATATCGGCATGAAGAATCACAGTTGTTTGGATTGTGACTAACGCACATTTAATTGGCATGAAATTCATAATCGGTGTGATCAGCGCACATTAAATCGGCATGAAGACCACTATTGAAAATTAGAGACATGATTAACGCACATTTAATCGGCATGAAAATCATGGTGTTTAGTGAACGTGATTGGTTAACGTCGGTTTATCGACGTGTTAAACCATGGTTGGTGATTAGTTAACACCAGCTCGTCGGTGTGTTAAGTCACTACTAAGTTGATAGTTGTGCCTATTGAAAGGAGACTTAGATTGTGAGCCTTCAGAGAGGCAATTAGATTTGAGCCTCCTGAAAGGAAGTTAAATTTGAGCCTCTAGAAAGGAAATTTATATTTTATGATTTGATACTTGCCTATAGACGGATAGATTTTAGAATTTTAGTGTCTCTTAAGAGAATTTTGGTTCTATTTTTTTTTTACATGTTGGAGAAAATTTTATCCTTTTTGGGGATTTTTACATTTTCAGTTGTATTTTTAACCTTTGAGTTTTAGAATTTTACACGTAATTAAATTTTGTGATGTATTTACATAATTTGTATTTTCTGTACACTCGTTGGGTGTGGTGTGTGAGGTGTTTGAACATAGATCCTATGATAGGGAGGAAACTTACCTAATTGCCCCCAATAAGGCATCTACGGATAGACTCTTTCTGTAATGGCCCGAATACCGGGTTAGGAGTGATTAGTGAAATCTATAGAGTTTATAATGTGAATTTCATATGAAAATATTGATAATTGTGCCTTCAAAGACAGTAGAGGAGAAAGGTTAAATGTGCTTAGGTCAGGGAAGCCCCTGATGGGTGACCTCCCGGGAACCCGAAAGTGAAAATTATTTTATTGGACCATTGGAATGTCTAGTGGTATAATTTGTAGTGAAAATGAGGTCAAATAGGTCCTTGAAAGTCAAACTGAAGAAAAGCCTCTAGTTCGATTCAAATAGTAACTAGGTTTGACCGAGGCTTTAAAGGTAGTAAATGACCTCTGAAAAGTTATCTGAAGGCATAGATAGACTTAGAATAGTGTGTAGAACAGTTTGGTCGTGAAAAAGTAATTTTATGGTTACATTGAAAAATGGATGAATTGGACTGGTTTAATTGAACCGGACTAGATATGGACCCTAATTGAGATGGGATTAGGGTTAAATAAGCTATTAAGAGTAAAGATGATGTTAAGGATGAAAAGTGAACCAAACCGGTTCAACCAGTGAATCGGACCGATTGAACTAGTTGACTATAGTTTGACTAAAGTTTGATCGGACTCTAAATAGAGTTATGAACCTTAGAAAAATTATCTAAAAGCATGAATTTGCTTGAAATATTATGGAAAATCATATAGTAGTGAAAAATAAATTTTTACGGTAAGAAAGAAAATTGAGTTATCGGATTGGTAAGAAATTATCGGACCAAAAAACGGTTTTCGATTGAGCTGAAATTTTACATGGAGGCTAAATTATATATTTTAAGAATTATGGAACTAATTTTGGGAGGAATTGAACTTTGGGGAGTGATAGAAATAATTTTGGATTAGAAAATGGGCTTATTAACCTTAATGGGCTTTTGGGTTGGCCCAATTGGTTGAACCAAGCCCAAGCCCACTTAAGATCCCTGTATAAGGCAGAAAAATCTCCCATTTTCTAGATTTCTCTCCACCCTTCTTCTTCCTATTCTTGGCCGAATGGAGTTCTCTCTATTCGTCAATGATTTCTTCATTTCTCTCTCCTAAGTTCCACCAAATCCAACCTTCCCAAGTAATTTACAACCTCTCTTTTCAATGATAATAGCCTCCAAAGCTCATTTGAAGTGAAAGAAGTTGGAGAAAGTTAGTGACAAATGTTATGCCTTAAAAATGAGGGTTTTAATGAAAAGAAATGAGTTTCAAGGAGCAAAGGCATGGAAATCATGCTTAAGATGTGAAGAATAAGAAAATAAGGTTAGTGAATACAATATCCTCCTTTTTCCATTGAAAAAGTATGATTTTAGGTTATGTCTAAACATAAAGTATGAGAAATATGCATGTTTAATTGAATATAACCTTATAATCATACTTAGGAATGCTAAAAATGATGAGTTAAATAATTAAAATGAAAAGATAAAGCTTGGGTGATGATGGTGTAATGAGGCCGAATGGTATATGCATATTTTTCTATGGTATGTTACGATGTTTAAGCCATTTTTATGATGTATATGTGATGTTAAGCATGAGATTGAGTTAATATAATGGATAAATGGAAGAAAAATAATCATAATAGATGTTGATCACTTAGGACGAATGGTATATGTATGAAAAAAAATTAGATTTTGATTTGTTTTGATGTGATTTAATGGTATGACTATTTTAATTAACATGCAAATTAGCTAAATGAATGATAAAGGTGTTAAAAAGAAATTATGGTAGATGTGTAGCATGATGGGCAAATGGTATGCATGTGTACATCATGGTATACTTTGATAACATAATGATTTTAGTGGTATATAATGGCATAAGAATGAAAATTAAATGTATAATGACTGATTTATTCTGAAAAAGATGAAATAGTATGATAAGATTCCATGGACTGTGTATAATGTAAATCCAATATGTATACTGAAATAATTATTGCCCTTAGTAGTAGTCTGGTAGTCAAATCTAGCTCAGGATATAATTCGCTAGTTATAGGAACACTATACCGCGGTGGTGAGCATGACGTCTCACCTATTGTAGGCTAATAACGTTCCTACTAAACTGTATTGAACTGAATTGTAGGGGTGGTCCTTCGGGGTCCCTCTAAACTGTATTGAACTAAACTGTAGGGGTGGTCCTTCGGGGTCCCTTTAAACTGTATTGAACTGAACTGTAGGGGTGGTCCTTCGGGGTCCCTCTAAACTGCATTGAACCTATAGGGTTCACTGTAACAACCCGAAGTATAGCCTAGCAGGAATTTAATGTAAATATCTGTGTATGATAGATTTAGGGTTTATTCAATGACTTAATTGGATGAATAAGTAAAAATTAAGTAAGGCAGATTTTAGTGGAGGGACTTAAGAGAGTTTTACCATGGACTTATTAAGGATTTTGCTGGAAGTGGGACAAGTGGCAAGAGGAGGGCTTGACACTTGGACATGGCATGCAATAAAAGGTGAGTAGAGGGCAAAATCTGCCCCATTCTTGCATGAATTCCGGTTGGCTCACTCTCTCCTCTCTTTACTTATCTCATTTCTGCATTTTTCTTCTTGTTCTACATCTGTTCTTCGTAAGTTCCTTAAAGATTGATGCATTGGTTTGTTTTGAAGAGGTGTTTAAGGAATTGAGAAGGTATGTACGGGTTCTTATTTTAGGGATCTCTCATCTACTCATTTCTATTTTGGTTTGGTTTGTTTGTTAATTGGATTAAGAGGATGTGTATTTGTTGTGCTAGAAGTTCTAGGTAAGAGGATTGAGAAAGGCAAGGAGAAGGCGTGATTTTGGAGTAGAGTTTCCAGCTGCTTCCTAGAGGTTGGGATCATGTGCTCTTTTAAATTGGTTACATGTTGTATTTGAGTTTGTAGTGGTAATTGTAGTAATTGCATGTTAAAGTTGTGCACTCTTATGTATTGCATGTGTTGCAATATGATGAATTTGTATCCTTGATGTTATTGTTATAGTTCGATTGAGGGTTTTTATCAATTTTGCATGTTGAGATTTTGGCATGATGAGCAATTGCTATAGTTATTATGTTTAATTATTATGTTGTTTAATATTAGTATTAGATTGAGTATATCTTGAAATGGTGTTTTGATACGATTATTGCATGAATTTTAAGGTTATGCATGTGAGTCTTGAGTTGGAATGTGAAGTATGTGCATGAATGGTTTTTTTTGCTAGGAGTTGAGGACTTAGTTCGCTTCTATCGCGAGCACGACATGGGTCACAGACACAATAGAACGCTCATTGGCATGGTTCGTCTGCCGAGTATTGCCGAGCCTGCCGAACTTTCTCGTGCATGGCCGAGCGGTGTCGAGGTTTGTCGCTAGCGCGAGCTCCGTCACAAGCACGACAGAAGCCACTTTGGCATTCTATCGCAAGAGCGACGAGGCCTACGTGCGCGACATCCGCGTGTAATAGGTTTTATCGCTAGTGCAACACTAGGCAGAGTTATAAGTTAAGCCTTTTTCTTTGTAATTGAGTATAGCATTGCATTGATTATGAATGTACATGTATTTTAAGCCTATATGTATTATATATATTCATGAATCATTTGATAGTTGCTTAACTTGTACATGAATGGAATGGTTATGCATCCTTTGTTGGATACTTGGGTAATTGTTGGTAATGTAATATAGTGACTAGAGTGTTTGTTGAGCCTGAAGTGTCAAGATAGTGGATAGATAAGCATGCTTATAAAGGTTTGCGTAGCTGCTCTGTAGACTCGTATGTGTAACACCCCGAAATGTACCCTAGAAGGATTTGTACATGTCTAGGGATTTTGGTGATCGAAACTGTATGATTTGGTGGTCAAAGTGATTAAGTAGGAGAAAATACATGATTAGAATTAAGAAAAAGGGTAATTTGGTCATTTTGTATATATGAATTTAATAGAATGGAATAGATAACTATGAGAGCTAAATTTTGAGAATGGATTAGTTATATGCCGAATGTATGTGAGTTGTGTTGTCAGGTGTGCTGAAAGGATGAATTTGGTATTAATGCAAAAGTTTCGGCAAGTGCGGCCAATTTCAAAATTAGAAGGCATTAATTTGGGGACTTAATTGAAAGGGGTAAGGATTTAATTGTGGGCCAATGTAAGAATTATATATATGTATAATGCTAATGTAAGATTAAAGGAGAGTTGATGGACCAAATAGAGGAATTGTCATAAAAATCTATTATTGGGCCAATAGGGAGGTGACACTTGGTAAGGGGATAAGATTGAAAGGGGAGAGGTATTTAAGAAGAGAGAGAATGTGGGTGAGGGGCAGATTTTTTGCTCACCCTCATGTTTCCCCTCTTCTTCTTCCTCTTCGTCTTCTCTCTTGTCTCAATTCTTCCCCCTTGCTGCTGTAATTCTTGGATGGGTTAGCAATTGAAAGGTTGTTCAGGTAAGTAATCAGTTTCCTTCCTCTTCTTTCTCCTCTTCTCTAGCTTGGGTTGAGGTTCTTTGTATTTTGGGTTTAAGTATGAGTTTTGGATTTGTTTTGTGTGGAGGAATTTGGATGAGGACATGTGTGGAAGAGTATGATAGCTGGTTGAGGCAATCATATAAGCTAATTGGAGCATAGGAGGTTCAGGTTTGGGAGTGTTTTTGTCCTTCTCTTTTCAGATCATGTATTTGGGTTTTAATTATACTATTATTTGTGTGTTTTGATATATGTAAGTGCATATGATTAATAGATTTGTGTATATGATTTGTGATGTTAGAGTTGTAATGGTTTGCATGACAATTTTTAAGTGTATGTACATGAATATGAGAGGAAATTCTGGGTTGTGTTGAAATGTTATGATTTTCAGATATGTCATTTGATTATGTATAATTATTGTGCAAATTGAGTTGTTATTGTTATAAGCATGTTATGAAGGCATTAGAGGTAAGTTTTTACATGATTTTGCATGATATATGGCTTTGGGGCAGTTTCGATTTGATTTTGAAAAGCTTGAGATTTCTGCATTTTGGTTGGGAATTGGAAAACATGATCCTGTCGCGAGCGCAATAGAATCAGGCCTTTCGTTTTCTCGCGATAGCGGTATTTGGCTAATTGCACGAGACGTGAAGGTCTTTACGAGTCGTGAAGTGCTTCACGAGTCGTGAAGAATAGCCATGCACGACTCAGATGAGATGAGATTCATCACGACACTTGAAGTTCTTCACGAGTCGTGAAGATTAGCCTTGCTCGCCTCAGATGTGAAGAAATTCCCTATCACGAGTCATGTACAAGGACACGACTAATGACAGTGAGTGCTTGGCCGAGCACGAGTCATGATGCCATGTACGACTCGTGCTGGCCCTTTCTTCTCCAGGGCATCCTCAGCTACTGTCGCGAGCGTGACAGTGCGCTTTTTCTGAAAGGATTTTTCATGGTTCTTTTGACAGGGGTTTTTATTGCTACATGGCACATGATTTGGTTTAGGCTTGTCTTATACTATGATGTCTATAATTATAAGTTATTTGTTAATGATTAATAACATTGTATATGATTTAAATGTATTCGATTTATATCTTGTATTTGAGTACATAAATGTATTTGTGTGCGTAGCGCTCCGGTATTCTTCCAAAGGGGGGGTATCAGGGTGTTACAATTTTGAAACTCTGATATTACTTGTGTGATTAGTAAAAGTTAATAACGGACTAAAATGTATGCAATTATTATCTAATCTCAGTGAATAATTGTGGAAGTAATGTTTATGCAATTAATAGGGACATTATAAGAATAAATATGTTTATATGTGAAATTGTATTTAATGGATAATTGATACGAGTTTGACTAAGTTTGATGGTCCATTAAGATTTGGCTGGGGTTAACGGTGTGTGATGTTTGGCTCTGTTGCGAGCGCGATTGGTGTCGCGCTCACGACAGAGTCCATCTAGCTCTCTGTCGCAAGCGCGAATCTTTTCTAAGCTGTGAAGGTATCTTGATTGAGCTATTTGACCTGGGTTTCTACTTATGATTACATGTGACCTATTGTGTAAACTTGGATATGTTATACCATGTAAGCTATTGTTGACTTGAATTTTTAAGCATGTATTAAATTACAATGTGATTGTAATAAAAAGGTTATGGTTTATTGTAAGTTATACGAGCCATTGCTTTAGTTTATAAATGAAGTATGCTTATGATTATTATGTATCTACAATAAAAGTATGCGCCTTTGAAATAGTACTAAAAATAACATGTACATCATTAAAGGAAACCAGTATGTGTTCAGCCTGTGTTAGTCGAGTCGTGGATAGATAGGCATGCCTATAGAGTTCAGTTTGCTGCAGCCATGCGATTTGGACCCTGATCGGATCCTCGCAATCCTTCTGTCTTAGATCTTGTTTAAGATCCCATGCGAAAATGTTTTTGGAAACAAAATGAAAAAAAATGTTTTTAATACCTTCGGATATCCATGCATTGTGAAAGAATTGTTGATACCCTCGGGTATCTATGCGTATACTCGCTTATCCACTCTTTGACTTAGCAGGCACTAATTGAACAAAAGTTTATGAGTGAAACAATAAGTTACAAACTGATAAGTGTATGTGGAGATTTACAAGAAAGTATGTGATTAAGCTTTTGATATGCATGTGGACATATTGTTGATCTGATTTATATGTTGATTGAACTAGTACTTCATACACTTATGTGTTTTTGGATCTTGTATGGATCACCATGCGAATATGTGATAGCTCAGTTGAATACCTATGAGTTTCAATTTTGGTTAATTCCTTTGAAATGTAAAAACGAGTAATTAACACGAAAGTAATGCAATGATTTGAAATAAGTGATTAAATGGAAATAACTATATATGTGGCATGCATTAATATGTTGGGATATGAAGTTAGACTTTTAGCCTCTTACTCATGACTCTTTAAGGTGTCACTACAAGAAAATTGAGTTTTAAGGATCAAAATTTAGCGAAGGATAAAAATCCGGTCGTAAAAAGATAAAAGTAACGAAGAGAATTTAATCCGGTCGTTAAAACTCAAATTTTAGTATTATTTAACAAGGGGTATATTTTCGGTCGTTAAAAGTCTTAAAATCTGGTCGTAAAAAGATAAATATAACGAAGGGATTTAATCCGGTCGTTAAAAATCAAATTTTATTATTATTTAACGAGAGGTATATTTCCGGTCGTTAAAAGTCTCAAAATCCGGTCGTTATTGACTTAAAACAAAATAAACCATTTTACCTCCAAAAAAAATAAGCTAAAATAACAAAATGTATATTCTCGTGTGCTAACTTCAAGTCCTCAACTCTCCATGCCTCTCTCGCGTCGCCCCTTCCATCGCAACCCCCCTCCCTCGTGAGCTACCAAGTGCCAGATCAGGTGTCATCCACCACCTTGCCACCGCTCGCCCCCACTCCGACGTCGCAAATCCGATCTCGCCGCTGCCGCTGTCTTGCTCGCTGTCAGTTCGCTGCCATCGCCCGTCGCAGGTAGCCTCTGGCCGCCATCCCTACTTGCCCCTTGTCTCTTGCTCATCGATGACTCTGCCCTCACTTGCACCTGTCAGTGTCACCTCTATGTCCCCCACCCACTGCCGACTTTCACCTATATCTAGTGCCGACTTCTAATCCTTTCTCTCGACCTCACTGTCAAGTCTAAATAGAAAACCCCAAAGTGTTCTTCAAATCAGGTAAATAAATAGAAATTATTGTCTCATTTAGCTTTAAAATCTTGTATTCCTCTTGAATCCACATCTCTGCTTTCAATTTAGAGTTTGGGTCAATTTTTCAGTTTCGATTTTCTTAAGTTCATACGAAGTTAAAATTGTGTAGATCTCGTTCTATTGTTATTCCTTCCCCCTACTTCTGTTCTTCTCTATAATTCATTTCTGTATAATTTGTTATTCTTAATCAAATTAGAGAATGAATCAAATTAGTGAAGAGGTTTGCAAATTGAGAAATTCCTGGACAAAATCAAATCCTAGGAAGAGATTCTACAATTGCAAGGTTGGAAAGGTATGTTTATTTCATTAAACCTGTGAAATACTGATTGTATTTTTTTGGTCAAGGTCTAATTTTGTAAATTGAAATATAATTGCAGAAACACGGTGAGTGCGGCTATGTCAATTGGTACATCTAAATAAGTTAAGAGATTGATTGGGGGGTTGTTGATTATACATTTACAGTTTAGTGTTAGATTTAAATACATTATTAGTTAATTACACATTAACAATTTAAAAAAATTTGCCTTTATTGCTTTGCTTCTTCTCGGCTACTGCAATCATACACTTGTCTTGAATTTTCTCTTACTTTGCCTCATCATAAAAACAAGCCAAAACAAACTAACTTTTGCTCTTCAAAACAAACTAAATGCTTTAATGTTTACAGTAAGAATTTAAGTGCTGAAATTAGCAAGTACATATGGCTACTTATGTATATTTTGTTTACACGTTCTCATTTAATGTTCTTTTTAGATAATAATTTAATTATTGTGAAATGTATTTTAATCATTTTTAGAAAAAGTAAAATGCAAGTAATGGATTTCGTAAATTTAATAAGTATTTGATCTAAAGTAATAATATTTTGAATTGAAATTTATGTGGAAAAGTTGGCGTATTTCATCTAAAGTAAAATCATGAGTTTATGGTTGACTTGGAGATGTGAAAAAGGAAAGGATTTGGAAAGCTAAAATCTACAATTACTTGCAGGTTCTACTTAATTCTCTTGAGTTTGGTTTAAACAGAAACATGTTGGACTTGCATATTTGTGCTTGGTGTTGTTGTAAAGACTATCTATATTCAATTGTGGCAACTTCAAATTCCAATTCCAGTTATCTCCTTTACCTTAAAAAAATCAGCTTTCTTATGTTCATTCTTTTGTTTTGAACTTCTTGTAGAGTTATGATATATTGATAATACTCTCATCTTTCACAATCTTGACTCGCTCATCTTTGTCATTTTCCTTTTTTTCGTTTTTTTAATAGGTTTGTGCAGCTTTTGTTTAGTTAATCGAAGTCCGTCCATCATTCCTCGAGGTGGTTTACTTATTTAACTTTTAGTCTCGTTCCAAGTTCTTTCATATTATATTCTAATTATATTTCATATACTATTCTTTTCCTTTGGTCAAATTTGAGTTTCATTTGTGCTGGTGTAGACACCGGGTCCTGAAACAGCCCAGATCAGAGTTACCCAGTGTTGATAAGATGCCTTGTCACAGATAAAAAGGTTGAAAGTGGTGATTTTCTGTGTAAATTTGCATTTTAGAGTGAAAAAGTAAAAAATAATAAAAAATATTTTGAAAATTAGATTTGAAAAAAGGGGTTTAGAAATTGTAGTATTTTTAGTTAATCTTTAATAATATAAAAAACAATTCCGAGCGTCGGCGCCTTGCGGCAGCGCACGCTGCGGCGCGCGGAGCACCATCGCAACGCGCGCTGCTGCGACGCAGAGCGCCCTCGCGCGGTGCTCCGCGCATAGCGCGTGCGAGACAGGCAAGCTCTCGCTAGCCTGTCTCGCCTGCCCGCGCGCTGGGCGAGTGCCGACGGGCGTTCGTAGCCCTTGTTCCGCCGCAAATGGCAATTTTCGCCACAAAACTCATTTTTTTTTCCAAAAAAATCGATTTTTTATCACTTTTTAAGGGATTTTCAGGTTTTTTTCAATTTTTAAAATTTAAAATAGTTAATATCTGATTTAATTAGGTCTTACCCCTTTAATTATTATTATTTTCCTATTTTCTTCATATAAAAATAAAAAGATAAAAAAATCAAAGGGGGGAATTTTTTAGGGTTTATTTTTTAGGTTTTCTCTTCTTCTTCCTCTCAATTTCTCTCTAAAAATTCCAGATTTTCCCCACCAAAAAGGAACAAAAAATTCAGTTCATCTTTTTCCAATAGAATTTCTTCTAAACATATATTTAGAAGTAGTTTTATTGATTGATTTCAATTTTTGAGACAAATACAACAATTATTTGCTCTCAAAATTCTTTTTTTAACTTTTTATTTTTGTTCAATTAGACTTTTTTCCATTAATTTTTCATTTGAATCTCTTTTTGATGAAAAGTTAATTTTGAGACAAACAAAATAATTGTTTGTTATCAAAATCTAATTTTTTTCATTTGATTTTCTAAAAATAAGATTTTTTTTTTCATATGTTTTGTTTCTGGAGACAGACAAAAGGATTATTTGTTCTTGAGATTATTTTTATTTTTATCAATAAAAATCATTCTTTAGAGAAAGAAATTAATTCTTTGTTCTTAAAGAATTTTTGATCATTTTTTTCTATTTTTTCTTGGAATAAAATTCCAACATTTTATCATTCAATTCTAATCTTGCAAACCACAAACAAGGAGATCAATATCATTTTCACCTTCATCGAATCCGAAACTCTGAGGGTAAATATTATGGGTTTGACGCTTTTATTTTATTTTATTTCTGTTCATATTTAATTTATTCATGTATATTTTTATTACTTTCATTCATTCATTCATTTATTTTATTTGTTTTATTTAATATGTTCATATAATATTTTATTCTTATTCATGTAAATATTGATTGTTTATTATTTTTAACATGTAATTAATTTATTTTACTTTAATTCATCATTATTTTTAACATGTAATTAAATAAATTCATTTTAATTGATATTTTTACCATGTAAATATTTCATATTAATTGTGATAACATTAATTAATCATGTCACTTATTTAATCATTTTCATCATTCTTTTATTCATTATTTTTTATCATTCTTTTATCATTGCCATTGCTATTTATTCATTCATTTATTTATTTTCATTATTCATCATTATTATTATCATGTTCATATTTTTACATATTAACTCATTAACATGTTTTATTTATTCCAGTTAAATCATTTAATTCTTTTATCATTTAATGTATATTTTCATTTATTTTGATTTGTTAACATTTTAATTCAATTATCATTCTGTCACATCACCTTATTTTATTTTAGTTTGTCATTCATTTATTATTATTTAATTGATTAAATCACTAACATTATTTCATCTGTGTTTTATTTGTTTATGTCAAAACTTATTTTCCGCTTGGTCATTTTTTGCGAGCACCCGAGGAGATCCGGAAGGCTCGTTTGGGTTAGATATTTAATTGCTTTATTTGTAATATTTCATTTATTTGGCTTTTTCATTTATTTTGCCATGTAATCTTTAATAAAGTTGTTTATTTTAGACACGCTAAAAAGAAAATCACAAAAACATTTCTATTAATTAATTTGGCATTTTTTCTAAAAAAAAAATGAGACCAATGTTCTAGTTTTTCATACCCAAATAAACCATCACCTTTAACACTTTTTTTAAAGTATGTATGCGAGGATCAATGTCCTCATTCTTAATCAATATCCCGATTTATGTATGATTTGTATCTTGTTTACAATTGAGGTTGTATTGCGCCCCTACTTTTGTTGTACTTATTTTCATGTAATTTATTTTAATCCTGTTTTATTCATCGCTTCCTTTGAATGAATAACTTGCTCTTTAATTAAACTGCACCGAATTGAATGAGAAAAGGGATGAAACGCTAAATTCAAAGCTCAATTATAAAATTAACCAAGGTATGAATAAATGGGAAGTCCCGAACCTTCTCTGGTCTTTGGGCTCAATGAGGCGAGAGGGCCATCTCGGTATTTTGTTGGGGTGGAAACCTCCAAGACAGCTCTTGTGACCCGTATAAAAGGCTCAAAATTGCACAGTCCTAAGCGCTACGAGGCAAGAGGGCCATCTTAATGTTCTATTAAGGTGGATACCTCCAAGACACCTCTGGTTTGCCCAAGTGTGAGGCTAGAGGACCACTCTATCATTAGGGTGGAGACCTCCAAGACACCTCCGGCTTGCCTATGATGGACATAGCAGCACTATCTTAGGCTCACTGAGGCTAGATGACCTTGCCCAATGTTCTATTGGGTGGCGACTCCAAGAAACCTCCTTGTTGCCCAAAATAGACGCACTTGTAACTCTTTATAAGTTTTCATGAACCTCATCCCAAACGCCCTGAAGGCGGGCAGTTCGGGGCGTCCCGGGGTTCGGTGCGCGTCACAGCTGGGTCCATTACAGTATAGTTCAATTTTATGTTACTGCCTTTGGTTTGCTGTACCCCACATCCTATTTAGTTGACTTAGCTGAGCGCCTATTGGGTCAAAATAACTGATCTCTTCTGTATATTTCCCCCTCTTCTTCTTCTTCTTCTTCTTCTTCTTCTTCTTCTTCTTCTTCTTCTTCTTCTTTATTCTTTATTTTTTATAATGAAGGTTTAATTGATGTCATTTTGCACAAATTTCAGCCACATTTGAGAGATGTAGTTGAATATATTATGCAAGTCAACAAGGATAGTGATGATGAAGTAGCTCTTGAAGCCTGTAAATTATGGTAATCCTCCATTTCCTCAACAAGATGTATTGAACAGCATATAGTTGGTGTTCTGATTCTTATGTTGGAGATTGGTTATAAACACTTTTGTATTAGGATAAGAAATTTTATTAGCTTGGGAATCTATTGTGTTGTATTGATTATCACACATATTTGGCTTTTCTATTTCAATCCTTTTTTTTCCCTTCTTTTGCAATATGATTTAGGGATAGTCACCTTTTTATCTTGGCTGATTACTTGCTTGTTGCCTAAAATGCAGTCGAATAACTTATTAGTAATTAAATTTTTATTCAGATGCTGAACATCTGATAAATAGTTAATAAATTAGTAGTTAATAAATTTATCTACATCAGTTTGTATGATAATTGATTTCTTTACTGCTATTATACCATGGCAGCTTATAGATTATATGCTAAAGCATGTCCATGCAAACACACAAGTAACTTATGTTAATTGTTTTAGGCTCTTATCAATGATTTATCTTCTAAAACATATCACATACTGCCTTACACAATATTTTTTGCTTTGATGGTAGGCCAAAGTGCATGATCTAGCTATTTGAGATTATTGTGGACTATCTGTGAAGCGCGTCGGATCCCCGCGACCGCCCATGGGACCGCCCGTTCGAGGGCGATCGGGGCATTTGTGGGTCCGTTGACATCTTGCAATAAATCACAAGTGCGTCTATGTTGGGCAACAAGGATGTTTCATAGAGTCGCCACCCAATAGAACATTGGGAAAGTTACTCTCGCCTCGGAGAGCCTAAGACTGCGCTTTGTATCCATTTTGGGCCAGCCAGAGGGGTCTTGGAAGGTAAATCTCTCGCCCTAAGGAGCCTAGGATTAGCGCTAAAGTCTCGTGGCACAAAAAGGTGTCTTGGAGGGTAGACCTCTAGCCTCTTTGAGCCTAAAGACCAGAGCTAGGTCCGAGATTTCTCATCTATTTCTACCTCGATTGTTTTTTGATCAAATTTTAATTATCATTGATTCGCTCTCTCTCCACACGATGCAATTGATTAAAGGCGCATTTATTCACATTTGGAAAGTCGTAAATGAGCAAGTAAATATCAAAAGGCGGTAAATTACAATAATACAAGAAGCGGAATACAACTCCCTTTATAAATGTGCGATACATACACGAATCGGGGCATTGTTTATTTTGAGGACTTTGGTCCTCGCATGCATCATTATCAAAATCGGATATTTTTATTTGTGATGATTTTTATCGGATAAAAATAGGGCATTGGACCCTTGCTTTTGTGTAAACCTCATTTTATTGAATATAAAACATTGAGTCATTTTTATACATTAACGAGATATGAAAAGAGTATATCTATATACATAAAATAATCAATGAATAACAAATGAAGGAAATAATCGAGAGGGTTAGGAAACTAAACCGGACGAAATCCTCCGAATATGGTAGATAGCCGCTCAAGCTCGGGATAGTCCAAGAGAATCAATATACACTCATAGAAAGTTAAAAGATGTCAATATACCAAAAATTAATATATAGGAAGCCAAAAGGGCTTGAAAAAGATGGAAAATAATTTAAAAAGGTAGAGACAGAACCCACCGACGGCCTTTTTTAGGTGACCGACGGGCGTCACTCAAGATAACCGACATGCCCGTCTATCACTCAAAAAGGACGTCTGTAGGTGGGGTGACCGACGGGCGTCGGTGATGGAGATGACCCGTCTGTCACCACTGTCTCCAAAAAAACAGAAAAAAAAAGACTCCTTTTAAAGCCAAAAAAGAGGTTTTATCATAAAATCATATAAAGAGAGTCAAAATAAAGAAGGATGATGGCAAAATTGAAAGAATCAACAAATAAAGAATAAATATGAAATGATATGAAGAAGGAATCCGGAATATTTACCCTCAGATAATCGCTTTGGGTGAGATTCTTGTGTTGATTAGAGCCCCG
Organism: Excoecaria cochinchinensis; assembly: GCA_947683425.1. Classification (NCBI taxonomy): domain Eukaryota; kingdom Viridiplantae; phylum Streptophyta; class Magnoliopsida; order Malpighiales; family Euphorbiaceae; genus Excoecaria; species Excoecaria cochinchinensis. The sequence goes on from CANTUQ010000061.1 coordinate 216,547, forward strand.
CGTGTTCCACGAAAAGCAAGATGAAGGATCAGAAAAGGAAAACAGATTATTTCCTCCTCAAACCTTCAAAAAAAATGTCTTTGGAATCAAAATCTAAGGAAAACTAATTAGTTTTTAGTCCCTTTTGATGGATTTGATCCTCTTTTAAAAGAGATTTCTTTATGAAATGTGTTTGCTGGAAGAGAGAGAAAATATGCTTGAATTTGGGCAGAGTTTCCCCTCTTCAAAAATTTTTGGAACCCTTTTCTAGTGAAAATCCGGAGCTTTTATAAGCCAGACACGACTGACGGGCGTCGGTGTATGGAGGCGGGCGTCGGAAGAATCCTTCAGACACAAGGATTCGACCGACGGCCCTGCCACATCCACCGACGGGCGTCGGAAAGGTTGCGTGCTCCTGGAAACCAGGCGGCGTTCGGACAGGGGCGGTGATTTTTCGACGGGCGTCGGAAAATACCACAAGCCGTCGGTGACCCTAAGTGACGGGCTGGTTTCACAGACGGGTTGGCCGTCTATGGAGGAAAATATGCCTTTCACTCGAAAATCCCCTGTTCTCTCCCCCTCTGCCTACGAAAGGTAAAAAGACTCACTTCTCGTGGAACGCGGGACTAAAACCCCCAAATCCAAACCATTTATACAAGCTCGGATACTGATTTCATCACAGGGTAACCTCTGATCCGGACTGCTCCGGGACACGGTGCTTACAGTTGCCCCCAGTTTTGGGGAAACTAGTGCACGAGCGCCTAGATAAGCCAAAACTCAGAGAAAAGACAGAAAGAAAGAAGGTGTACCTGAGACGGTTCTTACCTTTCGCGCCTTTCGCCGGGTAGACCTTGTCTCGGTCTGTTTCGGCGATGCGAAGATATTCCTACCGATCTCGTCTCGACTTATAGGTGTTGGTGAGACGTAGCATTCTCTAGCTACGGACTCGAAGAGAAGAGCAGTGTTTCTCTAACTGCAACTTCGATCTGAAGTTTCCTTGCTAACCCCCATTCGATCTGCAAGGTCCGTAGCACTCTCTGGCTGCCGCGCGAACTGTGAGATGTAGCACTCTCTGACCACGATCTCGATCTGGTGAAGAGCCGTGTTTCTTTAACTGCAGCTTCGATCTGAAGTTCCCTTGCTAATCCCCATTCGATCTGCAAGGTGCGTAGCACTCTCTGGCTGCCGCGCGAACTGTGAGATGTAGCACTCTCTGGCCACGATCTCGATTTGGTGAAGAGCAGTGTTTCTTTAACTGCAACTTCGATCTGAAGTTCCCTTGCTAACCCCCATTCGATCTGCAAGGTGCGTAGCACTCTCTGGCTGCCGCGCGAACTGTGAGATGTAGCACTCTCTGGCCACGATCTCGATCTGGTGAAGAGCAGTGTTTCTTTTACTGCAACTTCGATCTGAAGTTCCCTTGCTAACCCCCATTCGATCTGCAAGGTGCGTAGCACTCTCTGGCTGCCGTGCGAACTGTGAGATGTAGCACTCTCTGGCCACGATCTCGATCTGGTGAAGAGCACTGTTTCTTTAACTGCAACTTCAATCTGAAGTTCCCTTCCTAACCCCTATTCGATCTGCAAGGTGCGTAGCACTCTCTGGCTGCCGCGCGAACTGTGAGATATAGCACTCTCTGGCCACGATCTCGATCTGGTGAAGAGCAGTGTCTCTCTGTACCTGTGTGATAAAAGGTTTTGTTAGTTCATGTTTGAGTGGTCATCTTTTAACCTGTTTATTAAGGGCGTGATTCTGCTTTATTCGCTATGCCATGTTTCATTTATTCTTTTTATTGAGTCGTTATTTATCATTTTTGTTTTCCTTGTTTTGGAATATGAGTGAATGTGAAGGCATATATTCATCTGCTATTAGAATGAATCATAAATTACCGAATAAATGCATAAATTTTGAAAACAAAAGTTTTTCACTAGAAAAATTTATTTTGTACAACGTATATACAAAGCATAAATGTACAAAAATACGACTCCCTGAATTTCATAGGGGTGTGTAGTCAGAGGGCTCATCGGGGTCCTCATTATCCGATATATGCACTGTCCCTGGCGAAGGTGGAGGCGGAGCTGGCCATGCCGGAGGTGGAGGCGGAGCCGTGGAGGGTCCTGCCTCGGCATCATGGGTCCGCCTGAAACGGATCTGAGCGTGGCTATCCAAGAAAGGCTGGGTGCAAGTCCTCACGAACTCCAACGTCTTTGATACTGTGCCTCCCAACTTCTTGAACGCCTGGCTCAACTGAGTGGTCTGCTCACTGGCGGCCCTCTTCATATGCTCTAGGCGCTGCTCTGACTGCTCCCTGAACTCCCTCATGGTCTGAGACAAGGGTGGGAGAATCCCCTCTATCGCCTGGACGCGGGATCTCAGAGAGTCGAGCGACTCGTCGATCATCTGTAGGGTTATGTCAACCGTCTGAGACGCCTGGTCCTGTGACGTCCTCAAATCATGAGCGAGCTGCTGCCTAAGCTCCTTATGACCCTAGGCAATCTGCTCGATCAGCCTCACCTGCTCACCTCTGAAGGCCTCTATGACCCGAGCCTGCTCATCCCTGAAAGCATCCATGATCCGAGCCAGCTCCCACATAGTATGCTCGATGTAGCTGGCCTGCTCCTGGGCTAACCGCTCCACTGACTGGGACTGCTCCTTAATAGTAGCCTGCTGGCGGTCCAGCCTCTCATGAATAGCTCTGTCCCTCTCATCCTGTCGTCATTCCAAGGCTGAGAACATGGAAGTGAGGAGCTGAGAGAAGTCAGGCTATGCTGGCTGCTGCTGTGGTGGCTCTGGAGGCGGCGCTGCGGAGGTGGATGCCCCTGGGTCGCCACGAGAATACGGATGATACCTCTCGGGGGGCCCGTGGGTAGTCCTCTGCACTCTGACACTCGGTGACGGGATAGGAGTCGGTGCTTGGGATGCTGGTGAGGCGGCAAAGAGCTCATCCATCGTGAACTCCATGTCGAAGTCCGAAGGGGTCCTGGGCTGCTCCTGCTGCTGTGGCGGTGGCACAGTCTGAGGCTAAGGAGGCTGGGGCTCTGGCTCTGAGTGTGGAGGCTGGTGCCCTGGCTAAGGCTTGGGCTGAGGCTGGAGCTCTGGCTGTGGAGGCTGGTGCCCTGGCTAAGGCTCGGGGTGGTCTGGATCTGGACCCAAGGGTGGAAGTGAGAACATCCGCCGGGTCTTGTGAATGGTCAGTACCCTGTAGGCCTCTGCCTGCCCTGATATCGGGGAGATCATCCCCATCTGTACTGCTGCTGCAGCATCCACATGGATCCCCTCCTCCAAGGGTGCTCTCAATCTGTCAGGGGCAACTCCCAACCTTAAAAGCAACCGGGTAATAACTCCTCCCACTATCATCACCGGTATCAACCCTCTGCCGACTCTGGTCAAGTTGGCCAAGATCTCATGGCTAATGTTGAGATGCTGGCCTACCACCATAGCCCAGAGGCTCCAGATCTCAGCCGCATTAAGCGACCATGGATTACCAGCTCGACTGAGGTACGAACTGGATAGCACTCTGTGCAAATACCGGAGTGCCTGAGACACCAGTACGGTGCTCTTCGCTGTATCATGATCATACAGCACTCCCGGTATGGCAATAGCCGCCCAATGGGCGCATCTCACCGCTCGCCGTGGGATCTCGACCCCCTCCTCTGTAGGGAGCCCCATGGCCTATGCGAATCTCTGCCTGGTAATACTGTAGTGGTCGCCGTCGAACCAAAACTAGACCACCCCTGGCTCGGTATCCGAACTCTGAAAACCGGCATAGCGGAGAGTGGCTAGGACCTGGCGAGTAGCCTCTGGAAAAGTCTGGAAGGAAGGGTCAAGGAACTCTGTCCACCCAGCACCCTCGACAAGCAAATCAAACTCTGGGGCCATCCCTAGGGCCTCTGAATCAGTTCACTGACATTCCCACCTACCGGGTCAGCATCATATTCTTATTTTGCATGGTGAACTTCCTCACTGTTTTTACAGGGGGTTTGACAGGTGACTCTCGCTTGTTCGGAGTCCTGAGCGACTTTCATCTGGGATTATCACCCTTACAACTCATTCTAGTTGAAACCATTCTGGGCTTGGATGCTGTGAGCTCTGGATCCACTACAACCTTTACCGGCAGCCCCTTATTGCTCTAGGTACATCATTATTTTAAAGGTAGTGCGTCCCTTATGGATTTTCACACTAGCTTTTCTTAGCGGGAGGTGCGTCCTTTCGGATTTTCACACAACCCTGCGCTTTATTTTTGCCTGAAGTAAACCCTACTTACTCCAGCGGCTTTTTTCTTTTTTTTTTCTTTATTTTCTTCTTTTTTTATTTATTATTATTTTTTTTCTCTTTTTTTCTTTTTTTTGCATATTATTTATTTTTTTTCTCGTTTTTTTTTTTTTAGATTTGGCTGCAAGAGAAACTGAGGATGCTGTCTGAGCCACCCCCTCTGGTTACCCTATAGTACTCGCCGAATTACTTTCTTCCGCGTCGACAACTACATGGGTGTGCCACTACTGGTGAAGGCATTACCAGATTTGGCGAGATGTCAGATGATGACATCAGTTTTACGTCTGCCTGGCTCCCACTGTCTCATGTGGTCATTAATGGGCCATCGAGGTGTGTTCCCCTCTGTGGGCTCCGTCGAGCCACCTTCTGTATCACCTCTCGATGTACGCGTTAGCTCGGGATGACCCAGGAGGTAGTGAGGGTTCCCTTATCTTTCCGAGGAGGAGCTCTCTCGGCCGCATTTGCTACTCGGTACCATGAGCTGTGGGGCAAACTACCAGTGAAGACTGTTATCCCGAGGTTCGGCAATCATTTTATGTCTTCGACTAACGAGTACAAGAAGTGGATCCTTAGTCCAGCATCTGATAACAGGACTCGAGGGCTCAAGCATCTGGTCGGCGAGAGCAGCAGCAGGACTTAGCTTAGCTTACATATGTATTTCTTTTGGTGCTACATTTCTTTTTAATGCAGAACTAGGAAATGACAAAAATGAAAAGAATAATATTCATTCTATTTCACGAATTTGTGTACATTTCATATAATTTTAGCATACATGATCAGTTTTGGCATTTACTCAGCTGCTTACGCACTGTTAATACATGAAACCAAATTTTAACAGCATCAACTCCTGTTACCAATCGGCCCTCTCGGGTTTTCACGATCGGACATTTTCTCTCATGCCTCTAATTTTTGCACAGGATGCCTTTTTTCGATTTTCACCCTGTCGAAGCGCCTAATTTTAGCACAACCGCCTTTTTTCGGTTTACGACCTGTAGGTCATTTTATTCTCTTCTTTTTATTTTGGTCTTTAGCCATGGAACCTTTTGAGTCTGTCGACGTTGATTGGTTCTTTGAATTCGTTCCCATCACTATCCGACAAGATTGCGGCTCCTTTGGACAGCAGCCTTTTAAGGATATACGGCCCCTCCCAGGTAGGTCTGAATTTCCCTCTGATATCTGGTATGCCTGGCCTCATCTGTTTGAACACCAAGTCCCCTTCTTTCAGCGGATGATTTCTCACCTTCTTTCCGAAAGTCCTTGCCAATCTCTTCTGGTAAATCTGGTTATGATAATAAGCTTTCAGCCTACTCTCATCCAGAAAGTTCAAGTGCTGTAGCCTCTGCAGCGTCCATTCGGGCTCCGGAACTTGGGCTTCCATGACCACCCTCAGTGATTTGAGCTCTATCTCAACTGGCAATACTGCTTCCGTTCCGTATACCAGGGAAAATTGTGTAGCGCCTGTAGACGTTCTTACCATTGTCCTATATCCCCACAGAGCGAAGGGTAACTTTTCAGCCCAGTTTTTGTAGGTTTGGACCATCTTAGACAGGATCTTCTTCATATTCTTATTCGCGGCTTCTACTTCTCCATTCGCTTGTGGTCGGTAGGGAGAGCATTTATGATGCTTGACACCATACTTCTCGAGGAGCTTCCTGGTTTCTCCCATGAACTGCACCCCATTGTCAGACACTATGTGATGAGGGAGGCCATATCTGCAGATCAGATTTCTCTCTATGAACTTGGCCATATCCCTCGCGTCAATCTTTTTGAAGGATTCCGCCTCTACCCATTTGGTAAAATAGTCAATTGCGACTATGATGTATCTGTGCACATTGGATGCCATAGGGTGAATCTCTCCAATGATATCTATCCCTCAAGCAGCGAAAGGCCAAGGTGATGTCAGGTTATGTAGCTCTGATACTGGTAGGTGTCTCAAGTCTGCGTATTATTGGCACAACTAGCATTGCTTAACATATTTCGAGCAGTCATTGTCTATCGTAAGCCAATAGAAGCCTTGTCTCATGATCTTCTTAGCCAGGGTCAAACCGTTCATGTGGGCCCCACAGACACCTGCATGGGTTTCTTCCATCACCTTGCGGGCTTCTTTTTCATTCAAGCACCTGAGCTGAATCCCGTCCGACTGTCTTTTGTACAACACCCCTTCTAAGGATATGAACTGAGTAGATAGCTTCCGGATCATCCTCTGGTCTTTCTTAGTAGCTTCTTCTGGAAATTTATTATTTTCCAAGTAATTCATGATGTCGAAGTACCATGGTTTCCCGTCCGCCACTTCAACTTCCATCACAGGCCTGATCTCGAAGCTGGGCTTCTCAGAACTCAAAATTAGTACTGGCTTCATAGCCACTCCTTCAGGGTTATCCCACATTGACACTAAGGTTGCCAACGCATCAGCTAGACGATTTTCATCTCTCGGCACGAAGTGGAAAGTGCAAGCCTCAAACTGCCCACATACCTCTTTCAAATATTCAACATAGGGTACCAGCCGTTCTTCTTTTACATCCCACTCACCTCAGATCTGGTTAATCACCAAGGATAAGTCGCCAAAGAATTCTACATTCTTTGCCCCCAATGCAGCTAAAGCTTCTAGCCAGAAAGTGCATGCTTCATATTCGGCTTCGTTGTTGGTTGCTTTGTACCTCAGCTTCTTGGCTAGGGGAAGTTTCTCATTATCTGGGGTTGTCAAGATGATTCCAACTCCGGCCCCTCTATTATTCACTACCCCGTTGAAGTGTAACTGCCAACCCTGGATAGAAATCGCGACTATGCTTTCATCAGGAAAGGTAAACTCGGGAGTGTCTCCTTGAATAGGATGCTCAGCAAGAAATTCGGCTACGGCTCGCCCCTTAATAGTTTTGCGAGTGATGTATTGCACATCAAACTCCTATAGCAAGAGCAGCCACCTTCCCATCTTACCAAGCAAAGACGGTGCTTCCTGCAAATATCTTAACGGATTCTGCTTGGCCACTGCTTGAACTTTGTATGAGTGGAAGTAATGCCTCAATTTCTTTGATGCCCAAATCACTGCAAGGCAGATCTTCTCTACTTCAGCATATTTGATTTCATAAGCCAGGAACTTCTTGCTGAGGTAATAAATTGCAAATTCCACCCCAAATTCATCCTCTTGAGCCATCATGGCGCCCACAGAACTGCCCTCTACTGCCAGATACAGGATAAGCGGTTTGATCGGCTGCGGCGGCCTTAGCACTGGCGGATTCAACAGGTATTCCCTGATGCTGTCAAAAGCCTTCTGGCAGTCTTCATTCCAGACCACAGGTTGATTCTTTCTAAACTGCTTAAAAACAGGCTCGCATATTAAAGTGAGCTTGGCAATAAATCGGCTGACATACTGCAGCTTACCCAGGAAACTCCTTACATCCTTCTCTTTGCCTTCTTCTCTGCTCTCCCGAGGCTACTGACCTTAACTCTACTGGCGGCAGCCTAACAGGCTCTTCTCGTCTTTCAGGCCTTTATTCCTCTGGCTCATTCTATCTCACGGGAGGAGGAGGAGGAGGATTCTGTTGAGCATTCTATTGTGCCAGGGCGGTCAACATATTCATCATTCTACCCTCGAATTTCTCAAATCGCCGGCCCACTTCTTCCGCGATCATGGCCTTGGTGGCGTCATCCCCTCTAGGCGAGTTTCCCATCTGAGATACAGTACCGCTAATTTCTGATAAGATTTTTGGTAGAACCTCTCTATCTGACAGCTCAGATGTGGGAACTCGGATCAGTCGTCTGGTTGGTGATCTAGTCCACCTGGGCAGAGCTATGATGGCTGCAGGGACAAGACGTTAGATATGATGCATGAAATGTAGGTGTAATGCAAGGTAGTGATATGCAACACTCACAGAGCATAAGCAAGCAAGTAGGTCCTTCCACCCTTATTTCTCCCACACACGTGGTCGTGCAGTCTCTTTCCTAGGTGGGATTAGCCCAGGGGTCAACGAGGGACCCGATGGACACGCATGGTGCGCGGCTGAAAGGAGCTAAATTGAAGTATAATTTAGTATTTATTTTGTGTGAATTTATGTAATTAATCATGCTATTATTTGTAAAATTTGATTGATATGTTAAACTATGTTTATTTGTATCTGTTGAGTGTTTATGTTGTTATTTGTGTTATTAGGTGAAGAAACGAAGAGAAGAAGTAAATCGAATGAGAGGATCATGAAAGAGGAACAGGTCACGCCGTGACCAGGAGTCACGTGACGTGACATGCTAAGAAGAAAGAAGAGGAAGGAGGGAAAGAAGAGAAGGAGCTGCCAGAGACGAGTCACGGCGTGAGCAAAGGTCACGCGACGTGACGCATGAGAGAAGTCAGGAAAGAAGAGGGGAGGCGAGGCAACGCGAGACGTGAGCGCCAGTCACGCCAAAGGCGCGAAGAATCACGGCGTGAGCAAAGGTCACGCGACGTGACTGGCCAGAGAGGGAAGAGAAAACTGAAAGAAAGAGAGAAGGAAGAAAACGGGCAAGCGTGTTCTGTCGCGATCGCGACACCGTTGCGAGCGCGACAGAGGCGACCGTTGGACGGTTTTCAGCCAAAAGTCACTTGAAAAGTCACTTTTTTTTCACCAAAATTTGCAACCATTCTCAAGGGACATCTTCAAGGGACATCAACTTTCAATTATTATCTATAAATATTATTTTAACTGTGATTTTTAGTGTGGAATTCTTATTGAGTAATTTTCTGTATTTTAGTTAAACAGTTTTCTTTTCTTTAGTTAATTTTTCTTAGTTAGTTTTTATGATTTGAAGAAGAAGATCAAGGAGAAGAAAATCTATTTGAAGAGTTGGGAAAAAGGGTTGAAAGGCTCCTATCTTAATTTCTTATCTTTTATTTCTTCTCTTAATATTTAATGAATACTAATTTAATGAATTTGTTCATTATTGATATTATTTCTATTTCCATCTACTTTCATAGTCTTTCATTGTAGATTCTTTATTAATATCTTCTACATGATCTTTACAAGTTAAAGTAATTCGAGAGTTTGCTTTATCTGACATTTAATAGAGATTCATTATCAAGGTATATTTTGAGAAATCGGTATATTGAGATAATTGCTATAGGTTAGTGTTTATTCTTAAAATATGTAATTAGAAACCTTTAATTCATTAATGAAAATTGTGAATTAGAATTTTAATTATATGTTTTAGGCATTTTAATTCATGTCGAGAGAGTGAGTTAAAAGTTTATTCTAACTTGGCTTGCATAAAAAGATGAAAGATGTTAATCTAAATGATGGAATCAAGTTCATTGTCTTTAATTCTTCATGATTCATTTTATCTTCTTTTGACTATCATTAACTAGGTATATTTAGTTTACATATTAAATTAGATTAAAATCAACTCTACCATTAATTAATCATTGTAAACAAGATTAAAATCAATTAGTAATAGTGTGTAAAAACGTTCCTCGTGGGATCGACATCTTAAGTACTATGGCGGTACACCGTATACTTGCGGTATGTTGCATCATTAGAAAATGCACAACAAGTTTTTGGCGCCGTTGCCGGGGAATGGTTGTTTGCCATTATAAAAATTGATTTATGATTTTGGATTACAATATTTTGTTTTGTTTTAATTTGTTTGTTTTTTTAAATTAATAGTGTGTTTTATTTTTGGTTTTACAGGATTTTGAAAGTTCATGCCTAGTACAAGGAGTTCTTTAGAAGAGCTTGAGCCTTTAAATCCTGAAATTGAGAGGTTTTTATTGAGTAATCGGAAATCCAATAAAAAGAAGAACAAAAATAGGAGATCAATTATCATGGCTGAAGAAAATCCACCAAGATTGATGGACTTTGCCACACCTGCTTTGAGTGGTGCTCAACAAGGAGTGGTAAGACCAACGGTAAATGCCAATTAATTTGAAATTAAGCCTTCATTATTACAAATGATTCAAAATAGTATTCAATTTTATGGTTTGGCAAATGAGGATCCAAATGCTCATTTGGCAAACTTTCTTGAGATTTGTGATACCTTTAAGATAAATGGGGTTTCGGTTGATGCAATCAAGCTTAGGGTTTTTCCATTCACTTTGAAGGATAAAGCAAAGGCTTGGTTGAATTCCCTAACAAGAGGATCTATAACTACTAGGGACCAATTGGCCCAAGCATTTTTATCCAAATATTTTCCATTAGCCAAAACTGCAAAAATCATAAAGGATATTACTACATTTGTTCAAAATGATAATGAATCATTATATGAGGCTTGGGAAAGATTCAAAGAATTGCAAAGGATGTGTCAACACCATAACTTGCCAAGAGAATTGTTGATGCAAACATTCTATAATGGAGTTAATCCTACCACAAGAGGAACTATTGATGCTGCTGCTGGAGGATCTTTAATGAGGAAAACAATTGATGCAGCATATGAGCTTTTGGAAGAGATGGCAATGAACAACTGTATGTGGCCTTCTGAAAGAGTAAGAGAGTATAATAATTCTAATGTTAGGGAGATACATTCAGTAGATTCTATGGTTGCATTACAAGCTCAAGTTGAGGCTCTAACTCATAGAGTTAATAGCCTAGGCATGGGAGGTAATGTATCAAATGCTTGCAATGTGTGTGGTCAAAATGGGCATGTTAGTGGCAACTGCACTTTAGGCATAGCTAATAAAGAGCAAGTTAATTTTCTTCAAAGCCAAGGACATGGAAATCCTTATTCTAACACCTATAACCCTGGTTGGAGAAACCATCCTAACCTTTCATGGGGAAATAACAATAATAACCAAAATAGGGGAGTAGGATATCAACAACCACAAGATAGGTTTGGTGCTTTTGAAGGAAAACTTGATAAGTTTATTGAGGAAATTAATTATAAGATGAATTCTCAAGATGAAAGCCAAAAGAAACTTGAGGCAAAAATTGATCAAATTTCTAAAAATCATGCAGCCTCTATTCATAATCTTGAGGTTCAAATAGGCCAACTTGCTAATTCTTTACCTTCAAGAAATCTAGGATGCCTTCCAAGCAATACTGAGGAGAATCCTAGGGAGCATATTAAGCCATGATATATCTAGTTCTTTTATTTAGGTTACTTAGTTATTTTATTTATGTTTTGTTCTTTGTTTTCAATTTGTTTATATATTTTTATTTTATAGATTTTCATGCTACTAACACATTTGTTTTTATTTTACAGCTAATTTAGTAAGATTAGAGTTGTTCAATTATAAAATAATTAATAACAAAATAATTAAATAAATAAATAAAATTTTTTTTTTTGCAGACGTTGGCTTCTGTCGCGATCGCGGCAAGTATCGCGATCGCGACAGAAGGCATTGATCGCACCAGCAAGCGATTTTGGCATGGATCGCGTCTCGTGATGAAGCTTCACGTGACGTGACGTGTAGTGATCGCGGCAAGCATCGCGAAATCGCGACAGCAGGATGGCAGGAGTCGCGTCTCGTGATGAAGCTTCACGCGACGTGACGAGCTGAAGAGGGACTTCGCCCAGGTAAGGTCGAAGCGTCACGAGTCGTGACGTTGCCTCACGACGTGATGCGTGATCAGGTATGTTTTAAATTTTTTCTTTTCTTTTCTTTTATTCTTATTTCACTTATTGTTTTTCTATTATTTGGTTTTGTTTTCTTTTCTTTTCTGATTTAGAAGATTTAATTTTAATTACATTAACCTAATTTTACATTTAAGCATTAAAAACACAGAAAAAGGAGAATTAAAAGCGGGAATTTAAATTTTAAAACCCTAAAAGTCGTGACCCTTCATTTTCTTCCCTTTCTATTTCATTTCAACTGTACATTTTTTGTTCCTCACGCTGGTCACGAGATACAGACCCTCATTAGAAATTTTTCTTCTTCATCTTTTCTTTCTTCTTCTTTTTCTTTCTTCCACAGAGGCTTTCGAACTACCATTTCCTGTTTTCCTTTCATTTTTCTTGTTCTCCATTTTAGCATTCTATTTCTCTTTTCTTTTCTTCAAAAGACTGCCTTAGGGATTTCGGGTTTTGCATTCTAATTACAGGTTTGTCAGTTTATTTTCATTTTTCTTTTTTATTTCTTCTTTCCCTAAACCCAGTTAATTTCTGCATGTTCATGCATAACTAAATCACATTTCGTTTATAGTTATTCTCTGTTTACATTACTGTTTCGTTTATCTATTTTGTTTTCCTTTTGTGTATTTGGTTTTGTTTATTTCTTCATTTGTCTTCAGATTTACTTCTCTATATTTATCATTGTCTGTTTACCCAACAACAATCAAATATGGTGAGAACAAAGAATCCCTCTGTTTCTCGAATTGAACAAGAAGAGCAGGAAGGTGAGGAAGTGAACATTGCTGCTCATTATGGTGCCTTGTTTCCTATCTTCTCTGTAGATGAAGGCAGTAGGTATTTAACTCTTCGTGATAGGCATTTGATGCAATGTAAGTATTTTCCTGACTCTTTACTTAATCAAATTGGCATGCTAGAAGTAGTTAATGATATGTTAAGAGTATGTGGGTTGTTTAAATTTGCCTCTATGCATGAAAATGTGCGTCCTGATTTAGTTTCAGAATTTTATACCACATTAAAAAAGAATGATGATAATGAGAATTGGTTAGATTTTAGGATGGCTGGTAAACCTTATACTTTAACCTATTTTATGATGAATAGGTTATTTAGATTTTCTCAAACGGGTTTAACTGAGCCACCTAAATCGTTTAAGCCACATGAATTTTGGATGTTTTTGACTGATTTGCAAACACGTTATAGGGCTAGGGATGCTAAATCCATGTTTATTAGAGATTTGAGATATTGGATTTTGCATAGGATTTTAGCTTCTCTGGTTTTTAATCGGTCTGAATTCAATAGAGTTTCATATAATGAGTTGTTTTTGATGTGGTGTGTACATAAACGCAAGGACTTATGTTGGCCTTTTTGGATAGTAAGTCAATTGTTGCAATGTGTACATAAGCATGATTCGCCTTTAACACATGGGCATGTTATTTCTAGTATTGCAAACAATTTAAATGTTGATCTTGATGCTTACTATAGAGTTTTTCCTTGCCATTATTTTAATAAGAATATGTTAGTTCGTGGAGAGGTTGTTGGTAATAATTTTCAGGAAATTCCGGCACGTGCTCGATCTTGTTGGAGGGATATTGCTGGAACTGCTGAACCACAAGTAGAGGCTCAAGAAGATGAAGAAGGTGAGGAGGAGGCAAGTGACGATGAGGAGATGGCAGATATTCCACCTGCTGCGGCTGCTGCTCCTGATATTGGCTCATCCAGCCATAACATCCCCTCAATGTTCTCTAATATGCAAGAGCAATTATCTTCCATTGAGCGACGTCAAAGGCGTTTGGATTACAAGTTTGATAGCTTCCTCACCCAAGCTGGATTTGTGGTTCCCTCACCTCCACCATCACCATGATAGGGGCGTATTTCTATTTTTTATTTTATTTTATTTGTTTTATTTCTTTTACTTATTTTGTTTTGTTTTTGTGTATCATTCCTTCACATTGAGGACAATGTTGGTTTTAAGTGTGGGGGAGTGACTGTGTTGTGTGTTGTGATATTTGTGACTGTGTTTGTGAGTTTGTGTAGGTAGTATGTATGTAAATTGCATGATTATTTTTGTTTGTGTGTTTTTATATTTCAATTAAGTTTTTAGTAAACTTTATTATAAAGCATTGTTTATTTGATATATTGTATAGGTTGTTAAGTCCATTATCTTTTATGCTCATTTTTATCAGTTTTTCAAAATTTTTTTTGGGATGTGTTTTAAGTTTTTCAAGTTATTTGGTTTTACTTATTTCAACATTATAGATTATTTAGTCTCTTTACCTACCATGTTTTTAAAGTTAGAATTTGCTCATTTTGTTTAAAATTTTAAGTTTCTAGTTGCCTATGGAAATTATAGCCATAATACTTGCCCTTATTTCTTTTCAATAATGGATGAGGACTTGAAAAAATAAAAAGAAAAGTCAAAAGTGGGATGGAGCATAAAATGCACCTACTTAAGTTATAAAAAGAAAAAAATAGCAATATGTACATTCAAAATTTCAAAAATATGGGATGGAGCGTAGAACGCACCCATATTAATTTCTCTTGCTATGCATGGAATTAAATGAAAAAATATATATATCCATGTAAGAAAGAATATAAAAAATAGTCTAAAAATGCCATGAGATTTGATTAAGGGTAAGTGAGCTTAAATTGTCCTAAAAGGTGACTAGCAATCTTAAATTTTTAACTTTTATGATCAATTTTCTCTCTTTTAAGTTATGTTTAGTTTTTGAGACTTTATATTCTTTATGTTGGAGGTAGTAAAGTTAGAAAACTTGTTGAATTTTTAATGCATATTTTGAATTTTGATTTACTGATATGTGTGAGTGTTTGAGATAGTTGAGCTTTACAATTTTAGTATACATAGCTAAATGAATAGTATTTTGTAATTATGTTTACTGGCTATTGAATTTGCTTATTTGTTTTCTCTTGCTTGAGGTCAAGCAAGGGTTAAGTGTGGGGGAATTTGATAGGAGCTAAATTGAAGTATAATTTAGTATTTATTTTGTGTGAATTTATGTAATTAATCATGCTATTGTTTGTAAAATTTGATTGATATGTTAAACTATGTTTATTTGTATCTGTTGAGTGTTTATGTTGTTATTTGTGTTATTAGGTGAAGAAACGAAGAGAAGAAGTAAATCGAATGAGAGGATCATGAAAGAGGAACAGGTCACGCCGTGACCACAGGTCACGCCGTGACCAGGAGTCACGTGACGTGACTTGCTAAGAAGAAAGAAGAGGAAGGAGGGAAAGAAGAGAAGGAGCTGCCAGAGACGAGTCACGGCGTGAGCAAAGGTCACGCGACGTGACGCATGAGAGAAGTCAGGAAAGAAGAGGGGAGGCGAGGCAACGCGAGACGTGAGCGCCAGTCACGCCAAAGGCGCGAAGAATCACGGCGTGAGCAAAGGTCACGTGACGTGACTGGCAAGAGAGGGAAGAGAAAACTGAAAGAAAGAGAGAAGGAAGAAAACGGGCAAGCGTGTTCTGTCGCGATCGCGACACCGTTGCGAGCGCGACAGAGGCGACCGTTGGACGGTTTTCAGCCAAAAGTCACTTGAAAAGTCACTTTTTTTTCACCAAAATTTGCAACCATTCTCAAGGGACATCTTCAAGGGACATCAACTTTCAATTATTATCTATAAATATTATTTTAACTGTAATTTTTAGTGTGGAATTCTTATTGAGTAATTTTTTGTATTTTAGTTAAACAGTTTTCTTTTCTTTAGTTAATTTTTCTTAGTTAGTTTTTATGATTTGAAGAAGAAGATCAAGGAGAAGAAAATCTATTTGAAGAGTTGGGAAAAAGGGTTGAAAGGCTCCTATCTTAATTTCTTATCTTTTATTTCTTCTCTTAATATTTAATGAATACTAATTTAATGAATTTGTTCATTATTGATATTCTTTCTATTTCCATCTACTTTCATAGTCTTTCATTGTAGATTCTTTATTAATATCTTCTGCATGATCTTTACAAGTTAAAGTAATTCGAGAGTTTGCTTTATCTGACATTTAATAGAGATTCATTATCAAGGTATATTTTGAGAAATCGGTATATTGAGATAATTGCTATAGGTTAGTGTTTATTCTTAAAATATGTAATTAGAAACCTTTAATTCATTAATGAAAATTGTGAATTAGAATTTTAATTATATGTTTTAGGCATTTTAATTCATGTCGAGAGAGTGAGTTAAAAGTTTATTCTAACTTGGCTTGCATAAAAAGATGAAAGATGTTAATCTAAATGATGGAATCAAGTTCATTGTCTTTAATTCTTCATGATTCATTTTATCTTCTTTTGACTATCATTAACTAGGTATATTTAGTTTACATATTAAATTAGATTAAAATCAACTCTACCATTAATTAATCATTGTAAACAAGATTAAAATCAATTAGTAATAGTGTGTAAAAACGTTCCTCGTGGGATCGACATCTTAAGTACTATGGCGGTACACCGTATACTTGCGGTATGTTGCATCATTAGAAAATGCACAACAGCGGCGAAAAACCGGCAGCATAACACTCCTATGCTAATGTACAAGCGGATGGATAATGATCGTCACGTATTTGGACGTTCCATAAATTTCGACATGGCCCTACCGGGGCATGATAGCCTTTGGCTAGGTTACCAAGGGAGACATCTGGACTCACCCAATACATGAGGATCCATACAACAAGCATGGAATTAGGGTTCATTTCACCTGTGGAAAGTAACTACGGCCATTACATGAGCTTTGGACAAGGGAGATCCCTGCTGACAGGTCTAGCTCATCATGAGCATAGCGACCGATCGGGTCATCATTTTGATATACCATTTGAGGTACGTGACTTGGGCTGGTGATTATCCTTAACACTTCCCCAAATTGAGTGAAAATGAGGTCGTGCTTCAGGAACGCACCGGGGCTAAAAGTGTAACACCCCAACTCATACGTGGACGAACCCATCCGCAATGGAGTAGGAGGCCGTACGAGTAGGTGTGTTACCGGACTGAAGCGAGACAAAGCATACTAAAATATGGAAGAATTTAAAATTTGAGGAGTATATTTGGACATGCATATTTCGCAAATGCGCATACACTAAGCAAAAGCATACAGTTGTGAAAACTTACAAGCATACAATAGAAGTTATTCTCCAAACTTTGCTATACAGATATTTACATGACCCAGAATATAATATAAGTATCTTTACATATTATTACATATACATATTCATCAGAATTACAAAATCCAGGCTACAGAAATTAAACAAAATCCATTACTTCTAACTCCTATGTGGCCGACTCTGCAGATACGCGACTCGAACAGAAGCAAACCTGCCACCTGCACGGGGAAAAGAACCCGTGCTAAGCGATAACGCTTAGTGGGGAAAACAAACATAATAATATGGACGGCCATTCACAATGGTCGTCAAGGCAAAATACGTTCAATTGGCAATTGCGAATATTCAAAACATATATCTAAACAGACTTGCATAATAAAGGCATTCATTCGGAAACTCACACATATAATCATATACATATATCAGGAATGGGCCAAAACAGTCATAACCCAAAACACGACACCAGTGTTATCATGCTGAGCCACATACCCAATAAAATCATCCAAAACACCACACTTCTGCTGCACAACTCTAATACATAGCATATCATGCTGTAAACACTCCCATAACGGAGACTGAAGACATAATCACATCATTTCACATTCATATCAAAACCATGCAGAAAGTACGATTACATCTTATATACTTACCCTCACAACCGGTCTGATTCACATGCTTGTACACAATAAAACCATGCTAAACTCATATACATAAATACATCGATCGAATCATTTCAAAGCATTCAGAAACTAATAACAAATCACATGCCAAGTACGGATAATCATGTTAACTGAAAAGTCATGTTCACTAAATACATATTTACTTTCTGAAGCCCGTAGTCATATTCATATACATATAAACTGATTCTTACTCATTCAGAAATCACATTCTGATGACTGTTTCAAAACAGAATAAAACAAACCATCAAAATACCTGCTGACTCATAATAGTGGATAACGAGTACTCATGAGGGAACATATAGCCCGATCTCTGACCGGGTAAACCTCAGAGGGAACATATAATATAATGTACCATACAGGTACTAGTCGAAAAGCAACATCATCTTTTTCCACATTCCAAAAACATTTCATATCAAAGGGTTCGCGAGGAACCAGTCGTGGGACCTGATCAGGGTCCAAATCGTTCAAAGGACGCTGCAGCTACAAAGACTCTATTAGGCATGCCTAACTATCCACTAGACTGACTCTCGCAGGTCATGCATCATACAAATCATATTTCACATCATATAATTTATATCATTATACATAATCAGCAATAGGTGAAACATATGAGTAAAATCATAAAGTCAGTAATGCATCATACAATTTACACTTAAGCATATCATAGTAATCTTAGAGAAAGATCATAAATATAGATATGCATAACACATTCAGTTATATTAACATACTTCATGACATAGTCAAAGAACACACCTAAAGGCATCACAAGTTCGGAATTCAAACATTGAAATCACCAAAGAAAACTCATTTAACATAACACATCTGTCGCGCTCGCGATGTCTGTCGCGCTCGCGACAGAGACCATAGTCTCTTCGCTGTGCGCGCGCGACGAACTTCGCGATCGCGGGAAGGAGAAAAAGGCCCGGCTCTGTCGCGCTCGCGACAGTGTCGCGGTCGCGACAGAGGACAAGCATTGCTATCGCGGGGTCGCGACAAGTCGCGTGCTCGCGATAGCACAGGCCAACAATGTGCTCTGTCGCGATCGCGACGGTTATCGCGCTCGCGACAGAGAGCAGACAAGCTATTGCTATCGCGGGCTCGCGATGGCATCGCGGGCTCGCGACGGCACAGCATCGACATCACCGGTCTCTGTCGCGCTCGCGACAGTGTCGCGATCGCGACAGAGTCATGATTCCGAAAATCTGCAGAATTTTGCAAAATCTTTCCTTCCTCAAACTCACCCACAAACACACGAAACACATCCAAAAGTCTCTTACCTCATCTCTAGCCAGTCACACATTATTGATAACATAATCCAACATTCGTATCAAGTATTTCAATCAAACACGCCATTAACAATATCCATATACACAATCTATAATAATAACATTATTCGTCAATCATCTCAATCGCACTCACATTAATTGCATTCGTACATATGGTACGTCATTCTAAGGTTACTCATGAGACCATCACAATATAGCACTCATCAATAAACAAACCTTCATAGAGTTATATCTATTCTTAATTACTAGTTAAATCACCAATCTTAATCCTATTCATAGGTTTTTCCCAACAATCATTACTTATATAGTCAATTAATTACCCTAAACATGCATAATTACTAATGGGAAAGATACGGGATTGATCCGGGTCAATCCTAGACTCAAAAATATAGAATAAAAGGCTCAAAACATACTTTTCTGTCGCGAGGTCGCGACCCTTGTCGCGCTCGCGATAGAGGCTCGCCTCAGCTACCAAAACGGACTGCTTTCTACTATAAACTAGTATCTCGAAAACCGACCTCTAAACATCGTTTTTAGGAAAAGTGGTCTTCTTAACAAATGTTCTTCTACGTCTTAGCTTTCAAATAAAACAAGTTTCACATCAATTGGACATCTACAACTCCAGATATTCACTCCACAACCCATACTGGTCAAACAACCCGACACAACAGGGAAACTACATTTGTAATCAATTTTTCGATGTCTTAGAGCGAGAATTCGTCCAAGGCTATTTCTGAGACATTTAAATTAATGGAAATCATGGTTCTAAAGATTCCAGAATCACATGATTTGGAGTTCTAAAACTCACAATACAGCCTAATTACTGAAGAGAGGTCAAATGTATTCCAACCCAGTTTCACCCAAAAACCTACTCACATGCACAATTGAGCAATTAAACCAACACTCACTACCATCCTCATCTATCAACAACCACACAATCAAGAAACTTATACCATACATGAATATATGTATATATATAAATTCATATATATAAACATAAAGTTTCCCAAACCTGGATTTGCGATTCAAAACCTCAATCTTCAAGAACCCACTCAATCAAGTCTTAGCTCCTCTTCAAATCATTCAAAACTCGCACAAACAAACCCAATAATCACTAAACCAAAACTCTAACTTACTCAAATCGAAAGCAAACTAGAAGAAAAAGAAGTTCAAAACACAATAACCAAAACCTAACCACTTACCTCTTCAACCTTGCTCCCAAACTCTTCCAAAATAGATCCAACTCATACACAACCAAGAGAAAGAATGCAAGAAACGGGAAAGGGAAAAGAAAAGAGAGAGAACGGGAAGGAGAGGAGGGCCAAACGTGAATCTGCCCCTTTCCATTATTCTTTTCCTATTTCTCTTTCTCATTTAGTGCACACACCAACCATTCCACTTGTCACCATCCTAAAGGTCCACTTGTCAAAATCTTCAATCCCGCTTTGACTTACTCCTACATGCACCATACACTAAACACACACAATTAATTCTTGAATAAATATCTTCAATACACCAAACACCTCTCACACAATATCATTTCTTAGCCCACTCACATCCTACTTCCATATACTTCAAGCATACTCTAACAATTCCTTATAAGCCACTTGTCATCATCCTACAAACCCAAGTGTCACAATCTTATCCAATCACTTCCTACATACCATACACATGTTCCACTAGATAATTCATTCACTAAACTTATTTAATTATTTTCTTAGCAATTAAATCCTTATTATCCATATTACTCATGCATAAATTACCAAAATACCCTTCACTTAACTGACTTAGCTGCCGATCCCGACTAAGCCCGTTTTGGGGTGTTACAAAAAGAGGGACCAAACTAGCATATTCTAAGGCTCTAATGATATGTGAATGCGATTTTGAGAGAAAGCGAATTTATGAATTAAATTTTAATCATAAATGTTAAGCAAGGTATTTTCAAATTGAAATCTCGAACCATAAACGTCCCCAGCGGAGTCGCCACTGTGATGCTCGCCGGATCCCCGCGGCCGCCCATGGGACCGCCCGCTCGAGGGCGATCGGAGCATTTGTGGGTCCGTTGACATCTTGCAATAAATCGCAAGTGCGTCTATGTTGGGCAACAAGGAGGTTTCATGGAGTCGCCACCCAATAGAACATTGGGAAAGTTACTCTCACCTCGGAGAGCTTAAGACTGCGCTTTGTATCCATTTTGGGCCAGCCAGTGGGGTGTTGACTAGCCTAATGGTAGTGGGATTCTAAGAATTAAAGGACTTATCCCCAGGTCCTTGGTTCGAATCCCACGGAAGGCAAAAATGCACAAGGGGTGTGTAAAGTTCTGTGAGTAACGCACCGCAGCTCTGTCTGTTCCGTCCTCCTCCGAGCATAATCGGAGTCGAGTCTGTACTGTGCGGGCTCGGTCGTTACAAAAGCTTGCAAAGTAACTTACCAGAAGAACCTGCAGTCTCCTTCGAATCCTTGCTAGATGCTACAAACTCTGAAGACACTCGAGAAGATCTGAGCAAATCCTCCACATCCTTTCTAGCTTGCCTAGCTAGACTCTCACTCATCTTCTTAGGACAACCGGCAATCCGATGTTCCATACTGCCACACCTGAAACAAGCACCTGAAAGCTTCCGACATGGACCACGATGTCGCTTCTGGCAGTGCTGACAACTTGATGGTACCCACTTCCTACACTTGTTCCCATGTTGCTTCTGACATTGCTGACACATCGAAGTTTCTTGAACCCTTTTCCCTGCTGACACTTCAATAACCGATCCTTTTCTCTTATGAGGAACATGCTGAACAAAATCTTAAGAAACACGAGGAGTAGTCAATCTATTCAAAATCCGAATCAATCCTTGTACTAATGTCCTATCATCAGAAACACGACCAGAATCTTCAACTGGAAGGCGCTCGGAAACATTCTGATCAGCACTAGCTCGATTCACACTTTCCGTTATCTCACCCACATTCTCACTAGGATCAGACTCCATCTAGACACGACACAAAACGAGACGCATCTGCAGTAGGCCACGACACAAAACCGACTCTCATGCAAAGACTCAACACAAAACAAACAACATACCCAGAACCATCAAACCTGGGCTCTGATACCACTAACTGTAACACCCCCATCGCCGTCCCCGTTGGAAGGACGCCGACGGACGCGCTACACGACGCTCACATATACAGATGCACACATGCACAATGCGGAAGCATACATTCACATATAACATACATATGAAAATATGGGTTAATTAAAAACTTACCTTGACTTACCTTGCGGTACAGACTGAACATGCAATAATTCACGCACATGCAGGCACTAAGCCAAAGCATATACAGAAGCATACATATAACCATTCAACGGAAGCATAAACGGAATAGCTAAACATAAAACATACTAACTATTACATTCCCAAAAGAAAACTCAAGATCGAAACATAATTAATTACCTATACCACACTACAAAATTACAAAAGCTGAAATACAGAAGCTGAACAAAATACAGAACTTCTAACTCCTACGTGGCCGACCTTGCAGAAGCGCGACTCGAACAGAACCAAACCTGCCACCTGCACGGAAAGGAAATCCGTGCTAAGCGATAAACGCTTAGTGGGGAGAACACACTAGAATATGGACGGCCATTCACAATGGTCGCCAAGGCATAACACATTAAAATGGCAAATGCGGATATTCATAACATATAAATAATCAGACTTGCATATTAAAGGCATTCATTTCAAGACTCACAATCGAACCATAACTTCATGTTCAGGATAGACTAAAACAGACATAATACAATACACATTACAAGCATCATCATGCTGAACCACATACTATATCTCGTGCATAAACCTACATGGGTAGCAAATATCAACATCTTACTGTGCAGAGTCACAAGAGCTTTACTCATGCAATTGACATAACTAAATACCCATGCATGAACTGACAACCAAACCATCATGTTAAGAATGCTAGCCATTTAACATACTTAGACATGCCAAACACATACACTAGTCAAATATCCAAAGGATAACATTTAGAGCTTCACCATACCGCTGCGCAACTCTAATATATATAAAGCATCATGCAAAAACACTCTGATAGCGGAGACTGAAGACGTAACCACTTAGTATTACATTCATATCATCATCATGCAGAAAGTATAATAATCATCACATACTTACCATCACAGCTGCTTCGGTTCACATGCTAATATATATAACAAAACTATGTTGAAGTCATATACTTAAATACATCAATCAAATCATTTCAAAGCAATCATAAACTTATAACAAATCACAGGACAAGTACGGATAATCATGTTAAATATAAAGTCATGCTTACTTAAAACAGACATACATTCTGAAGCCCATAGTCACATTCATATGCATATAAACTGATTCCTGAAATCCTTATCAAGCTCAAATGGATATCACATTCGAAGGCTAAAACATAATCTATATAAGCATGCTCATATAATAAAGCCATACAATCAGTATTTCATAATCATATTCATTCAGAAAAATCCGATATACATTACATTAATATACTCATTCAGATAATCCACTTATAGACAAATCAGATCAGAGCAGTTTAGATAAACATTCAAAGAACACCTGCTGACTCTAGGTAGTGGATAACGAGTGTACAGACAGTACTTTCCGGGTACGAGCCGATTACAGACAGTACGTTACGGGTACAAACCGATTAAGCCGTTATACTTTAACTTTCACAGATATTTTCACAAGGGACCTTAAACAAGATCCAATACAGAAAAGGGTTCGCGAGGAACCAAACGGGGACCTGATCATGGTCCAAACAGAACTATGGGCTGCAGCAACAGACTCTATTAGGCATGCCTAACTATCCACTGACTTGACTCTAGCAGGTTATGCGTAACCCAATTTACATTTCGAATCGCACAATGCATATATAATCAGCATGCATACACAGAGAACGACAGACATTTAAATATTCTCATAAAGTTGGTCACAAATCATACAATTCGCATTGCAAAACATATTACAGTCCATACATTTTAACATTAAACAATGTTCTAAAGCATGCCAAGAATCAGATTAAGAAGCACTACCATGCCAATGATTATTAATACAAAATCCTAATCATGCAGTAGGTGAAGATACTAAGCATAAACCATGCATAGTCCAAATTGCATTTAACATAACACAATGAGCTCCAAGGCTAAAGCATAACAATGTATTCCGACATCAGCCATAATATTCAAATAAGTCTGGCATAGCAGGATGCCAATCATACTTCATACAAGTCAAATACTGGAGCATGCAATAACTCAATTGATAACATCAGCACTATTCATCTTTCTAAAGTATAACAGGAACACATGTTGAATCATATTATGCTAAAGACCAAGGACGCATCATCATAATCGAGGAAAGTTACAGCATAAACTTAAGCATAGCAAATTATTCTTAAAGAAGAAACAGACTAAAATATGCATAGCGTAATTCACACTAAGACAGAGCATGTTTGGGACTTAAACAATCGGAAAGTCAGCATTCACAATTCCTTCGCATTCAGAATATGACGTGAAATACATATCACAATAATAAGCATATTAAAGTCCAAACCATACTGTTAAAATCCCACAATCATTCAATAGGATTACTATATTCCAAAACTGATTCCAAAATACTACATATAACTTATCTTAGATAACATATTATTAATACCAAATAAATTGGAATAATCAGTCATATCATCAAGATAATATAACACACAGTAAGGAAAAATACCATAAAAAGCGTTTGGAAATCATTTTTATAAAAACTGGACACTTGGGAAGGAAAAACAGAAGCAAAACAGAAGATCTGGGAGACCTCACGTCACGTGAGGGTTGCTCACGTCGCGTGAGCATAGCTCACGCCTCGTGAGCAATCTGCTCACGTCGTGAGCATTGCTCACGTAACATGAGCCTAGCTCACGTCACGTGAGCTACTTCTCTTGCCCTCTTCTTCTTCCCCGAAATCGCAAATCTGCACATTCTCCATCGTTTTCCAGAAATCCATTCTAAAACCCTTCAGAATTCATTCAATCATGCATGAACTCATTCTTTATCACACAAATACATAACACAACATACTCAAGATCAATTTAACTCAACATTCCAGAAATTAATCAAAACAATTAAAATCAAGCATAATCACACTCCAAATTATTTCAAGAACAGAAACCCTAAAATCACAGCAAATTAAACTCAGCACTTTTAATTCAATCTTATGCCTGCCTTAGTAACACATCTAATCACATAGGTCATGCATAAACACATGCCAAACATACCAAATTCCAGAAATGCAAACACATATACATCCTAAGTGAGAAGTAGGGCAAAAACACTAAGAACTTCAAATGCAATAAACAGAGCTCCCAAACCTGGAAATGACGATCCAAAATCACGCTTCAAGATCACTGCTCAATTCTTTCCTTGCCTTTACTTTGCTCTTCCTTACAATCCAATGCTTGCACAAATAGGAAACCACACAATCCTTAGCCAAACCCTAACTTAACCAAAACAGGAGAAAGAAGAAGAAGAACAGGAGCACATACAAAATCTTAAACCAACATACCTCTTCAAGCAAAGCACAATCCAAACCAAACACAACTCCAAGCCAATCGTGAAAGAAAGGAAAAGCAGAGAAAGGAGAAGAGAAGAAGAGGGGCAGGCGTGAGAGGGGAGATCGGGTTGCAATCTGTGTTTTCCTCTCTCACTCTCTTACTTTTCTTCTTTTCTTCTTTCAATGCCTACCTAACAATTCACTTGGCAACATCCAATTGGACCCCAAACTCCACTTAACATTTCAAACCATGGCACAATACTTGAGTCATACCCAAACATTTCCTTAATAAATATCTTGTCTTAATGCTCTTTAGTCCTTAGACAAATTACACTTCACTCACTTACACAATTCTTTCCTTACAACTTAATTATCTTTTCAATTAGGTCCTTAACACTCTAAATTTCTCAAACACAAATTACCGAAATATCCTTCCGATCCCGACTTAGCATGCACAATCCGACTAGGGCTATTTTGGGGTGTGACATTCTTGATTATTAATATTTTTGTATGTGCATGTGAATCTTAATTTTAGCTTTTGTTATAAATTTTGTAGGTCATCAAAATTTTGGACAGGCTTCTCAAAAATCTTTTAAATAGAAGTTAGTATAGAGAGTTAATGTTTTCTTGGAGTTATAATAAATAGAATGCTATTCAATTTGTAAATATGACTATACTTTGTAACTTTTATGTTTTAATATATGAAAAGAGTTTATTATATTTTTGTATAAAATATGTGAATGATATGTACCGTATATGTAATATTATAAAATGGTTTATATTTTAAAATAGCATTTTGGTATCCATGTGTGGTGTTTATGATAAATCAGATGGTTGTTTGTTAATTGTGAATACAACTAGCAAAGAAAAAATTCAGTCACTAAAAGGTATCTTTAACGACCTGAATTTCGTTCATTGAAAGTGAACCTAATCGACAAAGTGAAAATCCGATTGCTAAAAGGTATCTTCAACGATCGAAATTCCCTTCGTTGAAAGTGAACACAATCAGCGAAGGGAAAATTCGGTCACTAAAATATATCTTCAACGATCAAAAATCTCTTCCTTGAAAGTGAACACAATCAGCGAAGGGAAAATCCGATCGCTAAAAATCACTATTCAACGACCGGATTCAATATTCGGTCGTCTATACCTTTAATGAAGGGGCTTTTACCGATCGAATTTTTCGGTCGTTATAGGTCATTAACAACCGAATTTCCCTTCGTTAAAGAGCATTTTTCTTGTAGTGTGTGGGAATTTTTTTATTGTGAGAATTGGTTATTGGCTTAATATAATGATATGTGTGACATGACAAGTATGAATAATAAGACATGAAAAGCATTTATTAATTAAGATTGTCACTCTATTTGACCATGTGGATGATTATGATTAAAATATTGCGTTTATAATCAATTTTATATATGTATTAAATGGGATTTTTAAGTGTGATTAGAACATGTAATTATATTCATATGATTTGGTTATGATTAATTATGTGCAATAATTGAGTAAAATCATTAAGTATGCTTAGTATAGGTATTTATGTATACATGATCTGTTTGTTTTGAACGTTGTATTATTGTGTGTATTGTTTGATGACTGCTGTGAGTAGTCATTCATGTTATGTTTATTTTTCCCCACTAAGCTTTTGTGCTTAGCATGGGTGTGTATCCATACAAGTTTGGAGTTAGTCATGTCGCCGAGGATAATCCGCAGCTGTTGGGCCAACAAGTCTGTAGTAGTTATTATTTAAAGTTTATAGTCAACTTTTGTAATGTAATTCCTCATTATTGTTTTACTAAGTGATTGGTATGTAATAAGATTTTAATGAAAAGTGTGATGCCTATTATATGATCGTCTTTTGTATTATGTGAATGCTTTATTATTGAAGAAAAATTTATAGTTTTGCTTCTGGTATTGTTCCTAGCGTGTTTTTGCTTGTAGCATTCTTCACTTATCATCGCATACTGCTTATATTACCATACAATATGCTACGTATGGGTAAGGGGTGTTACATTTAATGGTATCAGAGCATAGGTTTAGTCGGTTCTGGACAACTGGGAGTTTAAAGTGTGCCTGTATAGTTTTGTGTTGGCCAAAGCAGATGTTCTCATTCTATATTGGTGGTAGAAATTGTAAGTTCTGAGCTGGTTAGGTGTAAAGTTAGTAAGTGATGAGCTGATGGATCACAAAATATTTGTTTGGATTATTTATAGTTGAAAGATATGAAAGCTGTGCATCAATTGTACTATGAGAAAGTTAGTTAAGGAGTTTCTCCTAGTATGGTTTGAATTCTGAAAAGAATTTTTTTTTTATTTTAAGGGAATGCGGAGTAAGGATGTAAATGATTGTGATTTGAGAATATTGGTGGCACTCTGTGCGTCTGTCAGCCATCTTAATTGAGATTATTTGAACATAAGCATGTGTTAGCATGGGGATGGAAAAGTACATTGCCACTGCATAAATCGCATTTGCATCATTTTGCATACATAAATCATTATACATTTATTTCACTTGCATCCCTCATTCATATGTGAAAAGCATTCTGATTTAACTCAATTAAAAGTGGCTGGCAATCTGTGCATTGAGTATAAGGTGGTTAAGTGGAGATATTAAGAAAATGTAAAGTGTTGGCTACCATTAGTACAGAAAGTGAATAAGTAACTGATGTGAAAAGATTATTTTACAGGCTGAGTTAAGAAGTGGTGACTAAGAAGGTTAATAGCCAATGTATGAACTAGAATAATAATTAGTGGAGTTTGGCAAATTGAGGTATTAGATATTATGGCGATAAGACTCTGCATGTATATGTAAGTATGTTAAATAAGAAGCCTATATGTTAGATCCCAACTGATGATGTGATTATAATTGTGATGTGTTAGGAATTGAGTAGTGACTTATTGCGATAAAGTTTAACAATTTGATAAGATAGTTTTGACGAGTTCGAATTTGACTTTGTTTAAGAATATTTTTCGGTAAAAGGATATTGAGATGTGATAAGTGAATGATGTAGTGTATGAGAAGTGATACGTTATGAGTAAAGTATATAAGATATTTAATAGTGGAATGGTAACGCCTAAGTGTGGTAGTGACAAGGAATACGATATGCGAAAAATCCGATATTTATGAATTTTGAGGAGGAAATTCTTTAAGGAGGGAAGAATTGTAACATCTTGAAATGTACCCTAGAAGGATGTGTACATGTCTAGGGATTTTGGTGATCGAAACTGTATGATTTGGTGGTCAGAGTGATTAAGTAGGAGAAAAGACATGATTAGAATTAAGAAAAAGGGTAATTAGATCTTTTTGTATATATGGATTTAATAGAATGGAAAAATAACTATGAGAGCTAAATATTGAGAATGGATTAGTTATATGCCGAATGTATATGAGTTGTGGTGTCAGGTGTGCCGAAAGGATGAATTCGGTATTAATGCAAAAGTTTCGGCAAGTGCGACCAATTTCAAAATTGTAAGGTATTAATTTGGGGACTTAATTGAAGGGGATAAGGATTTAATTGTGGGCCAATGTAAGAATTATATATATATAGATATTATGCTAATGTAAGATTAAAGGAGAGTTGATGTGTAACACCCTGAACTGGCCCTAGAAGAATTACAGAAATTTGGTTCAAGAAATCAAATGTTGAGTGTGGGAGCCCTGTCACGAGCATGACAAGTGTCGCGGGTGCGATAGAATGCTCCACGGGAAGCCTAGAGGAAGTTGGATTATTTGATGTACATCGGACACGTGGCGGCGTAAGAGCATGACAAGTGGCTTTATAGGGGAGTGACATGTGGCAAGACTAAATAATATTAAAAGAGGATTAAAAGTCAAAGTGGGGATATGTATGTATTAATTAAAAGTAATAACATTAATTTGAATAGTAAATGTGGGATAAGCTTGGACCATCTGCTTCCTTTTTTCCCTTCTCACGTTGGATTTCCTTGGCTTTTGGCCTTGTGTTTTTCTTTCTTTCTTTGGGCTTCCTGTTGTCTTTCTTTTTGTTCTTTCTTTCGTTTGCTCATTAAGAGAGAATCATTTGGTTTGGGATGAAAAGAGTGGGTTTTTGAGAAGAGCTGTGGACAAGAGACTGAATAAGGGCAAAGAAAAGGGTCGAAGTTGATTAGAGAACAGAGTCAAGCTTCCTAGAGGTAGGGATCGTGTGTGAATATCATTTTGATTGCTTATGGTGCTTATGATATGTGTGTATATGCTTATAAGTATGTGAATTGATCAAGAGAGTTGTGTGTGTAGATGATAGAGTTTTATTTGGCAAATTCTGCTTATTTGTCATATGACCTCTGTGTGTTATTTTTGTCATAAGTATAATTATAGAAATCTTAATTGAGTGATTCTTGAGCCAAGAGAACTATGACTTCTATACCTATAAAAGTCTCATAAATGACCTTGAGCAAATTATTGCTCTACGACCCTAAAAATTGGTTAAAACCGTAGTGTCCCTGTTTGGGTCGGGTTATTTGAACAGTATAGGTTGTTTAACTTATATCTAGTGTTATAGATGTCCAATTTACCTACAATTTGTCTCATTTGAAATTTAACATCCAAGGGAACATTTGTTAAGAAGGAAGTATCGCCTGAAAATGAATTTTAGAGGTCGGTTTAGATGATACAAATTTGAAGTGAAAAGCAGTCTCATAAAGGTTCCTGACGGAGCCTTCTGTCGCGAGCACGACAGTGGTCGCGATCGCGACAGAAACACTTTCTTCAGCATGTTTTCCTAGTCGTGTTGTGTAGTGTGACTAGGAGAGAAAAGGAAGAGAGAGCACGAGTCGTGCTAAGGAGCACGAGTCCTGCTCTTAGAGGGAGGAAAGTGAGAGCACGTAATGTGCTCCAAGGAAAAGAAGGAGTGAGCACGAGTCGTGCTCACCAAGAGAGAAATGTGGGAGCACGAGATGTGCTCCAGTTGTGTGAGAGAGTGAGCACGAGTCGTGCTCCTGCCTCTTCTTCTCTGTTTGTCCTGTTTTGATCTTCTGCTTTTGTTTTGAGTTATTATAGGTTTATATGAGTTTTGCATGTTACCAATTGGTCTGTGTTTGGTTTAAAATTATCTTTTAAACCTCTTGCATGATAAGTAATATTAAATGTACATGAATTAAATGCTTCTAAATTTGATAAATGCATTTAAATTATCTTGATGAATTGATATCTGTGTATAGTGGGTGTGAGTGGTTTATTGAGCTTGATTACCGTTATAGTGGATAGATAAGCATGCTTATAAAGGGATTATCGAGGGCAGCTGCCATGATTCTGCCCCGTTTGGGCAAAGCGGGTCGACCCCCGAGAATGGTCATTTAATAGAGATAGATGAAAATGTTTTGTGACTTCCATCCATCGAAAATATTTTATTATAGAGTGTCTCGTATCCACCATGAAAGGAATTCAGGCTTGTTAATGTTATGTAGTGAATTTGAGATGTTTAAAGAGTATTGTTCTGAATAGATGCTATAATACATGAGTCATGTTTAAGTGCATTATAGTTCTGTATACAAGTGTATGATTACATGAGTGTGTTTACATATATGTGGACACATGATAGAGTATATTTGAATAAATGAGATGTACAAGTTATAGTGTGCATGAATTAGTGAAAGAGTAGATGTTACTTATATGTGAGCTCAGAGTATTTAATATTTGAGCATGCAACCTATATACCTATAAGAGCTATATGCACGAGCTATTTGATTTTCTCAAATGAAATGTGTGATTTATTTGTGACTTTGAGAAGAAGTCCTTTGCATTATCTTCATCCCCACTAAGCGTTATCGCTTAGCAAGGATGTTTGTCACCGTGTAGGTTTACAGGTTCGGATTAGTGAACGGGCATCTACAGGTCAAGGCCACGAGGAAGTTGCTTTACCTTTTTGTATAAGACAGAGACAGAGTTGGTGATGTTTTGAGTAACATCATTATGTGATAAAAAAAATTATAGTTCATATGTAAATGTTAACTGTATTTGTATATGTACCGAAGATATATATGTATTAAGTATAAAGCTTTTGTATTATGTACAGTGTATATATATAATCAAAGTATTTTTGTTTGGGCCCAAGTTATTTCTATTTATTTATTTTATCTCTTCCGCTAGTGCATGTATATGTATGTGTATACGTGTGTACCGCGTGGTGCCTCGATATTCCTTACCGGGGGTATGGGGGTGTTACATTTAGTGGTATCAGAGCATAGGTTAGAGGTTCTGGTCTATAAGATGTAGAGTATAGGTTAAATGTCAGAGTTTGTCTAGAGTTGTGGCCTAATGCAGATGTCGTTTGTGTAAAGTATAGATGGAGTCTGACTCACATGAGAGCGTGGAAGAGATAGCGGCAGATGTGAATTGGTAAGAGTTCGAGGTGACACTCTATATTCCTGTCAGCTATCTCCTTGATTCGTGTGAACATAAGCATAGTGAAACATGGGGATGGGAAAAAGTTCATTATAGTAGCTTACATTGCATTTTCGCATCATTTTGCATACATAAATCATTACATGGCCATTTCATCCGAATCCCTCATTTGTATGTGAAAAAGTATCATTGCATGCATTTTATTGAGAAAAGCTGACAGGATATACATCGAGTGACTGATGCTTAGAAGTAGTGTATAGATTAGAGAGCAGGGTGTTAAGGAAAGTGTGAAGTGTGAACGATTTGCTAGCTTTATGGTCTAAGTGATAGTGATTTGGAGATTGGTTTAAAGATGTTCCTGTATAAGTGATTGGCGGGAAAATTTCGAGGACGAAATTTCTTAAGGGGGAGAGATTTGTAACACCCTGAAGTGGCCCTAGAAGAATTAAAGAAATTTGGTTCAAGAAATCAAGTGTTGAGTGTGGGAGCCCTGTCGCGAGCGCGACAAGTGTTGCAGGCGTGACAGAATGCTCCACGGGAAGCCTAGAGGAAGTTGGAATATTTGATGTATATCGGACACATGGCGGCGTAAGAGCATGACAAGTGGCTTTATAGGGGAGTGACATGTGGCAAGACTAAACAATATTAAAAGATGATTAAGAGTCAAAGTGGGGATATGTATGTATTAATTAAAAGTAGTAGCATTAATTTGAGTAGTAAATGTGGGATAAGCTTGGACCATCTGCTTCCCTTTTTCCCTTCTCACATTGGATTTCCTTGGCTTTTGGTCTTGTGTTTTTCTTTCTTTCTTTGGGCTTCCTGTTGTCTTTCTTTTTGTTCTTCCTTTCATTTTCTCCTTAAGAGAGAATCATTTGGTTTGGGATGAAAAGAGCGGATTTTTGAGAAGAGCTGTGGACAAGAGACTGAATAAGGGCAAAGAAAAGGGTCGGAGTTGATTAGAGAGCGGAGTCAAGCTTCCTAGAGGTAGGGATCGTGTGCGAATATCATTTTGATTGCTTGTGGTGCTTATGATATGTGTGTATATGCTTATAAGTATGTGAATTGATCAAGAGAGTGTGTGTGTAGATGATAGAGTTTGATTTGGCAAATTCTGCTTATTTGTCATCTGACCTCTGTGTGATGTTTTTGTCATAAGTATAGTTATAGACCTCTTAATTGAGTGATTCTTGAGCCAAGAGAACCACGACTTCTATACCTATAAAATTCTCAGAAATGACCGAGAAAATTCTTGCTCTAAGACCCTGAAAATTGGTTAAAACCATAGTGTCCCTGTTTGGGTCGGGTTATTTGAATAGTATAGCTAGTTTAGCTTATATCTAGCGTTATAGATGTCCAATTGACCTGCAATTTGTCTCATTTGAAATTTAACATCCTAGGAAATATTTTTTAAGAAGGAAGTATCGCCTAAAAATGACGTTTAGAGGTCTGTTTAGATGATACAATTTTGAAGTGAAAAGCAGTCTCATAAAGGTTCCTGACGGAGCCTTCTGTCGCGAGCACGACAGTGGTCGCGATCATGACAGAGACACTTTCTTCAGCGTGTGGGGTGTTGTCCTAATCGTTTTGTGTAGTGTGACTTGGAGAGAAAAGGAAGAGAGAGCACGAGTCGTGCTAAGGAGCACGAGTCGTGCTCTCAGAGAGAGGAAAGTGAGAACACGTAACGTGCTCAAAGGAAAAGAAGGAGTGAGCACGGGTCGTGCTCACCAAGAGAGAAATGTGGGAGCACGAGATGCGCTCCAGTTGTGTTAGAGAGTGAGCATGAGTCGTGCTCCTGCCTCTTCTTCTCTGTTTGTCCTGTTTTGATCTTTTGCTTCTGTTTTGAGTTGTTATAGGTTTATATGAGTTTTGCATGTTACCGATTGGTCCGTGTTTGGTTTAAAATTATATTTTAAACCTCTTGAATGATTAGTAATATTAAATGCACATGAATTAAATTCCTCTAAATTTGATAAATGCATTTGAATTATCTTGATGAATTGATATCTGTGTATAGTGGGTGTGAGTGGTTTATTGAGCCTGATTACCGTTATAGTGGATAGATAAGCATACTTATAAATGGATTATCGAGGGCAACTGCCATGATTCCGCCCCGTTTGGGTGAAGCGGGTAGACCCCCAAGAATGGTCATTTAATAAAGATAGATGAAAATGTTTTGTGACTTCGGTCCATTGAAAATAATTTATTATAGAGTGTCCCGTATCCACCATGAAAGGAATTCAGGCTTGTTAATGTTATGTAGTGAATTTGAGATGTTTAAAGAGTATTTTTCTGAATAGATGCTATAATAAATGAGAGTCATGTTTAAGTACATTATAGTTCTGTATACAAGTGTATGATTACATAAGTGTGTTTACATGTATGTGGACACATGATAGCATATATTTGAATAAATGAGATGTAAAAGTTATAGTGTCCATGAATTATTGAAAGAGTAGATGTTACTTATATGTGAGCTCAGAGTATTTGATATTTGAGCATGCAACCTATACACGTATAAGAGCTATATGCATGAGCTATTTGATTTTGTCAAATGAAATGTGTGATTTATTTGTGACTTTGAGAAGAAGTCCTTTGTATTATTTTCATCCCTACTAAGCGTTATCGCTTAGCACGGATGTTTGTCTCCATGTAGGTTTACAGGTTCGGATCAGTGAACGGGCATCTGAAGATCAAGGCCACTAGGAAGTTGCTTTACCTTTTTTTATAAGACAGAGACAAAGTTGATGATGTTTTGAGTAACATCATTATGTGGTAAAAAAATATAGTTCATATGTAAATGTTAACTGTATTTGTATATGTACCGAAGATGTATATGTATTAAGTATAAAGCTTTTGTATTATGTACAGTATATATATATAATCAAAGAATTTTTGTTTGGGCCCAAGTGTGACGCGCGCCGGATCCCGAGCGCCGCCCTTTCGGACCGCCCGCACGTGGGCGATCGGGGCATTTACGGGTCCGTTGGCAGCTTGTGAATGAATCGCAAGTGCGTCTATGTTGGGCAACAAGGAGGTATCATGGAGTCGCCACCCAATAGAACATTGGGAAAGTTACTCTCGCCTCGGAGAGCCTAAGACTGCACTTGGTATCCATTTTGGGCCAGCCAGAGGGATCATGGAAGGTGAACTCCTCACCCTAAGGAGCCTAGGATTAGCGCTAAAGCCTCGTGACTCAAGAAGTATCTTGAAGGATGACCTCTAAACACTTGAGCCCAAAGACCAGAGTTGGGTCCGGGATTTCTCATCTATTTCTACCTCAATTATTTTATGATCAAATTTTAATATCATTAATTCGCTCTCTCTCCACACTATGCAATTGATTAAAAGGCGCACTTATTCACATCTTGAAAGCGATAAATGATCAAATAGATAATGAGAGCAATAGATTACAATAATACAAGGAGCGGAATACAACTCCCTTTTGTAAATGTGCGAAGCATGCATAAATCGGGGCATTGCTCATTTTGAGGACTTTGGTCCTCGCATGCATCATTATTAAAATTGGGGATCTTTATTTGTGATGATCTTTATTGGATGAAAATAGGGCATTGGACCCTTGCTTTTGTGTAAACCTCATTTTATTGAATATAAAACGTTGAGTCATTCTTATATATTAACGGGATATGAAAGGAGTATATTCGTATACATAAAATAATCAATGAATAATAAATGAAGAAAAAAAATTAGGAGGATTAGGAAACTAAACCCGATGAAGTCCTCCAAACATTGTGGGCAGCCGCTCAAGCTCGAGATCATCCAAGAGGATCAATACACTCATAGGAAGTTAAGAGATGTTAATATACATAAAATTAACATATAAGAGGTCAAAAAACTTGGAAGAGATGAAAAACGATTTAAGAAGATGGAGACAGAACCCACCGATGGCCTTCCTTGTTTGACAGACGGGCGTCGGTTAGGGTATCCGATATGCCCGTTTGTCACTCAAAGAGGGGCGTCTGTAGGTGGGTGACCGACAGGCGTCGGTGATAAATATGACCCATCGGTCAACACTGTCTCTGAAAAAGACAGAATGGAGAGAAACCTTTTCAAAGTAAAGAAAAGTGGGTTTTATCCCAAAAGGAGATGAGAGAGTCAAAAAACAAAAGAAAATAAAGACAGATACCCAAAAATTCCACAAAATGAGAATAAATATGAGGTGAAATGGAGAAAGGATCCGGAATATTTACCCTCAGATAATAGCTTCGGGTGAGATTCTTGTGTTGGTTAGAGCCCCGCGCGTTCCACGAGAAGCAAAGATGAAAGATTAAAGAAAGAAAATGAGATATTTCTTCTTCAACCCCTCAGAAAATTGATTTTGGAGTCAAAATCTAAATAAAACTAATTAGCTTTTAGTTCTTTTTGACTGATTTGATCCTTGGTTAAATAGATTTCCTTAGAAAATGTGTTTTGTTGGAAGAGAGAGAAAATTTGCTTGAAATTGGGCAGAGTTTCCTCCTTTGAAAATTTTTCCAACCCTTTTCAAATGAAAATTCGGAGCTTTTATAGCCAGACACGACCGACGGGCGTCGGTGCATGGGGGCGGGCATCGGAAGAATCCTTCTGACACAAGGATTCGTCCGACGGCCCTGCCATATCCACCGACGGGCGTCGGAAGGGTTGCTTGCTCCGGGAAACCAGGCGGCGTTCTGACAGGGGCGGTGATTTTCTGACGGGCGTCGGAAAATACCACAAGCTGTCGGTGACTCGAAGCGACGGGCTGACTTCACAGACGGGCTGGCCGTCTGTGGAGGACAAAAAGCTTTTTGACTCGAAAAAATCTCTGTTTTCTCCCCCTCTGCCCAGGAATGGTAAAAAGCCTCATTTCTTGTGGAACGTGGGACTAAAACCTCCAAATCCAGCCCTTTTATACAGGCTCGGATGCTGATCTCATCATAGGGTAACCTCTGATCCAGACCGCTCCGGGACACGGTGCTTACAGTTGCCCCCAGTTTTGGAGCAGCTAGTGCACAAGTGCCTAGATAAGCCAAAACTCAGAGAAAGGTCAGAAAGTAAGCGTACATGCGACGGCTTTTCACCCTCCGTGCCTTCGGCCAGGTGGACCTCATCCCGATCCGCTCGGCGATGCGAAGATACTTCCATCGGTCTTGTCTCGACCTGTAGGTACCTGGCGGGATGCAGCATGCTCTGACTACAACCTCGATCTGGTGAGATGCAGCATGCTTTGGCTACGATCTCAATCTGGTGAGATGCAGCATGCTTTGGCTACAGTCTCGATCTGGTGAAGTGTGGTATGCTTTGACCATAGCTTCGATCTGGTGAGATGCAGCATGCTTTGGCTACAGTCTCGATCTGGTGAAGTGCGGTATGCTTTGACCACAACCTCGATCTGGTGAGATACAGCATGCTTTGGCTACAGTCTCGATCTGGTGAGATGCAGCATGCTCTGGCTACAACCTCGATCTGGTGAGATGTAGCATGCTTTGGCTACAGTCTCGATCTGGTGAGATGCAGCATGCTCTGGCTACAACTCGATCTGGTGTGGGACCTCCGCTGGGTTCCTTGTTCTAAAAGAGATCTTTTTAATCGATGTCTATGTTCGGATCGGTATTTCTCTGTACCTGTGTGATGAAAGATTTTATTAGTTCATGTTTGAGCGGTTATCTTTTAACCTGTCTATTGATGGCGTGATCTTGCTTTATTTGCTATGCCATGTTTCGTTTTTTTTTTCCTGAGCTGCCATTGATCATCATTTTTGTTTTTGTTATATTGTCATTTTTATTGACATATAAGTAAATATGAGAACATACACTTCTGTGATGTGATTAAACAATTAACAATCGAATGATCATGCAATAATGAAATAAACGTTTCACTAGAAATGTCATTTTTGTACAGTGTATATACAAAATAAAATATATAAAAGATAACAAAAATAACTCCCTGAAGATCAGAGAGGTGTGTAGTCTGAGGGCTCATCGGGATCCTCGTCATCCGATATATGCACGGTCCCTGATGGAGGTGGAGGTGGAGCTGGCTGAGCCGTGGAGGGTCCCGCCTCGTGATCATGGGCCCGCCTGAAATGGATCTGAGCATAGCCATCCAAGAAGGGCTGGGTACAGGTGCTCATAAACCCTAAGGTCTCAGAAACCTTGTCTCCCAACTTCTTGAAGGCTTGGCTCAACTGAATGGTCTGCTCGCTGGCGGCCTTTCTCCTCTGCTCCAGGCTCTGCTCCATCTGCTCTCTAAACTCCCTCATGATCTGAGAAAGAGGTGGGAGAATCCCCTCCATCGCCTGGACGCGGGACCTCAGAGAGTCAAGTGACTCATCAATCATCTGTAGGGTCATATCGACCCTCTGAGACACCTGGTCCTGTGACGTCCTCAAATCATGAGCGAGCTGCTGTCTCAACTCCCTCTGCCCCTGAGCAATCTGCTCAAACATCCTCATTTGCTCCCCTCTAAAAGCCTCCAGGACCCGAGCCTGCTCCTCCCTGAAAACCTCCAAGGCCTGAGCCTGCTCCCGAGTCGTATGCTCCATGTAGCCGGCCTGCTCTCGGGCTAAGCGCTCCACCGACTGGGACTGCTCCTGAATGGCAGCCTGCTGGCGATCCAACCTCTCATGGATAACCCTGTCCCTCTCGTCCTACCGCCGCTCTAAGGCTGTAAACATGGAGGTGAGGAGCTGAGAGAAGTCCGGCTGCACAAGCTGCTGCGGTGCTGGCTCTGGTGGTGGTGCCGAGGAGGTGGATGCCCCTGGGTCACCTCGAGAGTACGGGTGGTACCTCTCGGAGGGCCCGTGGATAGACCTCTATACCCTGGCGCTTGGTGATGGGACTGGAGTTGGTGCTCTGGACGCCGGTGAAGCGGCGAAGAGGTCGTCCATTGTGATCTCGAAGTCGAAGTCCGAGGGGGTCCTAGGTGGCTCCTGCTGCTGTGGTGGAGGCATAGTCTGTGGCTGAGGAGGCTGATGCTCTGGCTGAGGCTGGGGCTCTGGCTGTGGCTCGGGCTTGGGCTGTGGCTGTGGAGGCTCTGGCTATGGCTGTGGAGGCTGCTCCTCCGGGTGCTCCGGGTGGTCTGGATCTGCACCCAAGGGTGGGAGCAAGAACATCTGCCGGGTCTCATGGATGGTCAACACCCTGTAAGCCTCTGCCTGGCCCGAAATCGGGGAGATCATCCCCATCTGTACTGCCACCATGGAATCTACATGGATCCCCTCCAGCAAGGGTCCTCTCAACCTCTTGGGGTTAACCCCCAATCTCAAAAGTAACCGAGTGATGACTCCTCCTACCATCACCACCGGTGTCAACCCTCTGCTGACTCTGGTCAGGTTGGCCAAGATCTCGTGGCTAATATTGAGACACTGGCCTGCCACCATAGCCCAGAGGCTCCAGATCTCGGCCGCATTAAGCGACCCTGGATTACCAGCTCGATCGAGGTACGAACTGGAAAGCACTCTGTGCAAATACCGGAGTGCATGAGACACCAGTACGGTGCTCTTCGCTGTATCGTGATCGTACAGCACTCCTGGTATGGCAATGACCGCCCAATGGGTGCGTCTCACCGCTCGCCGCGGGATCTCGACCCCCTCCTCTCTAGGGAGCCCCATGGCCTGAGCAAACCTCTGCCTGGTGATGCTGAAATGGTCGCCGTCGAACCAAAACTGAATCACTCCTGGGTCGGTATCTGCACTCTGAAAGCCGGCATAGCGGAGAGTGGCCAAGACCTGGCGGGTGGCCTCTGGAAATGTCTGGAAGGAGGGCTCAAGGAACTCCCTCCACCCAACACCCTCGGCAAGTAGATCGAACTCTAGGGCCAACCCTAGGGCCTCTAGAAATGGGCGGGACACAAAACGACTGGCGCGAAACTCTACCTGAGCCAACGCTCTATACCTCTGAGCCGACTCATCATCCATCCAATCCGGAGCTATAAGCTCGAGCTGTGCCTGCGGTGCTCTACGTCTAGGAGGCATCCTGCAAAAGGGAAGAGATTAAACATCAAAAATTTGGCAAAACAAATATTTTAAACTTATTTCCTAGGTGAAGGCCGATTCAGGCCTCACCGGGGCAATATGCGGCCCAAAACAAGATAGAGAATTGATAAACAAACGAAAAGAGCAAACATCCTATCTAAGGAAGTATCTTAATGTGGCTCGCATGCATCATGGCAACAGCAACATGCAATCGGCATGGAAATAATTAAAGTGAATAAGAACGGGCTTTCTAGGTCCCAGGGCATGCATTGTACATGAAAATATTCGATTCTTGAATAAATAATAAAAATTTGGGCAGCACCCCGGCAGGGGTATGCCCAACCTCCTGCATGAAAAGGCAAAAACATAGGCCTCAGTCCTCAACAATAATACATGCATGTAAATGGGACGCACCCCGTCAAGAGTGTGCCCCCAACAACACAAAATAATGGCCTCAGGCCGCAAAAGCAATATGTGCACAGAATGGTACCCTAAAAATGTAGTTCTAAAGCACCAAAATTATAGAAAAATTCTATTTCTATGTGATCATGCAAAAAAATCAGGTTTAATTGCACTAAAATAAAAAAGGCAGCATTCTCCCTAAATCCCTAAAGCATTTGGAATTTTATAAACATTTCCAAAGTTGAAAGGAGAAGAAATGAATTAATAAATTAAATAAAACTCAAAAGAAAGTAATTATTTACTTACTTGTAGTCGCGAGAAGTGTAGAAACTGAAGAAAATATAAATATCAAAGCACCCGGTGAGTAAAAAATGCGAAAATATGAAGAAATCGCGAAAAAAGATGAAAAAATGCTTGAAAAAAGGCCAAAAAACGCAAAGAAAAACGGTTTGGGAGAAGAAATGAAAGGGACAGCAGCGTTTGCACCGTCTGTCACTCGCCCTTATATAGAATTTCTTGACCGACGGGCAGGGCGTCTGTACCAGCGACCGACGGGCTGGCCGTCTGTCATGCAATAAATACGAGTTAATGCGCATGATGAATGCAATGCTGACGTATGCGTGTGCCAGGTGGACTTCCTTCCGACGGGCATGCCGTCCCTGTGGAGAGGCGGGCAGGCCGTCTCTTTAGAGAGGCAGGCAGACCGTCTCTGTAGAGGGACGGGTAGGCCGTCGGTGACACTTTCCTATAAAATCTTACAAAATTTTTGCTCTTCTTGTCTCTTTATTTTCCAACATCTCGAGCCTTTTATCTTCCTCAAAATGTCTTCTCCTCTTACCCAAAGTATGTACCGTATCTTAGACGACAAACATACTTGGGGAGAAGGCGCCCTCTTCTCTCTGTCTGGGCTAAAATATCTGTGCCGGGTGAAAATCGACCAGAACCTCCTCCTAGCGGTGACCCACTTCTGGAACCCCCGGTTTCACGTCTTCCAGTTCACCTATCAGGAAGTGTGCCCTTTGCCTGAAGAGTTAGCTTCCATTCTGGGAGCCCGGTTCCCTCCTAGTGCTCTGCCTTGCGTCCCCCGCTGCGGCTTATTCCAGACCCGGGATCTAGCCATGGCTCTGGGCATACCTTCTTCCAAGGCCATCCGGCTGATTCCTCCGGGCCCTTCCTTTTCTTTGGGGCCACTGATCGAGGCTCTGGATCAGTTGACTGACATCCCCACATATCGGGTAAGCGTCACATTCTTATTCTGCATGGTGAACTTCCTTATTGTTGTTCCAGGAGGTTTGACAGGTGACTCTCGTCTGTTCGGAATCTTGTGCGACTTTCATCTGGGATTGTCACCCCTACCACTTATCCTGGCTGAAACCATTCTGGGCTTGGACGCTGTGAGCTCTGGATCCACTACAACCTTCACCGGCAGCCCCTTATTGCTCCAGGTACGTCATTATTTTAAAGGTAGTACGTCCCTTATGGATTTTCACACTAGCTTTTCT
This sequence comes from Excoecaria cochinchinensis, assembly GCA_947683425.1. Classification (NCBI taxonomy): domain Eukaryota; kingdom Viridiplantae; phylum Streptophyta; class Magnoliopsida; order Malpighiales; family Euphorbiaceae; genus Excoecaria; species Excoecaria cochinchinensis. Next base: position 258,187 of record CANTUQ010000061.1, read on the forward strand.
TAGCGGGAGGTGCGTCCTTTCGGATTTTCACACAACCCTGTGCCTTATTTTTGCCTGAAGTAAATCCTACTAACTCCAGCGGCTTTTTCTCTTTCTTTCTTTTTCTTCTCTTCTTTCTTTTTCTTCTCTTCTTTCTTTTTCTCTTTTCTTTTTTTTTTTATTTTTATTTTCATTTTTTTTTATTTTCAGATCTGGCTGCAAGAAAAACTGAAGATGCTGTCTAAACCACCCTCTCGCGTTACTCCACAGTACTCGCCGAGACATTTCCTGCCGCGTCGATGACTGTATGGGTGTGTCACCGCTGGTGAAGGCATTACTAGGTTTGGCGAGCTGTCAGATGACGATATCAACTTTATGTCTACCTAGCTCCCACTGTCTCATGTGGTCATCGATGGGCCATCGGGCTGTGTTCCCCTCTGCGGCCTCCGTCAGGCCACCTTCTGCATCACCTCTCGATGTACACGATAGCTCGGGACGACCCAGGATGTAGTGAGGGTTCCCCTGTCTTTCTGAGGAGGAGCTCTCTCGGCTGCGTTTGCTTCTCGGTATCATGAGCTGTGGGGCAGACTACACGTGAAGACTATTATCCCGAGGTTCGGCAATCATTCTGCGTCTTTGACTAGCGAGTACAAGAAGTGGATCCTTAGTCCAGCGTCTGATAACAGGACTCGAGGGCTCAAACATCTGGTCGGCGAGAGCAGCAGCAGGACTTAGCTTAGCCTATATATGTATTTCTTTTGGTGCTACATTTCTTTTTAATGCAGAACTAGGGAATGACAAAAATGAAAAAAATAATATTCATTCTATTTCACGAATTTGCGTACATTTTCATATAATTTCAGCATACATGATCAGTTTTGGCATTTACTCAGCTGCTTACGCGCTGTCAATACATGAAACCGAATTTTAACAGCATCAACTCCTGTTACCAATCGGCCCTCTCGGGTTTTCACGATCGGACATTTTCTCTCATGCCTCTAATTTTTGCACAGGATGCCTTTTTTCGGTTTTCACCCTATCGAGGTGCCCAATTTTAGCATAGCCGCCTTTTTTCGGTTTTCGACTTGCAGGGCATTTTATTCTCTTCTTTTTATTTTGGTCTTTAGCCGTGGAACCTTTTGAGTCTATCGACATTGATCGGCTCTTTGAATTCATTCCCATCACTATCTGACAAGATTGCAGCTCCTTTGGACAGCAGCTTCTTAAGGATATACGGCCCTTCCCAGGTAGGTCTGAATTTCCCCCTGATGTCTGGTATCCCTGGCCTCATCTGCTTGAACACTAAGTCCCCTTCTTTCAGCGGATGCTTCCTCACCTTCTTCCCGAAAGTTCTTGCCAATCTCTTCTGGTAAATCTGATTATGATAATAAGCTCTCAGCCTACTCTCATCCAGTAAATTCAAGTGTTGTAACCTCTACTGCGCCCATTCGGCTTCCGGGATTTGGGCCTCCATGACCACCCTTAGTGATTTAAGCTCTATCTCTACTGGCAATACTGCTTCTGTTCCGTATACTAGGGAAAATGGTGTAGCGCCTGTAGACGCCCTTACCGTCGTTCTGTATCCCCACAGGGAAAAGGGTAACTTTTCAGCCCAGTCCTTGTAGGTTTGGACCATCTTGGACAGGATCTTCTTCATATTCTTATTTGCGAACTCTACTGCTCCATTCGCTTGCGGTCGGTAGGGAGAGGATTTATGATGCTCGACACCATACTTCTCGAGAAGCTTTCTGGTTTCTCCCATGAACTGCACCCCATTATCAGACACTATGTGATGAGGGAGGCCATATCTGCAGATCAAATTCCTCTCTATGAACTTGGCCATGTCCCTTGCGTCAATTTTCTTTAAGGATTCCGCCTCTACCTATTTGGTGAAATAGTCGATCGCGACTATGATGTATCTGTGCCCATTGGATGCCGTAGGGCGAATCTCTCCAATGATATCTATCCCCCAAGCAGCAAACGGCCAAGGTGATGTCAGGTTATGTAGTTCTGATACCGGCAGGTGTCTTAGGTCTGCGTACTGTTGGCACAACTGGCATTGTTTGACATACTTTGAGCAATCGTTGTCTATCGTAAGCCAATAAAAGCCCTGTCTCATGATCTTCTTGGCCAAGGTCAAACCATTCATGTGGGCCCCACAGACACCTGCATGGGTTTCCTCCATTACCTTGCGGGCTTCTCCTTCATTCAAGCACCTGAGCTGAATCCCATCCGACCGTCTTTTGTACAACACCCCTTCTAAGGATATGAACTGAGTAGATAGCTTACGTATCATCCTCTGGTCTTTTTCAGTGGCTTCTTCTGGAAATTTATTATTTTCCAAGTAATTCATGATATCGAAGTACTATGGCTTCCCATCTGATGCCTCTACTTCCATTATAGGCTCGGTTTCAAAACTAGGCTTATCAGAGCTCGAAATCAGCACCGGCTTCATAGTCACTCCTTCAGGGTTATCCCACATTGACACTAAGGTTGCCAATGCATCAGCCAGACGGTTCTCATCTCTAGGCACAAAGTGGAAAGTGCAAGTCTCAAACTGCCCACACATCCCTTTCAAATATTGAACATAGAGGACCAGTCGTTCTTCTTTTACAGCCCACTCACCTCGGATCTGGTTGATTACCAAGGATGAGTCACCAAAGACCTCTATGTTCCTTGCCCCCAATGCAGCTAACGCCTCTAGCCCGAAAGCGCAAGCTTCAAATTCAGCTTCATTGTTGGTTGCCTTGTATCTCAGCTTCTTAGCAAGGGGAAGTTTTTCATTATCTGGGGTTGTCAAGATGATTCCAACTCCGGCTCCCCTGTTATTCACTGCCACGTCAAAGTGCGACTGTCATCCCTGAACAGAAATCGCGCCTATGCTTTCATCAGGAAAGGTAAACTCGGGGGTGTCTCCTTGGATAGGATGTTCAGCGAGAAATTCGGCTACGGCTCGCCCCTTAATAGTCTTGCGGGTGATGTATTGCACATCAAACTCTTGTAGCAAGAGCAGCCACCTCCCCATCTTTCCAAGCAAAGACGGTGCTTCCTGCAAATATCTTAACGGATTCTGCTTGGCCATTGCCTGAACTTTGTATGAGTGGAAGTAATGTCTCAGCTTCTTTGATGCCCAAATCACTGCGAGGCAGATCTTCTCTACTTCAGCATATTTTATCTCATAAGCCAGGAACTTCTTGTTGAGGTAATAAATTGCAAACTCCACCCCAAATTCATCCTCTTGAGCCATCATGGCGCCCACTAAACTGTCCTCTACTGCCAGATACAGAATAAGCGGTTTGACCGGTTGCGGAGGCCTTAGCACTGGCGGATTCAACATATATTCCCTGATATTGTCAAAGGCTCTTTGGCAGTCTTCGTTCCAGACCACAGGCTGATTCTTTCTAAGCAGCTTAAAAACAGGCTCGCATATCGAAGTGAGCTTGGCAATGAATCGGCTGACATACTGCAGCTTGCCCAGGAAACTCCTAACATCCTTCTCTTTTTGCTGCACAGGCATCTCTCTGATGGCTTTCACCTTGTCCGGGTCAATTTCTATTCCTCTCTGGCTAACGACATGTCCCAATAGCTTTCCTGAAGTCACTCCAAAAATGCACTTCTTGGGGTTAAGTCGCAGATTATACTTGTCGATCCTGGTGAAGAACTTCTCTAGAGCTTCAAAGTGTCCCTCTCGGGTGGCTGATTTGACCATCATGTCATCAACATACACTTTCACTTCTTTATGAATCAGGTCGCTTAAGATCTTGGTCGCCATTCTCTGATATGTGGCCCCTGCGTTCTTCAGGCCGAAGGGCATGACCCGATAGGCATAGGTCCCCCACTCCGTGATAAAGGCAGTTTTAACCCGATCAGCTATCTTGTTCAGGATCTGGTTGTAGCCCACATAACCATCTCCAAAACTGTACATCGCGCAATTGGCGGCGCTGTCTATCAACATGTCGAAATGGGGTAATGGAAAATCATCTTTAGGGCAAGCTTTGTTCAGATCTCGATAATCCACACACACCCTGACCTTTCCGTTCTTCTTTGCTACAGGGACCACATTTGCCAGCCATGTAGGATACTGCACTTCCACGAGGAACTTGGCTTCAATCTGCTGTCGAATTTCCTCCTTAACCTTGTCAGCCCATTCCGGCCTTAGCCTTCTCAACTTCTGCTTCACAGGCTTGCAATCTGGGTAAGTTGGGATGGCATGTTCTGCCACATCTCGGTCAATTCCCGGCATGTCCTCGTAGGTCAAGGCAAAGACTTTTTCATGTTTTCTTATTATTCTCTCAAAATTTTTTCTCTCCTCAGGAGTTATGCTTGATGCTATTAGAATTTCTCTCGGATTTTTCGAGGTTCCAAGACTAAAAGGCGTTGTACCAGTGGAGTCAATGTCAAAAATTGATGGAATATGATCATGTTCATGCATGTTGAAATCATTAGAAACATCGCACAAATAAGAGAAATTGTTTGTCTTATTAATAATATTATAGTTATCATTTACATCATAAAAGAGTTCTGGAATAAAAAGACAGTCTAAACTAGAGTCTTCTTCTGCCACTCCCGAGGTTGATGCTGTTGCGGCTTGCTCACTGGCTTCCTGACTTAGCAGAGGCCCCTCAGGCTCGTCGGAGGAAAACTTCAAATTCTCCATTTTCAGCTCTAATTCTACTATCTTCTCCTTCCCTTTCAACCTGGCAGCTACCATCTTTTTAATAACGACCTCCTCAAGCTCGCATTTGTCCCAAGTGATACCCTGGGTCATAACTTCTTCATCCCAAAAGTCTTTGACAGTCTTGACAAACCCGACATGCCAGTCATACACATCGTTAAAGATTTCGAAGCCAGGGACGATCCTCCCCTCTACCCAGTGTGGCTCATCTTCGCCCGTATATGCACAAACTGAGGATGCCGGCACGAAGCTCTCTGTTATGTGGGGGATTTTACCCATTACCTTCCTCTTGCCGAAGCCACCTCTATACCCCAGACCTTTCCGGCTCCTTTGCCCTTGAGTAGTGATCACGGTTTGCAGTCCTTTGGAGTTTCTGCCTAGACCAACCCCAGGAAGATAATGCATCTTCTTCATCATATTAACCACAGCTGGGCTACCCACTGACCCGCGCTCTTCTCGTATCATGGATACATGGAAGCTGCTAAAGGGCTGATTGGCTATTTCCAGTGCTGAGACCTGGTTTTCCCTGGCCGCTTTGATAGTTACCACCTCCCCTTCATGTGGGAACTTTATCATCTGATGCAGTGTGGATGGCACTCCCCTTAATTTATGAATCTAGGGTCTCCCAAGTAAAGCTGAGAAGTTAGCGGGTATGGGCAGAACTACAAATTCAACCTCCACTTCAATAGGTCCTGTCTTGACCAATGTCTTAAAGGTTCCTGAGGCTTGCCTCCTCGAGTTATCGTAGGCTGTGATAGTCAGATCAGATCCACTGAGCATATCTTCATTTAAACCAAAAGCTTGCAAAGCTATCAAAGGGCACACATTGATAGAAGACCCGTCGTCCACCATAATGCAAGCAGTGTGCTTATCGTTAATCTGCGCTTTAATGTACAAGGGTCGGTTGTGGTTGCGGCCTTCAACAGGTAGGTCGGCGTCAGAAAAGACCAATCTCTCCTCCGATCCTCCCTTAATTAAACCCAAAAGTTCTGACGGGGAAATAGTGGTGGCGACTGTGGCCTCAACCAAAGCTTCTACTACCTTCTGCCTATGAGAGGGGGATTGCCTCAACATATCCCATATGGATATTTGAGCTGCAGTTTTCTTCAACTGTCTGACAATCTGATTCTCCTCTGGCTCTTTCTCTGCTGATGGCTGTACCGGCTCAGGTAGCTTCGTAATCTCGGGGATAACCCTTCCACTCCTCGTCACAGCCCCTATCTCTCCTTCGTCTCCATCGGAGCCCCACAAATCAAGGTTCATTCCTTCTTCATCCTCGGCTTCTCCACCGCTTTCACTGCTGGACCAGTAATCAAGGGTCGCCACAACTGCCTTCTCCTCTCTATCCCCAAGATAACCAGCAGCAAACTTCTCACTCCCATATAGATCTTGTAGCACGTACCACTCTGGCAGGCTAGATTGGATCATAAATACGGGTGGTGGTACGGCATTATAATCGGGCTTCTTCTTGGTTTCTCTCTTCTCAGGGTCAGAGATTTGCTTGCTATCAATCAAGTCTTGGATAGAGTGCCGGAGCGCTTTGCATTTATCTGTGATATGGCCTGAGTGCTGGTGGAATGCACAGAATTCGTTATCTTTGTGTCCAGGTTTCCCTTGTGTCAAAGCTGGCCTAGGAGCCAGAGGGTTCAATTTTCCCTCCTTCATTAACCTCTTCAAGACCCAGGATAATGGTCTCCCCAAGTTCAAAAACTTCCTCTGGGTGGTTACCTCAGTAGCAGATACTTCACCCATTCTTCTAGTGCTGTTACTGGGACCTGCCGGCCTGCTGGTTCCTTGACCGGGGTTAGTCCTTTTGGCGAAATTGTCATTGTTAGCTTTCCGAGATAAGAATTCTCCCTCTGCTTCGATGGCTATATCTTTGAGAGATTCCCAGTCCTTCAACCCCTTCATCCTCAACCCCTCTTTCAAGTATGGGCTTGCATTCTTAATGAATAGACGAATCTGATCCTGGGTGTCCGGCTTTTGGCGCATCTCCATTACTCGGTTCCGCCATCGGGTGAGATAATCATGGAAAGATTACCCGATCTTCTGCTGGAGTAGCTCAAGATCTTTCAGAGTCACCTACATTCTGGTGTTACAGTCATACTGCTTCAAAAACTCTTCAGTGAGCAGATCCCAATCTTCTTTAGTGCGGCGGTCAAGGCCATGATACCAGTCAATGGCATGAGAGGTCAGACTCAGGCAAAAGTATTCCACTTTCTGCTTCTTGGACAACGTGGTCCCCTTCATGACCAGAGAATATTGCTTCACATATGCGGTGGGGTCAGAAGTACCATCAAACTTCGGCACATCCGGCATTTTGAAGTTATAAGGGATCGGGTCTTCTCCGTCCAACTCCTTATCCTCTGGATTCATCCCATGAGCTCTGCCTATCATACGGGCCATAGCTTCGAACCTTTCTTCCATTTTCTTTAAAATGAAGTCATCAGTTTAAGGCGCCTTCCCCTTCTCAGATGCGAGGCTCATCCTATCATCTTCGATATTGTCATCAATTCTCAGCACAGGCCTTCTTCTCTGCTCTCCCGAGGCCACTAACCTTAACTCTACTGGAGACGGCCGAATAGGTTCTTCTCGTCTTTCAACCCTTTCTTCCTCAGGCTCATTCTGTCTCACTGGAGGAGGAGGAGGATTCTGCGGAGCATTCTGCTGTGCTAAGGCGGTCAACATATTCATCATCCTACCCTCGAATTCCTCAAAATGGCGGCCCACTTCTTCCGCGATCATGGCACTGGTAGTGTCATCCCCCCTAGGCGAGTTTGCCATCTGAGATATTGTACCACTGATTTCTGATAAGATTTCTGGTAGACCCTCTCTATCTGACAGCTCGAGAGTAGGAACTCGGATCAGTCGCCCGATTGGTGATCTAGTCCACCTGGATAGATCTATGATGGCTGCAGGGACAAAAGTTAGGATGATGCATGGAATGCAGGTATAATGCATGATCGTGATATGCAACACTTACAGAGCACAAGCAAGCAAGTAGGTCCTTCCACCCTTATTTTTCCCACACACGTGGTCGTGCAGTCTCTTTCCTAGGTGGGATTAGCCCAAGGGTCAACAAGGGACCCGATGGACGCGTATAGTGCGCGGCAAAAAACCGGCAGCATGACACTCCTATGCTAATGTACAAGCGGATGGACAATGATCGTCACGTATTTGGACGTTCCATAAATTTCGACATGGCCCTACCGGGGCATGATAGCCTTTGGCTAGGTTACCAAGCGAGACATTTGGACTCACCCAATACATGAGGATCCATACAGCAAGTATGGAATTAGGGTTCATTTCACCTGTGGAAAGTAACTACAGCCATTACATGAGCTTTGGTCAAGGGAGATGTTTCTTCAAGGCTACCCAAGCATGATCCCTGCCGACGGGTCTAGCTCATCACGAGCGTAGCGACCGATCAGGTCATCATTTTGATATACCATTAAGGTACGTGGCTTGGGCTGGTGATTATCCTTAACACTTCCCCAAATTGAGTGAAAATGAGGAGGTGCTTCAGGAACGCACCGGGGCTAAAAGAGGGACCAAACTAGCGTATTCTAAGGCTCTAATGATATGCGAATGCAATTTTGAGAGAAAGTGAATTTATGAATTAAATTTTAATCATAAATGTTAAAAGAGGTATTTTCGAATCGAAACCTTGAACCATAAACGTCCCCAGTGGAGTCGCCACTGTGACGCGCGCCGGATCCCGAGCGCCGCCCTTTCGGACCGCCCGCACGTGGCGATCGGGGCATTTGCGGGTCCGTTGGTAGCTTGCGAAAGAATCGTAAGTGCGTCTATGTTGGGCAACAAGGAGGTATCATGGAGTCGCCACCCAATAGAACATTGGGAAAGTTACTCTCGCCTCAGAGAGCCTAAGACTGCGCTTGGTATCCATTTTGGGCCAGCCAGAGGGATCATGGAAGGTGAACTCCTCACCCTAAGGAGCCTAGGATTAGCGCTAAAGCCTCGTGACTCAAGAAGTATCTTGAAGGATGACCTCTAACCTCTTGAGCCCAAAGACCAGAGCTGGGTCCGGGATTTCTCATCTATTTCTACCTCAATTATTTTATGATCAAATTTTAATATCATTAATTCGCTCTCTCTCCACACTATGCAATTGATTAAAAGGCGCACTTACTCACATCTTGAAAGCGATAAATGATCAAATAGATAATGAGAGCAATAGATTACAATAATACAAGGAGCGAAATACAACTCCCTTTCGTAAATGTGTGAAGCATGCATAAATCGGGGCATTGCTCATTTTGAGGACTTTGGTCCACGCATGCATCATTATTAAAATTGGGGATCTTTATTTGTGATGATCTTTATTGGATGAAAATAGGGCATTGGACCCTTGCTTTTGTGTAAACCTCATTTTATTGAATATAAAACATTGAGTCATTCTCATACATTAACGGGATATGAAAGGAGTATATTCGTATACATAAAATAGTCAATGAATAATAAATGAAGAAAAAAAATTAGGAGGATTAGGAAACTAAACCTGATGAAGTCCTCCAAACATTGTGGGCAGCTGCTCAAGCTCGAGATCATCCAAGAGGATCAATACACTCATAGGAAGTTAAGAGATGTTAATATACATAAAATTAACATATAAGAGGTCAAAAAACTTGGAAGAGATGAAAAACGATTTAAGAAGATAGAGACAGAACCCACCGATGGCCTTCCTTGTTTGACAGACGGGCGTCGGTTAGGGTATCCGATATGCCCGTTTGTCACTCAAAGAGGGGCATCTGTAGGTGGGTGACCGACGGGCGTCGGTGATAAAGATGACCCATCGGTCACCACTGTCTTCGAAAAAGACAGAATGGAGAGAAACCTTTTCAAAGTCAAGAAAAGTGGGTTTTATCCCAAAAGGAGATGAGAGAGTCAAAATACAAAAGAAAATAAAGACAGATACCCAAAAATTCCACAAAATGAGAATAAATATGAGGTGAAATGGAGAAAGGATCCGGAATATTTACACTCAGATAATAGCTTCGGGTGAGATTCTTGTGTTGGTTAGAGCCCCGCGCGTTCCACGAGAAGCAAAGATGAAAGATTAAAGAGGTTACTAGTACTGATAATATAACTGAGACATTCAGTTATTGTACGTATAGTATAGAATGTCATAAGGGTGTTACACTTTCTTTAAGGCGTCCATTGTATGCACTTGCATGATTTCTATTGATCTGAAGTCGTCCTTGGATGAATGCTAATGTTGAGCCATGGTTGTTCCTTGGACCACTTTTATGCGTGAGGTTTATTCAGACATTTATTGCTAAGTTACATGCACAAGAATATATACAAGAGATTGTATATGCATAAAAAACTATGTGTATGAAGTATATGCACAAAACTATATACGTGAAACACATGCAAAGGGTTATGTATGTGAAATATGTGCACCACTATATGTGTGAAGAATTATATGCTTGTGATTTGTGCATGAAGTTAGGCATATCAAATAAGCATAAAGAACCATATGAATTTCATGTATAAGGAAGTTATGTACATGGAACATATGCGATATGTACATGGAAGAAGAGCAAAGAATTGTGCATGTAAGATGTGCACAAAAGATCATGCATATGTGAATGTATATATGGAATTCTTCATGTGTGAAACGACATGAAAAATATTTATGCATAGAATTATGCATATGAAGGATTATACATGTGAAATGCATGCACGAAAATGCAATATGAGACAATTGTAAGGAACTGTGTGTGAAGCGCATGCTATGCATGTGAAGTACATACAACGGACAGCGAACATGAAATGTATGCAAAGAATTTTGTATATGGCATGTATACCCAACTACGTGCACGGGATGTACGTACTATGGAATTATATATGTGTGGTGTGTATGCGGGGAACTATGCATATGAAACACATGCAAAAACTCATGCATATGAGATATGTGCAGAGTGGATGCAAAGAAATGTGCTTGTGAAATATGTGGAAAGAAGTGTTTACAAAAAAATGAAGCTAAGAGAGCTATATGTGTAAAAGTACCTACAGACACCTATATGGTGAAAAATGATATCTAAAGAAATTCATGCAAGAAGGCATACATCAAAAGTTATACATGCAAAGATGTCTATAAAAATGTTTGCTACAATTATGTGTAAAAATATTTGCAGGAAACATATGTTCAAAGAATATTGCGAGGTGTATATGCAAAGGACCACTTGCATGAGATAAGCAATAGCCCAAAGTTGTGAAACGATTGTGACCTATTGAGTATCCTGATGTGACGCGCACCGAAACCCGAAGGCCCTGAGAACCTGCTTTTAGGGAGTTCGAGAGAGGTTCTGTCACACCCCAAATCGGGCCTAGTCGAAATTGACTAGCTAAGTCGGATAAGTGAAGGGCATTTTGGTAATTTTGTTCATGAAGAAATTGGATAATAAGGACTTAAGTGCAAAGTATTTAATTAATTATGTTAAGAGGGGGAAAATTATAAGGTGTGCATGTGTGTATGGATGTAGGGTACTTTGGTTTTGGCATGATCTAGTGGTATTAGTGCATGGTAACTAGGATGTAAAAGTGTTTCATGGGAGGTTATATGGTGTGAGTTGAGTGTGGTGCCTTGGGTTGTTAGTCAAGATTAGGTCATTAGGGACCAATTGTGGGGTGACATGTGTAAGGTTGGTGGGAGCATTGATTGGGATTTGAAAGGAGAAGAGAGAGGGATTGAGGGAGTAGCTTCCCGTGGAAGCTAAAGGAAGTTTTGCCTTCCCTTTCCCACGCATCTCTCTCTCTTTCCCATCTACATTTCTGCTCTCTCTTCCTTTCATGTGGGTTTTCTTCCACCTTTGGTCTAGGGTTTGAGCTTTGAAGGTTCTATAGGAGAATTGGAGGAGAAGGGAAGAGAAGGTTGGATTTTGAAGTGTTCGGTTTGAAGCTTTGATTTCCAGGTTTGGCAGCTATGTGTTATATGATTTTGATGTATAAATGATGCATGATTATGTATTGGATAATTTTGCATGATTTCTTGGATGTGTTAGACTGTTCATATAGCTTTTGGAGTGTAAAGTATGAGTTTGGGGAAATTCTGTTTAGTTTTTGCCAGACCTTTGTGTATTGTTTTTGTCGTAAGTAGAGTTATAGACCTTCAAATTGAGTAATTAGAGTGCCATTTGAAAGATAAGATATAGATCTAAAATTGTCTCTGAAGGACTAGGAGCCAGTTCTGGCTCTAAGACCCTTTAATAAGTTAAAATCTGAAGTGTCTCTGGTTGTGTCGGCTTACTGGACCAGTGTTTATGTTTTAGCTCATATCTGGAGTTATAGATGTCCTTTTAATCTTAAATTTATTCATTTGAATCTTAACATCCTAAGAAATAAATGTTAAGAAGGAATGTTTGCCTAAAAATGTCATTTAGATGTCCGTTTAGGCTGAACAAAAATGAGTTGTGAAGCAGTCCTGAATCGTAGCTTCTGTTTTGCAAGTTTTTGGTAGGTCACGGTGGTAACCAAATTCATTACCACCATGACATATGTAAATCCTGGACAGAATGCTTAGTTTGGGACCTCACGGTGGTAACCAAATTCATTACCACCGTGACCCCTTCTGTCTTGACCATTTTATGTGTTTTTCTTCCCGAATTGAACCCGTTTTGCGCTGGAACTTCCTAGGATCCATCCAATGCATGTTTAGGACTATTAAATGTGTATAAGAATAGTTTTCACTTGGAAAATAAACATGAATAGGATAAGATTAATACAAACTAATGAAATAATTAGCTGTAATTGTATGATTAGAATCCAGTCCAGTTAAATGACGTATAAGGGTTTCTAATACCTTAATCTGTATGAGCATGTGTAACATGATTAAGTTATACACATTTAAAGGATATCAAATGAAGTGGGGTTGCTTGATGTGATTTATTAATGTTAGTTGTTGTGGGTGGTATCGTATATCGCCATCTGAAAGCGAGTGAGTTATGAATGCTAATTTCATGGTTGTTCATCATGAACATGTAATATTGAATGTGAAATGTATTATGCATATATGTACTTATGATCCTTCTCTAAGAATATTATGCTATGCTTAAGTGTAAATTGTACCGTTGCATGACTAAGACTTTGCATTGTTAAGTGTTAGCATGAATTGATTTAATATGATGTTGTTCTTCGAATTCATGTGTAAGACTTATTAATGGCATGATTCAATGATGTTTGATTTGGGTTTTTATTGCTATTGGAATGAGGATATGTTGTTTGAAATGAGAACTTTGGGATAGTTGGTTTGAATAACCTAGAAATCGCCCTCAGGAATCGCATCTGGGCATGGGTCACGGTGGCAACCAATTCGGTTACCACCGTGAGGCACGAACCCAATGCATTCTGCCGTGAGTTTGAATAGGTCATGGTGGCAACCAATCGGGTTACCACTGTGAGGTATTCAGACCTTAGATTCTGTTTTGGGTTGTGGGTATGTCACGGTGGCAACCTATTTAGTTACCACCGTGAGGTACCCCAGACTTGCTTTCTGCCAAAGATCCTTGGTATGTCACGGTGGCAACCAGTTTGATTACCACCGTGACCTACCCTGTTTTTGCAATAAAATCCTTTAATTTTTGTATGTGTTAGGAATGTTTAATTATGGATTTTAGCACGCGATACCACCTGATATGAGCTATATTATGTATGTACCGATTCATCAAAGTAAGTGAACTCTTTGGATGTTATAATTGAACTATGGCCGTAAACTGTGTAATTCTCTGCCTGCAAGAGTCAGTCTAGTGGATAGTTAGGCATGCCTAATAGAGTCTCTTAGCTGCAGCCCTTTGAATGTTTGGACCCTGATCAGGTCCCCGTTCGGTTCCTCGTGAACCCTTATATGTTCGGATCTTGTTTAAGATCCCTTTTGAAAATGTTTTGTAAAAGTTAAAAGTATCTTGATTTATCGGCTCGTACCCGTAAAGTACTGTCTGTATCGGCTCATACCCGTAAAGTACTGTCTGTATACTCGTTATCCACTATTTTGAGTCAGTAGGTATTCTGTCTGTTTTGCCTAATGTGAACAAGAGAATGTGATATTCGATTAAGCATGATTCTGGACATGTGAATCGGTTATGTATCTGAATGTGATTATGAATCTCTGAATGGGTTAAGTGTGACCTAAACATGTGAATTGGACATAATTATCTGCATATATGGGTATATGTATAACATAGTGAATTATATAAATCAAGATACATAATGAATGTGCTCTTGACCTTGGAATGTATATATATATTGTGTTATGTTACGTGCCTCCTCTCTCTAGTTTTCCTATTGTAGTGATTTCAGCGTGTGGTCATGTATTTACATTTCAAGGCATGATAAAGGTATGTTTAGTTAACTAGCGTTCTCGGCATTATAGTTGGGTGCGTATTGCTTAATAATTGTATTGTATGTGAATGGGTTTTCCGTTAATGTATGAGTACTTGGCATGATAGTCAGATGTGTATTATCTCTCGTGACTGTGCAAGGTAGGGTACTGACACTTGATGCCCCGGTACCTATATGCATAAGAGTCTGTATGTATTCTTACATGAATATTTGTATCGACTGTGATCCCTTGTCTGTTTGGGGCTTTGCTTAATATGATATAAGAGTGTAGTATTCAGACGAATATGATATTGAGACGAGCACTCAGGTAATATGTACAAGTATGTGTATATGAACTTCCGAATGCATGGCTTTCCTATGCAGGCTTATTTATCCATCTGTTGTGATTATTTGTATATGCCATTTGTGTATGTAATTTGTTCTGTCGACCATTGTGAATGGCCGTCCATCTTACTTGTGTGTTCTCCCCACTAAGGGATTATCGCTTAGCACGGGCTCTTTTCCCGTGCAGGTGGCAGGTTTGGTTCGGTTCGAGTCGTGCGTCTGCAGCGTCGGCCACATAGGAGTTAGTAGTGTTATGTAATTCTGTTCAGCTTCTGTATTTTGATTTCTGTAATTTGTAGCCTTTTTATTATGTAAGGATCTTATTGTAATTAAGTTTCAGTTATTTCTCCGCTTTATGCTTCCGCAGAATGATCATATGTATGCATGTGCATATGTTTTGGCTTAGTGCCTGCGTATGTGTGAGTTAATGTATGTTCAGTTTTGCTTCTCAAGATAAGTTTTTAATTTCCCGTATTTTTGCATGAACATATGCTTTCGGTTAGCGTATGTGTGCATGTATGTGAGTGAGCGTCGGTAGCACACCCGCGTCCTTCCAACGGGGACGTAGGGGGTGTTACAGGTTCATAGAACTTGTAAGGGTTACAAGGGCGTCTATTTTGGGCAACAACAACTATTTTGGAGTCGCCACCCAATAAAATATTGGGAAAGTTCATCTAGCCTCACTGAGCCTAAAACAGTGTGTATATGTCTATTTTGGGCAACAACAGGTATCTTGGAATTCCCATTCTAATGGAGTATTGGAAAGGTTCATCTAACCTCACGAAGCCTAAGATGATGCATATGAGTCTATTTTGGGTAACAGGAGATATTTTGGAATCCCCTACCCAATAGAACATTGAAAAAGTTCATCTAACCTCGTGAAGCCTAAGACCAAAGAGAGTTCAGAACTTCACTCTTATTCATATCTTGGTTAAAGTTACAATTGAGTTTTAAAAATTAAAATTCCATTCCTTTTCTCATACAGTTTAATGCAATAATTAAAGCGCAGATCAATCACATAATGGAAGCTGTAAATGAGGCAAGATTAAGATAAAATAAATAAGAGAACATTAATTTACAATAAACTAGGGGCAGAATACAACCCCCAAGAAAAAAGAAATATAAATCATGCATAAAACGGGGCATTTATTCGAGGTGAGGACATTGGTCCTCGCATGTATGCTTAAAAAGAATAATATTAAAGTGACAATTTTATTTGGAGGGAAAATTTGGACATTATATTGGTCCTATTTTATTTAAGAAAATCTCATTCGTTTGTAGGAATCTCTTGCCACTTTTTATATTAACGAGTACATAAATAACATTTATAATGAATAGGAATTGAGAAAAATAAACTAATGAGAGAAATAGGGTAGAAGAAATGAACCAAATCATCATCCCCAAATCATCCTAGTTAGTTCCCTTTTCTAGCATCTAATATTCAACAAAATAAAGAAACTCATGAAGAAAACAAAATAACATGTTAGCCAAAATAAAATTTCAGAAGCAAAATAAATAATTGAAATGGTGGAAAGATTGAAATGAATTACCTAAAAGCTAATAGAAACAAGGAGTAGGAAAACGAATGAAAATAATCATGAAAAAGACGAAAGAAAGAGACCCAGGGACGACCAAATGCCCAAGCGACGGCCGTTCCTGGGGTGACCAATGGATTGAAGGAATTCCTCATGATGTCCCATCGCTCGCTTGAACGACGGCCATTAGTAAGGCCTTCAACCCGTCGGTCATCTCCAGACCTAAAAAAAGGGAAAAAAATTAACTCAAATCCAAGATTTCACGTTTTCAATTTATTTTTCATGCAATAAATCACCAATAAAGCAAATAAAACGAGAAAACGGATTAACTGAAATTGATTAATTCATGTTTGAAATCAGTTTATATATATCATGTCAAAATGTTGAAATTACAGCAAGAATGGTTAGTCCAGAATGTTTACCCTCGGACTATTAATTTTTTGAAAGGTGAAAGTCGCATAAATTTTCCTTGAGCTCTACAAGGATCGGTTGACCAATGAAAATTGTTAAAGACAATTTCCTTAAAAATCTATTCTTTTCAAAATAAATTGAAATTTTTAGGAAGGTAAACCAAGAGAAGAGAATTGATTTTTCTTTCTCGATTTCACTTTTATGATAGTTTCGAATATTTAGAAGGATAGATCGAGTGAAGAAAATTGATTTCACTTTCTTGAGTTCTTCCTAGTTCTTTTCCAAAGAGTTTTTCGAAGAAAAATTCGATAAGAAAAGAAAAATTTTGCTTATGAAAAACCGATTTTCTAAAATCCTTAACCTAAGAAATTTCCAATCTCAGGAATTTCCAATTCAAGAATTTCCAACCCCTTACTAGAGTTATCAATTTTTTTACTAGCATTATCAATTTCATGTCTTTAGGTTCACCTATTAAGAACCATGCCCCCATTAGCTGAGAAATTTGCTATGATCATTGGTGTGAGGTTATCTCTTGGTGTTCCGCCTTGTGTCCCAAACTGTGTGCCCGATTGCCCAAAAGAGGTGGCATAAGCCCTAGGAATCTTACCCTAAGCAGTCGCTAGAATAGTGCCCAGAGGCAGTCCCTTTTCTTTGGAATTTTTGATCGATGCGGTAAATGACTTCTCAGGCATTCCCACTTATCACACCTCTGTCATTCAGCTGATTTGCCTAGCTCAGTACCTGACAGTGATGTCGAATGAGCCAATTGGTGATTCCTGATTATTCAGCTTTGTGGATGACATATATAATGGGATGACCCCATTCCTAATGATTATGGTTGGGACTGTCTTCAGTTTGGATGCTCTCTGTGTTGATTCCACAGGTTTTTTGACTGGCACATCCTTATTGCTCTAGGTGGCCATGGTCATTCATTTTTTGTTTTTTTTCTTATTTATTTTTTCACATTGTAAATCCATCCTTGCTAGAGTGGCCATTCTTCTTAAAGAAGGCTAAATCATTTTAGGGGAAGGTTAGTCTTAACATGTGTACTAACAAAATCGATACGCATTTAGCATACCAAAATTAAAGCTTAACGGGCTAACAAGGGGTTACGAAATAAGGGCAGTAAAAAGTCATTTAGAGAGCTATACAAAAAAAGGCTGCCTGAATCATTTTCTAGGTTCTGTCTTATCTAGAGGTCATTTTGACGGGTAATCAGAATGGTTCTAGTGCTCTTAATGAGTTTTCATCCGATTCCCTAATTGCAACTAGGTTTTTCTCAATTTACTTTCAAAATGGGCCAAAGGTGCTCTAAATTTAGAAATTACATGGTATAGTTCAGCCTTTCATGTGGTCCAGCAATCAGAGATAAAACATATTTACCCTTTGCTTAATTCAAAATAGAATGAAATACAAATTTCTAGAAATGATATCAAAGCCATTCATAGTTGAGAACTACTAGGGCAAGGTCATACTTGGAATCAAGGGTACCATAGTAAGGTGCAATCATGTCCACGTTTTGGGTACAACTTGATATAAAAATTTGTATATACATTAGTGATGGTGTGAGTATATAAAGAATTGTGTGAAATAATGTACAAAATATATGCCAAGAACCATGTGTGGAAACATATTGTATAGAAATACATACATGAAATATGTGCCAATACGTGTCTGTAGAGCACATACACAGAATTATGTATGTGTAGACACTACATGACAGATGATGTATATACAAAAATTTGTAGCATACATGAATGCAGTGTATAATGATGGTGTATGTGCAAAATATAACACCACATAAGAACGAATGTGCATGATGTATGGTGCATGTGTACATAACATGATTTAAACATGATGGGAGTACGTATGTGGCATATGATGAATAAAATTTTACATGACAACGTGTATTAATGAATTGTAAGGTATGGAGAAAATCACATATATGGAAGTACAAAATATATATACAAATAATGCACACAACATGGAACACAGTATAAGAATGGGTATACAGTGAACGGTATATGCATGCGACATATAGCATGGTATGAAAGTGGCTGCAGGAAATGAATGGAGTACACAAGGTACGTGTATTCACATGGTGTACATATACAGAGCGTGGCATGGTACATATAATGACTGCATACAAGATGCGGGACTCATATGTACATGGCATAACTCATGCATGATAACGCATATGCATGATATGGCATACAATGTGAAAGGTGCAAGGTGCCTGCTGTGCACGATGTGTGCAACACCCGGCCTAGTGATGCATGCTAATATATACATGCTATGATATGCAGCGGTATGTATATACTCCAGCACACGATGTTTATGTACACGTGCAATGTGAGCATACTAAGATATATGTCAATATGTACGTGCTATGACACATGATGAACGTATTATTATTTTTTGTACATGTTATGGTGGAAGTTTGTCCATGTGTATAATGATGCATGTCAATATGTACCTTAACTGATGTATGCTATATGTACTAATTATGGTGCACAATGGATATTATGTGTGACGCGCGCCGAACCTAGCAAAGGCCCTCATCTGAACCCGCTTTTAGGGTTCGAGGGATTGTTTCACATCTTTTTGATCTTGGGCCTCATGAGTCATCTTGGATGCCTCCTTTCCAATAAAACATTGGAAAGGATCATCTAGACTCACAACGCCTTTAGGCACCTTTGAGGTATTTTGGAGTCGCCACCTAATTTACGAGAAATTGGGAAAGGTCTCTAACATCTATTGGTCTAAACTAGAGACGGTGTTCGGAACTTCACTCTTATTAATGACTTAAGTTTATAAATGAGTTTTTAAGAAATTAAAATTCCATCTCTCATCTCACGCGATTATGCATTGAATTTAAAGCGCATTTGTAAGCATATTAGAAAGCATTAAATAAAGCGATAAATAAATAAATTATATGTAAAAAAATGGGACAGAACAATCCCCCAAAATAAGTTACAAAACAAAAAAATGGGACAGAACAATCCCCCAAAATAAGAAAGGATAAACAAATGAAGCTTGCCCCAAAATCAATTACAAGGGCCCAAAAAAATAATAAACAACACACACAAAATAATTAAAAGAAAATATCATACATAAATTGGGTTATTTATTATTTTTAGGAACATTGTTCCTTTTTGTTAACTTAAAAGATTAGAGAACTATTTTTGGGTATTGATTGAGAAAACTAGGATGAGTGATCCCATTTTGTGAAAACTAGCTCTCTATTGGAAGTGAGATTTTGTTGGTTAAAATAGGACATTGGTCCCTTTTATTAAGAAAAATTCCAAGTTATTAATTATTGTAAAAAAAAACATGATTTTCTATAATGCAAAGAATTTAAAATACATTTTACATACAACACATAAAAATAATAATAACAATAAAAATAAATACAACAATTAAAATGCAAACCCTCAATTTGATGGTATTTGGTCTCTCGATCCTCCAACTCGTGCGCAAATATAACTCATAAAGATAAATAATTTTGAGACAACAAAACAAAAATTAAATAAATGTTAGTAAAGTAATTAAATGAATAATATATGAGCAAACAATTAAATAAAAACTAATAAATAAACTAATTAATTAAACCAATAAAAATTATTAAAACTTGTCAAATAATACAACAATAGCATTAATGATTATTAACATTATGTATGTCATGGTGTATGCTAATATGTACATGTTGCAACATGCATTGCTATGTACATGCATGATAAGTATATGTATATGTCGTAATGTATGTTACGACATGCATCACTAGGTTTATGCGTGACAAGTATATGTATGTCATAATGTATGTCAATATAAATATGTTGTGACATGCATTGCTATGTACAGGCATGATAGGTATATGTATATGTACATGATATATGTTTATTTTTACACATTATGATTTGTGTTGCTGTGTCTATACTGTAGTTCTTGCCATGGTAGATGTCATGTACATGTTATGATACAAAAAACTTTACACATAAAATGCACATGTTTTATTATTGATTGTATGGAAAAAATTATACATAATACAATATGTATATGCTTCATTTGTTATTTTTGTGTCAAAACAAACTAAGTCATTTTTTGCATGAAAGAAGGAGAGTGTTAGCAGCACGAAAAAACACATGCAAGTGAAAAGCCCTGCCAACCTTATTTCTCCCACACATGAGGTAGTGCGGTCTCTTTTCTAGCCGGGTTTAATCCAACGCTTAGCAAGGAACCCAATAGGCACGTATGGTGCGCAATGAAAAGTTGGTAGCATAATCTCTCTTTATTTAAAGTGCATGGGATCTAGCCTATCATGAGTGTAGTGACTGGTTGGATCATCATTTCATATGCCAAATGATACTAGGTTTCAGCTGGTAATTATCACTAACACTTCCCTACATTGAGTGAATATAGAGTCGTGCTTCGGGAACGCACCGGGGATAAGAAAGGGACCATCTAGCATAAATTTAAGGCTCTAAAATGAAATGCAATGCCTTTTTCGAAAAGAGATAGAAACTTAGATTTTAAAACTCAATTACATCTTATTTAACCAAAATACTTTACGAGCAAGGTCTCTAAAGTCCCCAGTGTAGTCACTACTGTGACGCATACGGAACCCCGTGCTTCCTGGAGACCCGTTTGTGACACTCATCGAACCGAGAAGGCCCTCTTAATAGGCCCGCTTTTAGGGCTCGAGGGATTGGTTCAAGTCTTTTGATCTTGGGTAACATGAGATATTTTAGAATCCCCACCCAATAGGACATTAGGGAAGGTCATCTAGCCTCATGAAACCTTTAGGCACCTTTGAGGTATTTTGGAGTTGCCACCCAATTTACAAGAAATTGGAAAATGTCATCTAACCTCAGGGGTCTTAAACTAGAGAAAGTGTTCAGAACTTCACTCTTATTAATGCCTTAAGTTAAATTTTAAATGAGTTTTTAGATTAGAAAATTTTATCTCTCTTCTCACACGATTAATGCTATTTATTAAAGGCACATTCAAGTATCGAGAAAAGCGGTAAATGAAAGCTATAAAGAAAAGCGATAAGTACACAAAGCCACGCCATTTACAAAATAAAAATTGGGATAAATACAATCCCCCAAATGAAAGGAAATGCTAAATGAAATTGCCCCAAAAATATTTAATTACAAGGGCCCACAAGATATATATAAACATAAAGTTAAACAATCAAGTAAAATTAATCAAAAGAGGAGAGATACATAAATCGGGATATTTATTCGGTTTGTGAACATTGGTTCCTTCATGCTCACTTAAAGAGGGATCAAAGAGTTATTTTCGCTATTGGCCTGAAAACCGGGATGATTAATCCCAATTTTAGAAAATTTAACTCTTCATTTCAATCCATGACATTTTGCATTCCTTGGCTATAATCGAGGAGATTGGTCCCAATTTATTAATAAAAATCCCAATTTAGTTGTAAAAATATTTTTGTGATTTTTTAACTGACACGCGTACAAAATAAAATACTTTATTCAAAAATGAAGACAATTACACAAATAAGGGGCAAGTAAGGTCTCACCTAAGTGATGTATCCTCCTACACTTTGTGGCCTTTCGACTTGGTCACAAAGGTGATCATGCAAATAAGGTCACATTTTAAACCCCAAATAAGAAAAACAACAATAAAAAGGTTAGTAATAATTCTAAAATCGACCACATAGACATAAAGGCAAGAGAAATATAAAACATGGTTAACATGCAAAAATATAATAGTAATGATGATGATAATAATAATAATAATAATAATAATAATAATAATAATAATAATAATAATAATAATAAAACATTAATAATAACAATATTGATACCAATAGTAATAATGTTAACAGCAGTGATGATGATAAGAACAATAATAATAATAATAATAATAATAATAATAATAATAATAATAATAATAATAATAATAATAATAATAACGATCAAGATAATAAGAATAATAAAAATAGCAATAACAAGAACAATGATATTAACAGTAAGACCAAGAGATTAATAATGACGAGAAGAATAACAAATGAAAATAATAATGTTAATAATAACGACAATGGAGATAATATTAACAGTAGTGATAAGGGTAATAAGAACAAATGCCAAACATAATGATAATAATAATAACAACAACAAAGATGATATTAACAATAATGATTAAAATATTAACAATGATAATAATAAATAAAATAAAAATGAGGTGACTAAAGTGGATCCAAGAATCTTTACCCTCAGATTTGATGATATTGGAAGCAAGATGTTTCGATCTGACTCCCTTGTCGAGTTTCAAAATAGATTTGAAATAACTCAAAAACTCAAAAAACTCAAACGAAAACAAATGATCTTTTTGATTTTTGTTTGATAATAAACCCAAGGTAAGGGAATGGATTTCCCTATCTCAAGCTAAACTCAAACTCAAAAACATTTTTTTGGGTTCCAGAAAATCAAAAGAAAAAAGAGACCTTTAGAAAAAATTCTGATTTTCTCTCAAAAATACTCTTCTCTTTTCCTTCTTCCTCAGCTCTCTTTTCCTCTCTTTTTTGTCCAAAAAATCAAACCCTGTCAAATGAAAATTTTCTCTTCTTTATTTTCCCTTTCTTCCCAAAAGGTCAAAGGACAAAACCCCTTTTCCATTACTCTTTCCCCAAAAATCCCTGAAAACTGAAAAAAGTGGTCTTCAAAATCTGTCAAAAACTAGACTTTGTAGGTGGGAAAGGGAAAGGAGGGAGACTGCCTGCGAGTGGGTGGTCGTACGTCGCATGCCCAGGTGCAGGCATCGTCCGCATGCGCAAGGTGAGGCCAGGCACTAGTGGCCGCACATGCGAGGTGCGGCCTCGCGTGGGGTGCTCCGTGAGGCTGCACATGCAAGGTGCGGCCTCTTGTTGGAAGCCGCACCGCTTGAGGCCTCGCTCCGTGAGCCCACAAGCGGGTGCCGCATGAGGCGAGGCCCTACATACGATGCGCCGTGAGCCTACATGCAGGCACCATGCCTCATACGAGCTTCCAGCAGACTTTATGCCTCACGCACGCCACACAGGTCGCATGGCGGCAGGCTACTGAAAAGCCCAAAATAGAATTAAATAAAAAAACTTTTTATTTAAAAAGAAGGATTTTTGACAAGGGAATCATTAGTTCTAACCTTTTTGCCTGTGAACAAGGATCATTTTCATCATTGGGTAATCTTAATCTTGGATCGCCTCGGGACCCCGTGTCTACAGTTATCGCCAATTTTGGGAAAGCTACTGCATGGATGCCTAGGTGAGCCAAAATTCAAAGAAAAGAAGGAAAAAGACACGTACTTGAGGCAGCCATCTTTCTATATTGGATGTTGTTGTGGGGGTGGTTGTCGCCATGTTGTCGGCGTATTGTCCTTTGTTGAAGCGGTAGTGCCGTGATCACGCTAACCCTCCGTTGAGTAGTAGTACCGCCATCGTGCTAACAATTCTTAAGTGGTAGTGTCGTGGTCATGCTAACCTTCCATAGGATGGTAGTGCTTCCATCGTACTAACCCCTCTAAGATTTGAAGCTGTAGTGCCGTGATTTGTGCTAACCCTCCGTGGAGTGGTGGTGCCATCATCGTGCTAAACCTTCTAAAGTGGTAGTGTTGTGGTCGTGCTAACCTTCCATAGAATGGTAGTGCCTCATCGTGCTAACCCTTCTTAGATTTGAAGTGGTAGTGTTGTGATCGTGCTAACTCTCTGTGGAGTGATAGTGTTGTCATCATGCTAACCCTTCTGAAGTGGTAGTGTCGTGGTCATACTAACCTTCCGTAGAATGGTAGGGCCGCCATCGTGCTAACCCTTCTGAGATTTAAAGCGATAGTGCTATGATTGTGCTAACCCTCCATAGAGAGGTAGTGCTGTCATCGTGCTAACACTTCTAAAGTGGTAGTGTCATGGTCGTGCTAATCTTCCATAGAATGGTAGTGCCGCCATCGTGCTAACCCTTCTGAGATTTGAAGCGGTAGTGCTGTGATCATGCTAACTCTCTATGGAGTGGTAGTCTAGTCATCGTGCTAACCCTTCTGAAGTGGTAGTGTTATGGTCGTGCTAACCTTCCATAGAATGGCAGTTCTGCCATCATGCTAACCCTTCGAAGAATTGAAGCGGTGCCCCCTGAGAGGTCTTTGGTTGATTGTTTGGATTGGTCTTTTGACTGATGTTGTCACTCTCCTTTTTTCGGTATCCGCATTAAATCTCTCTTACTGCAAAACTGGAAAGCTAGATATGCAGGAAAAATAGTGAGCATGCACGTGAAATGTATATATCATGCAGAAATGCAGGACAAGAATTCATTTAAGTGAGTTTTGGAGGCGATAGCCGGGCTAGTGTCAATTTACGGTAGGATTGATGCCCTTTGGGATTGCTTTTGAATTTCGTGCTTTCAGGGTTGTGAGGTTCTCATCTGATACCTATAGTCATTTTCTTAAGGTAGTACGTCCCTTGTGGATTTTCACACTAGCTTTTCTTAGCGGGAGATGCGTCCTTTTTGGATTTTCACATAACCATGAGCCTAAGTCTTTCCTGGAATTGACCCAACCCACTCCAGCGACTTTTATTCATTTATTTTTTTTAAGGCAGGCTGCCTGTTTTTAGGTTTTTACCCTGCCCTTTGGCCTAACTTTTTCATAGAGAGCCAGTCACGGTTTTCATCTCTAGCGGCCTTCTTTTTTTTTTTTGCGGATTGTAAGAGAGGTTGAAGTTGTTACTAGAGATTCTTCAAGGGTGATCAGCATGTGCTTACATCCTAGATCGTAGTCGCATGAGCTTGATTGTAACACCCCCAACTCCCACACGTAGCATTTCGAATGGTGAAGAGCTACAGTGAGCAGAAGGTGCCACCAGACAAGGACACACATGGCAAAGCAGAAATCAGAACAATAAAATTTCTAAAACTATAACCTCAAAACATGCACATCTAAACCTATGTCATCCGCACACCATTATTCGCACTAAAAATTATTACAACTTATTATAAATGCTAATAAAAAACTTAATTACGACCCAATCAAAAACACTTTCTATAACTTCTACAGACTCATTGGCCAAAACACAGCAGACCGCTGCGCTACTTTGATCTCCTTACCTGCACGAACAAACAACCGTGCTAAGCGATAACGCTTAGTCTGGTGAAAAAAATAATGGGCAGCCACTCACAGTGGTTCCCGAGACAAACACATGCAAATCAAAATACATATACATAAGCATAATGGAATGCCGGCTAAAGTTATAACCAAACAAATATCATTATTTTATTACGAAAAGTTAAACAATTACACATACATTAGCATCTTACAAACCATACACAGAAATACTTATTTACCTTTTAATAAAAAAGAATATATATTATACAAAACTTATCATATACTTTAAATCACTTAATGGCCCTATAGATAGTTATACTTAATAAATTATCGAAATACATTTTAAGCTTTTAAATATGAAGTTCAGAAATTCCCATTATTACAAATATTTCAAAATCGTACAAATGACAGTATCAATACTTAAATCAAAACATTTCATTATAATCAAACCGTTACTTGTTCAAAACTAAACAAAATACTTTAGTTCTTCGATTTGGTTCGGGCTTGAAATAAGCATTCCAAGCTTCCTATGTATCCCTATGGTTGGGAATCAGA
This sequence comes from Excoecaria cochinchinensis, assembly GCA_947683425.1. Taxonomy (NCBI): domain Eukaryota; kingdom Viridiplantae; phylum Streptophyta; class Magnoliopsida; order Malpighiales; family Euphorbiaceae; genus Excoecaria; species Excoecaria cochinchinensis. The sequence continues at coordinate 284,119 of CANTUQ010000061.1, forward strand.
ACCACGTAGTTCTTATAGAAAACTTCATTCACACAAATTCTAGAATTAATCCTAATATCTTTCTTAAATCCAATTTCTATCTCATGCTTACTAATCGATACGTACATAATACATTCATTAAAAGTCATCAAACAATGCACCTAAATTTCTTACTGATATGCTTACCCCGGCCTAGGTCTAGAAGGTAGATAACATATTACATACCTGTATACTCGTTTAAACATATAAACCCATATATATACACATTCATAAAGTACCTTTACTAAGCTCTCAACGATATCAATCATGGATATCAAGTATTTCAATAATTCTTTCTAAAGGCATCATGTAGACAAGCATACTCATAACTCTTGAACAGATTAATAATATGCAGTATTCACATACTAACTCTTATGCGTTTAGGATCTTTTCATAGCTGTCTTTTAGAACAAACACTACGTGATACATTTCTTTTCATTTAACAGATATCGCCTTATTATACAAAACACAGGGGTATCCGAAGATACCACACCTTTCCACATAAGTGTCCATAAAGGATCCAGAATAGAGGAGTGCATAGAGCACAAGTCAAATGGCGTTTATCACAAATGCATCAATTGTTTATTCACATAACTTTTGCACATCGTTACAAAATTTATCAATTCATTCACATACTTTTATCTTCGTTAATTGCCTGCTAAGTCATAGGGGTGGATAAGCGGGTGAACACATGGCGGTATCTTAGGGGTACAAATCGAATTGAACGCATGGCGGTACCTTATGGGTACGAATCGAAAAGCAACATCACATTTTCTCATTCAAAAACATTTTCAAATTAGGGATCTTAAGCAAGATCCGTACACATTGAGGTTCGCGAGGAATAAAATGGGGACCTGATTAGGGTCCAGAATAGAACAGAGGGCTGCAGCTAACAGAACTCTATAGGCATGCCTATCTATCCACGACTCGACTAATGCAGGCTAAATTCCATATTATTATTATTGGATTCATCTCATTTCCACATACATACACATTCCACCAATACGCATAGCATTCTTTCATTTTTATTGGGCATATGCATTCATATACGTATAAATACCTCATATGAACATATTAAACACATTTATGTTATTAGATATCATGTCCATATTTAGTCTCAATAATTAATTTACTGTTATCATATTCATTTAGACTTAACGGATAAGTTAACATTTCGTTACACATATACATTACAACATAATCATGGTAAATCAAATTCTTATATTTCAATAATTACTATGCATGGGAATACATCAACAATTCACATTTTCAATCATAGATGCATAACATAGGTAAAAAACTATGTAAAGAAGAAGTTCCTCAAAAATAGTTTCCAGGTAAAGAGGAGACTATCGCGATCGCGATAAGAAGTCGTGCTCACGATAGTGGCCAGACTCACCTGCGAAAAAAGAACCCATCATGACTCGTGCTCAGAGACACGAATCGTGAAGGAGAATGTAATGACCCAAATTAGGCCTAGTCGGAATCTACATGGTAAGTCGGAATATTTAAAGCATATCAGTAATTTTAGCAAAAGAAAATTTGGATAATAAGGATTTATTTACAAGGAATTAATTAGTTAAGTTAATTAAAGGAATTATATGGTGTGCATGTGATGTATGGTCATAGGGTACTCTTGATTTTTGTATAATCTAGTGGTTTTTGGGCATGGTAACTTTGATGTAAAAGTGATTTATTGGAGGTTATATGGTGTGAGTTGAGTTTGGTGCCTTAGTTTGTTAGTCAAAGATGAGTTTAAAGGACCAATAGTGGAGTGACATGTGTAATGGTTGGTGGGAGCATTGAATGGGATTTGAAAGGAGAAGAGAGAGGGAAGGAAGGGAGTAGCTTCCCGCAGAAGCCTTTGGGTTTTTCCTCTCCTCTCTCTCACGCCTCTCTCCTTCTTTCTCATCTACATTTCTGCTCTCTCTTCCTTTCATGTGGGTTTTCTTCCACCTTTGGTCTAGGGTTTGAGCTTTGAAGGTTCTAAAAGAGGTAAGTGGCTATTTTGCTTTGGGTATTATTCTTCTTCTTCTCCGTTTTCAGATTTGAATGGGTTTCTAAAGGTTATGTTCTTGGGTTAATGGAGTTTTTTATTTGATTTGGTTGCAAGAAGCTGAAGAAAAGAGAAAGGATAGAGGGAAAGGAAAAGTTGTTGACTGAAGAAAGTGAAGATTTGAGCTCCATTTCAGGTTTGGGAGTTTAATTGGCTATATGTTTGGGTGTGTTTTTACACCATCATTTGGATCATGTTTTGAGTCAAATCTTGTTATTGGTTGTGTGTTTTGGTATATGATTATGTATGAGTATAAGTGATTGGTGTATCTGTTGTGTGATCGAACTTTTGTTGTTATAAGCATTATAAGTGTAGCATGATTTTGAGTTCATTATGGCATATGTTAAAGATATGATATAGGACTGAATGATCTATGTATGATTTTGGGGTTGTGAAGGTTTGGAAAGGCTTGAATGCATGTTTGGGTTCTATGGAATTGAAATTTTACAGGGGTCACGGTGACAACCAAATGGGTTGCCACCGTGAGGTAGGTTAGAATTGCTTTCTGCCCGCCTGTTCTGGGTATGTCACGGTGGCAACTACTTTGGTTACCACCGTGAGCTACTTCAGTTTTGCTTTCTGTTTTGAGTGGCATGCATGTCACGGTGGCAACCACTTTGGTTACCACCGTGAGGTATCACAGTCTGGCATTCTGTTTTGCTTAATATGCATATCACGGTGGCAACCACTTTGGTTACCACCGTGAGGTGTCTTCAACATGTAAAGTTTTTCTTCTTTTTTTTACTTTCCCTAATGTTACTTATATGGATTTTTGGCTTTCATAAATGGGTTAACATATCTAAATAAGTTTTCATAGCATGTTAAATGGTATATATGTATGAGTTATTCATTTGAGGGTTGTACATCGATTTTAACCGTGAATGATTTATATGACTTTACTTATGAATACTCTGGTAGTTTATACCTTTATAGTGAAAAGAAGTGATATATATGTATTTATTGTCTTATTTGTGCCTTTGAGCCTAGTAGTCATAATTGGTGGATAGATAAGCGCTTATCCAGTGTCAAAGTGTGAGTACAGCTGCTATATGTCATTTGTTACATGTGGACCCTGTTTGGATTCATATTCTCATAGCATAACTGAACAAATCATAACACCTGCTGACTCATAGTAGTGGATAACGAGTAAATGCATAGCGGTACCTTATGGGTACGAATCAACGCATAGCGGTACCTTACGGTTACGAATCGAAAATAATATCATATTTTCTCTTTTCAAAACATTTTTCAAAGGGGATCTTAAACAAGATCCGTACACATAGAAGCTCGCGAGGAACTAAACAGGGATCTGATCAGGGTCCAGAACAGTACAGAGGCTGCAGTTAAAGGTCTCTTTTAGGCATGCCTAACTATCCATTAAACTGACTCTTGCAGGTCATACATAAGCCATTAAATCACATTCAAGTATAACATATTGTTTATAAGGGAGAACCATGAACTTAGATATGCATAACACATTCCGTATTCAAACACAACATCCAATATAATTTGATAAGGCACAAGAAAATACAATTTAACATTAGTAGCTAATTAAAATGACACCAATTAAAATTAAGACCAATAACAAATGAAAAAGGAATTAAAAAGACAAAAATTGCAAACTTCAAAATTTGCAGGCCAGAGACGTTTTACACGGCGGTATGATATACACTTACCGCTATGTAAGACATCCTACACAGTGGTAAGATAAAACCATACCGCCGTGTAACATGCCACACACAACAGGCAGAATGCTATTACACGGCAGTATGGAGAATCTATACCCCCGTGTAAAATGCACATCCCATAATTCCTTTAAGGCAGAATGACTTTACACGATGGTATAGAATGTCCTTACCACCCTGTAAAATCACGGACAAGCAATACTGAAGGAACACTCATGATTCACACGGTGGTATGCAATACCATACCGCCGTGTGGATCGACCCAAACCCAGGAAATTCCCAGAATTTTACCCCAACTCAAAACCAAACTCAACATACTTCAAAAATTAGGCAACAAACTCATAAAAATCATCGTAAAGCCCACATTTATAAACTCATAAACCTCAAGTACTACATGCAATGAACATTATTTAATCACACCAATAAAAAACCAGCACTTATAATCCAAAACATAATCAAATGCGTATATCATCAAAATCAAATTACAATATAAGTTTCTTAACTCAACATGCTCAAAACTCATGTCATATAAACCAACATAGTCTTCAATAACCATAAAATTTCCAGAAAATTCAACAAGAGCAAAATCGTGAAATACACATAATTTTTCCCAAACCTGAAATTCCTTTACTCCAATCACTCAGCACCACTCCCACTAGCCTTCTCCTTTCCCTTGGGATCACGAGGAGGCTTAACTAACCAAGAACACCCAACAAAAATACACAACTACAAAACCTAAATTAAAACCCAATCTAAACAAAACAAGAACAATGGAAGAAGAAGATGAAGAAGAAACCATGAAAGACTTACCAATCAAAGATAAGGGAATGATCAATTTCCGCCACCACACTTGAATCCAAGTTAGGGCACCCAAGTGAAGAGAAAAGAGGAGGAAGGAGGGAAGAGAAGGGAGGAAACGGGAAAGAGACGGCAATTTGCTGTTCTCATTTCTCTCTCCTTCTCTTTAGTACCTCTTGTAACGCGCGCCGAACCCCGGGGCGCCCCGAACCGCCCGCTTTTAGGGCTTTCGGGATGAGGTTCATAAAAACTTGTCAGAAATTACAAGTGTGTCCATTTTGGGCAACAAGGAGGTTTCATGGAGTCGCCACCCAATAGAACACTAGAAAATGTCATCTAGCCTCGGTGAGCCTAAGACAGCACTGCTATGTCTATCATAGGCAATCCAGAGGTGTCTTGGAGGCTTCCACCTTAACAATAGGATGGCCCTCTCGCCTCGCGCTTGGTAAACCAGAGATGTCTTAGAGGCTTCCTCCCTAACAGAACATTAGGATGGCCCTCTCGCCTCGTGGCGCCTAGTACTATGCAAGTTTGAGCCTTTTTTATGGAACACAAGGGGTATGTTGGAGGCCCCATCCCAATTAAACATTGAGATACCCCTCTCGCCTCGTTGAGCCCAAAGACCAGAGAAGGTTCGGGACTTCCCATTTATTTATACCTTGGTTAAATTTATAATTGATCTTTGAATTTAGCATTTCATCCCTTTTCTCATTCAATTCGGTGCAGTTTAATTAAAGCGCAAGTTATTCATTCAAAGGAAGCGATAAATAAAAGCATAGTTAAAATGAAGCGTATGAAAATAAATTACAACAAAACTAGGGGCGGAATACAACCCGCATTGTAAATAAAATACAAATCATATATAAAATGGGATATACATTAAAGATGAGGACATTGGTCCTCGCATGCATATTTATTATAAAATAATTTTGATGTGACAAATTTTATTTTGGATAGAGAAAATTGGGACATTGGTCCCATTTTTATTAGGCAATGTTCCAAGTTAATTAATAAAAATATTTTTGTGATTTTCTTTTTAGCATGCCTAAAATAAATAATTTTATAAGAAAATTACATGGCAAAATAAATGAAAAAGCCAAATAAATGAAATATTACATATAAAGCAATTAAATATTTAACCGAAACAAGCCTTCTAGATCTCCTCGGGTACTCACAAAAATGGCCAAGTAAAGAAAATAAGTTTTGACATAAAAAAACAAAACACAAATGAAATAATGTTAGTAATTAAATCAATAAAATCAATTAAACATATAAAATAATAAACAACAAATTAAGATAAAATAAGATGACATGAAGGATGATAAATGAATTAACATGTTAATAAATCAAAATAAATAAAAATATGCATTAAATGATAAAAGAATTAAATGATTTGATTAAAATAAATAAAACATGTTAATAAATTAATACATAAAAATATGAACATGATAATAATAATAATAATGAACAATGACAATAAACAAATAAAAGAATAAACAATAAATATATAACAATAGTAATGAAAAAGAATGATAAAAAATAAATAAAAGAATGATGAAAATAATTAAATAAATGACATGATTAATTAATGTTATCCCGATTAACATAAAATATTTACATGGCAAAAAAGATCGATCAAAATAAATTAATTAATTACATGTTAAAAATAATGAGAAATCAAAGCAAAAATAAATTATTTACATGTTAGCAATAATAAGAAATCAATATTTACATGTTAGAAATGATAAGAAATCAATATTTACATGAACTAAAATAATATATAAACATATTAAATGAGACAAATATAAAAATAATAAAATCAATGAATAAATGAAAATAATAAAATATACATGTTAATCAATTAAATATGAACAAAATAAAAGATAAAAGGTCAAGCCCAAAATGTTTACCCTCAGAGTTTCAGATTCGATGAAGGTAAAAATGATGACTGATTTCCTTGTTTGTGATGTGCAAGATTAGAGTTGAATATGATAAAATGTTGGAATTTTATTTCGAATAAATATCTTTGAAAAATAATGAAAGGAAAATCAAAAATTCTTCAAGAACAAAGAATTGATCTCTATGCCTAAAGAATTATTTTTTATTGATAAAAATGTTCTCAAGAGCAAGCAACTATTTTGTTTGTCTCAAAAAAAATTTTGTAAAAAAAAACTTGCTTTTTAGAAAATCAAATGAAAATTTAGATTTCAAGAAAAACATTTATTTTGAATGTCTCAAAATTTATTTTTCATCAAAAAGGGATTCAAAATAAAAAAAAAAATCTTGAAAAAAGTTTAATTGAAAACAAATAACAAGTTAAAAAAATGAATTTTGAGAGCAAACAATTGTTATGTTTGTCTCAAAATTAAATTCCATCAATAAAACTCCTTCTAAAAATATATTTAGAAGAAATTCTATTGAAAAAAGAAGAAGAATTGATGAACTTTTCTTTTTATTTTTGTTAGGGAAAACTAAAAACCTAGAGAGAATTTGATGAAGAAGAAGAAGAGAAAAAACTAAAAAATAAACCCTAAAAACTTTCCCCTCCTTTTCTCTTTCCATCATTTTCTTTTTATATGAAGAAAAAAGGAAAAACAATTAATTAAGGAAAAAAATCTCAATTAAATCAGATATTATTTAATATGAATTTTAAAAAAGAAAAAAAAAACCTTTAAAAAACCTAAAAATGGGATAAAAAACGAATTTTTGGGTGAAAAATTGGAAAAAACTGATTTTAGGGCGAAAATCACGTTTTACGGCGGAATTGGGCCACCGATGCCCATCGCTGGCAAGCAACGGGCTGCCAGCGCACGCGCCGCGCGCTGGTACGCGAGACAGGCAAGCGACGGCTGGTCCGTCGCGCGCGAGGAGCGCAACGCGATGGCGAATTTTTTTTTATTATTATTAAAAATTAACTAAAAATACTACAATTTCTAAACCCCATTTTTCAAATCTAATTTTAAAAATATTTTTTATTATTTTTTATTTTTTTACTCTAAAATGCAAACTTGACTAAGAAATCACCACTTTCAACCATTTTTTGCCTGTGACAAGGCATCTTATCATCATTGGGTAACTCTGATCTAGGCTGCCTCAGGACCTGGTGTCTACAGTTGCCCCTAATTTTGGGGAAACTAGTGCACTAGTGCCTAGATAAGCCAAAATTCAGAGAAAAAGGAAAGAGACACGTACCTGTAGCAGCCCTTACCCTTTTGCCGTGTGGAAGGCTGCGGCTTGAGCTGTAGTGTTATGCAATTGTGGCTCGTTCGCAACTTGTCCTATCGCATTGTCCCGTTCGGCTCCGCTCGACCTGCACGGTGCGAGGTGTACTGTTGTGTAACTGCAACTTCATCGCGATTTGTCCCGTTGACCTCATCTCGGCTTGCACGGTGTGAGGAGTAGTGTTCTCTAACTAAAACCCGGTTGTGATCTGTTATATCGCAAGTGTCCCACTGGCCTAATCTCGGCTTGCACGGTGTCTGTGAGATGCAGTGTTCTCTAACTACAACCTCTATTGCAATCTGTTTTATCGCGTGTGCCCCACTGTCCTCATCTCGGCTTGCACGATGGCTGTCTGTTGACCATCCTTGGATCGGCATGATGACTCGTTCATCATTTTCTTTACTGGCGCTTATCTTGAACCTCTTCTATTTCCTACAAAAAAAAAGGCAAAGCAAATGTATAGGGTATATAAAAAGGATGCGTACCTGTGGCAGTACATACCTGTTAGGGTCGATGTCAAACGGGTGCCCCCTAAAGGACAGTTGGTTGCCCCCTGGAGAAGGATTTATGGAATATGAATGTCCTCCCCTTGAATGAATGGAGTTATTTTCCAGACGTCTAAAGTGCGGACATCATCTTCTTGCAAAGTTCAGGTGTCATCCTCTTAGAGATCCCTTATCAACTGTGACATGCTCGATACATTTTCCTCTATTATCTCCAATCAGAGCCTCCTTGTTGAACAGACTTGCATGCCTCTCGAGAGGGCTCTGTGCTCGCAGGGAGACTTTAAAAATCTGTGCTCACTGAGAGGCTTAAATGCTCACTGAGAGTCTTTGATGCTCATTAAGAGACTTTGATTTCGAGCCTCCAGAGAGGAAAATAGGTTTGAGCCTCTTCAGAGAAAAATTATATTTGAGCCTCCAGAGAGGAAAATGGATTTGAGCCTCCTCAGAGGAAAATTATTTTTGAGCCTCTAGAGAGGAAATTAGATTTGAGCCTCCTCAGAGGAAAATTATATTTGAGCCTCCGAGAGGAAATTGGATTTGAGCCTCCTCAGAGGAAAATTATATTTGAGCCTCCAGAGAGGAAATTAGATTTGAGCCTCCTCAGAAAAAAATTATATTTGAGCCTTCAGAAAGGAAATTGGATTTGAGCCTCCTCAGATGAAAATTATATTTGAGCCTCTAGAGAGGAAATTTGATTTGAGCCTCCTCAGAGGAAAATTATATTTGAGCCTCTATAGAGGAAATTGGATTTGAGTTTTTGGTTTCTTGCTCGCAGGCAGATAGGTTTCAATGTCTTTGGTGTCCCTTAAAATAATTTTTGTAAAATTTTTTAGATTTTCACACTTTGGACATATTCGAATTTTTATAGTATATTGGATTTTCAAGGCCTTGAAAATATCTTCTTTTTGTTTTGTTGTTTTGGTTTGTTTGTCTTTGTTGTTGTTGTTGCTCGAGAATTTGTTTTTGCTTGAGATTTTGTACATTTGAATTTGGATTTTGTACACTTATTGTGTGATGTGTGTGAGCGTATGTCTTATGATAGAGAAACTTACCCGGTTGCTCCCGGCATGGCGTGCATGAGTAGGCTCGCTCTTTTAAATGTCTTCTTGACAGCGGGTTTGCGTGATTCCATTCTTGTGAGGACTTTATCTTGATCTGATGGATCGGCATGGATGAGCGCCGATGTAGAGCTGAAACTGTACCTCAGCCCACTTTTTTCATCTGGTTGCCTAAAGTATGTGTGGGTAGTCCGGCTTCTCAAGGGATCTTCTTTTCTATAGATTTGTGTGATTCCGAATTGCCCTTAGCATGGTGTGCCTAGATACGCTTGTTCTTTTGGGCATTCCACCTCTGTACATATTTACTTGATTTTATGCCAGATACAGTGGCCAACAATACTTAGCTGAACCCATCCCTTGTTCATGAGGTCTATACTGACCTTTCCCTATGAGTTATGTACAGAACAACATATACAAAAGATTGTGTGTGCGTATGGAACTATGTCTGGGAAATATATGCATAAAGCTATATACATGAAACACGAGCAAAGGATTAATGTACAAGAATTGTGTGTGCATATCTATACGTGTAAAAAACTGAATGCACTTGACATGCATGTGATATGCAAAAATGAATAGACCACATCCTAGGTAGTTAAGGGAGTCGTTAAGGGTATTGCTCGGTTGCTCACATTGTCTGATGCTCTCAAGGATCTAGAAAAGCATTGTCTTGGCTTTACGGACTCTGACCCATAATCTTTTCAAAGAGAACTGACTCGTGCAAATCTTTTCCCCCCGGCCAGCAAGCATACACCTTCTGCCATGAGTTGTACAGCATCTTGCCCCCAGGATTCTGAATCAAGTTCTGCATTTTGCACTACCTACCTAAAGGGAAGTTATTTAATCTAATGCCACCTTATCGCTCCAGGTTTCAAGAGTCATTATTTTAAAGGTAGTGCGTCCCTTGTGGATTTTCACAATAGCTTTTCTTAGCGGAAAATGCGTCCCTTTGGGGATTTTCACATAACCCTGTGCCTAATTTTTGCCTGGAATGGACCCAACCAATTCCAGCTGCTTTTACTCATTTTTTTTGTAGGACAGACTGCCTGTTTCTAGGTTTTCACCCTGCCCTTTGGCCTAACTTTTGCTTAGAGAGCCAGTCACGGTTTTCATCTCTAACGGCCTCTTTTTTTCTTTTTTCTCTCGAGACTCTCCTGCCTTTCAGGTATGGCTGCAAGAAAAGTCGAAGCCACTATCAAAGCCCCTTCCTAGGGTAATCAGTAGTTATTATCTAAGGCATTTTCTCCTTAGGCATCGATTACATTCCATGGCCTCCCTTGATGAATGTGTTGCTAGATTGGGTGAGGTAGCGGACAAGGATCAGGTTCTTTAGGGCTTTATGAGGCTGCTTTTTACATTACCACCAGTTGTGCTTGATAATTTAAAGGGATTAACGATATGGTGAGGCATTCCTATCTTTCCAAGGTGGACCTTTAGCTTTGGGTTTTAGCTCCATACATTATGGCCTCTAGGCAAGCTACCGGTGAAGATTATTATACCATCCATTCAGGATTATTCTTTTACTCCCACTAATGCATTCAAGAGGTAGGTGCTTAGTCCCCCAATCAATACTAGAACTCATCGACTTAGACATCCGGATGGTGAGAGCAGTAGCAGAGTGTAGCCATTTAGATTTCATGCATTCAGCAATGAACGATATTTTTCTTTTTATAAATGAACTAGAAAATAATGAAAGTTGCAAAGATTGTGTACATTTCGGTATGATTTCTCTATACATGATCATTATCTAACATTGATTCAAAATGCAAAACTACATCTAATCTCAGAGTATATCTTGTAAGCATCAAACTCCTGTCTCCAATCAGCCCTCTCGGATTTTCTTGATTGGACATTTTCTCTCAAGTCTCTAATTTTTGCCCAGGGTGCCTTTTTTCGGTTTTCACCCTGACGAGGCGCCCATTTTTAGCAAGGCCACCTTTTTTCAGTTTTCGAGTGGGGCTTTTATTCTCTTCTTTTGATTTTTAATCTTTAGCCATGGACTTCTTGAGTCTGTTGATACTGATCGGTTCTTTGAAGTCATCCTCATCGCTGTCTATCGAAAATGTTATTCCCTTGGACCATAACTTCTCAAGAACAAATGGGCCTTCTTACACTGGTCTGAATTTGCCTCATTCATCCGAAACATTCGGACTCACTTGCTTAAAGATTAAATCTCCCTCCTTTAGTTGTGCTTTTTGCCTTTCTACTAGGATGATCGAGTAGAGTATCTTCTGATAGACCTGACTGTGGTAATAATCCCATGACCAGTCCTTGTTTGATTGCTGTTGCCATTGCTGCACCCTGTCGGCTTTCAAAATCTAGGCTTCCATGACTGTCCTTCACTACAAGAAAAAAAGCATTTCCCGACGGAAATTCCCGACGAAAAATAAGGAATTTTCGTCGGGAAACTAAATTGCCGACGGAATGAATTTCCGTCGGCAATTTAGTCGTAGGAAAAATTTCCCGACGGAATTTTTTCCGTCGGGAAATTTACCGACGGAAATTCAATTTCCGTCGGTAATTATCGACGGAAAAAAATTTCCGTCGGTAAATTTACCGACAGAAATTGAATTTCCGTCAGTAAATTTACCGACGGAAATTTTTTCCGTCAGGAATTACCGACGGAAATTCAATTTCCGTCGGTAAATTTTACAAATTAAAAAAAAATAATAACAAATTAACATAAATAAATAATAATAATAACAATACAAATTAACATAATAATAATAATAATAATTAAGGTACAAATTTTATTGATTTCAATTTAATAATTATAACATGTTGAATAATAATAATAATAATAATAATAATAATAATAATAATAATAACTAAAATTAACACAACTTCTTAATAGAAATAATAACAAATACTAATAATATATCTACTTAACATACCCATTAAATAATAATAATAATAATAATTAACACAACTTCTTAATAGAAATAATAACAAATACTAATAATATATCTACTTAACATACCAATTAAATAATAATAATAATTAACACAACTACTTAAAAAAAATTATAATAATCATATTAATAATTAGAATAATTATTTAATAATACTAATAACAATTCCAATTAGCATATACCCAATTAACAATAATAATCATAATATGAAAAATTCTATTAATAAATTTAATAACAATAAAGTGTTAAGAATTATAAATTTAAACAATATTTAATATTTACCAATATTATAATAATAATAATAATAATAATAATAATAATAATAATCTAAAAGACAAAAAAATAAAACAAAGTGACAGTTACCTGGCGCCGGAGGAGGAGGAGGAGGAGGGGAGGCGCGCCGATCGGCGCCGGAGGGAGGGGCGGTGGTCGGCGGCGGCTGGGCAGAGGGCCAGAAACGGGATGAGGAGAGGGAGGAGAGAGAAAGAGAGAGAGAGAGAGAGAGAGAGAGAGAGAGAGAGAGAAAGAGAGAGAGAGAGGGGGGAGGAGGAGCGGGAAAAGAGGGAGGGGATGGAGGGGGAGGAGGGGAGGGGTGGTGCGCCGATCGGCGCCGGAGGGAGGGGAAGGGGCGGTGGTCTACGGCGGCTGGGCAGAGGGCCAGAAACGGGGAGAGGAGAGGGAGGAGAGAGAAAGAGAGAGAGAGAGAGAGAAAGAGAGAGAGAGAGAGGGAAGGAGGAGCGGGAGGGGAGGGAGGGGCGGTGGTCGGCGTGGGAGGGGAGGGAGGGGCGGTGGTCGGCAGGAGGGAGAGGGAGAGAGAGAGAGAGAGAGAGAAAAGAGAGAGAGAAGGAAAAGAGAGGGAAAAGTAAATTTAATTTAACTTTAGCGACGGAAAGTATATTCCGTCGCTAAAAAGAGAGGGAAAGTTACTTAATTTCAATTTAGCGACGGAATAATATACCGTCGCTAAAAAATAGCGACGGTTTTTTTATTCCGTCGCAATTTTTAGCGACGGTTTTGTTATTCCGTCGCTAAAAATAAAATTAAGTTTTTTTCTGATTTTTTTCAGCGACGGAAATTCATTTTCGTCGCTATTTTTAGCGACGATTTTTAATAACCGTCGCAAATTTCGGTCGGCAATTTTGGAGGGAAATATTGGCGCTATTTTTAGCGACGGATTTTATTTTCCGTCGCTATTTAGCGACGGAAATAAATTTCCGTCGGTAAATAGCGATGGATGTTAATTTCCGTCGCCATTTAGCGACGGAAATGACTCCGTCGCTAATTTTTCGTCGCTAAATCAATACTTTCTTGTAGTGCTTAAAGTTTTGCGCTCCACTCCCCCTCACTGAACGAAGAACCCGTCTCTATCGCTATCGCCACAGTATCGCGCTCACGACAGAGTCGCATTTTCAAGATTCCCACGAAATTTGCAGAACTTCTTCCTTTTAAAACTTACCCAAACCTTCCGATCAAACCCAAAACTCATCACAACTCATATTAAACATCCAATTCATCATAAACAACATAAAAACCAACCTTTACACCAATTAATACAATTAAATCATGCAATTAACATAATCAAAATCTCAAAATTTACTGACATCCAAAGCAATTTCAAATTCTCAATCAAAACATACTTTGGTTCAATAATTCACATTCAAAACATATTAACTCAAATTACCATTTGAACATATCTAAACAACTTTAACTCCTTGAATTTCCAGAAAATCAAATCAAAACACCAAATCCAAATATACATCAAAATAACAAAAATCCCCAACCTTAACTCCTTTGCTCCAATAGCTTACTTAGATGATCTTTCTTGCTTCCAAACTCATTCAAGATCTTTTTCATCCCAAACTTATCATCAATCACACAAACACAAAACCCTAGATTAAGAACACATCTTAACAACAAATGAAGAAGATGAAGAAAAGAAAGAACTCAACAAAACTTACCCAAACAATCTCTTTGAGTTGATCAATTACCACCAAACTCAGCCAAAGGAAGAGGGATCAAGATGGAGCAAAGAGGAAGGAAGAAGAGAAGGAGATGGAGGCGTGAGGGAGAGAGAACGGGAGAGCTAGGGCAAAATTCTGCTCTTCCTTTCTCTTTCCTTTCCCTTTTATACCCTTCTCTAAATCCTTGCCACATGTCCTTCTATAATTAGTGGAACTTGACCACTCACACCCTACACCCATGCATGACACTGCACATAACACTAACTCCACTAACACATACACTACTTCTCTCTATGCATGCACACTCTATCAAAACCCACAAATCATGCATATAACCCACAAATAGATATTTACGTCAAATTCTCTTTTTAAACCTCAAACTCTTATAACCTCAAACATTGATATTCATAATTTACTAATCCTTCACATGGCCCACTAATTAATTCTTTATCCATTCCATCAAGTCCTAATTCCATCTTCACAATTTACTATTAACCATACTTGCCGAAACTTTCACTTAAATTCTTAAATGGTCCATTTGACATACCTAACACTTCAACGTGCACAACTTTGGTCACTACCCATTCTCAATACGCCCAATCCTTCTAGGGTACATTTCGGGGTTTGACAACTCTTTCCTCCTAAAAGAATTTCGTCCTCGAAATTCACTTACATCAAAAAAGTCCAGAACTATACTCCAATTCACTATCATTTACACTGATCATTTCCATATCATCATTTAACACTTATACTCTACCCTTGAAGCACATACATTTTACTTATTCCCATACACCTTGCTTTTAACATACTCACTTGTTATTACTTATTCTTATCACTATACTCTCGAATCACTTCTATTTAATCAACATAACCACACAAATCATAACTTTCTCTTGTCCATAACTAAACTCAAACTCATAAAATTGATTTAAATAAACCCCATAATTCCCTGTTCATTATCTTACGCTTAAATCGATCACATTCATCAGAACAATCATCACTTTAACTACCACTCAAAACCCAAAGCACATACACTTCACACATAAACCATTTCACTTACAACATTTTGCTACACGATTCCTCAATATTTCAAAAACATCTGTCATACGTGCTACTTTCCTTACTAACAATACACATATCTTACTACAAAATCTTTTCACACTCACTTGTACAAGATTCCAAAAATACTTTTTCTACTAAACTCAGACTATAATAACAATACATTTTCTTTAGCAACTATTATGCTCTTAAGTCACACACTTAATCTTAATATCAAATACTCAATGTATACCCTGTCAGCTTGCTCTCCAACAAAATGCATATACAAATGTTTCTCACATGTGATCAAAAGGAGGATGATGCAATGAGGATGCAATAGTTCATGTATGCAAAATAATGTAGAAATGCAATTGATGCTATGATAATGCACTTTTTCCATACCCATGGTTCAATATGCTTATTTTCAATTAAATTTTCTGGAGATAGCTGACAGGCATACCGAGCAACACCATAATCTTACAAAATCCACATACTTTTCCATCTCAAAATACCAAAACATCTATTCTTCCACGGCAACCACATATCAATACACTTCAAAAACTTCTACAAACCTTCTCTTTAACCACATAGAATCGAAACAAAATTCCTAACAAAATCTCTGATAACTCATCTAACAAACACATTCCAGATTGCAAATACACATAACAATTCAAGGCAGGTAGATTGTGACCTATCAAGCCAACACTTAACTAAACACTTTATCAAATCGAAAGGTTTCCCTTCCCAAAACATATCTAAAGGACAAGGTCGTCTGCTTTGGCCAATGCTAAACTATACAGACACATTTCAAAACACCTAGTTAACCAGAACCAACTAAACTAGAGCTCTGATACCAAATTGTAACACCCCCAACTCCCACATGTAGCATTTCAAAGGGTGAAGAGCTACGGTGAGCAGAAGGTGCCACTAGACAAGGACACACATGGCAAAGCAGAAATCAGAACAATAAAATTTCTAAAACCATAACTTCAAAACATGCACGTCCTAAACCTATGTCATCCACACACCATTATTCGCACTAAAGATTATTACAACTTATTACAAATGCTAATAAATAAACTTAATTATAATCCAATCAAAAACACTTTCTATAAATTCTATAGACTCGTTGGCCAAAACTCAGCGGACTGCTACGCTACTCTGATCTCCTTACCTGCACGGACAAACAACCGTGCTAAGCGATAACACTTAATCGGACGAAATAAATAATGGGCAGCCACTCACAGTGGTTCTCGAGACAAACACATGCAAATCAATATACATATATACATAAACATAATGGAATGCCGGCTAAACTTATAACAAACGAATATCATTATTTTATTACGGAAACTTAAGTAATTACACATACATTAGCGTCTTATAAACCATACACAGAAATACTTATTTACCTTTTAATCAAAAAGAATATAAATTATACAAAACTTATCTTATACTTTAAATCACTTAATGGCCCTATAGATAGTTATACTTAATAAATTCCCGAAATATATTTTAAGCTTTGAAATATGAAGTTCAGAAATTCCCATTATTACAAATATTTCAAAATCATACAAATTATAGTATCAATACTTAAATCAAAACATTTCGTTTTAATCAAACCGTTACTTGTTCAAAACTAAACAAAATACTTTAGTTCTTCGATTTGGTTCGGACTTCTTCCTACATATCCCTATAGTTGGGAATCAGAACCACGTAGTTCTTATAGAAAACTTCATTCACACAAATTCTAGAATTAATCCTAATATCTTTCTTAAATTTGGTTTCTATCTCATGCTTACTAATCGATACGTATATAATACATTCATTAAAAGTCATCAAACAATGCATCTAAATTTCTTACCGATACGCTTACCCCGGCCTACGTGCAGAAGTTAGATAACATATTACATACCTGTATACACATTTAAACATATAAACCCATATATATACACATTTATAAAGTACCTTTACTAAGCTCTCAACGATATCAATCATGCATATCAAGTATTTCAATAATTGTTTCTAAAGGCATCATGTAGACAAGCATGCTCATAACTCTTGAATAGATTAATAATATGCAGTATTCACATACTAACTCTTATGCGTTTAGGATCTTTGCATACCTGTCTTTTAGAACAAACACTACGTGATACATTTCTTTTCATTTAACAGATATCACCTTATTATACAAAATACAGGGGTATCCGAAGATACCACACCTTTCCACATAAGTGTCCATAAAGGATCCATAACAGAGGAGTGCATAGAGCACAAGTCAAATGGCATTTATCACAAATGCATCAATTGTTTATTCACATAACTTTTGCACATCATTGCAGAATTTATCAATTCATTCACATACTTTTATCTTCATTAATTACCTGCTAAGTCATAGGGGTGGAGAAGTGGGTGAACACATGGCGGTACCTTATGGGTACGAATCAAGCTGAACGCATGGCGGTACCTTACGGGTACGAATCAAAAAGCAACATCACATTTTCTCATTCAGAAACATTTTCACATTGGGGATCTTAAGCAAGATCCGTACACATTAAGGTTCGCGAGGAACCAAACGGGGACCTGATCAAGATCCAGAACAAAACAGAGGGCTGCAACTAACAGAACAATATAGGCATGCCTATCTATCCATGGCTCGACTAACACAGGCTAAATTCCATATTATTATTATTGGATTCATCTCATTTCCACATACATACACATTCCACCAATACGCATAACATTCTTTCATTTTTATTGGGCACATGCATTCATTTACATATAAATACCTCATATGAACATATTAAACACATTTATGTTATTAGATATCATGTCCACATTTAATCTCAACAATTAATTTACCGTTATCATATTCATTTAGACTTAACGGATAAGTTCACATTTCGTTACACATATACATTACAACATAATCATGGTAGATCAAATTCTTATATTTCAATAATTACTATGCATGGGAATACATCAATAATTCACATTTTCAATCATAGATGCATAACATAGGTGAAAAACTATGCAAAGAAGAAGTTCCTCAAAAATAGTTTCCAAGCAAAGAGGAGACTGTAGCGATCGCGACAATAAGTTGCGCTCACGACAGTGGCCAGAATCACCTGCGGAAAAAGAACCCATCTGTAGACACCGGGTCCCGAGTCCGGCATAAAATGAAAATAGTGATTTTTTTATCCTTGATTATTCCCTACGGAAAAAAAAATAATAAATATAAATATCTGTGTGTGAAATTAAAAATTAATTAGTTAATGTTGTTTGTTAATTAATTAGTTAATTTATTGGTTAGTTAAATGGCTAATATTATTGTGTAATTATAATGCATGAAAAATTAAAGTTTATTTAATTAATATTAATTAGTATGTAGAGTGTTTAATCAAATACATAATATATGTGGTAATTATATTAAGATGCAATATATGTAATGAGTAATTAGTGTAACGTTTAATTAAATTAGGTAAATTATATATGTGATATATTAAATAGATTAAACAGATTAAAATGTAATTAAAATGTAGTGTTTAATTAATATGTATAATGTTTGATTAAATTAGTATGTGTGTGTATTAATTTGAATTAAGTGAGATTAATTAAAAAGAAAAAAGGAGGGAATTATGGAGGAAATTACCATTGTGACCCTTAGCCCTAATTTGTGGGGTATAAATAGAATAAGATGAGCAAAACAAAGGGGGCTCGGCAGATCAAGAAAAGAAAAAGAAAGGAAAAGAAAAGAGAAAGAAAAAGAAAAGAAAAGAAAGAGAGAGCAGGAGGGTGAACACAGAGGGGGGCCGTCCAAAGGAAGAACAAAGAAAAAGAAAGGAAAAGAAAAAGAAAGGGAAAGAAAGAGAGAAGAGAGAGCAAGGAAATCCAGAAACCAAATAAGGCAAATAGAAAAGGAAAAGAAAAGGGAAATAAAAAGAGGAGGAGAGGAGAGGAGCAGCCATAGACCCACGACGCCGGAAAGAAGAAGGGAGAAGAAAGAAAAAGGAGAGGAGGGGCGCTGCTCCCGCCGGCCAACCGCCGCCGCACACAGCGGCACGCGCCACACCGGCGCACTCCCCACAACCGGACGATTCAGGCGACGCCCACCGTTCTTCCATCGGACTCCGGCAGACGGCGCGTGAGGGAGAAGAACCCGAAATAAAGGCAGCGGCTTCGCACGCGATTTCCGGCTAATCGGCGCCGGCTTCCGGCGCGTGGACACCGCCGGTGAGACCCTATGACGACGATCTACACTGCAACGGTGGAGGTGTCGGCCACTGCGTCTCCGGCGACCGGTAAACCTCCTTTCCCTCTTTTTATTTATTTATTATTATTATTATTATTTAATATTCTGTTTTATATTTATTATTAATTATTTTATGTTTTATATTTATTATATTTATTATTAATTATTCTGTATATTATAATAATAATAATATTATTATTATTATTATTATTATTATTATTATTATTATTATTATTATTATTTGGGTGTTATTAATTAATTGTTATATTTATTCATTTATTATTATTTTCTGTTTTTATATATTGTTATTATTATTTATTTTATTGCTATTATTATTCTTTATTTGTCATGATTAATTATAATTATTATTGTGATTGTTGTTATATTTTATATATTGTTATTATTATTATTATTTGCATTATTGCTATTATTATTATTATTATCAAATGCTATTTGTTTTATTATTAATAATGTTATTGTATGATATTATTGTTAGCATTTTTATTTTTGTTAGATTATTATAATCGTCATCATATTTTGCATCCATTAATTCTTCTAATTTAATTCATTTAATTGTTCATTCAGAATTTATTTATTTAGAAGCATGTAATTATTATCTTATATTATTTTATTTATTTGTGGTTTGTAATAATAAATGATTTTCGACCGCTCTAAAAAGAAACACCACACAAATGTTTTCTACTAAATAAAATGTTTGCTAAATAAAACTGGACCAATGTCCTATTTTTGCCCAATAAAACCATCACATAAAAATCGTTTTCCATAATGAATGCATGCGAGGACCAATGTTCTCATTGTTAATGAATAACCCGTTTTATGCATGTATCGCACATTTACAAACGAGGGTTGTATTCTGCCCTTAGCATTATTGTAAATATGTTTCATGCTTTAATGCTATTTTATTTTATGCTCTTAAATGGATGATTGCGCCTTTAATTTAAATTGCATCGTGTGGAGAGAGAGCGAAATAATAAATTCAAAACCTAATTGTAAAATTAATCAAACTACGAATAAATGAGAAGTCCCGAACCTATCTCTGGTCTTTGGGCTCAAAGAGGCGAGAGGTTTACCCTCCAAGACACCTCTTGTGTCACGAGACTTTGACGTTAATCCTAGGCTCCTTAGGGTGAGAGGTTTACCCTCCAAGACCCCTTTGGTTGGCCCAAAATGGATACTAAGCGCAGTTTTAGGCTCTCCGAGGCGAGAGAAACTTTCCCAATGTTCTATTGGGTGGCGACTCCATGAAACCTCCTTATTGCCCAACATAGACGCACTTGCGATTTATTGCAAGCTGTTAGCGGACCCTCAATTGCCCGATCGCCCTCAAGCGGGGGGTCGTACTGGCGGCCGCGGGGATCCGGCGCGCGTCACACCATCACGACTCCTGCTCAGAGACGCGAATCATGAAGGAGAACCACAGAGGAATAAAGCAAACACAAGAGGGGAGGGGACCAATACGTGCAAGACTCGTGCACAAGGTGCACGTCTTGTGCACTCCCCCTCACTGAACGAAGAACCCGTCTCTGTCGCGATCGCGATAGTATCGCGCTCGAGACAGAGTCACCTTTTCCAGATTCTAGCAAAATTTGCAGAACTTCTTCCTTTCAAAACTTACCCAAACCTTCCGATCAAATCCAAAACTCATCACAACTCATATTAAACATCCAATTCATCATAAACAACATAAATACCATCCTTCACACCAATTAATACAATTAAATCATGCAATTAACATAATCAAAATCTCTAAATTTACTGACAGCCAAAGCAATTTCAAATTCTCAATCAAAATATATTTTGGTTCAATAATTCACATACAAAGCATCTTAACTCAAATTACTCAAGACCTATACCATTTGAACATATCTAAACAACTTTAACTCCATGAATTTCCAGAAAATCAAATCAAAACCCCAAATCCAAATATACATCAAAATAACAAAAATCCCTAACCTTAACTCCTTTGCTCCAATAGCTTACTTAGATGATCTTTCTTGCTTCCAAACTCATTCAAGATCTTTTTCATCCCAAAATTCTCATCAATCACACAAACACAAAACCCTAGATTAAAAACACATCTTAACAACAAATGAAGAAGATAAAGAAAAGAAAGAACTCAAAAAAACTTACACAAACAATTGCTTTGAATTGATCAATTTCCACCAAACTCAGCCAAAGGAAGAGGGATCAAGATGGAGCAAAGAGGAAGGAAGAAGAGAAGGAGAAGGAGGCATGAGGGAGAGAGAATGGGAGAGCTAGGGCAAAATTCTTCTCTTCCTTTCTCTTTCCTTTCCCTTTTATACCCTTCTCTAAATCCTTGCCACATGTCCTTCTATAATTGGTGGAACTTGACAACTCACACCCTACACGCATGCATGACACTGCACAAACACTAAGTCCGCTAACACATACACTACTTCCCTCTATGCATGCACACTCTATCAAAACCCACAAATCATGCATATAACCCACAAATAGATATTTACGTCAAATTCTCTTTTTAATCCTCAAACTCTTATAACCTTAAATATTCATTCACTTAAATTCTTAAATGGTCCATTTGACATACCTAACACTTCAACGTGCACAACTTTGGTCACTACCCATTCTCAATATGCCCAATCCTTCTAGGGTACATTGCGGGGTGTGACATTGATTCTTCTTAATATGGTGTTGTAGAATTGGCTTTACATTTGATAGCAGGCTGAATCGACCGAAGTATCGGTGAGAGTAGTAGAGGGTAGGTAGTAACAATGTGCTACTTTTATATCGAAACTAGACAATTTTGAGTATGCAAAATGAACTGCTCTGATCACATCATTGCGTATGTTTCAATTTGATTTCATAACACATGATCTTTATTTGGCATCAACTCAAAAAATAAAAGACCTCATACAATCTCGGGATAAATCCTGAAAGCATCAAACTCCTGTTATCAATCAGCCCTCTCAGGTTTTCATGATTCAAGATTTTCTCTCAGTCCTTAATTTTTGTCCAGGATGCCCCTCTTTTTTTTAGCCTTTGCCATGGAACCTCACTCAGTCCGGCGACATCGATTAGTTTCTTTGGATTCTCTTTCATCCTCATTAGCCGGGAAGGCTGCTCCTTTTAACAGTGCTCCTTCTTCTTCTTCTTTTTTTTTACATCAAAAGTTTCACCTTGGCTGTTTTGCACACTGGCTGAGGTAATGAATTTCTTCGCTCGAATTTTGACCATGAAATTCTATATCTGCTTTGGTGGCTCAATTTCTAAATTACCATTTAATGGTTGAGATTGGGTTACAAGTTAGCCTCAAGTGGTTTAGGACAAAACTATGGTTTTTCTTCTCTCTTTTTCTCTTTTTTATTTTTTATTTTTTGATTTCTTATTTTTTTTCGTTTTTTTGTTTTTTTTTAAAAGGTAATGAACTGTCCTTCTAAATTTGGCTATAAGGGCCCATGTTTTGCTTATCTTGGTCTCATATGATTAGAGGTCAATCTTGATTGGCTTTGGGGTACACATCTCAAATGGTTGGGAGGAAAGGAGTCATAAGGCTTGGTTTTAATGAGTTATATATTTCTTGTGAAGGTTTGGAGTTTCATTCGTTTAACTCCTGATGTAGCCCTCGGAGTTTCATTTGTTTAACTCCTGATGTAGCCCTCGGAGTTTTATCTTGTTTGGCTGCACTGTATGCGTCCTAGACCTTGAAGAGACAAAAGACTGGCTTTTGAAATTCTGCTTGTCATTATGTTGGCACATTGAAGCTGCGATATTCCAATAATGCCCTTTTTAATTTTTAGCATGTCATTTTATGTCCAGGCAAAGGCTTTTTATTTTTATTTTTTTTATTTTTTATGAATCTCTCATAATCTTCCTCTCTTCAGGAGTTATATCAGATGCTATCAAGATTTTCTTTGGATTTTCTAAAGTTTTAAGATTAAATACAGTCGTATTAATTGAATTAATGTCAAAAATTAATGCATCATGATCATAAGAAATGAAATCATTAGAAACACCATACAAATAAGCGAAATTGTTCATCTTATTGAAATATTAAACATTATCATAAGAAGTTCTTGGAATGAAAAGAACAAAGCATCTAAAAAAAAGTTATCTTTTTCTCCACTCTCACTAGTGGATCAATAATCTACCGCTGCCAAGGGAATCCCTTCTTCACCAATCTCCTGATGGATGACAGCAACGTGTTCATTTTCCTATAGCTCTTTGCAACCCATGCCACTCGGGTAGACCAGACCCGATCAAATACATAGCGGGGGAATAGCATTATAGCCTGCCTTCTTCTTCTCTCTCTCTTCTCAAGATTCGTGATCTATTTGGAGTGGATAAGACCTTTGATCTTGTTCCTTAAAGTTCGGTAATAATCTGTCAGGTGCCCAGTGTACAAATGGTAGGTGCAGTACTGATCACCTCTATGCCCTGGCTGTCCCTGATTCATAGCTGGCCTGGATGGCAATGGTTGCAGCTTGCCCTCCTTCATTAGTCTCTCCAACACCCAGGATAGAGAGTGGCCCAAATTAGAAAAGTGCGTCTAGCCTTGTCCCACTTCGGTAGCTAAAACCTCAACCACCTTACCATTTCTACCATTACTGCTTCCAACATAGCTTGATCTATACCCCGACTGGTTTCTAAAATTTTTCCCGGCAAAGTTATTTTTGCTTGCTCTCTTTGCTAGGTAAGCCCCCTCAGCCTCTACATCAATGTCCTTAAGTGACTCCCCATCTTTGAGCCCCTTAGTAAAAGCAGGAGTTCCTGATGAATAGCCTAATCTGGTCTGCAGTGTCAGGCTTTTGCTTCATATCCATGACCCTATTCCTCCATCTGGTGAGGTATTCATGGAATGACTCATCACTTCTTTACTGTAAGAGTTCGAGGTCCTTTAAGGTGACCTCCATTCTAGTGCTGCAGTTGTACTACTTCATAAACTCTTCCATCAAAAGGTTCCAGTCCTCTTTGGATCTCCTGTCCAACCCGTGATACTAGTCTATTGCCAGACCCACCAGACTAAGGCAGAAATATTCCACTTTTTGCTTCTTGGTCAATCCTGTGCCCTTCATCACTAGAGTATACTGCTTAATGTGTGCAGATGGGTCCAAAGTACCATTGAACTTCGGCCATTCGGGCATCTTAAACCTTTGGGCCAGCAGCTCTTCATCCCCCGAATTTCTATCCTTAGTGTTAATTCCCTTCCCAGCTGATAATAAGTGAGTGATCGCCTCAATCTGCTGCCTCATTCCTCTCATAGCCTCATTCTCCACCTTGGTTGCTCTCCCCCTCACAACTTGATGGGCAATTAGCTCCTCAACCTCATCCTCCATCACGAAATCCTCATCGGGATTAGGGATCCTTGCCCTTCTCGGCTCAACGGGCATAATAGCTTTATGCTCATTGATAGGTTGGCGAGCAACATTACCTACAATGGGGGCCTCTTCACCAGCAAGCGGTTCACCTTACCCCTGAGGAGGGACTACTGGTGGTTGTGGAGTGACAGGTGATTGTGCAGTAGGAGGAGGAGCAATCCTTTCGGCCATGGCGCCCATTATCTCTAACATCCTTCGCTCAAAATCCTCTAGTCTCCTGGCAAGGTCTTGAGTGGTTAAAGCTCTGGTCTCTTTTTCCATTGATGGTTCTAAGGATGATTCACTGGTCGTTAAGAGTGACTCAAAATCTAATCAGACACTAATTTCGATAATCCAAAGAGCGGGTTTGTCCTTACTAGCCGACCGTCAGAACCTCTAGTCCACTTAGATGAATCTATGATGGCTAAATGATTTAGATTGTTAGAATGATGCATGAATGACATATACAATGCATGATCGTGTGTTATGCAAGATTCGTAACCATATACATGCAAGTATATCCTTACAACCTTTTGACTCCCGCACATTAGGTCAATTAGTCTCTTCCTTAGTGGGCTTAATCCATGGGTCAACAGGAGACCCTATGAATACGTGTAGTGCATGGCGAAAAGCCAGCAGCATAACGTCTCTCAAAATGCACATGCGTATGAGTTTTGGCCATTATGTATTTGTGACGCGCGCCGGATCCCGATGCGCCGCCCTTTCGGACCGCCCGCACGTGGGCGATCGGGGCATTTGCGGGTCCGTGGGCATCTTGCAATAAATCGCAAGTGCGTCTATGTTGGGCAACAAGGAGGTATCATGGAGTCGCCACCCAATAGAACATTGGGAAAGTTACTCTCGCCTCGGAGAGCCTAAGACTTGCGCATTTTACCCATGTTGGGCCATGAGGCCTAGGATTAGCGCTAAAGTCTCGTGACCCAAGAAGTATGTTGGAGGATAACCTCTAACCTCTTGAGCCCAAAGACCAGAGCTGGGTCCGGGATTTCTCATCTATTTCTACCTCGATTAATTTATGATTGAATTTTAATTGTCATTAATTCGCTCTCTCTCCACACAATGCAGTTAATTTAAGGCGCATTTACTCATGTTAGGAAAACCATAAATTAGCAAGTAAAGCAATGAATTACAATAATACAAGGAGCGGAATACAACTCCCATTTAAAAATGCAAACATACATAAAACCGGGGAATTTATTAATTATGAGGACTTTGGTCCCCGCATGCACAATTAAAGAAAATGTTCTGGATATGATGATTTTTATTTGGGATGAAAATTAGGACATTGGTCCCATTTTATTATGAAAAATCTAAATTAATTTAGTAAGAAATATTTTTATGATCTTTATTTAGGTGCGCATAGGAAAACATTTTATTCAATGAATATATACAAGGAAATTAAAAATATAAACGAAATGAGAATTAAAAATGTATAAAGGAAATACCAAACCCCGCAACTCCTCCTTCATGTGCATGGATGCTCAAATGAGAATAAAATAATGATTTGCAACCAAAAATCAAAAAGAAATTCATGTTAGTGATTAGGCCAATGAAATAATACAACATAAAAGGTAATATGTACAATGACCATATAACATGCATAAGATACTATAACATGCATAAAAAATAATTATGATGCAATTTAACATGCATAAAGTGATTAAGATGCAATTTAACATGCATAAGGTGATGAAGTATCATGGCATATGCAACTTATTAATAATAGTTATTAACATACATGGAAGATTAGTGACAATCAATTTTATTATAGTTAAGACATGAATAAATGTGTAACATGAGAATAATTCCACTTGACATGCATAACTAGCATAAAATAATGACTATAACACTCATACATGCAAAAGAAAGCATAATAATAAACATGATATAGCATTAAGAAATTAAAGGTATTTACAACCTAAAACATAGATAATTACATGAACAAAGAATAATTTGACATGAAAAAAAAGATTAATAGAATTTAAAAAGCTTATTTGTTATATGAATAATTGAAGATAAAAAAAATAAGAAGAAGAATATGGAGACTAAGAGAATTTACATGTTTGATATGTTAATTGGAAGCCAAAAGAAATGAAATTAACAAGAGAATTAATGAGTAAAGCCAAGAATAATTACCCTCAAATTCAGTTTTGAAGAATTGAAGATAGAAGTGTTGAATTCCTTGTCTTCTCTTGTGAAAATCCTTAGAAAATAGCTTGAAAACTTGAATAAAAGCTCTTGGAAACAAGTGTGTAAGATGGATTTTTTTCTCTCAACTCAAAGCTCCAAAATTCAGTTTTTTTTTTCTCCAAAATGTTCCTCATTCGTCCTCCTCCTGTTCTGAATTTTTCTAGTGTTTTTAACCATAAAAAAACTACCCAAAAACCACCCAAAACCGTCCAAAAACGGTTGAAAATCGAGTGGGGGTCGAAAAGTGGGCGAAATGGGCGAAGTGGGGCGTCAATCGGCGCCAGGGGCGAGAGGTCGTGCGCGTCGCGCACGTTTTCGCGCGATTTGCGCGGAGTTTCCGCGCACGACGTGCGCGGGGCGAGCGACGCCCTGCGCGTCGCTCGTGCGGAGCGCCCGACGCCAAGGGCGTCGGACGCGCGGAGCGCGCGGAAATTCGCAACGGCCCTTGGCCGTCGCCTTTTCGTCGCGATTATTTTCCCCTATTTTATTTTCAACATTTTTCCATCATTTTTCACCTTTTTTTTTTTTTTTAATTTTTTATATAAAATACCCTCAACCTAAAATACACTTTTTCTTCTTCAAAATAATTTAAAAAATATTTTTAAAATATTTTTAAAATACCCTTTTTACTCACCGAAAAGACAAGGAAAATCACTTCTGAGCTCCAATCTTTTTGCCTATAAGCCGGCATAGCTAAATTTCATCATCGGGTAATCCTGATCAAGGCTACTCGGGACCCGGTGTCTACAGTTGCCCCCAATTTTGAAGAGACTAGTGCATGGGTGCCTAGGTGAGCCAAAATTCAGGAAAAGGAAAGAAACGCGTACCTGAAGCGGCGATCTTCCTGCTTGATGGAGTTATGATGACAGCTGCTGCTGTCTTTTGGTTGTAGCTGGTAATACCGTAGGTGCGCTAACCTCTTGTGGGTGGCGCCACTATCGTGCTAAACATTGTGAGTTGGTAATGCCGTGGTCGTGCTAACCTCTTGTGGGTAGTGCCGCCATCGTGCTAACCGCTGTGAATAGGTAGTGCCGTGGTCGTGCTAACCTCTTGTGGGTTGTGCCGCCATCGTGCTAACCGCTGTGAATTGATAGTGCCGTGGTCGTGCCAACCTCTTGTGGGTTGTGCCGCCATCGTGCTAACCGCTGTGAATTGGTAGTGCCGTGGTCGTGCTAACCTCTTGTGGGTAGTGCCGCCATCGTGCTAACCGCTGTGAATTGGTAGTGCCGTGGTCGTGCTAACCTCTTGTGGGTAGTGCCGCCATCGTGCTAACCGCTGTGAATTGGTAGTGCCGTGGTCGTGCTAACCTCTTGTGGGTAGTGCCGCCATCGTGCTAACCGCTGTGAATTGGTAGTGCCGTGGTCGTGCTAACCTCTTGTGGGTAGTGCCGCCATCGTGCTAACCGCTGTGAATTGGTAGTGTCGTGGTCGTGCTAACCTCTTGTGGGTAGTGCCGCCATCGTGCTAACCGCTGTGAATTGGTAGTGCCGTGGTCGTGCTAACCTCTTGTGAGTAGTGCCGCCATCGTGCTAACCGCTGTGAATTAGTAGTGTCGTGGTCGTGCTAACCTCTTGTGGGTAGTGCCGCCATCGTGCTAACCGCTGTGAATTGGTAGTGCCGTGGTCGTGCTAACCTCTTGTGAGTAGTGCCGCCATCGTGCTAACCGCTGTGGATTTATTTTTTATTTTTTATCTTTTATTTTTTTGCTCCTTTAGATGTTTGGACTAGTGTCATCACTTGGCTTTTGTGGGTGTTTCCCGCCGATTTCTCCTGCAAGATTGTATGCATAGGAATATACAAGAAATCATGTGTGTATGTTATGGAATGCAAATGCTTGCAAAAATGTATAGATCGCTCCCTAGGTGATCCATGGTTTGCTGAACTTATAGCTTGTCTGCTGTACCATGCCCCCTGAATCCTGAGGATCGTCGACAAGCTTTCTGAAAGAGACGTCCGGTGTATACCCTTGCCCCCTGGTCAATGATCATTTACTTGGGATTCTATTTCATGTTCTGTGTTGTGTGTTATCTGACTGACGGAAGATCATCTTGAAATAATGCCG
Source organism: Excoecaria cochinchinensis (assembly GCA_947683425.1). NCBI lineage: Eukaryota > Viridiplantae > Streptophyta > Magnoliopsida > Malpighiales > Euphorbiaceae > Excoecaria > Excoecaria cochinchinensis. The sequence continues at coordinate 313,253 of CANTUQ010000061.1, forward strand.
CCTTATCGCTCCAGGCATTGAATGTCATTGTTTTAAAGGTAGTGCGTCCCTTGAGGATTTTCGCACTAGCTTTTCTTTGCGGGAAATGCGTCCCTTATGGGATTTTCACACAACCCTTTGCCTAACTTTTGCCTGGAATGGACCCAACCCAATCCAGCGGCTTTTGTTTATTTTATATTTATATTTTATTTATTTTTTATTTTTATTTTTATTATTTTTTTTTTTTTTTTAGGGCAGACTGCCTGTTTCCAGGTTTTCACCCTGCCCTTTGGCCTAACTTTTGCTTAGAGAGCCAGTTACGGTTTTCATCTCTAACGGCCTTCTTTTTTTTTTTTTTTTATCACCAAAGCTTCTGTTAAGAGCAAATTGCACATATCCGATGAAGGGACTGAGCAATAATCATTAGATGAACAATTGGTATATTTCTTTTTAAGACAGAACTGAAAGATCAATGAAAATGTATTCTTTTATTCATTGCAAAATTGTGTACATTTCTATATGATTTCATCATACATGATTTTCATTTGACAAGAATTCAAAAGCATATGACTACACCTAATCTCGGAGTGGGTTTTGTCAGCATCAAACTCCTGTTATCAATCGGCCCTCTCGGGTTTTCTCGATTGAATATTTTCTCTTGGCCCTTAATTTTTGCCCAGGATGCCTTTTTTCGGTTTTCACCCTGACAGGGCGCCCAATTTTAGCAAGGCCGCCTTTTTTCGGTTTTCGACCCGCGGGGCATTTATTCTCTTCTTTTTATTTTTGGTCTTTAGCCATGGAACCTTTTAAGTCTATCGACATTGACCGGGTCCTTGAACTCATTCCCATCGCTGTCTGCTAAAATTGCTGCTCCTTTTGTTAGCAACTTTTTCAACATGAAAGGTCCTTCCCAGGTTGGTCTGAATTTTCCTCGTATGTCTGGAACTCCCGGCCTCATCATCTTAAAGACCAAATCCCCTTCTTTCAACGGGTGCTTTCGTACCTTCTTGCCAAAGGACCGAGCTAGTCTCTTCTGATAAACCTGATTGTGGTAATAGGCTCTCAACCTATCTTCATCCAATAGATTCAACTGCAACAATCGCTGTTGTGCCCATTCTGTCTCCGGAATCTCGGCTTCCAGGACTACCCTTAATGATTTCAGCTCAATTTCAACCGGCAGGACTGCTTCAGTTCCATACACCAGACAGAATGGTGTTGCCCCCGTAGAGGTTCTGATTGTTGTTCTATATCCCCAAAGTGCGAAGGGTAACTTTTCTGCCCAATCCTTGTAGTTCTGAACCATCTTGGCTAAAATTCTCTTCACATTCTTATTCGCAGCTTCAACTGCACCATTCGCTTGAGGACGGTAAGGAGAAGACTTATGATGTTGGATCCCATATTTCTGGAGCATCTGTTTAGTCTCTGCTAGGAATTGTACCCCATTATCAGACACAATGTGATGTGGGAGACCATATCTGCATATCAAATTCCGCTCGATGAATTTAGCCATATCTCTTGCATCAACCTTCTTGAAAGATTCAGCCTCAACCCACTTAGTGAAGTAGTCAATGGCAACTATGATGAATCTATGCCCATTAGAAGCAGTAGGATGGATTTCGCCTATGATGTCTATTCCCCATGCTGCAAATGGCCATGGAGATGTTAAGTTATGTAACTCTGAAACTGGCACATGCCTCAAATTCGCGTACTATTGGCATAACTGACATTGCTTCACAAATTTTGAACAATCTGTATCCATTGTGAGCCAATAAAACCCTTGGCGCATGATCTTCTTTGCTAAGGCTAAGCCATTCATGTGAGCTCCACAAACCCCGGCATGAACCTCTTCCATAACTCTTTTAGCTTCTTTCTCTGCCAGACATCTTAACTGGATACCATCAGCTTGCCTTTTGTACAAAGTGCCATTAACACTGATGAATTGAGTGGATAACTTCCTGATCATTCTTTGGTCCTTCTCATTGGCTTCCTCTGAAAAGACTGATCTCTCTAAATAATTCTGAATGTCATAATACCATGGATTTCCATCAATGGCCTCAATGTCCATCACCTATTCAGCTTCAAAGCAAGGTCTTTCCGAACTATAAATCAGCACGGGTTTCATCGCAACTCCTGTTGGGTTATCCCACATAGACACTAATGTTGCTAGAGCATCAGCTAACTGATTTTCGTCTCTGGGGATGAAATGAAAAGTGCAAATCTCAAACTGGCTGCTCAACGTTCTCAAGTGCTTTACATAAGGCAGCAGCCTTTCTTCCTTGACTGACCACTCCCTTCTGATCTGATGAATTACCAAGGAAGAATCTCTGAATACTTCTGCGGTCTTTGCCCCCAGAGCGAGTAATGCTTCCAATCCAAAGATGCAAGCTTCATATTCTGCTTCATTATTGGTAGCCTTCTACCTCAACTTCTTAGCCAATGGTAGCATTTCACCATCTGGGGTCGTAAGAATAACTCCTACGCCTGCTCCCTTATTATTGACTGCTCCATCAAAGAATAATTGCCACCCTTGCACTGCTATGGCCGTGACATCTTCATCTGGGAAGTTGTATTCAAACTGATCTCCCTCAATAGGATGCTCGGCTAAGAACTCCGCTACAGCTCTTCCCTTAATGGTTTTCCTGGTTATGTACTCAATGTCAAATTCCTGCAACAGCAGTAACCATCTTCCCATTTTCCCTAGTAAAGAGGGTGCTTCTTGGAGGTATCTAAGCGGATTATGTTTGGCAACCGTTTGTACCTTGAAGGAATGAAAGTAGTGTCGCAACTTCTTAGAAGCCCAGATAACTGCTAAACAAATCTTTTCTACCTCCACATATTTGGCTTCGTAAGGCAGAAATTTCTTGCTAAGATAGTAAACGGCAAACTCTATACCAAAATCGTCTTCCTGAGACATCATAGCACCCACTGAGTTATCTTCCACAGCCAGGTACAGGATTAATGGTTTGGCACGGCGTGGTGGTCTTAACACCGGAGGATTTAACAAATACCTCTTAATGGTGTCAAAGGCCAATTGGCAGTCATCGTTCCATAGCACCGGCTGATTCTTCCTAAGAAGCTTGAAAATAGGCTCACATACCGAAGCTAGCTTGGCAATAAATCGGCTGATGTACTGAAGCTTTCCTAGGAAACTTCTGACGTCCTTCTCCTTCTGGGGCACTGGCATCTCTCTTATGTGAATAAATGTAATTGGTATTAAATGTGTTGTTTTGGGATTTCTTGCAATTAGACATATAATGGATTTGATTTAATTGTGATAATTGGTAATAAAGCTGGGTTTTTAAATATGTTATGAGTTGTGGATACTTGTGTTGCTGAATTTTGAGGTTTGGAATCAATTTTGGAAGTTTGGATGTGAATTGTGTGAGAATTCTGCAGAATTTGGGCGTAAGAGCTGGAAAATCCGTGTCTGTCGCTATCGCGACACTGTCGCGAGTGCGACAGAGCGCGGAGGTTTCTGCCCTCGCGCTGGCGCGAGAAGTGTCGCGCCAAAGAACTCGAGGGAGCTCATTGTCGCGAGCGCGACAGAGTGCTCGAGCTCTGAGCTTGTGCGAGGTTCTCTTCTGTCGCGAGCGCGACAAGTCTTGCGAGCGCGACAGAAGAGCAATCCCTACATCCTCTCGCGACCACGAGATCCCTCGCGATCGCGAGACGAGGCGGGGGAGTGCAGCTTGGCTTCTGTCGCGAGCGCGACAGACGTGACTTCTAAATTTGATTTCTTCTCCGTTTTGCTTAAAGACTTGGTTTCTTTTGCATGTGCTCTGGGATGTAAAGCCTTGAATGTCTATTTAAATGAATAATATGTATGTTAATTTGACAAGATTTGGTATAACCTGCTAATGTCGAATAAGTGGATAGTTAGGCATGCCTAATAGAGTTATGTGCTGCTGCAGCTATATGTACGACTTGGACCCTGATCAGGTCCCACGAATGGATCCTCGCGATCCCTCTATTTGAATCTTTCCTAAGATTCCACATAAAAACGATTTGAAAACAAAGTAAAAAGAATGATTTGATACCTTCGGGTATCTATATGTCCACAAGATGATATTGATACTCTCATGTATCTATATGTGTACTCGTTATCCACTCATTGTGATTAAGCAGGTGTCATTGTATTTTGTACAAGAATCTTTGTATGAGAATGCTAATATCTGAATTAACTATGTGTGATTATATGCTCATAATTGTATTGTTTTCATGCGTTATCTGTTACCGTCACTGTGAGTGACGGTCATGCATTGTGTGTTTCCCCACTAAGCGATTTCGCTTAGCACGGGTGTTTATCCGTGTAGGTGTGGAAGGTTTTCGATTGCCTCGGGTTGGGCGTGTCGCATCGGGAAGGCCAACGCAATTAGAGTCCTGAAGTTTTATAGTATAGGCTTTCCTTCATATTGTAATAGATGTGATGTTTTGTTAGCCCTTTTGAACAGTATATATTGGGCGTTTGTAAATTGTTCCTTTTTGTAATCTGTAATATGTAAAGACCTTCTTTTGGTATATTAATAAAGTATACATTTTGTTCAAAATCATTCTTCTCTGTATTAGAGATTTTAATTATTTCCGATATGTCGCTCTATATATGTAATGTTTGCATGTTTGTACTAGTGGGGTGTGACACTCCTATCTATCCAGGGAGGCCTCTCTTCCACTCTGTATGGAAGTCTCCTTGGTATAGGTTGGGGTGTGACATTAGGTGGTATCAGAGCCTTTGGTTTAGATGTTACTGGGTTTCAGTATGTTAGTTACTTGTTGGAGTTGTGTTGGCCTGATGCGCACTGCGTTTATGTTTTGTAGTTATGGAGTCCGCTCGAGGATCGCTTGAGGGGTCAGCGGAAAGTGCGAATCCCCAAGAGCAGGATCCCTCAGTTTCTGGTCTGGCTCAACCTCCTAGGGGTTATCCTGAGGTGCCTTTGGGACCAATGGAAGCGATGCTTCAGAGTATGACAAGAGTGCTTGAAAGGGTAACAGCGCCTAGTGCACCTATTGAAAGGCTAAGAAAGCATGGTGCAGAGGATTTCTTTGGTACTGGTATAGATGTATCTAACAAGGCAGAGATGTGGTTAGAAAAGACAGCCAGAGTACTTAAGGAGATAAGATGCCCGCCGGAGCAAAAAGTGGAGTGTGCCTTGTCTTTATTACAAGGTTCAGCTTATGATTGGTGGAAGTTGGTGGCTAGTCAACCGCAAGTTCCTGAACCGATAACATGGGAGTTCTTTGAGGATGAGTTTCAGAACCGGTATGTGACCAAAGCTTATAAGGATGCTAAGTGGGCACAGTTTCTCACTCTTAAGCAAAGAACAATGTCTGTGGCTGAGTATGAGGATGAGTTCAATAAGCTCAGTAAGTATGCGCCGCCAAGGGTCCTTACAGAAGAGTTTCGATGTCAGCATTTCGAAGCAGGTTTGAATGAGTCGTTGAAGGTGATGCTAATTTCATTGATGTCGGCTCCAAATGTGAGGTATTATCAGTTAGTTCAAGCAGCCTTGAGGGCGGAGCGTTCTGAAAATATATTGAGAGAAAAGGCTCAAAGAAGAAAGTCTGCAAGAGGTGGTTCTTCTTCAGGCAAGAGAGCGAGGGAATCGCAAGGAAACTTTGCTGATGAATCTACAGCTAATCCGGCCCCTAGGGGGAGAAGACAGGGTTCTTCTAGGGGAGCGGGCTCAGGTAGAGGAGATGGCCCTCCCCGATGTTCTCATTGTAATAGACAACATTGGGGTGAATGTCGGTGGTTAACAGGAGGCTGTTTTAAATGTGGTTCTACGGACCATTTACTTGCAAATTGTCCGAACCGACTTGGAGATCCTTCGGGACAATAAGAAGGGAGCCGAGCTGGATCTAATGTACCCCAAGGAAGTCGTAATCGGGGTAGAGGAAGGGGTCGAGGTGGACGGCCTCGAGATAGAGAAGTCTCGGAATCAGTTGATCGCCCTGTGCCATCATCTGGTAGGGCTTATGCTATGAAGGCCCGAGAGGAACAGAATGCTCCTGAAGTGATTGCCGGTAAGTTCTCTTTGCTTGATTCTGAAGTTTATGTTTGGATTGACCCGGGCTCTACCCATTCTTATGTGTGTTCTGGTAAGTTGTGGGATAGTTTGGGTAGTGAGGAGAAGATGGAATATGAGATTTGTGTATCCAGTCCGTTGGGTCAGAGTGTTTTAGTTAATCGGGTATGTCGGAAGTGTCCCTTAAAGATTCAGGGTACAGAGTTTGTAGTGGATTTGATTTGTTTGCCCTTCCATGAGTTTGATATTATTCTGGGAATGGATTGGTTGGATAAGCATCGTGCAGTGGTAGATTGTCATAGGAAAATCATGGTTTTGAGAGATAAAGATCATTTGCCTGTTATTGTGAAGGGAATTGGAAGCAGTTCTTTGCATAATGTGGTATCAGCTATGAAAGTTAGAAGATTTATCAGGAAGGGATGTGAAGCGTTTTTGGCTGTGGTTTTAGACTCTCGGAGAAGTCAAGTTAAGATTCAAGATATTCCGATTGTAAGAGATTTTGTAGATGTTTTTCCGGAAGAGTTACCGGGGTTACCTCCCGAGAGAGAAGTTGAATTGTCAGTAGAAATTATTCCAGGTACAGCTCCGATTTCTAAGGCTCCTTACAGAATGGCCCCAGTGGAATTAAAGGAATTGAAGAATCAGTTGCAAGAGTTGTTGGATAAAGGATTTATTCAGCCTAGTGTGTCACCGTGGGGCGCTCCAGTACTGTTTGTTAAGAAGAAGGATGGAACCCTTCGGATGTGCATTGACTATCGACAGCTTAATAAAGTGACTATTAAGAATAAGTACCCATTGCCAAGGATTGAAGATCTTTTTGATCAGTTGAGAGGAGCTGGGGTATTCTCTAAGATAGATCTGAGGTCAGGTTATTACCAGTTAGGGGTTAAGGAAGCAGATGTGGCTAAGACGGCTTTTCGGACACGTTATGGTCATTATGAATTTTTAGTGATGCCTTTTGGTTTGACCAACGCGCCTGCAGCCTTTATGGATCTGATGAACCGAGTTTTTCGACCGTATCTGGATAAGTTTGTTGTGGTATTTATTGATGACATTTTGGTGTACTCTAGAGACCGTAAAGAGCATAAAGAACATCTTAAGTTAGTATTGCAAACGTTAAGGGATCATCAGCTGTATGCGAAACTCAGTAAGTGCGAGTTTTGGTTGAAAGAAGTGGCCTTTCTTGGACATGTGGTGTCAGCGGAAGGTGTGCGGGTTGATCCTAGCAAAATTGAAGCGATTGTTAATTGGATGCCTCCGAAGAATGTGCCAGAAGTGAGAAGTTTTCTGGGGTTAGCAGGGTATTATCGACGGTTTGTTCAGGGGTTCTCAGTATTAGCATCTCCTATGACCAAGCTACTCCGGAAGGATATCAAGTTTGTATGGACTGAAAAGTGTCAAGCTAGTTTTGATCGTTTAAAGGAATTGTTGGTTAAAGCTCCTGTGCTCACACAGCCAGTTTCGGGTAAGGAATACACTATGTATAGTGATGCTTCGGGAATTGGGTTAGGTTGTGTTTTGATGCAAGGGAATAAAGTAGTAGCTTATGCATCGAGACAGTTGAAGCCTCATGAGCGGAATTACCTGACTCACGATCTGGAGTTGGCAGCGGTAGTGTTTGCGCTTAAGGTTTGGCGACACTACTTGTATGGGGAGACGTGCAGAATTTTCACCGATCACAAGAGTCTCAAGTATTTGTTAACTCAGAAGGAGCTAAATTTGAGACAGCGGAGATGGTTAGAGCTTTTCAAGGATTATGATTGTATCATTGACTATCATCCGGGTAAAGCTAATGTGGTGGCGGATGCTCTTAGTAGGAAGTCTATGTCTGCGTTACTGGCTAGTCGAGGCAGATGGAGATTTGATTCTGAAGGTGCTCTGATTGCTCAGCTTAAAGTTAAGCCAAGTTTGAGATCAGAAATTGCAAAGGCTCAGTTGGATGATCATGTGCTTCAGCGTGTTTGTCAAGCAGTGAAAGAGGGCAAGCAGTTTGAGTACTTATTAGACAGTGAAGGAGTGTTGAGGCATGGTAATCGGTTATGTGTACCTAATGTGGGTGAATTAAGAAAGAAACTGTTGCAAGAAGCTCATTCATCAGTCTTCACTATGCATCCTGGTGGAGACAAGATGTATCAAGACTTAAAACAATACTATTGGTGGCCAGGAATGAAAAGAGAGATAACAGAATTTGTTTCAAGGTGTCTTACTTGTCAGCAAGTGAAAACCGAGCATCAAGTGCCATCGGGATTGCTTCATCCCTTACCCATTCCTCAATGGAAGTGGGATGACATCACGATGGATTTTGTATCTGGTCTTCCTATGACGCAGCGTAAGCATAATTCTGTATGGGTTATTGTGGATCGATTGTCGAAGTCTGCACATTTTCTACCAGTACGATTGGATTATTCGATGGACAAGTTGGCGGAACTGTATGTAGATGAGATAGTCCGATTGCATGGGATTCCGTTATCCATTGTATCAGACCGAGATCCTCGTTTTACATCCAAGTTTTGGAAAGAACTTCAAACAGCGTTGGGAACACGGTTAAATTTCAGTACTGCTTTCCATCCACAGACCGATGGTCAGTCAGAGAGGGTTATTCAGATTTTAGAAGATATGCTTCGAGGTTGTGCTTTAGAGTTCTCAGGAAGTTGGGACCGGTATGTATCTTTGATGGAATTCGCGTATAATAACAGCTACCAAGTGAGTATTGGTATGGCCCCTTATGAAGCACTGTATGGACGAAAATGTAGAACACCAGTGTGTTGGACTGAACTGTCAGAAAAGGCTATGATTGGTCCGGATATAGTGCGGGATACCGAAGAGAAAGTGAGAGTTGTGCAACAGAACTTGAAAGCAGCTAAAGACCGACAGCGTTCCTATGCAAATTTGAAGCGTAGAGATATTCAGTATGAAGTGGGTGATAAAGTTTTCTTGAAAGTATCACCATGGCGTAAGGTTCTCCGTTTTGGCAAGAAAGGCAAGCTAAGTCCACGTTTTATTGGACCGTATGAAATTCTAAAGAAAGTGGGTCCAATAGCGTATCAGTTAGCTTTGCCTTTGGAGTTAGCTAGACTACATGATGTTTTCCATGTGTCTATGCTTCGGAGATATCGGTCGGATCCTTCGCATGTATTACCAGTGCAAGATGTTCGGATTCAGTCAGACTTTTCTTTTGATGAAGAACCGAAGAGGATTTTGGATAGAGAAATCAGACAGCTTCGGAATAAGCAGATACCGTTAGTCAAAGTTCTATGGCAGCATCACGGTATTGAAGAAGCTACTTGGGAACCAGAGGAAGCTAGGAGATTACAATACCCTCAGTTATTCGGAACAGGTATGAATTTCGAGGACGAAATTCTATTAAGTGGGGGAGTATTGTAACACCCCAAAACCACCCCAGTAGTTTGAGCCTGTCTGTGTCTGTATGTGTATATTTATGTGTCGTTTGTGTGTGTCAAATTAGATTATTTATTTAATTTATGTATAGTAATTTGAGAAGAGGAGTTAGAATATAGTATAAGTGAGTGTATGGAAATAAAGTGTGAATAAGGGATAATTTAGAGTGCATGATATTGTATGGGAGTAGGGTGTGATATAGGACATGTGTCTTATGGAGATTTTGACAAGTGGCAAAGGAGATAAGTGAGCATTTATGGGTTAGGTGAGGAGAGAGAGAGAGAGAGAGATCAGCCATTTGCCCTTTGATTCCCGTTCTTCTTCTTCCTTTCTCACGCCATTCTTCTTTTCTTCTTCTTCTTCCTTTGTTCTTCCTTTTCTTTACCTAATCTTGCTCCCACTTCCTTAATTGAGTAATTAGAGTTGATTAGCTTGTGGATTTTGGAAGCTTAAAGGTGAGTTGGGGTTATGGGTGTTTTAGATTCTTCTTCTTCCTCTTCTCTAGGTTTAAATATTTGTAAATTCAATTGTGGGTAGTTGTAAAATTGATCTTGATTGTTATGGGTTTATGGTTCAGAGGAGGCTCCTAGACCTGATAAAGGAAAAGGAATCGCAAGCGGAAGCAGAGCTCGCGATTAGGAGCTAAGGAGAGAAGGTTTGGGAATTTTGTCTTTGTACACATATTTGTAGTTTGAATTGAATATTTGTGTTATTGCTTGGATTAGAGTTATAAGTTGTGTATATATGATTGAATTTGAATTAGACATGATATGAGATGCTAGAGAATGAGTATTGTTATAGGATTTGCGAGAAAGTATGTGAATAGATGTAATTGGTATTAAATGTGCTGTTTTGGGATTTCTTGCAATTAGACATATAATGGATTTGATTTAATTGTGATAATTGGTGATAAAGCTGGGTTTTTAAATATGTTATGAGTTGTGGATACTTGTGTTGCTGAATTTTGAGGTTTGGAATCAATTTTGGAAGTTTGGATGTGAATTGTGTGAGAATTCTGCAGAATTTGGGCGTAAGAGCTGGAAAATCCGTGTCTGTCGCGATCGCGACACTGTCGCGAGCGCGACAGAGCGCGGAGGTTTCGGCCCTCGCGCCGGCGCGAGAAGTGTCGCGCCAAAGAACTCGAGGGAGCTCTCTGTCGCGAGCGCGACCATTGTCGCGAGCGCGACAGAGTGCTCGAGCTCCGAGCTTGTGCGAGGTTCTCTTCTGTCGCGAGCGCGACAGAAGAGCAATCCCTACGTCCTCTCGCGACCACGAGATCCCTCGCGATCGCGAGACAAGGCGGGGGAGTGCAGCTTGGCTTCTGTCGCGAGCGCGACAGTCGTCGCGAGCGCGACAGACGTGACTTCCAAATTTGATTTCTTCTCCGTTTTGCTTAAAGACTTGGTTTCTTTTGCATGTGCTCTGGGATGTAAAGCCTTGAATGTCTATTTAAATGAATAATATTTATGTTAATTTGACAAGATTTGGTATAACCTGCTAATGTCGAATAAGTGGATAGTTAGGCATGCCTAATAGAGTTATGTGCTGCTGCAGCTATATGTACGACTTGGACCCTGATCAGGTCCCACGAATGGATCCTCGCGATCCCTCTGTTTGAATCTTTCCTAAGATTCCACGTAAAAACGATTTGAAAACAAAGTAAAAAGAATGATTTGATACCTTCGGGTATCTATATGTCCACAAGATGATATTGATACTCTCATGTATCTATATGTGTACTCGTTATCCACTCATTGTGATTAAGCAGGTGTCATTGTATTTTGTACAAGAATCTTTGTATGAGAATGCTAATATCTGAATTAACTATGTGTGATTATATGCTCATAATTGTATTGTTTTCATGCGTTATCTGTTACCGTCACTGTGAGTGACGGTCATGCATTGTGTGTTTCCCCACTAAGCGATTTCGCTTAGCACGGGTGTTTATCCGTGCAGGTGTGGAAGGTTTTCGATTGCCTCGGGTTGGGCGTGTCGCATCGGGAAGGCCAACGCAATTAGAGTCCTGAAGTTTTATAGTATAGGCTTTCCTTCATATTGTAATAGATGTGATGTTTTGTTAGCCCTTTTGAACAGTATATATTGGGCGTTTGTAAATTGTTCCTTTTTGTAATCTGTAATATGTAAAGACCTTCTTTTGGTATATTAATAAAGTATACATTTTGTTCAAAATCATTCTTCTCTGTATTAGAGATTTTAATTATTTCCGATATGTCGCTCTATATATGTAATGTTTGCATGTTTGTACTAGTGGGGTGTGACACTCCTATCTATCCAGGGAGGCCTCTCTTCCACTCTGTATGGAAGTCTCCTTGGTATAGGTTGGGGTGTGATAGGAATCACCATCCAGTAAAACACTGGAAAGGATCATCGAACCTCTTGAACCCTAACACGAGAGCAAGCTCGAGACGTCACTCTTACTCGTACCTCAGTTAAAATTCATAAATGAGTTTTTGAATTTAATTTTTATCACTCTCCTCATGCAATTATACAATTAAATTAAAGCACATTGCAATCATATAAATGAAAAATAAAAACAAGCAATAAATAAATTAACATACATTAAACAAGGAGGCAAAATACAACCCCAAAAAATAAGAAAAGACAAAATACATGCATAAAACAGGATATTGATTTGAATGGAAACATTGGTTCGCACATACATATTTACAAAAAAATAAAAAGTGTTTCGATATTGTCGAGGAAACATGGGATGAATGATCCCATTTGGATAAAGAGTTAACTCTCCTTTTAAGGTGATATTTTTGGGAAGAAATTAGGACATTGATCCTTTTTTATTAACAAATCTCCAATTTTAGTAGAAAACATTTTGTGTGTTAATTCTTTTAAAGCGGTCGAAAATCCTTTATTCTTACAGACCTCAAGAGAATAAAAGAAAATAAGATAATAATTATACATGCCTCGAATAATAAATGAATCCTAAACCATTCACCTTGGCGGTGCTTCTCCTAGCCCAAAGACAAGCCATGTTCTCCTCGTGGCCATGGTCATGACAGAAAACAATATTGGTCAGTAATGGATTAAATTAAGCAAAATGATAAAAGAATAAATAATTGAATCAAATAAATTGGAAAAATAATTGATCTAATACAATAGAAATAGAATAAACTAACAGAATTAACAAATTAGTAAATATAAAACACAAATGACATAATTATAATAATAACACTAATAATAATGATGATAATAAAAATAATATTCACACCACAATAATAATAATGATAATAATAATAATAACAGTAATAATACAACAATAATAATAACAATCACAATAATAATATTAATAACAACAATAAAAAATAATAACATTAATATTAAAATTAATAATAATAATAATAAATAAATAAATAAGAACACTCACAAAATTTTTCACCTGAGGTCGCCGTCAACGACACCGCCTGTGCCGGAGCGAAGATCGGACTGCCAGGGACTCTTCGCCGGTGGTCACGCATCGAGATGCCTCGTCGATCTGCTGGAAAAGCCGTTGGACAGCTCCAGTTTTACCTCCTCCGATTTGCTTGTTGCCGGCAAGTGGGGAAGATCGACTGCCACTGGGAGATTCGTCTCGTCATTAGGAGTCTACCACCACCTCAAGTGTCCCGCTGCCGAAAATGACTCCAGACAGTAGTGCCACCCTCGTGGCCGATATGCTCTTCGATGGCCATCGGGGGTGATCGAAGGGTGGCGAAAGCAGTGCCTCGCCTCTTGGGCCAGAGGTAGCTGGAGCCACCTCTTTCTTCTTCTCCCTCTTTTTCCTTCTCAATGTTACGTCATCCTCTGTTTCCCATTCCCTTGGCTTTTCTTTTTCTTATTTTTCCTTATTTTTGTCATATCTCATGTTCTTTAAAAATGCCCCTAAGTCTACCATCCCCGCTTTCTTTCTTTAGGTTATTTTCTTTTTATACCCTATTTTAGATAGGGTTATTTCCTTGATTTCCTCCTTAATATCCTCTCCTTAATTTTTTATTTTTTTTAATTTATTATCCTATAATATTAATTAATTAATTTAATCTAATCTAACCTTTATTTATTAATTTATTTTTATTATTTTTTTATTTTGCCACCTCAGGACCTAGTGTCTACAGGCCCAAAATCATAATTTTTGTTAATAGTAATTTTTGGGCCATAAATAGTGACACCAGGATGAATAATACCTTTCGGAGTCGAAAAATATTTTATTAGATTGATCATGTCAATAGGAGTTCGATGATGAAATTTGGGGTCAAATAGGCCTTGAAAATGCAAAATAAAGTGAAAAACTCAGTTTTGGGCATCAGAGGTTGAGGGACGGGCGTCCATCACCTCATATAAGCAAAAATCAACCCGTTGGACCAGTTTTGACCGAGTTTGACCGAACCATAACTTTTGCTATGGACCTCAGAAAAACAATTCGAAAATATGAACGTGCTTGTATTGATAAGGAGAATTATACGGTAAATAAAAATTAATTTTATGGTAACACTGAAAATTCAACTATTGGACAGGTAAATAATTACCGTACCGAAAAATTGTCTTTGATTTACCCGAAAATATTCATGGAGCCTAATGAATATATTTTGAGAATTATGAAAGCATTTTTATGAGGATTTAACACTATAAGAAAATTTCTATTTAGCGACGAAAAATTAGAGGCGAAAATTGAATTTCGTCGCTAAAAAAAGGAGGGAAATATTCCCTCCATTTTTAGCGACCGTTTTTAGGGACAGAATAATTAAGCTGTCGCTAAATATAGAGCCAAAACATCATGGGATTCTTTGCTACAAAAATTAGAGACGGAAGTCTTTTCCTAATTTTTGTAGCTAAATAGCGACGAAAATTATCCTTCAGCGCTAAAAAATATTAATTAAAATTTTTAGTTAATTTTAGTGACAAAAATTAATTTCCGTAGCTAAAACCGTTGCTATAAAATATTAACTAAAATTTTTAAAAAATTTTAGCGACGGAACTTCATTTTCATTGCTAAAAATTAGCGAAAAAAATAATTTTCGTAGCTAAATAGCGACGAAATTTCATTTCTGTCACTAAAAAGATAATTAATATTTCATATTTTTTAGCAACAGAGTAAATTTTCGTTGCTAAAAACTTTATATATAAAAAAATGTTTTGACTTTTTCCCCTTCCTTCCTCTTTCTTTCTCCCCCCCGCCGCCCTCGTCCTCGCCCCCTCTCCCCTCCGCCCGCTCTCCCCCCCTCCGCACCCTCTACCCCCCGCCAGATCTGCTCCCCTCCGCCGCTCTCTCCCTCTCTTTCTCTCTCTTGGCCTTCGCACAAGATCTGCCCTCGCCCCCCCATCCCCGCCGTCGTCACCTTCTGCAGGTGGCCCAGGCACCCCTCCACTGTCCACCCAACTGCCGATCTCCTCCCCCACTGCTCTCCCTCCTTCATCCTTCCCTCTGCCCATTGTCCTCCCTCCCTGCCCCTCGCGATCTCTCCACCTGCCACTGCTTCGCCCAGCCGCCTATCTCCTTTCCCACTACTCCACTGCCCCGCCGCTGCTCCACCGCCGGCGCTGCTCCCCCACTCTACTCATGTAGTTTTGTATTTCTACTTTTTTCATTTATTATTATTATTATTATTATTATTATTATTGGTTGTATAATATTTATTTTTTTTTGTATATTTTTTTATGTGTATAATATTTGTATAGATAATTTAATGCCCATATGTGTAATGAGAGGCAGACTCATGCATCAAAGGTATATATTTGCATCTTAAAATTTTTTGCTTGTCTAGAATGGCAGTGAATATTTGCTGTAATGTTGCTCATATTGTTCAAGCTAGAAATTAAAGATCAATGGCTTATAAAAGGTGTTTTTAGCTTCTGTTTATAATTATTTTTCTTAATTAGTATAAATTAAGAGATGAGATTTTTTATGATTACTGCACTTTAAAGCTGAAAAACGTCAGTACAAGAAAATTAAATATTAATGGATCAATTCAATGGTTACTTTTCCTTGGAAAATATGGATGATTTGATTTGTATTTGATTGAGTTTACTTGAATTGCTTGTTATAAGTGTGATTTCTTGATGTTTGGTGGTTTGATTATGTGAATTGTGCTTAAATTTTGTTTAAAAATTTGCTGCACATCAAGTGTTCAATAAAATGCCTCAATCATATTTTGCAGTGCCATTCATTGTTTTTCTTGAAATTAGTTTGTGATTTGGACATCACTAGATCTTATTTGAACTTTTTTATTTTAGATAGTGAAAGCTCAATTAGCAAATATTTCAATTAAATAAATAATGAAGTGAGCGTAAGGGAATTAGTTAAGAATAAGAAATATTAATTTAAGTAAATAATAAGAAAGTGAATACTATAAATAATGTCCGTAAAAGTATTACTATAAACATTAAAGTTAAGAGTGTAAATAATAAATACTTTTATAATTGGAATTAAAATACTAAAGTATAGTAACAGAAAATAGATATAAGCAGAGTGATAATTAAATTTAGAAAGAATTTAGTAAATCATAAATTAAGTAAAGGTTTTAAGAAATTAGTATTTATCAAGTGCATAAATAAAGGTATGCTTGTGTGTGCATGCTTGTGATTAGAGATGGAAAGCTAGGAATATCTATCCACCATTGGGCATTTTAATTCTCAGCGCGTAGAGTTGTAAATACGTGCAGGTTTTAGAAGATAGAAGATTAGAAGTGGCCGAGACTCAGTTGATAGTCGAGGATAGTAATAGATAGCAAGAATGGGATCGTAGACATGGCATGTATATGATCGAAATAGAGGAAGTTAAGAACATGCAAGAGCAGGTTTGTAATTGTATGAATATTTAGGTATGGAACCTTATGAGACTGTCAAATGGATTACTGTATTGTTGATGTTACTTGTGCATCAATGTTATTAATGAAAAAAAAAAATTACCCACTGATCTATCGAGTGCATTATATTGTATAGCAGTATAGTGCTGTGACATCCGATATACGTACCATTTATGGGTATAGGGTGTTACATAATGTTCCTTTTTCTTTAATTTAATGCCTTAATTAATTTCTTATTATACCCAAATACACAATTATCACATCAATTAGACAAACTAACATGAATCCTAATGATTCAAGATCAAACATAATGTATGATGATAACTCTTAAGCTCATATATTCAAGTTTATTCCCATTATTTTCTTCATAATCAAGCTTAATTCACATAGTTCTTCTTAGTCATCATCAAGTCAAGATTTAGCAATATAATTAATCATTTTTAAACATCAAAATGGCCTAATCCAAGCTCTTTTATATGTAGCACAAGTAGGAAACTCATTCTTCATGGTTAATTATCAATTTTCATAGCATATGATCGTCAAGCATGATCAATTAAACATGAATTAACAACTAAATTATGAATTCTCTACCCTTACATATTCGGCCATGATATGAAGAAATTCTTAAAGTTCTATTTTTTTTCCAATCAAATGTCTTAATTAGACTCTTATAATATCGAAAACATATTCATCATTTCAATTAATCAAAATAATGTGCACATTAATTTTCAAGTTCAAGCATAATGTATATAAGTGTAGGAATTTGCAAATTATGCTTCTCAAAATCAAACCACACATACTAAACATCATATTTAGTCCCTAATTAAACATTTGTAACATCAATTTCAAAAATTCCCATTCTTTTTTATCAAGAACCTTAAGCTACGTAACACACAAATTTAGGAAAAAAATGAAATTGGATAGTACCAAAATTGATGCCAATCCTTAAGATTCAGTTCAAATCGCCAAGGTTAATATTTTGTCCACCGATCATTAGTCATCGAAATTTCACTGAAGGAGTGCCACTAGAAAGCAGCTATAACTATCAGAGATCTACTGAAGGTGGCCACGCACCCTAATGCTTTTTCGTTTAACCTAAATTTACACCAAAAGGTTTCGGACTCCTCAATTCCTATCTCCTTGTCAGCAGCCAATAAGGATAATCGGTAGGTATAGGAAAGAGTGCTTGATCGCTAAGAGTCCAATGGTGGTGCTCGTGTTGCATCTAACACCGGAGTTGGCCAAAAAATGGCCCTGAAGTTCTCGATTTAAAGAAAGAGAAATAGAAATGGCGAGATAAAAGAGATGGCGGTGCAAAGGCAAAAGGATAGTGGCTACTACATTACTGATGGTGGAGGAATTGCGGTGGCTAAAAATCATCATTGATGGTGATAAAGCAGGTGGTGATCAGGTTCTGGTCTTTTGATGGAGAAGGCAGTACTCCGTGACTACATTTTTGGTTTTCATTATTTTATGTTTTTCCCCTCTTTTATAATTCTGTACCACCCCCCACCCCCCCCCCCCCCCCCCCCCCCTTCTTTCTGGTTAGAATTTTTTCTCTAGATTTTTTCTAAGGCCCTAAGAAAAATTCGACATCCTTATATATATATATATATATATATATTGTTAGTGGTTTACCCTAGGCCAAATATTTGGACCTTTATATTATGTCAATATTTTCATTTATAAAAATGTTTTTCTCAATATTAACATATTGTTGGCATGTTATATTGTACAAATGTTTATGAATAACTATTTAATATTATTCTAAATATCCCCTAGTCAATTATCACTAAAGGAATAGTGATAAACTAAGACTAGTATGAGTTTGATTAACAATCATGAAATGATTATATATAGTGACATAAATCAAACTTGTAGGTACTTGTTAGAGAACAAGCTATGAGATCACTACATAGGCTAGTGTCATAAGTGATCACATGATAGTTATGTTATTGAATACTTAGACCTAAGATTATCACAGTTTTCTACACGAGGAACATCATGTTTTGACACAATCAAACATTATCTTTAACCGGATAATCATAAAGGTTTATGATTGGGCATGATGAAATTATGCATAGGAAAATGAGTAATCAAGACGGAATTTATTTCTCTCTTATGAGAGAGATATCTAATGGGCCCCTCAATAAGTAGGACTAAAAAGCATGGTCGTGCTCAAATAAATTGATAGAGTGATCAATGTCATTTAATTTTATCAGTCTACTTAGTAATCGAGAAATTATATGTTTGAACAATATAAGTATGACATTGACCATGACTTATGTTCAAACAAGATATCACGTGACAAAAGGATTATAACATATTCTATTGGTTAGGTTAACATTGGATTATCGATATTCATATTATTTAGCTAGTGGTAATGTCATGCTAGAGGCTGTTTATGACTTTTGGGCCTATAATGGAATTGGACCCAATGCTAACATAATATGAACCTATTGGGTCGCGCATCTAAAAACATAATGATTGGGCTAGGATTTATTTAGGCATTTTAAATTTTGACTATATCAGATATCAAAATTCAAAATAATTTCTTAGGGATAAAATAATATTCCTAAAATCTCTCTACATGTTAACCGCTCATTAAATTGAGTTAGGGCTAACGTGTGACTATATGTTATATATATACATGTATATGTATATTGGCAGCCCCTAATTTTACTTTACAAATCTCTGTCGTCTTTGAGAAAGAAAACGGTGCAGAGAGAAAAGAAAAATCCTAGTTACACTAACCCTAGATTCCATTCGCCGTTCGTGTGTGGGTACTGATAGAGGGTGGTCATTTTTGGAGCAGCACTTACAGTTTGATCTAATCGTGCAGAAAAGATAGCGTATTCGTTCGGAATTAAGGTGTTAATCCATTGTTTCTTGCCGCACCAAAAGGTTGGTAATTGTAACCCTACTTTTGAATCAATTGCAATACATAGATCCTAGTGGGTTGTTATTTTATTTCAGCTATGTTTTATATTTTGTATATAATGTCAAAAACCTAACATATATTACATTTATCTATTTATATGGATAATTGAAAAACAAAATTGAATATGCAATCCTTTAGCCAAAAAGAATTTTCATTTCTTAATTTTCTGGTTTAAATTAATAGCCATAATTGATATTGATCCAATTTAATCATCTTAATTAACTTCATTTACTACTTGATTATTTAGTCAAAGTTGACTAATAATTATTTTCGGGTCAAAAGTGTCCTTCTATAAATTCTTGTTCTAACCATATTATTATTCACAATATCAAAATTTTCAGGGCATTACAAAATCAAAGCAATGTCTACTATGAAAAGACGCACCACTTAATGAAAATAGCCATTACTTGTAACACCCTTATACAACTTTTTTAACGTACGTTAGCGGTTATGACAGTTACTAATAGTGGTACCTATATGGGTATGTGAATAAATTTGTTTCATTTAGCCAATATGTGACTTAACTAACATTTTTTGGGTAAATTAATTTCCCTTTCAATTATTCTTAACAATTTTAACTATAACTTATTATGCTTAGTCGATGACCTATAACTGTCCAGATTATTATTCCAGTCCATAAATATTTCGACAGTATGATGGCTATAATTTCAACCTACCCAAACCTGCAAAGTCAACAAACCACAGCCCACTCGGGCACAACATAGTATAAATCATAATCTCATCATCCATTCAACAAAAATAGTCTCATAGTGTAAGACCCTAACATCCCTCGGGAGGAATATCAAGATGTCACACATGCAAAACACATACATTCATGCAAATAACTAAAGCGGAAGCTTATAAATAGAACATAAGCGAAAGCATTCAGGAACAACATATATATATACTTGCATTTCAGAGCATAAAAGTATACATATATAAAATCATTACATTATCAAATATCAGAATTACATGCCTTTCAAAACGTTTACAAAATGTACAGAGCAAAAACATGTCTATACAAACATATCCCTATACTAGTACAAAAAGAAGACTTCGACTCCTAGTGGCCAGCAGATGGGGACCCTCGCTCAGAACAGAACCCGTAAATCTATACGGAAACAAAGCATCCGCGCTAAGCGATAACGCTTAGTGGGGATGAACAGAAACAAAGAAATTCCAAGGAAGTCACAATAAATACAATACACATGCATATAAATTAAAGATACTATCAATAGTTCAAAAGCTTATCATATGCATAGCATAAACATGCCAGTAAAATACTCATAATCAAACAGATTTGGAAGCAATAATAATAATTGCTAACATATTGAAATAACAGAACGTATAACTAATACATATTCACATATTTCTCACAAGTATACAATACAAATATAGCCTGAGATCATTACGATGGTGGATACGGGTAACAGAATACTGGCGAGCAGTATCAGAAGATCGAAGTTTAAATTTTCACAAGATCGGAGTTTAAAAGCTAAAATACGGAAGACCGAAGTCTAAAACTTTAAACCCCTACGGGTCGACAGGAGCAGCTGCAAAACTCTAGCCCTTAATAACTATGCTTATCTATCCACTACCTTGATCGATCAGGCTTAACATAACAACTATACATAGGAACTCAACATTCAAGTATCAACTCCACATTCACATGTTAATTCCATTATTAACAACTAATAAATCATCTAACATATAATTATTCATAAATACATATAATAAACATATAATCTTCATTAAACATGTACAAACATGCACCAATGCAATGCCACAAAAAGATAAGCATAAAAGATTCAAGATTTCAAAACTGCACAGTGCCGCGCTCGTGGCCCTTATCGCGCTCGCGATAGAATAGAACTCTCGCAGTTGTCGCGCATGCGATCCTCGATGCTCTCATGATAGAATACCTAGATGGCTTCTGTCACACTCACAACCAAGCACAGCATCGCTCGGCCTTGAATGAGAGAACTAGGCAGGGCTGGCGACGCACGTAGACGGACTTCGCCCAATGCATTTTGTCGCGCTCATGATAGAACACATCTCTGAAATCCAAACTTCACAACACACAACTTGCACAAGCAACTCACTTTTCATTCAAACACACTCTCAAACATGCTTATACCAACATACAATATGCTATAAACATTTCAAGGCACTAATCAATACTTAACACATTCATATATCAAGTTCAAGCCATTAACATGAACAATCAAAATCATATACACATGCTACTCAAACCCACTCAAGGCGTAGCATACATCAACATGCATCAAAACAGGGTCTAAGATTATAATAAATGAACTATTAACACATGCAATACCACAAATCCAGCTCAATTCACAACATGCATCACATACCCTTAAACTATAAAGACATGTAGAAATCACAAAGCACACGATCCCGACCTCTAGAAGCAGCCGAAACACTCCCACAATCAGACCTTGTCCTTGCCCTTCTCAAGTCTTCTATCCGAAACTTCATACACAGCCAAGAACACCAACAAAAATCTATTAGTCCATTACACAACAAGCTCAAACCAAAAGAAAGGGGAAGGAGCAGAATTACAAATCCAAATACACTTACCTTCCAAAACTTTTCTTCAAACCTCTAATACTCAACCAAAATGCAGAAAACCAACCTAAAGAATAACCAAAAACACAGATGAAGATAAAGAAAAGAGAGAAACCCGAAAGAGAGAGAAAAAGATAAAAGAAAGAGAGAAAACTGCATGCAATCCTATTGGGGACAGCAAAACCCACTAACTCAACCTTTTAAAGCATGCCAAAAGCCACATGTCACTCATGCATCACTTGCCCCACTAACATGCAAATACCCTCTAACCTCCACGGCAAAAGCTCCCTTAAGTCCCTCAAACGCAACTTGAAACCAACTTTTATTAGATTCCTCGAGAGCATTCTGTCGCGCTCATGATGATGTCGCGCCCGCGATAGAACCCTCACTCAAACCACTTAATCCTTAACGTGACCAAACCTCCACACAAATCTTCACTAAGCCAAACACAAGTTCCAAAGTGGCCTCTCTTATTAAATAAGCATCCTTATACTTATCAAAACACCACAAATCCTACTAGGGTGTAATCCGGGTTGTTACATATAGCATCCACTAAGTTTTAATGTCCATTACATACCATAAATACAAAACCACAAATTACACAATCCACACATAAGTATATACATGTCATACATCAAAACCGACAGGAAAAGTCTTAAACAAACTTAGTCCCAACAGCTTCTAAAAAGTCATATGCTTGCTCCCACGCCTAACCTGTACCTACACGCAGTCAACAAAAACTATGTGTTGAGCATTAAATATGCTCAGTGGTGGTTATAATTCTAAAAATTTCCATCCATCTACATAGTATTGAACTAATAATAAAATATTTAAATTCCAATTTCTAACCAAAGTAAACTTTAATGTTGCTCAATTAATTCCCAATGATATTTATCATTTAGTTTACTTATAAACTCATTAGTTAATTTATTCACTATATAATTATATTATTATTATTAGTACTACTATTATCATTATCATTATCATCATTATTATTATTATTATTATTATTATTATTATTACTCACATTTATTAGTTAACCAATTTATTTACGTAATCAATTATAATTTCGCATATTAATATTTTATCTTGTTAATTCTAAATCATTCTTTATATAATAACTTACTTAATTATCCATTTAACTTTCAATTACTTCCTACATTACTAATCTATTACATTATATTATATCATATTATATTATTTTTAATTTAATTATTTTAGTGTCAAATTACAACTTAATCCTTAGATTTGCTTCTAATTATGGATCTACCCTTTTATTTCACATATTTACCAAATTGCTATTAATTATTCTAATTCCTTAATTTAAATCATTATTTAACCTATAATTTATTATTTATTCTTCTCCTTACCATTTTCATGGATAATTACATTTTCGTCTTCAATTAAATATTTAATTTAATATTCTTACCAATTAAACTTCTTTTCCTTTAATTTAACTATTTTTACCATGTTAATATTATTTTACCAATTAGACCCTAAAACTTCATAATTAATTTCATTTTAGTTCTTTTTCACACATTAGTCCGGGTTCAGTTAATTTTATTCACTTTTACTATTTTGCCCCTAGTATCGGTCCAGTGAAAATCTCCGAACCGAATTTGCGGGACGTGGACCCCACAGATTCACATCATTCCAAAGTGACCCCGTAGGACCACTAATACATTTACATTTCATTTCATTTGACATTTTAAACATTCATTCATTTTGTACACCACTATTAGCCTACTAATAGTTAGTCGCCATGACTCACACTGCAGTTTTACTGTCCCTATAGCTAGCCAATTATATCCTGAACTAGATTTAACTAGTAGACTATTGCTAAGGGCAAGATAAATAAATTATGACATTACTTTATTATAACATGCCATTATGCCAACATAAACAAACTTTATATTATTCAATTCTTTTCTTACTAAATTATCTTTATTCTACTACTTTTTTTTAATTACATAATCCTTCATATAAAAATTTCATTAAAACTATACATTTAACTTCATCTCCATAATAACCTTAATATACTAATTTATTCTAGAATATTCATTTTTTACTCAATAAATTCTAAGTAAATTACCATGCTTCAATTTTTATTCTATATTCATTTTATGCCATACTTTCAACTAAAATACACATTTAACTTGATTTTTAATATAAACATAATATACTAAGTTATTCTAAAATATTCCTTTATGTTCAGTTAATTCTAAATAAATTCTCATACACTTAATTATTATCCTATATTCATCTTATGTTATTATATTTAGTAAATAAACTATTTATGCAATAATTTCCCCATGTTAACCATTCGGCCAATCTTACAAGTCCATTCTCCATATTTTATTTTCATTCTTTTATCATTCATTATATTATTTTATTCCTCAAATCACATGTACCCACCTTTATTTCACTAATATACCTAAAGTATACCCTAACTCCCTTTGATATACCATTCGGCCAACTTAAGTGCTCTACCTTATAATTTATTTCTTCCTTTAACCCTTCAATTTGTCATTTCTAATATACTAAGTCATTATTATAACATTTATTTCAATTATACACATATATTTTACATAGTTACTATTTAAACATAACCTAAATTCTCCCTAAAATAATGGAAATGGTTAGAATTTGTAACCACTAACCTTAATTTCTTGATTTACTCTTCCAAAGCTTCCTTCCCTTTGCTTTTTCCTCTTGAAACTCCTTCGCCTTCTTTATTCCCTAAGTATGGCCGAAATTTAAAATTGAGTTACCATAAAAACCATGCATTCTAACCACAATATGACTACATAATTACCTCTACACATCCTAATTTACCTATTAGAACCATTTATTAAATTTAAAACCTTCAATTCCTCTTACCTCAATTTGAACCCTAACCTTTGTACCCTTGAAATTTCCCAATTCTTCCACTCATATTGGAGATTAGAGACTGCAATAATGTTGTAGAGGAGCTGAATTATATTAGGGGGACTTGATTTGGAGGAGAAATTTGAGGAAAAGAGAAGAATTTTAGAGAGAAAATGGAAGATTAGGTACGGCCAAGGAGAGGGGTGGAAAGGGCTTAAGAAATCCGGAATTATCTCTACATTTCTGACTTTTCAGCCCATTTATACCCTCATTTTTGGGCTGGGTCGGTCCAACCAAGGTGGTTGGACCTAAATTTAAGCCCTTTTTTTATTTATAGCCAATTAACCAAATCCAATTTAATTCCCCTCCTTTCCAACCTCCAATTCTCTCCAAACCAGTTCCAAAATTCTTAAAATTATAAATTAAGCTAGTACAAAAATTTTCAGCCCAATCGGAAACCATTTTCAGGACTAGCTCACTTTAACTGGTCCAATTCGGTAATTTTCAGTGTTACCGTAAAATTAATTTTTCTTCACCAAAAATTTATAAATATTATTCTAAGATTTTATATACCCTTAAAATAATTTTTGGAGGCCATTTACTATTTTTAGGGGCGCAGTCAAATTTTGGTCAAACCGGGGTCCCTAATTACGGTCCAAGACTTTTCTTATTTTTGACTTTTGGGAATGTATTTAAACTCATTTTCACTCCAAATTTTACTACTGGACTCACTATGACTAATATTTTTCGATGGTCAAATAAAATAATTTTTGCCTCTGGATGTATTTTTTTGCCCCGGGTGCACTATTCACCATCGGGAAATACTATTCACGGCTAACCCGGTATTGTGGCCATTATATTACCAGCTGGCTAGGAATGGGAATAGACATGATGATTTTTGAAAATTGGAATCTGGTATCCCCTTTTCCGATCACGATTTTTTCCAATCGGTATTCAGGGGGAACAAATGATAATACATTACTTATTATTCTCTACTAGGCCTTTATTCAGAACAACTTGGGTCAAATCTAAAGCCCATTGCCCATCTAACCCAAGCAAAACTCCTTCGTGAGCCGATCGGCACATATGACCCCTTGCTTTGCCTAAACTAGCACATCAGCAGACCTAATCTTGCAATTGTCAGTGTAACCATGATTAACACTCAATTATCACCACTCCAACACATAAATTATGGGCATTATAAATAGCCCCTTCACTCTAATAGGTAAGGGACTTTTGGAATTCTCTTGAGACTATCTCTCTCTCTCAGTTTTCTCTATCTAAAAATTAGCCAACTTAAGTTTCGGAGTGCTAATCCCCTACAAGCCAGGGACAAGCATGTTTCTTGTGTTCTATAGGCTGTTCCCGACATACTGGGACTTACCAGCCCATTTATATCGTAACTCTTCCAAGTTGACTCATTTCAATTTCCTCGAGATTATCAATGCACTTTATGACCATTGTTCACATTGGTATCGCATGGCTATTATGCACTACCATTTCCAAATTTTAGGACAATGAAGTGTTAAGTAATTATAAATGTTATAATTTTAGGGGTTAAAACCCATTTATATCGTAACTCTTACGAGTTGACTCATTTCAATTTCCTCGAGATTATCAATGCACTTAATAACCATTGTCCACATTAGTATTGCATGGCTATTATGCATTACCATTTCCAAATTTCAGGACAATGAACTGTTAAGTAATTATAAATATTATAATTTTAGGTGTCAAAAGTGATTTTTGAAAACTTGAGATGCTGAAAATACTTTTTTTTTTTTACAAGTTCAATGCCCAAATGATGTATTAAGCATTTCATAATAGTGAAAACTAGTAAATCCATTTTTTGGATTGATTTTATGAACAATCACTGAATTTATGATGAATTAATAACAAAGTCACAAAATAAAATTTTGTATCGGTAAAATATTTGAACTGATATTTATTTTCAATGAAAGTAAATTTCATTGAAAAAATAAAAAACGGACGCTGAAATTCTACTCTATCAATACATGTAGGATACAAATTGGCATGTGGCAACCTACGTTAGCATCCAGTCAGATGTCACATCACTTAAATTGACATGTAGGACTTGGAGAAATGAATTTTTTTTTTGTCTCTTTGAGCTATATCAGACACCATGAGTACAGCTAATGTGGCTTCCCTTTTGAATAGGTATTGATAAAGGTTGCCTTGTGACAACAATTGGTTGACTTATGCCCTATGCATACTATCAAAGTAGAGGTCTAGCATCTACTTTCCTTTTTTCGAAAGTTACTTTAGTTGAACAAAATAACTTCAGATATTCTACCATTACGAAGTTTTCTTTTATGATTTTAGTGTCAGTTAATAATAAATCTAGTGACCACATGTAAAATCAATTCCATTTTTTGGTGAATGAAGCTAAAATTCGAACCCTGATCATTTAAAAAAGTAGTTAAACTCTCAATTATTTGAATTACAACTAATTCCTGGTAAATCCATTTTAATAATTATTTCATGATTCAAAATTAGACCTGACAATTGAGTCAGACGGGTTCGGATTTAGGTCACTTTGGGTCAGCTTTTTTAATGTTGGATTTTCTGAATTATCATCTTTCGGCTTGGGTCACATATTTTTGGATGGATTCGGGTCAATTCTTAGGTCACAGTTAGGACTAAAAATCAGACCGAAACTAAAAACCAAACCGTAAGCAATTTGGTATATTTTTTTTACTTTTTGTTTAATCAGTTTGATTTTGAAATAGAAATTTGGTTACACCGATTTGGTTTGATTTTCAATATCTAAAAATCAATAAAACCAAACCAACCGAACTATTTATATAAAAATCATCAACCCTATTCTTTTCTTTCTTTTTATTTTTGCTTATATGCTGCCTCTACCTCTCAATCTATAGAAGGAAAAATGAATTAAATTAAAATTTGGAATAGTAATTAGAATAAAAAATTTTACTAGAGAAAGGAGGGAGATGCCTATCTGTAACACCTATTATCTAGCCAGTTGAGACTAAACCAATGGCCATTTTGGATGTGTTACAACTTGATCTAAGAGTCACCAAAATTTCTCATTCTCATTTCTTATAATTTAAATTTCTTTTTAAAATAATTAGGACATAATTAATAAGTTTTCTCCCAATTTAAAATACATAATTAACATAATATATAACTCATAATATTGGTCAATTTGAATTTTTGGGTGTCCCGGGTCAACTTTGACCACCGATCAAATATGTCATTATTCACTATGAAACTGTCAGATTTTAATTTCAGTTTTTAACACTTTTAATGAACCTATTTTCATCTCAAATTCACTCCTCGAGTTTATTTCAAATGATACTATTCATAAGTTGGAAAAAATGTTATTAATATCTTACGTGGCACTATTCATCTCAAAAAATAATATTCATAAACTCAAAATTATTTTGGGTGTTACACTCTCTCCTATGTTTGAGATGGTATGATTTGATGAAAGAAAGGAGGGAGATGCCTATCTATAACACCTATTATCCAGACAGTTGAGATTAAAGCAATGGCCATTTTTGATGTGTTACTATTTGATTTAAGGGTCACCAAAATTCTCATTCTCATTTCTTATAATTTAAATTTCTTTTTAAAAAGACTATGACATAATTAATAAGTTTTCTCCCAATTTAAAATACATAATTGACATAATATATAACTCATCATATTAGTTAGTTTGATTTTTTAGGTGTCCTGCCAACTTTGACCACCAGTCAAATATGTCACTATTTACTGTAAAACTGTTAGATTTTAATTTCAGTTTTTAACATTTTCAATGAAGTTGTTTTCACCTCAAATTCAGTCCTTGAGTTTGTTTCGAATGACACTATTCATAAGCTGGAAAAAATATTATTAATGTCTTTGGTAGCACTATTCATCTCAAAAAATAATATACACAAACTCAAGATTTTTTAAGGCATTACACTCTCTTATGTTTGAGATGGTATAATTTGATGAGAAAAAAAAAATCAAAAGAACACAACTAAGTAGTGGTGGCGATGCAAAATTATGAATGAGTCGTGATAAGTAATTGACAAATTAGGGCATGGAGCGAAAAAGCTAAAGAAAAATGAAACATGCAAATAATAGAAATAGTAAAATACAGTATAAATTGTATGCCACTTAATTATTAGTTTCCTTTTATCTTTTGCATTTTAAAATCTAAACAATTAGACATTTATCTTTTTTTTCAATTAAATCTAATTTTTGTAAAAATTGGAATGGGAATATTAATAAAATTTTAAAGTTTTAATATATATAATTAAACTATAATTTATAAATAAATATGATGTAAATTAAAATTTAATAGAAAAATTTGGGTCACAAATTTGGATAGGATTTCAGCTATTTTCGGGCAGATTTTTTGGATTTCGAATTCCGATTTGGGTTAGGTTCGACTCTAAAATTTATGAGTCAATCGAGTTTCTTTTAAATTCAGATAACTATTTTCGAGCAGATTCAGGTCGGATTTTTGGATTAAGTCAAAAATTGCTAGCTCTAATTAAAGTTTTTAAAATATATGGTTTATTGTACGTTATATTGCTATGTTGGTTTAAATATGAGAAAAGAAAATGTTAACTATAAAATTAGATCTAAATTATAGGATAGTTTTCAATTTCAAGTCTAATAAAAAAAATCTTGCAATGTTAGTCCCAAACTTCAAAAGTACTTTCAATTTAGAAATTCAATTGTTTTAATTTTTTTTTTTTGTCAATTTCTATCTAGTGATTAGTATTATCTAATATTAATAACGATTTTTGTGGTTATAATAAATGAATGTTTATTATTATTAATTAAAATATATTAAATTAAAATAATTTTTTTTTTGAATTCTTAGTTAGTTATTAATATAATTGAAAACTATAATAAATTTTTATTAATAGTTAAATTGAGACATTTTCCTTTAAATTTTTTACTTTAATGTAAATATATAGTATCATGAAATAGAAATAGAATTTTTTATAAATCTTTCTTAATATGATATTTTTGTAGTGTGCCACTAATAATTAATGAATGTTGCTAATGAATATTGAAAATAATTAAATTAAAAATAAATAAAAATAATAATATTTTTAAAACTTGGTAAACAATTAAAAAAATATTTCAGTCATCTATGGATAAAATTACATGTTCTTTAAAATAATTTTTACTAAGAAAATAGTTAAATAAAAAAATTATAATTAAAAATTTAGACATTTTATTATTATTTAATTTAAACTAAAAATTTTTTGTCAAAAAAAATAACTGAAAAAATTCTACAAAATTATCATTGTTCTCTCAATTAGGAGTGTTCAAAAAAATCGATGGACTTGATTAACCGATAAATCGAGCCGAAATCGATCCGAAAAATAGGTTAATCAAACCGATTTTTATAATTAATGGTTAGTAGTTTAGTTGAATTTTGGATTTCGGTTTTTGGTCCAGAAAACCCGCCAGTTTCGATTAACTGACCAGTTATATATATATATATATATATATATATATATATATATATATATATATATATATATATATATATATATATATATATATATAAAGTTAAAAAAGTGAAAATGAAACCCTATATTAAATCCCTCTTATCGTTGCCCTACCTCTCCTTCTCTATCTTGAAATCGCCTCTTGCTCCCTGTTGAAATTGGCAGCCGTTCATCATCCCCCTTATTGCCCGTCACCAGCCGTCTATCACCAGCCATTCTTCCTCTGCATATCTCTGATTTGGGTAAATCTTCTTGTGTTCTTTCTGCCTTGTTAAAATCATTGTTTTGTGTTTTATGAGCAGTATTTTTTGTACTCCTTTATTTCTTTCTTTCTTTGCATCTATCTTTACTTCTTTAAGAGCAGTATATTTTTTACTTCTTTATGAGCAGTGTTCTTTCTGCCTTGTTAAAATAATTGTTTTGCATCTCTCTGATCTATCGGCCAACTCTGAGGAATGTTGTTGGAAATTAGATAGGTTCAGGCCCTTAGTTTCCTTTTATAGAATTAAATGGAGTCTTTTTCTTCACATTTAGGTTCAGGCCCTTAGTCTTTTTTTTCCATAAATTCGATTTAGTTGAAAAGTCAAAAACCATAATAGTACTTAAAAATCACATTATCAAAGCTCTAATTTACACGTCAGACGTCTTTGATACATTATCAGTATTATTTGGATTTGACTTTGGCAATCCTTGACTAGATACAATGGTTTTGGTCACTACTACTATAAATGAACATGTTTTGTAGATAATGTAGGTTAAAGTTGTAATGTGCCATTAGTAAGAAATGGTGATTCTTTGGTGCTCATAACTTTATATTTTTGCATTGTTTAGAAGCTATGGACAATTTGTCAAATATTGCTGAAAATACCACAACCAACAATGAAAGTGCCCCCCAACAATACGAGTAGTAAGAACATGTAACAAATGAAGAGAGTACTCAATAAGTAGAAGGACAGGCTGTAACTCAAGTTGAGAAGCAAGCAAGACCACCACTTCCAAAATCAAAGAAGAGTGGTAAGCAAAAATCATGAGTTTGGGATCATTTTGATAAAATTGCAACTACCAACAGTAGTGATCAAAGGGCTAATTGCAAATATTGTAAGAAATCACTTGCATGTCCATCAAGTAGTGGCACAAGTTGTTTGAGTAACCACTTGAGTTGATGTAAAAGCTATCCTCCAAATGTAGAAAACATAAGCATGAGAAATTGCTAGGGATTGCTATGATCTCTATAAACATGAGAAATTGAATTTGAAGAAATTATCTTCTAGAATTTTCCTTACAACTAATGCATGGACTTCTATCTAGAATTTGAGTTATATGTGTATCACATGTCATTTTATTGATGAGGATTGGACTTTGCATAAAAATATTATTTCATTTTGTCCAATTTCTAGTCATTCTGGTGAGGTTATGGGTCAATCAATTGAAAAGTGTTTACTTGATTGGGGTAGCCGTAGAGTTTTTACTGTAACAGTTGATAATGCTACCTCAAATGACTTGGGTATTCACTACTTAAAAAGAAGGCTAAATAGTTGGGAGGATAGTGTTTTGGATGGTGAATACTTACATATGATATGTGTTGCGCATATTTTGAGCCTTATTATGAAAGAAGGTTTGAAAGAAATTAATAATTCAATTGAGAAATTCAAAATGCAGTGAAGTATGTCCGCTCCTCTCCTTCTAGGTTGAGTAAGTTTAAAGATTGTGCTAAAAAAGAGCAGTTAGATATTTCGAGTCTTGTATGCCTAGATGTGGAAACTAGGTAGAACTCAACTTACTTGATATTAAAGTCTACAATTAAGTTTGAAAAGGCTTTTAACTTGCTTGAACTTACCGATAAAAAAGTATGTGAGTGATCTTTTGAGTAAATGCGGATTACCAGATAGGAGTGATTGGGAATATGCAAAAAGTTTACTTCCTTTTCTTGAAGTGTTTTATGAAACTACTGTGAGTTTGTCTGGTTCACTTTATGTCACTGGAAATAAATACATGAGATAGATTTATGGTATTAGCTTGTTGATTTCTTCATGGTGCGAAAGTGATCATTTGGGTTTGAGGGGAATGGCTGTTAAGATGAAGAACAAATTTGATAAGTATTGGGCAAATGTTGATAATATGAATATTATGTTTTTTGTTGCTGTGGTGCTTGATCCTCATTATAAATTGGAATCTGTTGATGTCATTATTGATCATTGTTATGGTTCTGAACTTGTTGAAAAGCTAAAAGCCAAATTGAGAAGAGTTTTATCTGCTATGTATGATTCTTATGGTGCATCAATAATGCCATCCATTCAAGTAGAGCAACTGAAACTGCCGAGGTTAAGAAAAATGAGGGTAAGACTAGAGCTATTGCTGATATAATTCGAGCAGTTTTGAAGAAACAAAAGATATCTCAATGTAGTATGGATGTAAAAACTGAGTTTGATAGGTACTCTAATGAGATGCTTGGGGAAGATAAAGAAAATTTTGATATATTGAATTGGTGGAAGGTTAATTCATCAAAGTATCAAATACTTTCTGCAATAGCTCGAGATGTATTGGTAATGCCTATATCAACTGTTGCTTCAGAATTTGCTTTTAGCGCAGGAGGTTGTGTTCTTGACTTTTTTCGGTCTAGTTTAAATTCGAGAATTGTGGAAGCGCTCATTTGTGGACAAGATTGGTTTATATCAAGTAGTAAATCAATTTTTGTTGAACAAGTTCTAGAAGAAATTGAAAGTTTGGAGATAGGTATTATTCTTCTCTATTTTGATTTTTCTATTTACATTTTTACTTATAGTTTAGACACTAATCAATTTGTAATATGTTTTTTGTTTTTTTTTCTTTAAATTGCAGAGTCAACTTGTGATATAGCTGATCATAATGTGATTCAAGTTGATGACTAGATCGAAGATATTTCAGCTTTATGAGAAATTTTTTTTTTAACTAGTTGGATCATTATATTTTCGGTTTGTAATTTTAATTTTTAAATATTTTGATCATGTTTAGTTTATAATTGTACTTTGAATATTATATTTAATTTCTATATTGAATTATATTTGTTTTCTAATTATAATTTTAAAGTAACTTGAATATTTAATTTTTTTATGAATGTATTTTATTGTTGTAATGGTTAATCGAAAAATATTGGTTAACCAGTTCGAAAATTCGAAACCGATAGACTGATTAACCGATATTAATGAACTGGTTAATGGTTAGTGTTTTTAAAAAATCGAATTTAATAGACTGATTTTTTTTTAGAGTTCATGGACCGGTTAACCGGTACATGAATACCCCTACTATCAATAATTCATTCTCGTATATACTTCATATTTTATTATGTACCTGCATCATTCAATATATTCTAAAAATAATTTTTATTTTTGTCTTTAATTTAATTTATTTGGTTGCATAAGAATTATTTTCAAAAATAAAAATTATTTAATTTTATTCAAATATGACTAAACTAAAAACACTTATATGGTCATAATTTTTCAATTTAATTTTTAATTAACCTAAATTATTATTTTAATTTTAATTTAATTTATTTTAGGTAATTATTATAAACACTCATTAATTATAACAATAAAAAATTATTATTGATTTTAAATAACATTAATTACTAGATAAAAGCAGAAAAAATTAAAATTTTATAAAAAAATTGAACTTCCGTTTGTTTTAACGGAAAAACTAACATAATTTATAAATTGAAAGGACATTTGAAATTCAAGACTGATATTGTAAATTTTTTATTAGGTCTAAAATTAAAAAGCACCTTATATTTTAGTTTTGATTTTATAATTAATTCCAAAAAAAATAGATTTGGGGCCTAAATCCCCTATTAGAAGAAAAATAAAATAAAAAAATCATAGTAACTATTTTTATGAATTGATCAGTAAAAGTGCCTCATACATGGGAGAAAAAAGATTCGAAATTTTGGTAAGTTGTTGGAATCATTTTTTCGTTTAACCGATTCAATGCATTTAATTTCGATTTTTATTTTTAACATTTTGAGTACCGATTAAGTAATTAATATTTTTATTTTTAGACTCCAATTTTTTTTATATATCACTAAAATTTAAATAAAGTAATACTTAGTATAGTTAAATAATTTAACTTAAATTATATTTTTATTTTTAAACCCTTAAAATTTTTCTTTTTATTTCTCTCAAATTTATATAATACATTAAATTAGTATATTTAAATTATATAATTCTCCATAATTATATAGAGTAATACTTATTCGAAATAACCTATATATATATATATGTTTGTGTGCGCGTGCGCGCATGTGCGTGCGTACCTATATCTTACTTGATAACATTTAGTTACATTTTTTTATATTTTAAAGTTTGTTTTAACATTTAATTTTGTCACTAATTTTTTCTTTGATCTAGAATTAAGCATGTTAATTACTAACAAATATCGAATCCACTTTATAATATTAACTATTGTTTTGTTGAAATAATTAACTATAAAAAGTGTAGAATGATAAAGTGAAACATGAATGTTAACTAGTATTATGTTTGTTTTGTAATTTTTATTTTGAATGCTATTGAAATAGTGGTGAGCCAGTCCATTAGCCAGCCCATTAGCCAATCCATTAATTTTATTATCCAGTCCATTAATTTCGGTTAACCGCTATATCGATTTCAGTTTTTAACCAATTTTTTCGGATCGATTTACTGGTTAACCATTAAAAAATTTAAACATATAAATTTAATCAATTATACAATTTGTAATGTTATTTGTAATAGTTAAAAATGCTTAAAAATGAAAAATACAAATCAAATATAATATCCATTAAAAGAATCAAAAGAAAAATAAAATTTTCATAATTAACTATAATAATTGAATATATTCAATATGAAATTAATAATAGCGTGCTAACTATATACATATTATGAATAATTAATTATAATAAAAAGATAATTTCAATGTTTATTTACCTAAAAATATGTACTATAATAATATTTTAAAAAATCATATATCATAATATTTATATACAAAAATATTAAAAACTTTAAGTGTAAAAATTAAAATATAGTATATAAAATATATATAAATCGGTTAATTGTTAGTCAACGATTAACTGCCGATTTTTAAAAGTAAAAATTTAACCCTAAATTTTTTATTTGGTCAACCTAAAATTAATTCAGTTTCGAATCCATTTTTCTGTTAACCAAAATTTTGATTTTTTTTACTCACCTCTACCGTTGAACATTTGAAATGAAATTGAACTTTTGTCTAATTTTTAGAGGTGGCAAATGGGTGGGTTGGGTGGGTTTGAGTTGGGTCATAAATGGGTCAATATTCAAATGGGTTGCGTGGGTTTGGGTCGACCCATTTGATATTTTTTTAATGAAAAATAATTATTGATATAATAACAGGATACTAAAAAAATTATTATAAAAATATTGGCAAAAATGGGTCGGTAGAGATACAAATGGATCGGGATATCGGTTGACTTATAACTATCCAATTTACTATTCATTTGGTAAAAATTTTGGCTGTATAACGGTTATATATATAATATACTCTTCCTGCAATTCAAACAATCCACAGTCACACATAGGGGCACAACAACACAATAATTCATAAACTAAGTTGCCCTTTTTTCATTTTTAAGCCAATTATGTAATCTTAAATTATTTCACTCACTTTCTAAACTCAATTTCTTCCAAAATTAATTTTATAATTCTTAAAATATATAAATTAGTCTCTCTGCAAATTTTCAGCTCAAACAGAGTCCGTTTCTCGATCTGATACATTTAAATCAGTCCGTTTCGATAATTTTCAGTATTACCAAAAAATTAATTTTTCGCTGTCAAAAATTTATAAATATTAATCTAAGTCTATATATACTATTAAAATAATTTTTAGAGGTCATTTGCTATTTTTAGAGATCTAGTCAAACTTTGGTCAAACAGGATAACCTTTAAAATGAGCCAGGCTTTTTTTTATTTTTTTTTGACTTTTGGAGATTTATTTAACCTCATTTTTTCTCCAAATTTTACCCTCGGACTCCTTGTGACTAGTATTTTCCGATGGTCAAATAAAATTTTTTTTACCTCCGGGTATAATTTTTGTCTCCAGTGCACTATTTACCGTCAAAAAATACTATTCACGACTAACCCGATAACTCGACCATTATAAATCTAACTAACAAAATACGCATACATATTACACAATAATAATACAGCGGGACAGCCTAAACAAAAGATCTTGTTCATTAAGGCAAAAGTTTTTAATATTCAATAAATAATGAAAAAAAAAGAAGAAAGGAACAAACACCCATTGGGTCTAGGAAGAATGGCCCAAATGGATTGTATTTTATGTGGGTAGATTTTGGGTGGGTTTAAATGGGTCAATTTTTTAGTTGGGTTGAGTTTGGATCAATTTTTCTTGGGTGGATTTGGGTGAATTGTTGAGTTTGCATTAATTTTGACGCCTCTAGTAATTTTTCTTCTTATAATTGTACATTAAAAATTTTAGTGATTAAACAAAAAATATTGATTATTCAAACTGCAAAAATTAAAATCGATAGACTTGTTAACCAAATTTAATGAACTTTTAAAAATTGATATTAATAAATTAATTAAAAAAATTGCTAATTGATGGATTAACTGCTCACCACTCCTTTAGTTTATCAATCCAAGCTAACCCTGTAGACATCCGGATAAGAACAAATAAACTCTGCATATTTACTAGTCTTATTTCTGTTTGATACACTAGCAAATCTCTGCAAAGATTTCTGACAACCCAATAACATAATTTCTAGAAAGAAGGCTTATATTAAAATTGGCAAAACAATAATTGTAAACTCCTGATTAAAAATGTGTATATAAAATAATTAAAATTCTAATTGTGATAAGTAGCATGAACGAAGTAGATTTTGGTATAAAATAATTGAGTGCTGCATGAATCATAAGTTTTTCCAATGAAAGAAGTTTGGACAATGACGTATTTGGTAAAACGGTCCCAAACCCAATCTCCATAGAAAAAAGAGATATGGATAACACATCTTTTACTACCCATCCCCCTCTAGTTGTCTTCTCCCATGCCTATATATATAAAACCTTACTTCTATACACTTATCCACCCAAATTTCTTGGAGCTTGGAACTGCTAGAATGTCTTGTGGTGCATTTTCCAGAGGAGCTCACTCCATGTTTTCTAAGTAAGCGTTCCTTCTTCTTTTTCCAAAAAACAAATGTATATGTACTAATGAATTACAGGACTAAATTCTTAAACTGTCCAAGTAGTTTATTCTAAATCACCTTTTTTCTTAATTGAAATTGTTAAGTAGCCATGTTATTCCAGTCTTTCATCTCTGGTTTGATCATTACAGGCCAACCATTCGAAAAGTCTGCCAGAGGAAATGCTCTTCTTCGTCTTCTCCAGATTCATTACTAGAGAGATCGAAGGTTGACGCAGAGGAAGTGAAGAAGTGCAGGAGCAACTATGGAGATAATAATGAATGGATTCCAGATGAGAGAACTGGGATATTTTATCCTAAAGGCCAAGAGAAAGTGATGGAAGGAATTCCTCAAACAGCTGCAAAGGATATTGGAGTTAATTGGTTCTCATTTGCACATAATGAGGATGCTTGTGTCTAATGGGATTTGACAACTTATATATACTTTAAAAAAGAGACACGTGCTTTCTTTACAATTCCACATAAACCTAATTAAATTCCGAATACCAAACATGTTATATATATAATAATAAATCTTCACATGTACTAAATGATACTACTTCTTAATGATTGATACTTGAAAGAAAGAAAGAAAATTGGTGTTACCCCAAACATGAACCAAACAAAGATAAAAGTGGAGTAAAGAAATTCATGTTGCACATTAATATTTACAGTTAAGGTTTTGCATTTAGCCAATTAGTGAAAGTATACATACTCAGAAAGTGCAGTGATCTTTCAAGACCTGCCTAGCGAGATCAACTGCTCCACTCTTTTTGTATATCAAGTGCAAATTGTAAGCTGCCTCTCTTCGAACATCACAATAACCTGGCTTCAGATTTTCGGGTACATCTGAGTTTTCATTCAAAAGTTTTGGGATAGGGTAATCTTTCTCACATGTTTCGAGAACCTTTTCATAATATGAAGCTGCAAGCGATACAAATCCAACGTGATGACAAGCACGGGCAAGATTATACAATGCCTCCTGCAACGCTACCTATACAACACAAACATAAGAGTTACATTAAATATAAAGAAATTTTAAATGTATATTTACTTTAGACATTCAGGTATTCAAACAAATACAGAGATGTCAATCAGAAACACTATTACTAATTTCCTTAAAGTGGACATATAAAATCCCAGTAACAAAAAGGGTAAAAATATGGATAAGCCACGTAAAGACCTCCAGCAAATGAATTCTTATTCAAACAATAACTAGATGAGATGGATAGAGAAGTTGCACATTAGCCCCAGCGACGAAGACCCTAGCATAAAAGTCACAATCCTTTGACCTTTTTTGTTTCTTTCCTTCTAAGTCAGACCTCTCCTCCCAACACTTATGCGCAATTCCCTTTTTTCTTCATGTTCATTTGCTAACTTTATTTACTAGAAATGAAACAAAAGAAAAAAATATAAATAGCATGCACGCACATAAAAATAAAACAAACAAGTTAGTTTTTTCCCTAAAAAATCTAAGTTCTTCATAACTTGAAAATTTAAATCATATTACAAGGTGTGGTATCCTTCTACTATATGAAATCCTGCAATTAACAAACAAGGATTGGACCAAAATCAGTTTTTTCCCTAAAAAATCTAAGTTCTTCATAACTTGAACATTCAAATCATATTACAAGGTGTGATATCCTTCTACTATATGAAATCCTGCAATTAACAAATAAGAATTAGACCAAAATCATTACAGTTATAAAATTACATCTCAATTATTCTATCTCCAAAATAAAAGGTAAACTAGTTTGTAAATAATGACTTATTTACAGTTATCTAAATGCTCATTATTTACGAAGCTTCCTAAACTACTTATAGGAACATAATGACATATTTACTTCCTAATATAAATGCAGATATACATTCCAATTGTGCAAAAATAATTTATTTTGACTAATAGCAAATGGACAATCTCTTTAATTTCATGGACAAGGGAGAAAAAAATGTCTGATGCACACCCAGAGAATGCATTTCACAAGTTTAAGTAAATCCAAATGAGCATGATATCAAAAACATACCTTGCTATTTTCACCAATCCGTAAATTTTTATAAAGTAATGATAAGCCTTGTGCTATACATTGATGCTTATTTTGAAGTCTAAATCCAAGAGCTAAATTTATCAAGGCTGTTCCTGGATAAGAGAAAAATGTTAGCATGATTTAATTATAAAGCATTAAACATAATATAAAATTTGCATAACATGACAAAGGACGGGACGAAATCTTACCCACACACAGATTAATTAAAGGACTCTCAGGCAGTAGTTTATAAGCTGCCAGGTATTCTCTTGCAGCATCTTGGTAGTGGCTGCCCACTGTAAACTGATGCCCATATATGACAATAGGTGGAACACAGTCATCGTGTTTGGTTCGCATATGGCGTAGAAACTTTGCATGCTTTGAATAATTCTTTCCCAATCTACATTATCACGAGCAAATTTTTGAATAATAACAAATATAGGTACAAGTTCCAGAGCTTACAAAAACCAACATGCTCCCAAATATTGTTTAGAGTTTCCAGGATCCGAGTTAAAAGACCATGTCATTATCAATGTCAAAAGCCTAAAAATAAAACATGCTCAAAATAAGGGGAAGAAAAAGAAAAAAAATATGCATAATGGAAAAAGCAAAAAAAAATATGCATAATGGAAAAAGCAACTTCTCTTTCCACCCAACCCACTGCTTTTAAAGGAAGTATCATTCCTTACGTTCCAATATTCCCACTCATGCATCATGCCTTGCTATTACAATTTTAATTTCATTAATCACTTTCGACCATTTGATTTAAAATCAATAAATGTCTAGTTTTTGTAAAGAAACATAGAACTCACCCAAAGGCAGTAAGGATTTGAATAATTTTTTGAGGCAGCAAGGATTCAAAAAAAAAAAAAAGATGCATAAGTTAATGCTAATGGGTACCGCATTTTTCATTTGCTCATCTTGTTTACATTGAGAACCAGTTTCGGTACCATAGAAGGGATGATGAGAATCTCTCACAAGATATGCAATGAGATAGAGGATATAAAGGTTTTTTTGGTACATTTTCAGGTTCCTTTCCTCACAGCTATGGGCAAATCTTCATTCAGCAGCTTGGATTCCTATACAGGAGACAAACTGGAGGTGGAGACTGGTTAACTTGACATCGGTTCAGTTGACATAGGACAAGAAGATAGTATTTTAGAAACATCAAGCAGCAAAAAATCCTTATCGTCTATACTAACAGATTCCCCCTAATGATAAGGTTGAGTAAAGTACAGTTTTTCTTCAATAGAGATGTAACATCAGCAAAGACATAGATTTTTCTGGTGGATGGATGGAAACATTTATAGCACTTTTGAGTAGATGAGTGGCCTATAAACACACTTGATGGCTCTAGGATCTAATTTTCCCCTGATTATGAACACGGACAAAGGAAGTGCAGCCAAAAATCCTACGAGTGAGGCCATTTGTGGGATGTGTTACGAATGTGATTCAAACCACTAACAGCTAAAAGGAAGTGGTCTTGATGATTTTTAGTAAGTTCCTTGGTTGTAGGAACTGTCACTAGTGACCCTTATTTAGTGGGATCATGATCCCACGTTATTATGTAATGCTCTGTTTTCTAGGAGTTTAGTTATTTAAGTTTAGCTATTTATTTGTTCCTCTGTTACGTTTTAAATGTGTGTTTTTGAATCATCAAGAAAAACAGGATCGCTTTGCTCTTGCATTGTGTTACTTTTCATATCTTCTACTATTTTCTAAAGTTTTACTCTGACATTCTGGTATCAGAGCCAGGTTCTGCCTTGAGCAACGATGGCCTCATCAGGATCCAACTCAATGCAGTCAATCATTCCAGTCTTCAAGGGTGAAAATTTTGATTTTTGGAGGATTAAGATGAGGACACTTTTCAAGTCTCAGGAGCTTTGGGAGGTGGTAGAAGATGGGTATAGCGAGACTGATGATGAAGCTAAGTTGAGGGATAATAGAAAGAAAGATGCAAAAGCACTTTTTTTCATTCAGCAAGGACTTCATGAAAGTGTTTTCTCTAGAATTTCAGCAGCAGAAAGTGCAAAGGAGGCGTGGGAGATTCTGAAAACTGAATTCCAGGGATCATCCAAAGTTATTATGGTCAAGCTCCAATCATTGAGAAGGGAGTTTGAGACATTGTCAATGCAATCCAATGAATCTGTTCAGGATTTTCTATCAAGAACAAGAGCAGTTGTCAATCACATGAAGTCCTATGGAGAGAAGATCAATGATGGGACTGTTGTTGCAAAGATCTTGAGAAGTCTCACTCCAAGGTTTGATCACGTGGTTGCAGCAATTGAAGAGTCAAAGGATCTATCAGTCTTCACTGTGGATGAACTCATGGGGTCACTGCAGGCATATGAGGATCGATTGAATAGATCACAAGAAAAGAGTGAAGAAAAAGCCTTTGCCATGAGAGACTCTACTCAAGATGAAGGGAGAAACAACAGCAGCAGTAGCAGAGGAAGAGGACGTGGAGGTT
This sequence comes from Excoecaria cochinchinensis, assembly GCA_947683425.1. Classification (NCBI taxonomy): domain Eukaryota; kingdom Viridiplantae; phylum Streptophyta; class Magnoliopsida; order Malpighiales; family Euphorbiaceae; genus Excoecaria; species Excoecaria cochinchinensis. The sequence continues at coordinate 355,035 of CANTUQ010000061.1, forward strand.
CAAGAGGAAGAGGCAGAGGCAGAGGTTGGGTGGAGCAAAGAAAATGTTACACATGCGGCAAACAAGGTCATCTTGCAAAAGACTGCAGAAGCAGTCAAGCTGAGTTTGCTGAGGAAACTGAGGCAACAGAAGAAGACTTTCTGTTCATGGCGCTAATGGAGCATGGAAAGGAAGAACAAGCTGTATGGTTTATAGATAGTGGTTGCTCTAACCACATGACAGGGGTGAAGAAGATGTTTAGAGAGCTTGATGAAACTCAAAGAAGGGTGATTCGTTTGGGGAACAACAAACAAATCCAAGTAGAGGGAAAGGGTATAGTTGAGGTAAAATCAATTTCTTGGAAAGGTAAACTCATTTCTAATGTTCTATATGCTCTAGAGTTGGCCCATAATCTCTTAAGTGTGGGACAACTTTTACTTAGTGGTTTTACTATTTTATTTGATGAAGCATGCTGCACTATTACTGAGAAAGCAACAGGTCACATTTTGGCCAAAGTAAATATGGCTGAAAACCACATGTTTCCCTTAGTTTTCAGCAAATTGGAAAGTCACGCAATGGTCACTATGTCTAAGAATGCCTCTCAACTATGGCATCTTCGATATGGTCACCTACACACAGCTGGATTGAGGTTGCTGAATCAAAAGGAGATGGTGAGCGGTCTTCCACGAATTGAAGCTATTGGAGCAGTATGTGAGGGATGCATGTATGGGAAGCAAAGCAAGAGGCCATTCCCGGTTGGTCAATCTTAGAGAGCAACTGAGCCGTTAGAGCTTGTACATGCTGATTTGTGTGGCCCCATGAAGACTGAGTCACTAGGTGGTAGCAAATATTTTTTACTCTTTGTCGATGATTACAGTAGAAAGAGCTAGGTGTATTTCCTCAAGTTTAAGTCAGAAGCCTTTGAGCTATTTGTCAAGTTCAAGGCTCTAGTGGAAAAGCAGAAGGGTAGCAACCTGAAGACATTACGCACTGACAGAGGAGGAGAGTTCACTTCTGGAGAATTCAATCAATACTGTGAGAAGCATGGAATACACAAAGAGCTGACTGCACCCTACACTCCTGAGCAAAACGGAGTAGCAGAGAGAAAGAACAGAACAGTTGTTGAAATAGCAAGAAGCATGCTAAAGAGTAAGGGGCTGCCTTATAAATTTTGGGCAGAGGCAGTGACTACTGCCATTTATTTGATTAATCTCTCACCAACAAAAGCTGTTCTTAACAAAACTCCCTACGAGGCTTGGTCAGGTAAGAAGCCTTCAGTTGAGCATCTTAAAATTTTTGGGTGTATTGTTTATGTATTGATTAATGCACATGAAAGACATAAGCTAGAAGAAAAATCAATTAAGTGCATTTTCATTGGTTATTGCTCACAAACTAAGGCTTATAGGGTCTATAATCCAGCAACTGGTAAAGTGATTGTAAGCAGGAACACAGTGTTCAATAAGGAAGACAGTTGGCAATGGGAAGACAAAGGAAAAGCTCCTATATTTCAGATCGAAGATAGTGAAGAAATACATAGCAGGGAAATGAGAAGCATGGCCACGTCAGAATCTGCCGTGAGTCCAGATGGCTCGAACTCAGTGGGCAGATCAATTCTCACGACCTCAACACACCAGGGCAACAGCTCAAAATCATTTAATAGTGGTGCATGCTCTGCAGATGGAGATACAGACAACGACGATGATAGTGAGACACCACCTAGGAAGTTCAGGCCACTTAGAGAGGTCTATGAGTCTTGCACACTTGCTCTCTACATATCTAAACCCTCCTCATATGAAGAAGCAGCAGAGAGGTCAGAGTGGAGACTGGCAATGGAGGAGGAAATATCAGCAATTGAGAAGAATGAAACCTGGAGTTTGGTTGATCTACCAAAGGATAAGAAAGCCATAGGTTTGAAATGGGTATTCAAAACCAAATATAATCCAGATGGAACTCTACTGAAGCATAAGGGAAGGCTAGTGGTGAAGGGCTACTCACAAAGAAAAGGGATAGATTTTGAAGAAACTTTTTCTCCTGTGGCAAGGTTTGAAACAATTCGGGTGGTACTATCAATAGCAGCATTTCTCAAGCTTTGTGTTTATCAATTTGATGTCAAATCTGCTTTTCTTAATGGAGAACTAAGTGAGGAAGTTTATGTAGCTCAGCCTGATGGGTTTGTTAATCAAGAGAGTCCAGATAAGGTCTACAAACTTAAGAAAGCCTTGTATGGGCTTAAGCAAGCTCCCAGGGCATGGTACATGAAAATAGATACATATTTTCTGCAATTTGGCTTTAAAAGAAGTGAAAATGAGCCAACAATATACATTAAGAGCTGTGGGGAGTATGATTTTTTATTAGTATGTTTGTATGTTGATGATATGATATACGTGGGGTCTAATAGCTCTTTAATTGCAGAATTTAAAAGCCAAATTATGCAAAAATTTAACATGACAGATCTGGGCCAGCTTCACTATTTCTTGGGAATGGAAGTAAGGCAATGTAAGGAGGGGATCTTCATAGCTCAGAGGAAGTATGCAATGGATCTTCTGAAGAAATTCAGCCTGAACGGGTGCAATGCAGTAGAAACACCCATGAATGTGAATGAGAAACTTCAGGAGGATGATGGGTCCGGAGTTGTTGATGCACGAAAATTCAGAAGTTTAGTTGGAGGTTTAATTTATCTCACGCATACAAGGCCAGATATCATGTTTGCAGTGAGTTTGATATCAAGGTTTATGCACAAACCAATAAAACACCATTATGGAGCAGCTAAGAGAGTGTTAAAGTATGTCGCAGGAACTCTAGCAATGGGGATTTGGTATTGTCAAACTAAATCTCTGAAACTTGAGGGTTATTGTGACAGTGATTGGGCAGGTTCATCAGTTGATAGAAGGAGTACAACAGGGTTTTGCTTTACTCTTGGATCAGGTGTAGTCACATGGAGATCAAAAAAGCAATCTACGGTTGCCTTATCATCGTGCGAGGCAGAATATGTAGCTGGGGGAGCAGCAGCATGTGAAGCCATTTGGATGAGAAAGCTCCTGCTTGACCTGGGTATGAAGCAAGAGGGGGCAACTGAAATTCACAGTGATAGTAGCTCTGCTATAGCTATGACAAAAAACCCCGTCTTTCATGGTCGAGCTAAGCATATAGAAATAAAGCATCATTTTATAAGGGAGCTAGTAGCTAAGAAGGAAATCAGCTTGGAGTTCTGTAGGACAGATGATCAGGTTGCTGACGTCTTCACAAAAGCGTTGTCATATTCCAGATTTAGTTATCTAAGAAGTAAGCTTGGGTGGGGGAGTTTGAATCAAGAGGGGGTGTTACGAATGTGATTCAAACCACTAACAGCTAAAAGGAAGTGGTCTTGATGATTTTTAGTAAGTTCCTTGGTTGTAGGAACTGTCACTAGTGACCCTTATTTAGTGGGATCATGATCCCACGTTATTATGTAATGCTCTGTTTTCTAGGAGTTTAGTTATTTAAGTTTAGCTATTTATTTGTTCCTCTGTTACGTTTTAAATGTGTGTTTTTGAATCATCAAGAAAAACAGGATCGCTTTGCTCTTGCATTGTGTTACTTTTCATATCTTCTACTATTTTTTAAAGTTTTACTCTGACAGGATGAACGTCAGGATAAAACTCAGAAAGTAAGTTCACTGTACTTTTGGACCCTAGAGCTTTTGATGGTATTCAATTAATGATGTAAGCAGAAGTAAGGACAGCCTCCCCCCAATATTGTTTTGGTACATTATGATTAAATAAGAGTGCTCTAATGGTATTTAGGAGACAGCCATTTTTTCGCTCAACAACCCCATTTTGTTGGGGGCTATAAACATGGGACTCATGAATAATGCCCTCCTTTTAAAAGAAAGAAAGACAGCACTTGATTGAAATAATCCTTCGCATTATCAGACCTGAACCTTTTTATTCGGGCACCATACGAAAATTTGTAAAGACATGACTCACACTGGATTTGTTTTTTAACAAGAAAATCCAGGAGACTTTAGTGCAATCATCAATAAATGAGACAAACCATGGAGAACTAGAAATATTAGGGACCGAAGAAGGTCCCCATATATCACTATGAATTAAAAGGAAAGGGAAAGAACATTTTTTATTGCTAATTGGAAAAGATACAAGAGAGTAGGGGTGGTTAAAAATAGGTCCTCAATTTATCTAAGAGAAAACATAGATTTAAGCTGCACATCATTTCACAAAATATACTATATAAATTAAGTCCAAGTCTTATTGTAATTCATCCAATCCATTTTTAAAAACCTCTACACAAGTGTGTTTCGCATACTCACAAATGTCACAATGAGAATTCCTAACATCTAATCTCTTAAATAAAGATGGAAACATAATTTTTAAAACAGAAAACGAAGGATGTCCAAGACAAAAGTGATGCAACCAAATATCATCCTTGTTTGTAGAAGAAAGAAACAACGAGGACAACATAGGCTGAATGGAATTTTGAGAGTTTGATACTTCTAGATAATAAAGACCATCCCTTTCTCTAGCATGTCCAATCCTCCTCCCTAAACCCTGATCGTAAAGTTCACAATAAGAAGGGTAAAATGTAACATGACAGTGTAAGTTTTTTGTAAGCTTTTTGATAGACACAAGGTTGGTGGATGATTTAGAAACATGAAGAACATTTTTCAGAACAAGATTGGGTGTGAGTAATATCTCCTACACCAGCTACTGTGGTTATGGTTACCTCAGCCACAACAATTTTCTGTTACTGGGACAAAGAGTGTGAGTGTTGAACTGGTTCGAAGCATAGGTCACATGGTCGGTTGTTCCCGAGTCTATTATCCACGAATCCCCAAATAATTTGTTAGAAACATGCAAGCCAATAGGGAGTTTATTTGAGAGTGCCAAAGAGCCTTTACTTGAAGGAGGAGAGGTTAGCTCAAGAGTACCCAGCAAGTTCCTCAATTTTTCTATCTCAGCACTGTTGAAAGTTGGATAGTAATATGGGCCTGTCCTTGTTTTTTCTCCTTTTGTTCCCCCACTCATGGCTAGGAGGTTTTCCATGTAATTTCCAGCAGCAGTCCCTTGTATGGCTTGACTTGTTACAAAAGGTACACCAAAGTTCATCTACATTTGTGCCCTTCAACCCTTCTTTTCCTTGTTTTGCTTTAGGTTGCCGCTCCTGGGTAAGACCTTGTGATCTGTTTGTGTGGTGACAAGTGCAGATCCATCAACTGGTCAAAGCTCAAACATAACCCCTCTGCGACTCTTCAGCTCGAATCAAGGCAATAGTCTCACTAAGGGATGGTACTTCTGTCCTACCAAGAATCTGAACTCGTACCTTATCAAACTTAGAGTTGAGGCCAGCAAGAAGATCATAAACTCTATCCCATTCGATGAATTGTTTTATTGCTGTAGCACAATCACTACATTTCAGATCAATCACCTGGTAATAATCCAGCTCTTGCCACTGATTTTGAAGTAAATTGTCATATTCAGTCAACGGTTTACTCTCCTGTTTCATGGCTGTTGTCTTGGTCTTGATCTCATAAATCAAGGGTGCATCATGGACTTTCAAATAAGTTTGATTTAGGGCATCCAAATGGCCTTCGCTATTGGTAGGAACATGCAAGGGTCACTGATTTCGAATAAGGGAGTACACGGGTCTGGATATTTCTATACAGAGCCGAAGTACCGAACCATCAAACTCTTTTCTATTCTTCATGTACTTCAATTTCCTACTAGTCTTCTATCTATTAGTTCCATAACTAATTCTCTTAACTGCAAAGTGAAAATTTTTCCTATATATTGTATTTTACAGGACCTTAAAAAATGAGAGGATATTAGCACCGGTAGGTTACAAGATGGCTTATACATCTTGGACAACAGTAGCAGCCTAGATCCTGGTAAAAGGCAAGCTTTTTTGGGTGACAATAATGATGTTAATAAAGAAATCATTCAATGGCATAGACGGTTAGGACCTCCATCATTTTTTTGTTTTGGAGAAATTATATCCTAATCTGTTTAAGAATGCTAAGTTTGATTATTTGGTTTGTGATGCATGTGAATTTGCTAAACACACTAGGAGTTTTTATCCATTGATTAATAATAGAAGTTTTGTTCCCTTTACTATCATCCATTTTGATGTTTGGAGACATACTGAAAATGATTCATTATCGGGTAATTGGTGATTTGTTACATTCATTGATTATTGCACTAAAATGACTTGGGTGTATCTGGTAAAAGCAAAGAGTGGCGTATTTTCTTGCTTTCAATCTTTTCATAAGATGGTTTATACTCATTTTGATGCTAAATTAAAAATTTTGACGACAGATAATGGCACAAAGTACATGGATATTAGGTTTGGAAGTTACTTGGAGTACAATAGGATAATAGAGCAAACTAATTGTCCTTACATTAGCACACAAAATGGGATAGCTGAAAAGAAAAATAGGCATTTATTGAAAGTGGCTAGATTTCTTATGTTTACTATGAATCTCTCAAAGTCCTACTAGGGGATGCAATTCTAGCAGGTGCTTATCTTATCAATTGAATACTTCTCAAAACTCTCAACTTTAAAAGTACTTTAGAAGTGTTACAAGGGAAAAATGCTTATACTATTCCTCCAAAAGGTGTTTGGGTGCGTTTGTTTTATTCATACTAGGAATGTTGGCAAACTAGGGCTCCTAGATGTGTGTTTATTGAGTATTCTCCAACACATAAGAATTATAAGTGTTATCATCCTCCATCTAGGAAGTATTTTGTTAGTATAGATGTGACTTTTAGAGAAAATGAATCTTATTTTGATACTATTCAATCACCTCTTTAGGGGGAAAGTAATGAGAGAAAAGAGGTGGTACCTATTATAACTCTTGAAAATTTTACCCTAAAGGAGAGATCTGTGGGGGAAAAAGTTTAGGAGGAGACTATTGGAGTTCAAAAGGAGACTATTGTCCAGGGTGTAACACCCCTTACCCATACTCAGGCGATCCCATCCGATAAGGAGTGAGGTGCCGTAGGAGTAAAGGTGCCACCACACAGATACATAACATACATACACAGATTCATAAACACACATAACAAAATACCGGTAATTTAAAACTTTACAAGATCATTCATGAAAGCTGATCAACTGAGGGATACAACAGATAATTACAAACCCCAAAATACATATACAAAAGCGGAAGCTATTACAAAATCATAAGAGAGTTCTTATACAAAAGAATCATAAACTACCAAAAATAAGTCCTACACTAAGACCCTGCTGTGTTGGCTTTGATGGCGACGACTCTCCCAAAAGCGACTCCTTCCGCACCTGCACGGGTAAACACACCGTGCTAAGCGATAAACGCTTAGTGGGGAAAACACACATAGCATAAAGACAACCATTCACAACGGTCGTCAAGGCAATTCACATGCGTAAGTACATATAGCCATTCACCAAAAAGATTCATATCAATAATCGTATTCTCATTACAGATTGTACTTTTCATCATTGAATCCATAAGGATAAAACATGTAATTGCTCCTATAACAATTCATACAAGTACTTTAAGCATTGAAAACCCTGCTGACTCAAGGTAGTGGATAACGAGTGAACAGAAAGTACTTTACGAGTACCAATCGAATACGAAAAACCATTTTAACTTTTCAGTCATAAACATTTCCAGAAGGACCTTCAACAAGATCCAAACACAATACAGAAGTTCGCGAGGAACGAAACGGGGACCTGATCGGGGTCCAAACGGAAATACAGAAGCTGCAGCAAAGACTCTATTAGGCATGCCTAACTATCCACTGACTAGACTCTAGCAGGTCATACATAAACCATTCAATCCATTTCATGATTCCAAAATAATCATCATCAAATAAGCATAATCATATCATAATTACACTTGCATATCATTTATATAATACCAAGCATAAATCTCATAACTGCTAAAGTAAACTGAAGTTCAAGGAACACGCGAAGAAAGAAAACTCATTCAGCATACAAGGGACTGTCGCGCTCGCGACAGAGACCAAAGTCTCTTCGCTGCGCGCGCGCGACAGATTTTGCGACCGCGGGGAGAACGGAAGAGCCAGGCTCTGTCGCGCTCGCAACGGGCATCGCGATCGCGACAGAAGACAAAAGGTGTTGTCGCGATCTCGCGATGGATCGCGTGCTCGCGATAGCACTTGGCAACAATACTCTCTGTCGCGATCGCGATAGTTATCGCGCTCGCGACAGAAGGTATACAACACTTCGGCTGTCGCGGGCTCGCGGCGGATATCGCGTGCTCGCGACAGCGAAGCTCCCACTACCGTTCTCTGTCGTGATCGCGACAGTCGTCGCGATCGCGACAGAGTCGGGATTTTGAAAATCTGCAGAAATTCTGCAGATTTTCCTCTTCCATTTCCTCCTCCAAGCACACAAATCTCAATCAAATGTCTCTTACCTCAATTCCAGCCATCCATTAACATCAACAACCATATCATAACATTTATTCACAATAAATTTCATCCAATCCATCAATTTGAACCTTTAATTTCAATAATCATTCACAAACTCCATTTATGCATCAAATTACTTCAGATCCGAATTCATCATGATTAACTCATAATCTTGCAAGTTCCACATTCTAAAACAAGGACCCATAGCATAAACATCAAAATAAAGGACATCTAACAACCTAATTCCATGAAAACATCAAGAACACACTCATGAACATTTTCACCTAAAAAGGAAGAAATTCCCAAACCTCAAAATCCTTAGCTCCTAGTGTTTAGTTCCACTTGATCCAGCAACTTCCTTGCCTTTAGGATCCCGGGGAGGCTCAACTAAGAAACCCAACCAAGAACAAGCAAACAAAACCAAAATCCAATCTTCAAACCCAATCCGAAAATAAGAAAGAGAAGAAGATGGAAAAACTTAAACAAAGGCAAAATGGATGCATATAACTTACCAATGAACACTAAGAGATGATCAAACCCCACTAGCAAACCTTGAATCTCAACCAAAGTCCAAGAGAAGAAGGAAAGAAGAAGAAAAGAAGAAGGGGCGGCGTGAGGAACGGGAAACACCAAAGAGCAAAATCTGAATTCCCCTCTTTCTTTCTTTTCCTTTTCTTTTCTTAACCCTAGACAAGTGTCAAGTTCTTATTAGTGGGATTTGGCCACTCACACCCTACATGCTTATATCACACACACACAAGATCCTCTCAACTAAAGCATACCCTACACTTGTATGCACAACACACACAATGAAACTCTCATGAACACACACTACAATGGTGCATTTACACACACACAAAACCAACCCAACTAATACACACCATAGCACCATACATGCACTCACATGCTAACAAAGCTCTTAAAACATGCAGAAATTACCAAAATGCCCTTATTATACAAAAATTATGCAAATGCACACACATAAAAATAGCTCATTCAACTAGGGGGCAAACGGGGTGTGACAACTCTCCCCTACTAACAAGAATTTCGTCCTCGAAATTCTTACCTGACTTGAACAATTGCGGATACTGCAATCTCATCGATTCCTCCGGTTCCCAAGTTGCTTCCTCAACCCCGTGGTGATTCCACAAAACCTTGACCAAAGGAATCTGCTTATTCCTCAGCTGTCTTACTTCCCGCTCTAGGATAGCTCTAGGCTCCTCGTCGTAGGAAAAATCTGACTACACTTGAACCTCTTGAATTGACAAAACATGGGAAGGATCCGATCTATACCGACGGAGCATCAAAACGTGGAACACATCATGAAGCTTTGACAATTCCATCGGTAAAGCTAGTCTGTAAGCCACTGGACCTACTCTTGCTAACACCTCATACGGACCAATAAAGCGAGGACTAAGTTTCCCTTTCTTTCCAAATCGAAACACTTTTCTCCAAGGAGACACTTTAAGAAAAACCTTGTCCCCAACTTCAAACTGTACATCCTTTCTCTTCAGGTTAGCATAAGACTTCTGTCGATCCTTGGCCACTTTCAGATTTCGCTGCACAACTCTGATCTTTTCTTCTGTATCTCTGACCAGATCTGGCCCAATCACTGACCTCTCAGACAACTCTGTCCAACAAACAGGAGTCCTACACTGACGCCCATACAGAGCCTCATAAGGTGACATACCAATACTCGACTGGAAACTGTTGTTGTAGGCAAACTCCATCAATGATACATACTTGTCCCAGCTACCCGGAAAGTCCAAAACACAAGCTCTCATCATATCCTCTAAGATTTGAATTACACGCTCGGACTGACCATCTGTCTGCGGATGAAATGCTGTACTGAACTTCAGCTTGGTACCCAAAGCTCGCTGCAACTCTTTCCAGAACTTAGATGTGAACCTTGGGTCCCTATCAGAAACTATGGACAGAGGTACTCCATGCAATCGAATTACCTCATCTACATACACACTGGCTAATCTACTCATCGAGTAATCCATCCTAACCGGCAAAAAGTGGGCAGACTTCGTGAGTCGATCCACAATCACCCAAACAGAGTCGTGCTTCCTCTGTGTCAAAGGCAATCCTGAGACAAAATCCATGGCGATGTCATCCCACTTCCACTCGGGAACGGACAAAGGCGTGAGCAATCCAGAAGGAACCTGGTGCTCAGCCTTGACCTGCTGACAAGTCAGGCACTTAGATACAAAGTCCACTATTTCCCTCTTCATACCAGACCACCAAAAGAACTGCTTCAAATCCCGATACATCTTTACACTGCCAGGATGCATAGTGAAAATTGAACTATGTGCCTCATCCAAAATCTATCTTCTTAACTCTGCACTATTCGGTACACACAAACGGTTTCCAAACAAGAGAACCCCATCCTGAACCGAAAACTCTGACTGCTTGCCTGAACTGACACAATCCGCTGAAGCTTCTCATCAACTTTCTGAGCATCAACTATCTGCTGTCTCAAAGTAGGCTTGACCCTCAACTGAGCTATCAAAGCCCCATCTGAGCCAAACCTCCATCTGAACTGTCTCAAAAACAAGGCAGAAACTGACTTCCTACTCAATGCATCCGCGACTACATTGGCCTTACCCGGATGGTAATCCACAATGCAATCGTAGTCCTTAAACAGCTCAAGCCAACGACGTTGCCTCATATTCAATTCCTTCTGAGTCAGAAAATACTTCAAACTTTTGTGGTCCGAAAAGATCCTGCACTTCTCCCCGTAGAGATAATGACGCCAAATCTTCAAAGCGAAGATAACTGCAGCTAACTCAAGATCATGCGTCGGATAATTCCTCTCGTGTGGCTTCAATTGTCGAGAAGCATAAGCCACTACCTTACCTTCCTGCATCAGAACACATCCCAAACCAACACCTAAAGCGTCACTATATAAAACAAACTCCTTACCCGAAGTGGGTTGAGTTAATATAGGAGCTTCAACTAACAACTGCTTCAACCTCTCGAAACAGGCTTGACATTTATCCGACCATTCGAACTTAATTCCTTTCCTCAATAACCTGGTCATCGGAGCAGCAATCACTGAAAAACCCTTAACGAACCGACGGTAATAACCCGCCAGACCAAGGAAACTCCTCACTTCCTGGACATTCCTAGGCGCTTTCCAATCCACTATCGCCTCAATCTTAGCTGGATCCACTTGGATACCCTTAGCTGAGACTATATGACCCAAAAACGACACTTCCTTAAGCCAAAAATCACTCTTACTCAACTTAGCAAACAACCGATGCTCTCTCAAAATCTGCAAAACTAACCGAAGATGCTCTTCATGCTCGGCTTCATCCTTGGAAAATACCAAAATATCATCTATAAAAACTACTACAAACCGGTCTAAGTATGGCCTGAACACTCTATTCATCAAATCCATAAATGCCGCTGGAGCATTAGTTAAACCAAACGGCATAACAAGGAACTCATAGTGACCATACCGAGTCCGAAATGCAGTCTTAACCACATCCTCGTCCTTAACACGAAGCTGATAATACCCAGACCGAAGGTCAATCTTAGAAAACACACCGGCACCTCGCAGCTGATCAAACAAATCTTCAACTCTGGGCAACGGATACTTATTCTTTACTGTGACCTTATTGATATGTCTGTAGTCGATACACATCCTCAAGGATCCATCCTTCTTCTTAACAAACAGAACCGGAGCTCCCCAAGGAGATATACTGGGTCGAATGTATCCCTTATCCAACAGCTCTTGCAGTTGAGTTTTAAGTTCTCTCAACTCTACAGGAGCCATCCGGTAAGGTGCCTTCGACACCGGTGTGGTACCCGGCATAATCTCTATGGCTAGCTCAACTTCCCTCTCTGGAGGCAAACCAGGCAAGTCACTCGGAAAAACATCACTGAACTCTCGAACAATAGGGATGTTCTCAATCCTAACTTGATCCCTCCTGGAATCCAAAACCACAGCCAGAAAAGCCTCACAACCTTTTCTCATAAACCTCTTAGCTTGAATAGCAGAAATCACATTGTGCACGGAACTTGCACCCAAACCTCTGACAAACACTGGAGCTCGGTTCCTATCTCGAAGCATGAAAGTCTTCCTATGACAATCAACCACGGCTCTATACTTACTCAACCAATCCATACCCAAAATCAAATCATACTCTCTGAAGGGCAACTCTATCAAATCCACAGGAAACTCAACATTCTCAACCATCAACGGACAATTCCTATAAACTCTACTCACACTGACACTATGCCCTAACGGATTGGTCACACATATCTCATAGTCTAACTGTTCTACGACATGCAACTTATCAATAAACTTATGCGTGCACAAATATGAATGTGTGGAACCAGGATCTATTAGAGCATATAATTCAGTGTCATGGAGTAGGAACTTACCAGCAATCACATCAGGGGCATCCTGCTCCTCTCTGGCTCTAACTGCATAAGCTCTAGCGGCCGCAGGGGGAGGACGCTCAACTGTCTCAGAACCAGCTACATCTTTGGGTCGACCGCCTCGACCTCTTCCTCTACCTCTACCTCTAGTGGCCTGCGGAGCATTCGATCCAACTCTGGTAGCTCCTCCCTGAGGGCCCGAGTCCTCACTCATCTGAGGACAATTAGCCACACGGTGTTCAGTGCTCCCACACCTGAAACACCCACCAGTAAGCCACCTACACTCACCCCAGTGAGCCTTACTGCAGTTCGAACAAACGGGTGCAGCATCAGACCGGCCACCCCTACCAGAACCAGACACTGCAGCTGAACCTTGCCTTCTCCCTCTAGAAGCCGAACCAGCCGCAGGGTCATCTTGCGGGTTTCTAGACCTCTTACCCGAAGATGAAGAAACACCACCTCTAGCAGAACTCCTGCGCTGAGCTCTCTCTCTAATCAAAGTTTCCGCTTTCTCTGCCCTCAAAGCAGCTTCAGCAATCTGATAATACTGTACCCCCGGCATACACATCAAAGAAACTAAAGCAATCTTCAAAGAATCATTCAACCCGGCTGTGACGCGCGCCGGATCCCGAGCACCGCCCGTTCTGACCGCCCGCACGTGGGCGATCGGGGCAATTGTGGGTCCGTCAACAGCTTGCGATAAATCGCAAGTGCGTCTATGTTGGGCAACAAGGAGGTTTCATGGAGTCGCCACCCAATAGAACATTGGGAAAGTTTCTCTCGCCTCGGAGAGCCTAAGACTTGCGCATTTTATCCATATTGAGCCATGAGGCCTAGGATTAACGTCTAAGTCTCGTGACACAAGAGGTGTCTTGGAGGATAACCTCTAGCCTCTTGAGCCCAAAGACCAGAGCAGGGTTCGGGACTTCTCATTTATTTATACCTTGCTTAATATCATAATTAAGTTTTGAATTCATTGTTTCATCAACTTTCCACACAATGCAATTTAAATTAAAGGCGCAATCATTCATATCGAAAGCGGTAAATGTAAGCAAAATCCAAAATAAAGCATTTAAAAACAAATTACAATAACACTAGGAGCGGAATACAACTCCCATTTATAAAAGTGAAATACATGCATAAAACGGGTTATTCATTAATAGTGAGAACATTGGTCCTCGCATGCATATTTATTATGAAAAAGTTTTGATGTGATGATTTATTTGGGTATGAAAAACTTGGACATTGGTCCCCTTTTATTTAGAAAAAATGTCAAGTTAATTAATAGAAACGTTTTTGTGATTTTCTTTCTAGCGAGCCTAAATAAAGAATTTTACAAGAAAATTATATGGCAAAATTAAATAACATATTACAAATAAAGAAAATAAATATATGAACCAAACGAGCCTCTTTTGGACCTCCCCGATGTGCTCGCAAAAACGCCCAAGCGAAAAAAATGAGTTTAGACATAAAAACAAAGTACAAATAAAATAATGTTAGTGATCAAAATCAATTAAATCAATTAAACATACAAAATAATGAATAACAAATTAAAATAAAATAAGGTGATATGAAAAGAATGATAATGGAATCAAAAATATTAACAAACCAAAATGAAATGAGAAACATGCATTATATGTGATAAATGATTAAATGATGTGATGAGGATAAAATAAAACATGTTAATTAAATAATACATGTAAAAATATGAATATGATAACAATGATGATGAAGATAAACGAATCAAAGAATATATAAAATGATAAAGAAAAGAATAATAAATGAAAACGATTAAAGAATGATGAAAACAATTAAATGAAACAATATGATTAATTAAATATGTTCACAAATGATATAAACCATTTTCATGGCAAAAAGATCAATTAAAATGAATTTATTAATTACATGTTAAAAATAATGATGAATTAAAGTGAAATAAATTAATTACATGTTAAAATTAATAAACAATCAATATTTATGTGAATAAAAATCATATAATGTATAAACACTTAAATGGAACAAATGTAAAATCAATACAACAAATTGAATAGATTAAAACAATAAATAAATCAATAAAAACAAAAAATTATACATGAAAAAATTAAATAAAAATAGAATAGAATAAAATAGAAATGGAGCCAAGATTATTTACCCTCAGAGTATTGGATTTGATGAAGGAAAAGTGATGGTTGATTTCTTTGTTTGATGATTCACAATATTAGAGTGAAATATGATGTAAGTGTTGGAATTTTATTCCAAGAAACATGAAAATAAAAATGATCAAAAATTCTTTAAGAACAAAGAATTGATACCTTTGCCTAAAGAAATGATTTTGATAAAAAAAAAAATTTATTGGTTAAAAATAAAGAAAAATTGATTGAAGTTTTATCAAATAAAAATTAGATTTTGATGACAAACAATTATTTTATTTGTCTCAAAATCAATTTTTTATCAAAAAGAGATTCAAAACAAAATCAATGAAAAAAGTTTTATTGAACACAAAATAAAATAAGAAAAACAATTTTGAGAACAAATAATTATTCTATTTGTCTCAAAAATTGAATCCAACAACAAAACTTCCTCTAAAAAATATGTTTAGAAGAAATTATGTTGAAAAAAGAAGGAAACATTTGATTTTTCTTTTTGATTTTTGGTTGGGGAAAAAATCTGGAATTTTAGTGGAAGGAGAAGAAGATGAAGAGAAATTTTAGGTCTAAAAAATGTGGAGAGGAGAGGAGGCTCATTTGATTTCATCATAAACTATTTATAGGATAAAATAGGTTGCCCTAATTTAATTAAGGAAAAAACCTATTTTAACCCAAAATTATTTTATTTTTAATGATAAAATCAAGTTTTATTATTTAATTACCCAAAAAAATATTTTAGAATTTAATTTGAAGTCAAAAACACCAAAAAAATGGGATAAAAAACGGATTTTTGGGTGAAAAAATCGGAAAAAAGGCTGAAAAAGAGGAAAAGGGTATCAGACCCTGTACCGACGGCCAGGAGACCGTCGCCATAGAAGGCGCCGCCCGTCGCTATAGAGCGACGGGCACTCACGCGGCGAGGCGCGAAATCCGCGCGGAGCTCGGGCGAGAATCGCGCGCAGAGGCGCGCGGTGCGGCGCGCAGCGCGTCGCTCTTTAGCGACGCGCAACATTGGCGACGCTGCGCGTCGCCAAATCGCGCCCAGCGCGCTGGGCGCCTGCGTGCTGGGCGCCAGCGCGCTGCCGCAGGCGCGCTGCCGCGCCCGACACTCGCGGTCCGAAAAAATTTTATTTTATTTTTTTTTTCTATTTTTTTTAAATTTTAAACTGACTAAAAAAACCATAATTTTAAGCCCCCATTTTTCAAAATTAATTTTTTAAATATTTTTTTATTATTTTCTAATTTTTCACTCTAAAATGCAAATTTGACGAGAAAACCATCACTTTTAACCTTTTAAGCCTGTGAAGGCAATTATCATCATTGGGTAACTTCGATCTAGGCTTACTCAGGACCCGGTGTCTACAGTTGCCCCCAGTTTAGGGGAATCTAGTACACTAGTGTCTAGGTGAGCCTAAACTCAAAGAAGAAAAGGAAAGAGACGCGTACCTGAGTCGGCCGTCTTTCCTGCTTGATGGAGTTATGATGATAGATGTTGCTGTCTTTTGGTTGTAGCTGGAATTGGTAGTACTGTGGTCGTGCCAACCTCTTGTGGATTGTGCCGCCATCGTGCTAACCGCTGTGAATTGGTAGTGCCGTGGTCGTGCCAACCTCTTGTGGATTGTGCCGCCATCGTGCTAACCGCTGTGAATTGGTAGTGCCGTGGTCGTGCCAACCTCTTGTGGATTGTGCCGCCATCGTGCTAACCGCTGTGAATTGGTAGTGCCGTGGTCGTGCCAACCTCTTGTGGGTTGTGCCGCCATCGTGCTAACCGCTGTGAATTGGTAGTGCCGTGGTCGTGCTAACCTCTTGTGGGTTGTGCCGCCATCGTGCTAACCGCTGTGAATTTTGGAACTGTGCTCCCCCTGAGAGGTCTTCAGTTCTTTGCCATTTGCCCCCTGAGAGGTATTCAGTTCATTGATTGTTTGCCCCCTGAGAGGTCTTCGGTTCATTGATTGTTTGCCCCCTGAGAGGTCTTCGGTTCATTGATTGTTTGCCCCCTGAGAGGTCTTCGGTTCATTGATTGTTTGTTTGCCCCCTGAGAGGTCTTCAGTTTGCTGCTCCCTGAGAAGTCTTCGGTTTATTGATCGTTTGCCCCCTGAGAGGTCTTCGGTTTGCTGCTCCCTGAGAAGTCTTCGATTTTCTGCTCCCTGAGAAGTCTTCGGTTTGCTGCTCCCTGAGAAGTCTTCGATTTTCTGCTCCCTGAGAAGTCTTCGATTTGCTGCTCCCTGAGAAGTCTTCGGTTTGCTGCTCCCTGAGAAGTCTTGGATTTTCTGCTCCCTGAGAAGTCTTCGATTTTCTGCTCCCTGAGAAGTCTTCGATTTTCTGCTCCCTGAGAAGTCTTCGATTTGCTGCTCCCTGAGAAGTCTTCGATTTTCTGCTCCCTGAGAAGTCTTCGGTTTGCTGCTCCCTGAGAAGTCTTCGGTTTTCTGCTCCCTGAGAAGTCTTCGATTGATTGCCCCCTGAGAGGTCTTCGATTTACTGCTCCCTGAGAAGTCTTCGGTTTGCTGCTCCCTGAGAAGTCTTCGATTTTCTGCTCCCTGAGAAGTCTTCGGTTTTCTGCTCCCTGAGAAGTCTTCGATTTGCTGCTCCCTGAGAAGTCTTCGGTTTATTGATCGTTTGCCCCCTGAGAGGTCTTCGGATGGTGCTTGGATTGATGATTAAGCTGGTATGTGGATTGATGATTTGATCGATGTCTGGATTGATGAATGAGTTGAGGCTTGGATTGATGATTTGACCGATGTCATCACTCGGCTTTTGTCTGTATCCGCCTCAAGTCTCTCTTTCTGCAAAATAAGGAAACTAAACTATGCAAAAATGGTGAGCATGCAAGTGAAATGCATGAATTATGCAGGAATGCAGGATAAAAATTCATCTATGTGAACTTGAAGATGATAGCCGGGCTAGCTGCAATTTGCGATATAATTGATGGCTTTTGAGCTGCTTTTGAATTTCATGCCCTTTGGGATTGTGAGATTCTCACCTGGTACCTGTAGTCATTATTTGAAGGTAGTGCGTCCCTTGTGGATTTTCACACTAGCTTTTCTTAGTGGGAGATGCGTCCTTTGTGGATTTTCACATAACCCCGTGCCTTATTTTTTGCCTGGAATGGACCCAACCCAATCCAGCGGCTTTTCTCTTTCTTCTTTTTTTCTTTTTTTTTTTTTTTAAAAGGACAGACTGCCTGTTTTCAGGTTTTCACCCTATCCTTTTGCCTAGTTTTTGCTTAGAGCGCCAGTTACGGTTTTCACTCTAACGGCTCTTTTTTTTTTTTTTTTCTTGATGAGTGCTGAAGTTGTTGGCAAGAATCTTTCGGGAGTCTTAGGACATGGTTGCATGAGCTTGATTCTTCACATTTGATAGCAGGATGAATCGGCTGAAGCACTCGAGCGGTGGACAATAGGCGACTTTGGTCACACAAAGTTAATTGCTTTGACCACATCATTGCATAAATGCATGTGTTTCAATTTGATTTCATTAAGCATGATCATTATTTGTCATTAGTTTTAAAAAATACAAGACCTCAGCTAACCTCGGGTTAGATCTTGAAAGCATCAAACTCCTGTTATCAATCAGCCCTCTCGGGTTTTCATGATTGAAGATTTTCTCTCAATTTTTTTTTTGTCTTCGAATTCTAGAAGCAATGTTGGGGACGAGACTTAACTCGAATGCATGAATGCACTCGTGGCTTCTCACTTGAAGCTCAAGAAACACCATAAGCCTCTTCTTACGTACCAAACCGCTTTAGAAGGTCATCTCCGCTAATTGGATAAGACTGAACCAAGAATCAAGAGGTCTTACTTGGGTTGTAATGTCAGGCTTAGGTAGATGGCTGTCAAAGGAGGATCAGGTCGCTAGAGAAAAATGGCCGCAATATTTTCTCGACTGATGGATGAACCATTCTCAGCTCAGTTGTATATACAAAGGTATTCTTGAATTTGGGCTCGGTAACATTTCAGCTCCTTGAGATCAGAATAACAATAAAAGGGTAATTATTGAAACTAGTCAATTGGTTACTATTTTGAGGTCTTTTTGTTTTTTTCACAGTGTAAACTCGCCCTTACCAAGGCAACTTCGATAACCCACAAAGAAATTGTTAATTGCTAAAACGTTCATCCATCCTTTTTAGAGCGGCCACTCTTCTAAGGGGAAGCCAAAATCATTTTAGGCGAGGGGATAGTTTTAATGTGTGTAACAACAAAATTGGTACGCATTCAGCATACCTTAATAAAGGCTCAATGGGCTAGCAAGCGATTGTGAAGTAAGGGTAGGAAATGGTCATTTAGAGAGCTATACAAAGAAAATGTTGCCTAAATCATTTTCTAGGTTCCGTCTTATCCAGGGATCGCTTTGACGGGTAATCAGAAAGGTTCTAGTGCTCTTAGTGAGTTTCCATCCAGTCCCCTAATTGCAACTAGTTTTTTAATTTCCCTCTCTACAGGAGCTATGTCAGATGCTATCAAAATTTTCTTTGGGTTCCCCAAAGTTTTCGAGATTAGCTGCAGTCATATTATTTGAATTAATGCCAAAGTTAATTTGTTATGATCATGCGAAATGAAATCAATAGAAATGTCATACAAATAAGCAAAATTGTTCTCTTTATTACAAACAGAAAATAAAAAGTTCCAAAAATAAAAAGATTCCAGTATCCAAAAGCAATATCACTAGTGGACTGCAAGACACGATCATGTTTGCGGTGGAGGGACTGCGTTGTAGCCTGCCTTCTTCTTCTTTTCTCTCTTCTCAGGATCTGTGATCTGATTAGTGTCAATGAGATCCTGGATCTTATTTCTCAGAATACGGCAATAGTCAGTCAAATGGCTGGTGTGCTGGTGGTAAGCGCAGTACTGATCACCTCTATGTCCCGGCTGTCCCTGACTCAAGGCTGGCCTAGATGGCAATGGCTGTAACTTGCCTTCTTTCATTAGTCTTTCCAGTACCCAGGATAGAGAGCGGCCTAAGTTGGAGTAGTATCTCTGACCCTGCTTAACTCCAGTAGCTGAGACCTCTGCTGTCCTACCATTTCTGCTGTTGCTGCCCCCAGCACCTCCTGATTTGAATCCCGACTGGTTCCCATAGCCTTTCCCAGCAAAGTTATTTTGGCTTGCTTTCTTTGCTAGGTAAGCCGCCTCAGCTTCTATAGCGATATCCTTAAGCGACTCCCAGTCCTTGAGCCCCTTAAAACTGAGCAAGTCCCTTAAGTAAGGGCATGAGTTTCTAATAAACAGCCTAATCTGGTCTGCAGTGTCAGGCTTCCTCTTTATCTCCATGACCCTGTTTCTCCATCTTGTAAGGTACTCATGGAATGACTCGTCATTCTTCTGCTGTAGAAGCTCGAGGTCTTTTAGGGTGACCTCCATCCTAGTGCTGCAGTCGTACTGCTTCATGAATTCTTCGGTCAAAAGGTCCCAATCCTCCTTGGACCTCCTATCCAACCCGTGGTACCAGTCAACTGTCGGGCCTACCAGACTAAGGCAGAAATATTCCACCTTCTGCTTCTTGCTCAGCCCTGTGCCTTTCATGACCAAGGTGTACTGCTTGATGTGGGTGGATGGGTCAGAGGTGCCATCAAACTTCAGAAGCTCGGGCATCTTGAATCTTTGGGGCAGCAGCTCTTCATCCCCCAGATCTCTGTCTTCTGGGTTGATCCCCTTGCCAGCTGAGAGCATGCGGGTGATAGCTTCGATCTGCTGTCTCATACCTCTTAAAGCTTCATCCTCTACTCTGGGTGCTCTGGGCCTTGCAGCTTGGTGGACTATCGGCACCTCTTCTTCTTCCTCCATCAGGAAATCATCGTTGGGATGGTGAATCCTTTCTCCTCTTGGCTCGATGGGTGCGGCAGCTCTGTGCTCATTGTTGAGTTGGCGAGCAGCAGCTCCAACGAAGGGAACCTCCCCACCAGCAGGTGGTTCGGCTTGCCACCGAGGAGGGGCTGCCTGTGGCTGTAGAGCAGCAGGCGGCTGTGGGGCTGCAGGTGGATGGGCAATCCTTTCAGCCATGGCACCCATCATGTCTAGCACTCTCCGTTCGAAGTCCTCTAGCCTCCTAGCTAGGTCTTGAGTGGTCAAAACTCCAGGTTCTTCTGCCATTGATGATTCAAGAGAGGATTCACTAATTGATGAGAATGACTCAGAATCCCAGTCAGACACTTATTCCGGCAACTCAAAGAGCAGATTTGTCCTTATTAACCGACCGTCAGAACCTCTAGTCCACTTAGATGAATCTATGATGGCTGAAAAAATTAGATTGTTAGGATGATGCATGAATGGCATATACAATGCATGATAGTGAGCTATGCAACATTTACAATCACATGCAAGCAAGTAGAGCCTTCCAACCTTATTACTCCCACACACGAGGTAATGCGGTCTCTTTCCTAGGTGGGCTTGATCCATGGGTTAGCGGGGAACCCGATGGATGCGTATGGTGCTCGGTGAAAAATCGGCATCATAACATCTCTTATCTAATGTGCAAGCGGATGGGTTATGATCGTTATGTATTTAGGCAGCCCGAACAAGTTGACATGGGCCTATCGGGGCATGAAAGCCTTTGATTAGGTGACCAATCAAATTATTTGGGTTTGTCCAATATATAATGATCCACATAGCAAGCATAATATTACGGTTCATACCACCTAGGGGAAGTATCTATTGCCATTACATGAGCTTTGGTCAAAGGGTGGTGTTACTTTAGGGCTACCCAAGCATGATCCCTGCCGACGGGTCTAGCTCATCACGAGCATAGCGACCGATCGGGTCATCATTTTGATATACCATTAAGGTACGTGGCTTGGGCTGGTGATTATCCTTAACACTTCCCCAAATTGAGTGAAAATGAGGAGGTGCTTCAGGAACGCACCGGGGCTAAAAGAGGGACCAAACTAGCATAGATCTAAGGCTCTAATGAGATGTAATGCAGTTTTGAAAGAAGATGAAATTTTTAAATTAAAACTCAATTATGATTTTTAATCAAGGTACTTTCGAATCGAAGTCTCGAGTACGTCCCCAGCGGAGTCGCCACTGTGACGCGCGCCGGATCCCGAGCGCCGCCCGTTCTGACCGCCCGCACGTGGGCGATCGGGGCAATTGTGGGTCCGTCAACAGCTTGCGATAAATCGCAAGTGCGTCTATGTTGGGCAACAAGGAGGTTTCATGGAGTCGCCACCCAATAGAACATTGGAAAAGTTTCTCTCGCCTCGGAGAGCCTAAGACTTGCGCATTTTATCCATATTGAGCCATGAGGCCTAGGATTAACGTCTAAGTCTCGTGACACAAGAGGTGTCTTGGAGGATAACCTCTAGCCTCTTGAGCCCAAAGACCAGAACAGGGTTCGGGACTTCTCATTTATTTATACCTTGCTTAATATCATAATTAAGTTTTGAATTCATTGTTTCATCAACTTTCCACACAATGCAATTTAAATTAAAGGCGCAATCATTCATATCGAAAGCGGTAAATGTAAGCAAAATCCAAAATAAAGCATTTAAAAACAAATTACAATAACACTAGGAGCGGAATACAACTCCCATTTATAAAAGTGAAATACATGCATAAAACGGGTTATTCATTAATAGTGAGAACATTGGTCCTCGCATGCATATTTATTATGAAAAAGTTTTGATGTGATGATTTATTTGGGTATGAAAAACTTGGACATTGGTCCCCTTTTATTTAGAAAAAATGTCAAGTTAATTAATAGAAACGTTTTTGTGATTTTCTTTCTAGCGAGCCTAAATAAAGAATTTTACAAGAAAATTATATGGCAAAATTAAATAACATATTACAAATAAAGAAAATAAATATATGAACCAAACGAGCCTCTTTTGGACCTCCCCGATGTGCTCGCAAAAACGCCCAAGCGAAAAAAATGAGTTTAGACATAAAAACAAAGTACAAATAAAATAATGTTAGTGATCAAAATCAATTAAATCAATTAAACATACAAAATAATGAATAACAAATTAAAATAAAATAAGGTGATATGAAAAGAATGATAATGGAATCAAAAATATTAACAAACCAAAATGAAATGAGAAACATGCATTATATGTGATAAATGATTAAATGATGTGATGAGGATAAAATAAAACATGTTAATTAAATAATACATGTAAAAATATGAATATGATAACAATGATGATGAAGATAAACGAATCAAAGAATATATAAAATGATAAAGAAAAGAATAATAAATGAAAACGATTAAAGAATGATGAAAACAATTAAATGAAACAATATGATTAATTAAATATGTTCACAAATGATATAAACCATTTTCATGGCAAAAAGATCAATTAAAATGAATTTATTAATTACATGTTAAAAATAATGATGAATTAAAGTGAAATAAATTAATTACATGTTAAAATTAATAAACAATCAATATTTATGTGAATAAAAATCATATAATGTATAAACACTTAAATGGAACAAATGTAAAATCAATACAACAAATTGAATAGATTAAAACAATAAATAAATCAATAAAAACAAAAAATTATACATGAAAAAATTAAATAAAAATAGAATAGAATAAAATAGAAATGGAGCCAAGATTATTTACCCTCAGAGTATTGGATTTGATGAAGGAAAAGTGATGGTTGATTTCTTTGTTTGATGATTCACAATATTAGAGTGAAATATGATGTAAGTGTTGGAATTTTATTCCAAGAAACATGAAAATAAAAATGATCAAAAATTCTTTAAGAACAAAGAATTGATACCTTTGCCTAAAGAAATGATTTTGATAAAAAAAAAAATTTATTGGTTAAAAATAAAGAAAAATTGATTGAAGTTTTATCAAATAAAAATTAGATTTTGATGACAAACAATTATTTTATTTGTCTCAAAATCAATTTTTTATCAAAAAGAGATTCAAAACAAAATCAATGAAAAAAGTTTTATTGAACACAAAATAAAATAAGAAAAACAATTTTGAGAACAAATAATTATTCTATTTGTCTCAAAAATTGAATCCAACAACAAAACTTCCTCTAAAAAATATGTTTAGAAGAAATTATGTTGAAAAAAGAAGGAAACATTTGATTTTTCTTTTTGATTTTTGGTTGGGGAAAAAATCTGGAATTTTAGTGGAAGGAGAAGAAGATGAAGAGAAATTTTAGGTCTAAAAAATGTGGAGAGGAGAGGAGGCTCATTTGATTTCATCATAAACTATTTATAGGATAAAATAGGTTGCCCTAATTTAATTAAGGAAAAAACCTATTTTAACCCAAAATTATTTTATTTTTAATGATAAAATCAAGTTTTATTATTTAATTACCCAAAAAAATATTTTAGAATTTAATTTGAAGTCAAAAACACCAAAAAAATGGGATAAAAAACGGATTTTTGGGTGAAAAAATCGGAAAAAAGGCTGAAAAAGAGGAAAAGGGTATCAGACCCTGTACCGACGGCCAGGAGACCGTCGCCATAGAAGGCGCCGCCCGTCGCTATAGAGCGACGGGCACTCACGCGGCGAGGCGCGAAATCCGCGCGGAGCTCGGGCGAGAATCGCGCGCAGAGGCGCGCGGTGCGGCGCGCAGCGCGTCGCTCTTTAGCGACGCGCAACATTGGCGACGCTGCGCGTCGCCAAATCGCGCCCAGCGCGCTGGGGGCCTGGGCGTCGGCGTGCTGGGCGCCTGGCGCCTGCGAGCTGGGCGCCAGCGCGCTGCCGCAGGCGCGCTGCCGCGCCCGACACTCGCGGTCCGAAAAAATTTTATTTTATTTTTTTTTTCTATTTTTTTTAAATTTGAAACTGACTAAAAAAACCATAATTTTAAGCCCCCATTTTTCAAAATTAATTTTTTAAATATTTTTTTATTATTTTCTAATTTTTCACTCTAAAATGCAAATTTGACGAGAAAACCATCACTTTTAACCTTTTAAGCCTGTGAAGGCAATTATCATCATTGGGTAACTTCGATCTAGGCTTACTCAGGACCCGGTGTCTACACCGGCCTCAAAGTGTTTGCATCTGAAATCGTCCGTCATGACCCCACGCGGAGCATAACGAGACAACCGGTTAAACTCCTTCTCATAATCGCAACCGATAAGGCCCTTTGCCTCAAACCCAGAAACTGCGCCCATCTTGCGTCCTTATACGCCTGAGTCACATACTTCTTAGAAAATTGCTCATCAAAGAAATCCCATGTCAAAGGGTCAGGCATTTGAGGCTGTCTACTCACCAACTCCCACCATTCGTATGCTGAACCTTGGAGTAAAGCTACTGCACACTCAGCTTGCTGATCAGGAGGGCACCTGATTTCCCTCAAAGCTCTCTTAACTTTATCCAGCCACTTCTCAGCTAACTCAGACTCATCAAGCCCAGTTCCATAAAAATCCTCGACACCAGCTCTTCTCAGACTCACTATCGGGGCTTTCGGGGCAGTCACTCTTTCCAAAACCCGAGCCATGTCTTGATGCAATCTAAGCATCGCCTCAAAAGGCATGGCAGCGGCCTCAGGCTGGACCCTAGCATATTGAGCCGACACCGAAACAGAGACAGACGGATCTACCGCTGGAGGGTTCACACTTTCAGCGGACTCCTCGAGCGCACCGTGAGCAGAATCAGAATTCATCTAACAAACAAGAGGACAACCACATCAGCCAACACAGCCCTAGGCATAGACATATACACATAACATCACATAAGCAATCACCCAGAAACGCCTAAACCGGGGCTCTGATACCACAACTTGTAACACCCCTTACCCATACTCAGGCGATCCCATCCGATAAGGAGTGAGGTGCCGTAGGAGTAAAGGTGCCACCACACAGATACATAACATACATACACAGATTCATAAACACACATAACAAAATACCGGTAATTTAAAACTTTACAAGATCATTCATGAAAGCTGATCAACTGAGGGATACAACAGATAATTACAAACCCCAAAATACATATACAAAAGCGGAAACTATTACAAAATCATAAGAGAGTTCTTATACAAAAGAATCATAAAGCTACCAAAAATAAGTCCTACACTAAGACCCTGCTGTGTTGGCTTTGATGGCGACGACTCTCCCAAAAGCGACTCCTTCCGCACCTGCACGGGTAAACACACCGTGCTAAGCGATAAACGCTTAGTGGGGAAAACACACATAGCATAAAGACAACCATTCACAACGGTCGTCAAGGCAATTCACATGCGTAAGTACATATAGCCATTCACCAAAAAGATTCATATCAATAATCGTATTCTCATTACAGATTGTACTTTTCATCATTGAATCCATAAGGATAAAACATGTAATTGCTCCTATAACAATTCATACAAGTACTTTAAGCATTGAAAACCCTGCTGACTCAAGGTAGTGGATAACGAGTGAACAGAAAGTACTTTACGAGTACCAATCGAATACGAAAAACCATTTTAACTTTTCAGTCATAAACATTTCCAGAAGGACCTTCAACAAGATCCAAACACAATACAGAAGTTCGCGAGGAACGAAACGGGGACCTGATCGGGGTCCAAACGGAAATACAGAAGCTGCAGCAAAGACTCTATTAGGCATGCCTAACTATCCACTGACTAGACTCTAGCAGGTCATACATAAACCATTCAATCCATTTCATGATTCCAAAATAATCATCATCAAATAAGCATAATCATATCATAATTACACTTGCATATCATTTATAGAATACCAAGCATAAATCTCATAACTGCTAAAGTAAACTGAAGTTCAAGGAACACGCGAAGAAAGAAAACTCATTCAGCATACAAGGGACTGTCGCGCTCGCGACAGAGACCAAAGTCTCTTCGCTGCGCGCGCGCGACAGATTTTGCGACCGCGGGGAGAACGGAAGAGCCAGGCTCTGTCGCGCTCGCGACGGGCATCGCGATCGCGACAGAAGACAAAAGGTGCTGTCGCGATCTCGCGATGGATCGCGTGCTCGCGATAGCACTTGGCAACAATACTCTCTGTCGCGATCGCGATAGTTGTCGCGCTCGCGACAGAAGGTATACAACACTTCGGCTGTCGCGGGCTCGCGGCGGATATCGCGTGCTCGCGACAGCGAAGCTCCCACTACCGTTCTCTGTCGCGATCGCGACAGTCGTCGCGATCGTGACAGAGTCGGGATTTTGAAAATCTGCAGAAATTCTGCAGATTTTCCTCTTCCATTTCCTCCTCCAAGCACACAAATCTCAATCAAATGTCTCTTACCTCAATTCCAGCCATCCATTAACATCAACAACCATATCATAACATTTATTCACAATAAATTTCATCCAATCCATCAATTTGAACCTTTAATTTCAATAATCATTCACAAACTCCATTTATGCATCAAATTACTTCAGATCCGAATTCATCATGATTAACTCATAATCTTGCAAGTTCCACATTCTAAAATAAGGACCCATAGCATAAACATCAAAATAAAGGACATCTAACAACCTAATTCCATGAAAACATCAAGAACACACTCATGAACATTTTCACCTAAAAAGGAAGAAATTCCCAAACCTCAAAATCC
The DNA here is from genome assembly GCA_947683425.1 of Excoecaria cochinchinensis. Lineage (NCBI taxonomy): Eukaryota > Viridiplantae > Streptophyta > Magnoliopsida > Malpighiales > Euphorbiaceae > Excoecaria > Excoecaria cochinchinensis. The sequence goes on from CANTUQ010000061.1 coordinate 382,444, forward strand.
TTAGCTCCTAGTGTTTAGTTCCACTTGATCCAGCAACTTCCTTGCCTTTAGGATCCCGGGGAGGCTCAACTAAGAAACCCAACCAAGAACAAGCAAACAAAACCAAAATCCAATCTTCAAACCCAATCCGAAAATAAGAAAGAGAAGAAGATGGAAAAACTTAAACAAAGGCAAAATGGATGCATATAACTTACCAATGAACACTAAGAGATGATCAAACCCCACTAGTAAACCTTGAATCTCAACCAAAGTCCAAGAGAAGAAGGAAAGAAGAAGAAAAGAAGAAGGGGCGGCGTGAGGAACGGGAAACACCAAAGAGCAAAATCTGAATTCCCCTCTTTCTTTCTTTTCCTTTTCTTTTCTTAACCCTAGACAAGTGTCAAGTTCTTATTAGTGGGATTTGGCCACTCACACCCTACATGCTTATATCACACACACACAAGATCCTCTCAACTAAAGCATACCCTACACTTGTATGCACAACACACACAATGAAACTCTCATGAACACACACTACAATGGTGCATTTACACACACACAAAACCAACCCAACTAATACACACCATAGCACCATACATGCACTCACATGCTAACAAAGCTCTTAAAACATGCATAAATTACCAAAATGCCCTTATTATACAAAAATTATGCAAATGCACACACATACAAAATAGCTCATTCAACTAGGGGGCAAACGGGGTGTGACACAGGGGGAGACTATTGGACGTTTGGATAGACCTGATTTGATGAGATATATGAGGAGAAACAGTACAAAAGATGCCATCGTGCAGCCTACACTGTCAAGAATCCTCTTCTTCTGGTCGGTCATCTTTAAATTATGATTCTACTGATAATTTGGACATTCCTATTGCTCACAAAAAAGGGGTCCTGTACCAAACATCCTCTATCTAACTTTATCTCCTATGATTCCTTATCCCCACCCCCACCCCTCCCCCCGCCCGCCCCGAGGGAAGGTATGTACTCTAAAGAAAGCCTTGTACGGATTGAAGCAATCTCCTAGAACATTGTTTGATAGATTCAGCAAGACCATTATCTCTTTTAGCTGCTAACAAAGTAATGCTAATCATATTCTCTTCATAAGACATAATAAGGGTAAACTCAGTCTCCTCATAATTTATGTTAATATAATAATGACAGGAGATGATAGAAAAGAGATGGCCCGACTAAAAAAGCTATTGCTTTAGGAATTTGAGATCAAGGATTTAGGAAAATTATAATACTTCTTGAGAATTCAGGTTGCCAAATCAAAAAAGGGAATCTTTATTTCTCAGAAAAAAATATATCCTAGATCTCTTGAAAGAAACTAGTATGACAAGTTGCAAACTAGCAGAATCGCCCATTGAGAGCAACCACAAGCTACAAGTAGAAGTTAGAGAGTTAGTTGATAAGGAAAGATATCAGAGGTTGGTTAGAAGACTCATTTATCTCTCAGACACTATATATAATAGACATAGCCTATTCAGTTACCTTGGTGAGTCAATTCATGCATGATCCATGAAATTCTCACATGTAAGTTGTCTTCTACATTTTGCAGCATTGGAAGTCTGCCCTAGGAAAAGGTCTTCTTTTCTCCAAACACGGTCACCTCCAAATAAAAGCATTTGCAGATGCGGATTGAGCTGAATCTCTAAATGAGAGAAGATCCATATTCTACTATCGTACGCTTGGAGGAGGAAACTTTGTTACTTGGAGAAACAAGAAGCAAAGTGTAGTTGCCAAATCGAGTGCTGAAGCAGAATATATGGTTATGGCTCAAAGTGTTTGTGAACTTCTTTGGCTAGGGAAGATATTAGAAGAATTGAGACTGTCTGAAAAAAGTAGACTATCCTTACATTGAGACAACAAAGCCACTCCCAACATAGCTCATAATCCTGTTCAGCATAATTAGACAAAACACATTGAAATTGATTGACACTTCATCAAAGAAAAGCTTACAAATTGTGCCTCGATTTTGTTTCATGTGTCATCAGAAAAGCAACTAGCTGATGTGTTTACAAAAGGACTCAACAATCGGACCTTTCATACCTTGGTGTGTGTTAGGTATTCACGAAGGAAGAGGGGCATTTAAGTCATTTTTATGGTGTGACAGTTATTTTTAGTTATCTTCAGTTGTTCAATTGTTCAATTGTATTTTTCTATTTCAAGTTTGGTACCTAGATTCTGTTATCCAGCTGTACAGTGGCTATGCTTCTTAGAGGAAAGAGGAATTGCATGCTCTCTTGTCCTCTAGCGCACCTCATCATTGTCCTTTTCTCTTTATAGTGCAACCGAATCCCCTAGGGGGGGACCACTAGACTAATCAATTGAGAATCTTCTATTTTCTCTCATTTTCCTCTCTATTCTTCCTCTCTATTTTTCTTCTTTCCCTATTCTCTCAAACTGCCATTCCCAATTCAGATTTGAATTTCTGGGATTAATCCAGGAATCCGCCCCAGTTAGGAATTAATCCTAACAATGTGCAAGTTGAGCATGTGTGATATCTTTGCACCAACTTGAAGGGGAGTGTTGACAAATATATTTAGTTCCTAATTTGTAGAGATTTGATATTATTGCCTTTCTTGTATCCTTCCTAGTTAGACTTAAATTCTTCTATCTAAATATCTTTGTAAATTGATTGCTAATATATAGAAAGTAATAAAAAAAACTTCCTCAAAATCTTTAAAATTACATGATAATTTCTAGGAAAAAAAGTATTAACAAGAATCCTAGAGTTAACAACCACAAATCAAAGAGAAAAAACATGTATTTTCCACAATTCTCTTGGCATCTTGCAGGCCCATGCATCAGTGTTTTTGGGTCTCATGCAGTATGATTGAGTGCACTATGGTTTAGACTTTTATTTTTCTGAGTTTTGTTTCACTACTTTCTTTTATTGTGTGGTACATTTATAACAAGGTGTGTCCAATATCTAAAAAGCAACCACAAAACAAGGAGAAAAAAAAGTGTATTTTCCACACTTCTCTTGGCATTTTGCAGGCCTATGCTTCAGTGTTTTTGGGCAAGAAGAAAAAAAGTGTATTTTCCACACTTCTCTTGGCATTTTGCAGGCCCATGCTTCAGTGTTTTTGGGTCTCATCCAGTATGATTAGAGTGCACTATGGTTTAGACTTTTATTTTTTTGAGTTTTGTTTCACTACTTTCTTTTGTTGATATCTAAAATATGTATATGTGCCAACAAATTACATACTTTAAAGTACCTGATGATGAAACTATTAAGGATCTTTGCAAAGTACACTTATTTCATGACAACACGTGCTAAGGTGGGAAAAAAAAGAGTGAAGCTAGTATCATCAGGTACTTTGAAGTAATTTTGTAATAACAGTTCCAAGCAGCAAGGCTGTACGGATGCTGTATAACAATGGACCTTACGCAATCAAACCCATGCTTGGGGTCTGTTGTCTTGTATGATATTTCTGCAGAATATTAAAAGAAAAAAAATACTTTGCTTCAGTAAGGCTTTGAGAGTTTTCACACACGAGATCTGGAGAAATATTTACTTGAGCTGGAATTTAGGATGGGTATTAAGATAAGAAAAGAAGAAAAAAAGCTAGGGAAAAAAATTGCAACTATTTCTGTTTAGGGAAATTTAGGATTTTCTTTAGTTAATATTGTCATGGCACTGGTTCAATGTTTATAACTGGTTTAAAAGATGATCATCAAGTGATGAGCTTGGAAATTACGAGCTATAAGAGATTGAAGTTCCTCCTTCTTCTCAGCAGCCAGTTTCTTGTAAGCCAATCTCCTAATAAGATTAATAAGCTCCAGTGCCTCCCAATACCTTTGCAATGATTGTAGTGCCTTGCATAACTACAAATAATGAAATGTGATTAAATTCTCAGTGAAGATGTAAAAGTGAATTTACTCAACAATGATGTGAAACCTCAAAAATAAAAAATATCAATTAAGAATTCAAAAAGAAACAGCATAGAGGAGAAACAGTTTTCACAGAAACAAAGAAAAGAGAGAAATTTCAAAGACAAAATGAAATGAATAGAAGGAAAACCCAAAAAAAGAAAAAGAGTACAAACATTAACAATCAGATGATGGTGCTCTTCATCCTTCAAAAAATTGGGAAGAGGAGGAACTTTGACTTCTTCTTCCTGCAGAAAGAAAATTTATATAGGCATCATATTTATAAGATATATAATTAAATTAAGAAATTAATGCTCATGCATGTTGCACTACAATCAACAATGATTTACCGACAATTGATCATCTGAATCATCACTATGCCAATCAATGCCAGCAGCCCTGGCGGCAGCTTTCTGTTCTTCCTTCTTCTGATGCAACTTCCTTGCTCTAGAAGCTTTCAATCTATTATTAATGGCTAAAAGAGTTAATCTTGTAATGCTCACCACCATAATCTGTAATATAAGATGAAGCGCATATGCCTTGCAGGACCAAGAGAAGATGACCTACATGTATCAACATGATGTTCTAGTACCCTCAAATTTAGGTCTACAAAGGTCTAACATCAGAAGATGCTCCATTAGCTAGAGCATCAATCCAAAACCACCACCCTAAAATGAAAGGTGAATATTTTTAATTAACAAAAGTAGTTTATTAAATACTCACAGATCTGAGCGAGATGCCAATGGTCTAACTCCACCAAATACATCAACAGCTTCCCCAACGTCCAGAATTTTTTGTTCGTTTACGAAGAACACTTATGGTCAGTCTTCTCTTTACCTTTTATATGAAAGAAAATGGTAAGGGATTAGTGAAAAAATAATAATGATGATGCCCTCATATCATAAACTGCACATGTGGAACAAGTAAACTTTTGTAAGGTGCAAATCATATATCACACAAAAATAAATAAATAAATTTAAAAAAAAAAGAATTTTAAGAACCAGAGACATACAGAGCTTGAACTAGTCAGATTCTTAATCAATTGCTGAACATGGGAGAACAAATGCAAGAGAAGAGACAAACACTTGCATACGGAGATGTAAATTCACAAATTATAAAAAAATTAAAGAAATAAATAATTCCAACTGATCTCCAATCATCAATTCAAATGTGCACAATTAAACGCTAAAGGATGAAACAACATCAGGATAGGTGAAATACCTACAGGTTAAATATTCAATCAATTGTCCAATCACGATAACACTTTTTGCTAAGACATCAAGTTGGATTATATATATGAGATATCCTTGTGAAAAGAGGAATACCAAGAATGAGAGCTAGATGTATAAGCTTCTATATACGTATAAAGGTGCTATTACCTTCTGCCGAAGGGTTTTGACATAAAGTGATTCACGAACCAAAGGAAATATTGTATTGACAAAGTCTTCAAGCATTCCCTTAGCCTTATATATATAGCAAAGCTTCAGTTTTATTTTCCCATCAAGCCACCATGGTTTCTGTTGATTTGAACTTGAACTCACAGAATCTGCATATATAAGCCACAAGACAAATACAAAATAAGCACTTTGACCATATACACTTCAATTTTATAAGGGGAAAAAAATCAACTGAGCTAGTATTACCTAAATTTTCAGGAGGTGATAGCAAAGAAATGGCTTCATCTTCTTTGCCATCTTCAAGAAGAAGTGAAGCCAAAGCCAGCCGACACTCAACAATATCTTCAAGTGCATGCAAAGCTGAAGGGAAACATTAATCAATACATTTGATATAGTTGCTTGGATAAAAACCATTTTAATTGTCTAGAATACACTAGAGAGAAAAAAAAATAATAAAAAAAATTGCACACACTTCCCAATAAGATGGCAAATACAGAACCCACCTGTAGACACCGGGTCCCGAGTACCCTTGATCAGGATTACCCGATAATGAAATTTAGCTATGCCGGCTTATAGGCAAAAAGATTGGAGTTCTGTAGTGCTTTTCCTTGTCTCTTTGATGAGTAAAAATTGTATTTTAAAAATGTTTTAAAAATATTTTTTTAAAATTATTTTGGAGAAGAAAAAGTGTGTTTCAAGTTGAGGGTATTTTATTTAAAAAAAAAAGGTGTAAAAAATGATGAAAATGGTGAAAAATCGGGGGAAAATAATCACGACGGAAAGGCGACGGATCCTGGGCGTCGCTAATGTGCGTGCGCGGAGCACGCCCGCTCCAATGCCTTGGGCGTCGCTCGCTCCTCGCGAGTGATGCCTAGGCCATCGCTTGTTCCGTGCACGGCGACGTGCGCGGAACGTCCGCGCATCAGCGCGCGAAAACGTGACGCCGATTTTCGGCAGTTATGCCCCATTTTGGCCCCATTTTCGACCCCCACTCATTTTTTAACGTTTTTTAACGGTTTTTGGGGAGTTCTTGAGGGTTAAAACACTTGAAAAAATTCAGATTTAGGGAGGACGAACTAAGAACATTTGGAGAGGAAAAAAAACTGAATTTTGGAGCTTTTGAGTTGAGAGAAAAAATCCATCTTACACACTTGTTTCCAAGAGTTTTTCTTTAAGTTTTCAAGCTATTTTCTAAGCATTTTCACAAGAGAAGACAAGGAATTTAACACTTCTACCTCCAATTCTTCAAAACTGAATTTGAGGGTAATTATTCTTGGTTTTACTCGTTAATTCTCTTGTTAATTTCATTTATTTTTGCTTCCAATTAACATATTAAACATGTAAATTCTTTTAGTCTCCATATTTTTTCTTCTTCTTTTATCTTCAATTATTTATTTAACAAGTTAATTTTTTTTCAAATTTATCATATCATTTTCATGTCAAGGTGTTTATTTTTATGTCATTATGCATGTTCAACTTAGATTGTTAATGTTCTTTACATCCATTGATGTTTATTATGGCTATTATTGTTATAAATGCTAGTGTTATTATTATAATTTGTATTACACTCATTTATTGATGTCATTAGGTATTAGCATCATTATTACCATTAATGTCATTGTTCATATTTTGCATGTATGTTAAATTTCAAATTCATTTTCTTATGCCTTTCATGCTAGATATTACCTTAGGCTTTTTCATGCATGTTAACCTTTATTATTAATAAATTGCATTTGCCATGATGTTATCTCACTTTATGCCTGTTAAATTGCATTATAATTATTTTTATGCATGTTATAGCATCTTATGCGTGTTATATGGTCATTATACATATTATCTTTTATATCATCTCATCTCTTTGGGTTAATTTCTAACATGAATCTCTTCTATTTTATTTTTGGTTGCAAATCATTGTTTTATTCTCATTTGAGCACCAATGCACGAGAAGGAGGATATGCGGACTTTGGTATTTTCATTGCACATTTTCAATTCTCATTTTATTTATATTTCCTTGTATATATTCATTGAATAAAATGTTTTTTTATGCACGCATGAATAAAAACCACACAAGTATTTCTAATAAATTAATTTGGATTTTTCATAATAAATGGGACCAATGTCCTAATTTTCATCCCAAATAAATCATCACATCCAAAATGTTTTCTTTAATTATGCATGCGGGGACCAAAGTCCTCATAATTAATAAATTTCTCGGTTTTATGTATGTTTGCACTTTTAAATGGGAGTTGTATTTCGCTCCTGGTATTATTGTAATTTATTTTTGATGTTATTTTTGATATGTTTATCTTATAGCTTTCAATGTGAATATTTGCGCTTTTAAATTAAAATTGCATCGTGTGGAGAGAGAGCGAGTTAATAAACTCAAAACCAAATTATAAAATTAATCAAGGTAGAAATAGATGCGAAGTCCCGAACCCATTCTCTGGTTTTTGGGCTCAAAGAGGCTAGAGGTTTAACCTCCAAGACACCTCTTGTGTCACGAGACTTAGACATTAATCCTAGGCTCCTTTGGGCGAGAGGTTTAACCTCCAAGACCCCTTTGGCTTGCCCAAAATGGATAAAAGCGTTGTCTTTGGACTTAAGGAGGCGAGAGGTTTACCCTCCAAGACCCTTCTTGTGCTCTATGACCTAACAAATCCTAGGCTCCTTTGGGCGAGAGGTTTACCCTCCAAGACCCCTTCGGCTTGCCCAAAATGGATGAAAGCGCTGTCTTAGGCTCTCCGAGGCGAGAGAAACTTTCCCAATGTTTTATTGGGTGGCGACTCCATGAAACCTCCTTGTTGCCCAAAATAGACGCACTTGTAATTCGTTACAAGTTGTCAACGGACCTCACTGGGGACAACTAGTTCGAGACTTCAATTTAAAAATACCTTGATTAACTTTTACAATTAAGTTTTAGTTTATGAAATTCGCCTTATCTCAAAATTGCATATCATCTCATTAGAGCCTTAGATTAAGTTAGTTTGGTCCCTTTTCAAACCCCGGTGCATTCCTGAAGCACGACCCTATTTTCACTCAATTTAGGGAAGTGTTAAGGATAATCACCAGCCTAAGTCTCGTACCATTATGGTATATCAAATGGTGACCCGATCGGTCGTTATGCTTGTGATGAGCTAGACCCGTCGGCAGGGATCATGCTTGGGTAACCCAAAAATATCATCACCCCATGACTAAAGCTCATGTAATGGCAATAGATACTTCCACTAGGTAAAATGTACCGTAATACTATGCTTGCTATATGGGCCTTCATATATTTGACGAAATCAATTTAATTAAATGGTCTTCATCAAAGGCTTTCATGCCCCGGTGGGCCCATCCTAGTTAAATTGAATTGTTCAAATACACAAAGGCCAACACCCATACGTATGTACATTAGATAGGAGCTGTTATGCTGCCGATTTTTTACCGCGTACCATACGTGTCCATTGGGTTCCACGTTGATCCATGGATCAAGCCCACCTAGGAAAGAGACCGCACTACCACGTGTGTGGGAGAAATAAGGTTGGAAGGATCTATCTGCTTGCATGTGTTTGTCTATGTTGCATCAGCACGAGCATGCATTGCATTTTAATCATGCATCATCTTAATAATTTTTGCATTTCAGCCATCATAGGTTCTCCTGGGTGGTCTAGAGGTCGCGACAGACGGTTAAGAAGGACGCCGCTTTTGGGGTTAACAGAGTTAGTGTCGGATCAGAGTTCAGATTCAATCTCAGAAAATAGTGTGGGGTTTTCTTCCAAATCATCAACAGAAGTAAGCATGGCTAATCCATCAAATGAGTCTGATGCAACCCGGGCAATAATCGCTGAGGAGGTAGGAAAGAGAATGGAGGAATTTGAAGCCCGAATGATTGTAATGATGGGCAATCTTACCGCCACGATAGCTGGGCAACAAGCTGCTGTTGCCCCTATCTGAGTACCAGCTGAACAAGAGGTTGTTAGAGAAGAACATCCTGCTGCAATTAACCAACCAGTGGTTGACCCGCTTATTGTTGAGCAAAGAGTACCTGCACCTATTGAGCGCAGAGAGGGCCCCAAGTCTGAAGCCGAGTTTGGGGGAGATGAGCTAGAGGAGCGTACATTAGCTAAAGAGAAGTCACCAAAATTGGATGAGGTAATGTGGAGGAAAATGGAAGAGAGATTTGAGGCCATGGCAAGGATGATGACTATGGGAAAAAGAATGAACCCGGAAGACCAAGAGCTGGATGGGGATGACCTGATTCCCCAGAATTTTATGATGCCGGACATTCCCAAATTTGATGGCACCTCTGACCCTACCGCACACATCAAGCAATACTCGCTGGTCATGAAGGGAAGGACCTTAACAAGAAAGCAAAAGATAGAGTATTTCTGCTTGAGTCTCACAGGAGCTGCTATTGATTGGTACCATGGGCTTGAGAGGAGGTCCAAGGAGGATTGGGACTTGCTAACCGAAGAGTTCCTTAAGCAGTACGATTGCAGTACCCGGATAGAGGTCACTTTGAAAGATCTCGAGTTGCTACAACAGAAGGCTGGGGAGTCCTTCCACGAGTACCTTACTCGATGGAGAAACCGGGTTATGGAGATGAAACGCAAACCGGACACTTCTGATCAGATCCGGCTATTCATTCGAAATGCCAGCCCTTACTTGAGAGATGGACTGAAAATGAAGGGACTTAAGGATTGGGAGTCCTTGAAGGACATTGCCATAGAAGCAGAAGGAGAATATTTAGCCAAGAGGGCAAACAGCGAGTCCTATGCCAGGAAGGGATACAGCAATCAGGGGACAGCCAAGCCAGCAAGTTCAAGCAGCGGTAACAGAGGTGGGAAGACAGCTGAGGTGTTTGCAACAGGCGTAAGTCAGAGATATTTCTCAAACTTGGGTAGGCCTTTATCATGGGTGCTGAAGAGGCTAGTAAAAGAAGGAAAACTGCGACCCCTATCACCTAGGCCGGCCAAGACCCAGGGACAGCCAGGGCACAAGGAGAATGAATATTGTGCATTTCACCAACATACCGTGCATTTGACAGATGATTGTATAACGCTAAGGCATCGGGTCTAGGATCTAATTGACAACAAGCAGATCACCGATCCTGAGAAGAGAGAAAGCAAGAAGAAGTTCGGTTATAATACAGTGCCACCTCCAGTCTTTATGATTGGATCGAGCCTATCAGAGTGGTACGTGATGCAAGATCTATATGGAAATGAGTATGTCGCTATTACTCACCCTGCAGTGGATGGAGAAGGGGTTTCTATGGCGATAATAGACTGTTGGTCCACTAGTGAGAGTGCAGATGATGAAGATGAGAAAAATGGAGAGTTTACGGATCCGTGGGATTCAGAAGAAGAAAGAGTAGAAGCAGTAAAAAGAAGTGGGAGGGTCATTCCAGAAGTTGAGAAGCAGCAGGACCCAGCACAAGCAATCGCAGAGAAGGAGCCGGAAGAAAATTCAATAGTGAAGCAACTAAAAAAGACCACGGCTCAGATATCTATTTGGGACCTCTTGAGACAGTCCCCCTCTCACCGACAGAAGTTAGTTGAAGCATTGAGTGTATCCACCGTAGCAACTACAATCTCTCCATCTGAGCTTTTAGACCTTGTTAAGGGGGGATCCGGGGAGAAGTTAGTTTTTTCTGATGCAGACCTACCAACAGAGGGTCGTAACCATAACCGACCTTTATACATCAAGGCATAGATCAATGGTAAACACACCGCTTGCGTCATGGTTGATGATGGGTCGTCAATAAATGTTTGCCCTTTGGTGGCGCTTCAGGCCTTTGGGATGGATGAGAGTATGTTAAGCAAATCTGACCTGACCATCACTGCCTATGATAATTCCAGGAGGCAAGCATTGGGAACTTTCAAAGCTGTTGTAAAAATGGGGCCCATTGAGACAGAAACGGATTTTGTGGTCTTGCCGATTCCAGCAAACTTTTCGGCTCTGCTTGGAAGACCGTGGTTCCATAAGTTAGGGGGAGTGCCATCCACCTTACACCAGATAATTAAGGTACCTCATGAAGGAGAGGTAGTGACCATTAAAGCAGCAAGAGAGAACCAAGTGTCTGCCTTGGAGATCTCTAATCAGCCATTCAGTGGCTTTCATGTATCGGTGATCGGAGGAGAGCAAAGCTTAGAAGGTAGCCCTCAAGTGGTGAACATGCTAAAGAAGATGCACTTCCTCCCAGGGGCTGGTTTGGGAAAAGAGTCACAAGGGCGGCAGGATGCTATCACTACTCGTGGTCAGAAGAATCGAAAAGGGTTGGGCTACAAAGGAGAGTATAGTAAGAAGAAAGTGTCAGAGAAGATTCCCCATATTTCGGAGAGCTTTGTGCCATCATCATCGGTATGTGCTTACATCGGAGAAGAAGAGCCGCAGTGGGTAGATGGGAAGATCACCCCGGGGTTCAAAATTTTCAACGATGTCTTTGATTGGGAGATCGGAGTTGTTAAAGCTGTAGAGAACTTTTGGGACGAGGAGATTATAACCCAATGCAGCATCTGGGACAGGGATGAGCCCGAAGAGATCGTCACTGATAAGATGTTAGCCACTAAGCTCAAAGGCAAGGAGAAGATAGTGGAATTAGAGCCAAAGATTGAAGATCTCAAGATTTCACCAAATCAAGAAGCCAAAGCACAGTCGGCTGCAGCATCGGCATTGACTGAAGTTGATAGTCATTTAGATTCTCTTTTTATGCCAGAACTCTTTGAGAACAATGTTAATGTTTCTAATTATGTTAATGAGATGAATAACTTTGTTTACTTGTGTGATGTTTCTAATGATTTCATTTCGCATGATCATAATCATGATGCATTCATTTTTGATATTAATTCAACTGGCACAACTGCATTTAATCTCGGAACTTTGGAAAATCCAAAGGAAATTTTGCTAGCATCAGACATAACTCCTGAAGAGAGAATAAAATTTGAGAGAATATTAAAAAAATATGAAAAAGTCTTTGCCTGGACCTATGAGGATATGCCGAGAATAGATCGAGATGTTGCCGAACATGCCATCCCAACTCACCCAGAGTTTAAACCAGTCAAGCAAAAACTCCGGAGACTTAGGCCAGAATGGGCACAGAAAGTGAAAGAGGAGATCCATAAGCAGATTGAGGCTAAGTTCCTGATAGAGGTTCAATACCCAACATGGTTAGCTAACGTGGTTCCTGTAGCTAAGAAAGACGGTAAGGTTCGAGTATGTGTCGACTATCGAGACCTGAACAAAGCTTGCCCTAAGGATGATTTCCCGCTGCCTCATATTGATGTGCTAGTAGATAGTGCTGCTGCTTGTATGATGTACAGCTTTGTGGATGGGTACGCAGGGTACAATCAAATCCTTAACAAGATAATGGATCGGATTAAGACAGCCTTCATCACCGAGTGGGGGACATACGCCTATCGAGTTATGCCTTTTGGGTTGAAAAATGCAGGACCAACTTATCAGAGGATGGCCACCAAGGTTCTCAATGACTCAATCCATAAAGAAGTAGAGGTGTATGTCGACGATATGATGATTAAGTCGGCTACTAGAGAAGGTCACTTTGAGGCTTTAGAAAAGTTCTTTCAAAGGATCAGCAAGTATGATCTGCGCCTCAACCCCAAGAAGTGCATTTTTGGAGTTACATCAGGAAAGTTGCTAGGCCATGTAGTAAGCCAGAGGGGAATTGAGGTAGATCCCGATAAAGTCAAAGCCATAAGAGAGATGCCGATGCCTAAGAAGGAGAAGGACGTCAGAAGTTTCCTAGGAAAGCTTCAATATATCAGCCGATTTATTGCCAAGCTAGCTTCAGTATGTGAGCCTATTTTCAAGCTTCTTAGGAAGAATCAGCCGGGGGTATGGAACGATGACTATCAATTGGCCTTTGACACCATTAAGGAGTATTTGTTAAATCCTCTGGTGTTAAGACCACCAAGCCGTGCCAAACCACTAATCCTGTACCTGGCTGTGGAAGATAACTCAGTGGGTGCTATGATGTCTCAGGAAGACGATTTTGGTGTAGAGTTTGCCATTTACTATCTTAGCAAGAAATTCCTGCCTTACAAAGCCAAATATGTAGAGGTGGAAAAAATTTGTTTAGCAGTTATCTGGGCTTCTAAGAAGTTGCAACACTACTTTCATTCCTTCAAGGTATAAATGGTTGCCAAACATAATCCGCTCAGATACCTCCAAGAAGCACCCTCTCTACTAGAGAAGATGGGAAGATGGTTACTGCTGTTGCAAGAATTTGACATTGAGTACATAACCAGGAAAACCATTAAGGGAAGAGCCGTAGCGGAGTTCTTAGCCGAGCATCCTATTGAGGGAGATCAGTTTGAATACAACTTCCCAGATGAAGATGTCACGGCCATAGCAGTGCAAGGGTGGCAATTATTCTTTGATGGAGCAGTCAATAATAAGGGAGCAGGCATAGGAGTTATTCTTACGACCCCAGATGGTGAAAGGCTACCATTGGCTAAGAAGCTGAGGTATAAGGCTACCAATAATGAAGCAGAATATGAAGCTTGCATCTTTGGATTGGAAGCATTACTCGCTCTGGGGGCAAAGACCGCAGAAGTATTCGGAGATTCTTTCTTGGTAATTCATCAGATTAGAAGGGAGTGGTCAGTCAAGGAAGAAAGGCTGTTGCCTTATGTAAAGCACTTGAGAATGTTGAGCAGCCAGTTTGAGATTTGCACTTTTCACTTCATCCCCAGAGACGAAAATCAGTTAGCCGATGCCCTAGCAACATTAGTGTCTATGTGGGATAACCCAACAGGAGTTGCGATGAAACCCGTGCTGATTTATAGTTCGGAAAGACCTTGCTTTGAAGCTGAACAGGTGATGGACATTGAGGCCACTGATGGAAATTCCTGGTATTATGACATTCAGAATTATTTAGAGAGATCAATCTTTCCAGAGGAAGCCACTGAGAAGGACCAAAGAATGATCAGGAAGTTATCCACTCAATTCATCAGTGTTAATGGCACTTTGTACAAAAGGCAAGCTGATGGTATCCAGTTAAGATGTCTGGCAGAGAAAGAAGCTAAAAGAGTTATGGAAGAGGTTCATGCCGGGGTTTGTGGAGCTCACATGAATGGCTTAGCCTTAGCAAAGAAGATCATGCGCCAAGGGTTTTATTGGCTCACAATGGATACAAATTGTTCAAAATTTGTGAAGCAATGCCAGTTATGCCAACAGTACGTGAATTTGAGGCATATGCCAGTTTCAGAGTTACATAACTTAACATCTCCATGGCCATTTACAGCGTGGGGAATAGACATCATAGGCGAAATCCATCCTACGATTTCTAATGGGCATAGATTCATCATAGTTGCCATTGACTACTTCACTAAGTGGGTTGAGGATGAATCTTTCAAGAAGGTTGATGCAAAGGATATGGCTAAGTTCATTGAGCGGAATTTGATATGCAGATATGGTCTCCCACATCACATTGTGTCTGATATTGGGGTGCAATTCCTAGCATAGACTAAACAGATGCTCCAGAAATATGGGATCCAACATCATAAGTCTTCTCCTTACCGTCCTTAAGCAAACGGTGCAGTTGAAGCGGCGAATAAGAATGTGAAGAGAATTTTGGCCAAGATGGTTCAGAACTACAAGGAGTGGGCAGAAAAGCTACCCTTCGCACTTTGGGGTTATAGAACAACAGTCAGAACCTCTACGGGGGCAACACCATTCTCTCTGGTATATGGAACTGAAGCAGTCATGCCGGTTGAAATTGAGCTGAAATCATTGAGGGTAGTCATGGAAGCTGAGACTCCTGAAGCAGAATGGGCACAACAACGTTTGTCATAGCTAAATCTGTTGGATGAAGACAGGTTACGAGCCTATTACCACAACCAAGTTTATCAAAAGAGGCTGGCTCGATCATTTTGCAAGAAAGTACGAAAGCATCCGTTGAAGGAGGGGGATTTGGTCTTTAAGATGATGAGACCGGGAGTTCCAGACATACGAGGAAAATTCAGACCAACCTGGGAAGGTCCATTCATTTTGAAAAAGTTGCTAACAAAAGGAGCAGCAATTTTAGCAGACAGTGATGAGAATGAGTTCAAGGACCCGGTCAACGTCGATAGGTTAAAAAGGTTCCATGGCTAAAGACCAAAAATAAAAAGAAGAGAATAAATGCCCCACGGGCGAAAACCGAAAAAAGGCGGCCTTGCTAAAATTGGGCGCCCTGTCAGGGTTAAAACCGAAAAAAGGCATCCTGGGCAAAAATTAAGGGCCAAGAGAAAATATTCAATCGAGAAAACCCGAGAGGGCCGATTGATAACAGGAGTTTGATGCTGACAAAATCCACTCCGAGATTAGATGTAGTCATATGCTTTTGAATTCTTGTCAAATGAAAATCATGTATGATGAAATCATATAGAAATGTACACAATTTTGCAATGAAAAAAAGAATATATTTTCATTGATCTTTCAGTTCTGTATTAAAAAGAAATATACCAATTGTTCATCTAATGATTATTGCTCAGTCCTTCATTGGATATGTGCTTTTTGCTCTTAACAGAAGCTTTGATGATAACCTTCTCTAAAAAAAATATAATAATAATAAAAAAAAACAGAAGGCCGTTAGAGATGAAAACCGTAACTGGCTCTCTAAGCAAAAGTTAGGCCTAAGGGCAGGGTGAAAACTTGGAAACAGGCAGTCTGCCCTACAAAAAAAAAAAAGAACAAAAGCCGCTGGATTGGGTTGGGTCTATTCCAGGCAAAAGTTAGGCAAAGGGTTGTGTGAAAATCCCCTAAGGGACGCATTTCCCGCAAAGAAAAGCTAGTGTGAAAATCCACAAGGGACGCACTACCTTTAAAATAATGACGTTCAATGTCCGGAGTGATAAGGCGGCGTTACTTCAGATAATCCTATTTCAATCAGTTAACGCACAACACAGAACATAAAATAGAATCCCGGGTAAGTGATCATTGACCAGGGGGGCAAAGGATGTACACCGGACGTCTCTTTCAGAAAACTTATCGATGATCCTCAGGATTCAGGGGGCAGGGTAGAGCAGACAAGCTATAACTTCAGCAAACCTTGGACCACCTAGGGCACAATCTATACATTTTTGCAAGCATTTGCATTCCATATCATGCACACATGATTTCTTGTATATTCCTATGAATACAATCTTGCAGGAGAAATCGGCAGGGAACACCAACAAAAGCCGAGTGACGACACCAGTCCAAGCATCTAAAGGAGCACAGCTCAAAAATTCACAGCAGTTAGCACGATGGCGGCACTACCTACAAGAGGTTAGCACAACCACGGCACTACCAATTCACAGCGGTTAGCACGATGGCGGCACTACCCACAAGAGGTTAGCACGACCACGGCACTACAAATTCACAGCGGTTAGCACGATGGCGGCACTACCCACAAGAGGTTAGCACGACCACGGCACTACAAATTCACAGCAGTTAGCACGATGGCGGCACTACCCACAAGAGGTTAGCACGACCACGGCATTACCTATTCACAGCAGTTAGCACGATGGCGGCACTACCCACAAGAGGTTAGCACGACCACGGCACTACCAATTCACAACGGTTAGCATGATGGCGGCACTACCCACAAGAGGTTGGCACGACCACGGCACTACCAATTCACAGTAGTTAGCACGATGGCAGCACTACCCACAAGAGGTTAGCACGACGACGGCACTACCAATTCACAGCGGTTAGCCCGATGGCGGCACTACCCACAAGAGGTTAGCACGACCACGGCACTACCAATTCACAGCGGTTAGCACGATGGCGGCACTACCCACAAGAGGTTGGCACGACCACGGCACTACCAATTCACAGCAGTTAGCATGATGGCGGCATTACCCACAAGAGGTTAGCACGACCACGGCGTCACCAGTTACAACCAAAAGACATCCTGCCTATAACACGGCAACAACAATCATCATAACTCCATCCAACAGGAAGATCGCCGCTTCAGGTACGCGTTTCTTTCCTTTTCCTGAATTTTGGCTCACCTAGGCACCCATGCACTAGCCTCCCCAAAATTGGAGGCAACTGTAGACACCGGGTCCCGAGTAGCCTTCATCAAGATTACCCGATGATGAAATTTAGCTATGCCGGCTTATGGGCAAAAAGATTGGAGTTCGGAAGTGATTTTCCTTGTCTCTTCGATGAGTAAAAATTGTATTTTAAAAATGTTTTAAAAATATTTTTTTAAAATTATTTTGGAGAAGAAAAAGTGTGTTTTAAGTTGAGGGTATTTTATTTAAAAAAAAAAGTGTGAAAAATGATGAAAATGGTGAAAAATCGGGGGAAAATAATCGCGACTGAAAGGCGACGGATCCTGGGCGTCGCTAATGTGCGTGCGCGGAGCACGCCCGCTCCGACGCCTCGCTCGTTCCGCGCACGGCGACGTGCGCAGAACGTCCGCACATCAACGCGCGGAAACATGCGTGAGGCGCACGTTTGACGCCGATTTTCGGCAGTTATGCCCCATTTTCGACCCCCACTCATTTTTTAACGTTTTTTAACGGTTTTTGGGGAGTTTTTTAGGGTTAAAACACTGGAAAAAATTCTGATTTAGGGAGGACGAACTAAGAACATTTGGAGAGGAAAAAAAACTGAATTTTGAAGCTTTTGAGTTGAGAGAAAAAATCCATCTTACACACTTGTTTCCAAGAGTTTTTCTTCAAGTTTTCAAGCTATTTTCTAAGCATTTTCACAAGAGAAGACAAGGAATTCAACACTTCTACCTCCAATTCTTCAAAACTGAATTTGAGGGTAATTATTCTTGGTTTTACTCGTTAATTCTCTTGTTCATTTCATTTATTTTTGCTTCCAATTAACATACTAAACATGTAAATTCTTTTAGTCTCCATATTTTTTCTTCTTCTTTTATCTTCAATTATTTATTTAACAAGTTAATGTTTTTTCAAATTTATCATATCATTTTCATGTCAAGGTGTTTATTTTTATGTCATTATGCATGTTCAACTTAGGTTGTTAATGTTCTTTACATCCATTGATGTTTATTATGGCTATTATTGTTATAAATGCTAGTGTTATTATTATAATTTGTATTACACTCATTTATTGATGTCATTAGGTTTTAGCATCATTATTACCATTAATGTCATTGTTCATATTTTGCATGTATGTTAAATTTCAAATTCATTTTCTTATGCCTTTCATGCTAGATATTACCTTAGGCTTTTTCATGCATGTTAACCTTTATTATTAATAAATTGCATTTGCCATGATGTTATCTCACTTTATGCCTGTTAAATTGCATGATAATTATTTTTATTCATGTTATAGCATCTTATGCGTGTTATATGGTCATTATACATATTATCTTTTATGTCATCTCATCTCTTTGGGGTTAATTTCTAACATGAATCTCTTCTATTTTATTTTTAGTTGTAAATCATTGTTTTATTCTCATTTGAGCACCAATGCACGAGAAGGAGGATATGCGGACTTTGGTATTTTCATTGCACATTTTCAATTCTCATTTTATTTATATTTCCTTGTATATATTCGTTGAATAAAATGTTTTTTTATGCACGCATGAATAAAAACCACACAAATATTTCTAATAAATTAATTTGGATTTTTCATAGTAAATGGGACCAATGTCCTAATTTTCATCCCAAATAAATCATCACATCCAAAATGTTTTCTTTAATTATGCATGCGGGGACCAAAGTCCTCATAATTAATAAATTCCCCGATTTTATGTATGTTTGCACTTTTAAATGGGAGTTGTATTCCGCTCCTGGTATTATTGTAATTTATTTTTGATGTTATTTTTGATATGTTTATCTTATAGCTTTCAATGTGAATATTTGCGCTTTTAAATTAAAATTGCATCGTGTGGAGAGAGAGCGAGTTAATAAACTCAAAACCAAATTATAAAATTAATCAAGGTAGAAATAAATGCGAAGTCCCGAACCCATTCTCTAGTCTTTGGGCTCAAAGAGGCTAGAGGTGTCACACCCCATAAGTGGCCTAATTGGAATTAGTGATTTTAATTGGACAATTAAGGTTAATTGGGTAATATTCAGGTAGAAAGGAGGATTTAATTGCAAGAATTTAATTGAAGTAATTACATATTTTTTTTAGTTAAGTGAGTAAAAGGTATTTTGGCATGGACTTAATTGGTAAAAGAGGATTATGTGAAATGTGTAATCGTGCATGTGTGCCAGGTGGAGAACAGTGTGTGTGCACATGGTGAGGGAAAAGAAAGGCTGTGAAAATTAGTTAGTTTGAACAAAGACTGAAAGTTCTCTCTTCTTGGTTTTCCCTCTCACGTAAACCTCACTGTGTTCTTTTTCTCCATCTGCTATTCTTTTCCTTTTTGCATGTGTATTCTGTTGTGGGACTAGGGTTGGAGATTGGAAAAGAAATTACAGAAGGTAAGTGGCTTGTGGTTTTCATGTGGTTCTTCTTTTCGTTTGGGTTTATGGAGATTTTGTCTTTGGATCTTTGATTGTGGTTCTACTTGTTTGTAAGCTCCTGAAGATAAAAGAAAAGACAAAGGAAAGGATAAGATTTTGGACTGAAGAGGTGCAGTGGTCGTTCTTTTTGGACTTCAACAGGTTTGGGAGTGTCTGCCTCTTGCCCATTTTGGATCGTGTCTGTAATTTTGATATTAAACTATTTTGTTGTGTGTGTTGGTATATCAAAATGCTAGAGTTATTTAATGTTGTAGATATAAGTACAGTAGAAAGGAATGATATGAACATACAATGAGATGAATACGTATGTGTTGAATGTGGAAATCCTGGAAAACTGGTAATCTGACATTGCCTCTATTATTATTGTATAAATGTGTTATTTGTGTTATAATTGCTGTGAATGTGTTCTGAAGACTTAAAAGGTACGTGTTAGAATGGTTATTGCATGAAAACTGGTTTTGAGCAAGAAAGGGTTTTTGAATTTAGGTAGTACTCTGTTTTAGAAATCTTCTGGTTTTTCGCATTTTCTGGGTTTCTGAAGAAAATTAGTTTTGGGAAGATGAAGGAGGAAGAAGCTGAAGGAAGATCACGTGACGTGATGGGGCATCACGCCGTGACCTCCCTCCCTTTGGGAAGTCGCGACGTGATGGAGCATCACGCCTCGCGATCTCGCCTGTCTTCCTGCGTGCCTTTCCCTCTCTTCGCAGGCGTCACGAGACGTGACTGATGGTCACGCCGTGACCGTCTGTTCCTGCTTGTTCTTTTGCCTGGCGTTTGTGTGAAGTCGGCGTCACGGGACGTGACTGGTGGTCACGACGTGATCCGCCTTCCCTGCTGCCCGTTCTTGCCTGCTGTTTTTACCTGGCGCTCGCGTGAGGCCTGCGTCACGAGACGTGACTGGAGGTCACGCCGTGACCGGTCTTCCCTGCTGCCCTGTTTTCCAAAATTGAAGTTTTAACTTCTGTTTTTCAAGAATTTTTGCACTACATGACAAATATTTGATTTAAAATCTGTATTGTGTTTTAATAATTGAATAATATTGGGTTTTAAATACATGATTAATAATTATTGTACATGATTTACACATTAAATAATTTATTTAACATGGACTTTTTCAATATGAGCTATTTGTTCTCATTACTTCCTGTAACTGATATTTATATGTATAAATGTTCTGAATTTGATTAATATATGTGTAAATATGAACTATAAGTTAGTATTTAATCGCAATTCACATGATATAATGTATGAATTGTTGAGTTGTATCAATTGAGCCTGAATAGTCATAGTAGTGGATAAGTAAGCGCTTACTTAGGTCAGAGTGTGTGTGCAGCTGCTATATGATAAAATGATATATGCGGGTCCGTTTGGATCCTTGTTTCGACCTTGTTTGGTCTATATGGAAATAAAGCGAGACCTCGGTCTCTATATGAAAATTATATGTTCGAGACTCATGTCTCTATATGCTTGGGATACTGTGTTCTATCAGTATCCATTTAACCGCATCCACTTCTAGAGAGTATTTTAGACTAGTCAGGCTATGAGTTTAAATGTGTTACATATGCTGAAATGCACTTTTGACATGATTACAAGTATATGATGTATATGAATTCTTGCATAGCATTATTTCGCACTTTGAATCTATATTCTTGTAATGATGAGATTTATGAATTGAGTACTTAATTGCCTTTGAGTTTGAATCTTTAGATTATTGTATTGTAGTAAATATTGTATGTGTATATTGTATGTTTGCTTTGTTCCTCCCCACTAAGCGTTATCGCTTAGCACGGGCTCTTTTCCCGTGCAGGTGGCGAGTTTGGGTTTGGAGTCAGATATCTGCAGGTCGGCCACTAGGAGTCTTTTTGGATGAAGTTGTTTTATTTTTGAAGTCTTCCGCTGTAATTACTTTTGTATATGGCTTGTGTAAAGCAAAGTAAATTTTTGTAAAGGAACAAGTATATTTTTGTATATGTATTTGCTTTCAGGCCTTTTTGTAAAAACGATATAGATATGATATATGTATAAGGACTTGATATATATATGTTACAGGAATTTTCTGATTAAATGATTAAAAGTTTCTTTAAATCTCATTTGGTTTTCTTTTATTTATTTATACATGTGTAAATGTATATGATTATATGTGTTTGCCCGCGTGGCACTCCGGCATCCTTCCAACGGGGATGGCGGGGTATTACAGCTTGGTATCAGAGCCCAGGTTTGGTGGTTCTGGGTTATGTTGTGATTGTTTGAGTATAGAGTCGAGTCTATGCATGAGAGTCAGTTTTGTTTAGTGGCCTAATGCAGATGTCTTGTGTTTTGTAGTGTTTATATGGAGTCGGATCCAAGTGAGTATATGGGCGACACTATGAGCAGTTATAATGTGGGTCCTAGAGAGAATCCAGTTAGAAGAGATGATCCAGTTAGACAGGATAGACATGAGCGGGAACCCGCACCAGCTGAGGGTGCAAATCGAGGTATTGCTTTTGATCCAGCATTAGTTCAAGGGTTATTACAAGTGGTTGATAGGTTGACTGCACCTAAGGCTCCAACTGAGTTGTTAAGAAAGAGTGGAGCAGAGGATTTTCATGGAACTGCCTTAGATGAATCCGATGTGGCTGAGTTTTGGCTGAAGAGAGTGGACAGGATTTTGCAAGAGATTAGATGTCCTGCTGATCAGAGAGCTTCTTGTGCAATATCGTTGCTTCAAGGACCAGCATATGATTGGTGGGAACTTGTGATGAGGAATCCTCAGCGACCAGCCGAACTGACTTGGGAGTATTTCAAGCAAGAGTTTGAGCAAAAGTATATAACGAAGGCATATCAAGAAGCGAAATGGAGAGAGTTCATCAGTTTGAAACAGCGAGGAATGACTGTGAGTGAGTATGATAAGGAGTTCAACCGGTTAAGTAAGTATGTGCCTGAGCAGTTGTTGACAGATGAGTTCAGATGTAGGCACTTTTTAGAGGGATTGCGTGAGGTATTCAGAGGCCCCTTGTCTGCAATGATTGTCTTGCAGCCAGTTGGGTATTATCAGATTGTGGCTGCAGCAATGAGGTTAGAGGAATCTGAGGAGATTAAACAGAAGATGGCACAGAAGAGAAGAGCACCAGAAGGAGGAAATGTGAGTGCTAAGAAAGCAAAGGGTACACCAGTTGAGCAAGGATCTAGAGGGAGTGTTCAGATGCCTTCACAGGTTGAGAGTGTAGCCCCACATGGTAGTAAAGGAAATCGAGCACCAGAATGTGAGCACTGTCATAGGTACCATTGGGGTACGTGTCGCAAGATTACCGGCGCTTGTTTCAAGTGTGGAAGCATGGAACATCGATTTGCCTTTTGCCCTAGTCGACAAGAGAATCAGAATCAACAAGAAAGCCGAAAATCCAATGTTATCCAAAGCAATCGTGAAGGAAGTCGAGCTCCGAGAGCACCATCAGAAACAGTGCAGCGACCTGGTGCTACTGAGGATCATAATCAGTATAGAGGTTATGCTATGATTGCTAGAGATGCGACAGGTGCAGCGGGTCCTTCGGGTAAGTGTTTACATGTTCAGTTTTGTCTCGTTTCGGTTTTGATATTTGAGTTGTATTCGGTAAGCAAGGAAATTTCGAGGATGAAATTTTCTTAAGGAGGGGTGAGTTGTCACACCCCATAAGTGGCCTAATTGGAATTAGTGATTTTAATTGGACAATTAAGGTTAATTGGGTAATATTCAGGTAGAAAGGAGGATTTAATTGCGAGAATTTAATTGAAGTAATTACATATTTTTTTTAGTTAAGTGAGTAAAAGGTATTTTGGCATGGACTTAATTGGTAAAAGAGGATTATGTGAAATGTGTAATCGTGCATGTGTGCCAGGTGGAGAACAGTGTGTGTGCACGTGGTGAGGGAAAAGAAAGGCTGTGAAAATTAGTTAGTTTGAACAAAGACTGAAAGTTCTCTCTTCTTGGTTTTCCCTCTCACGTAAACCTCACTGTGTTCTTTTTCTCCATCTGCTATTCTTTTCCTTTTTGCATGTGTATTCTGTTGTGGGACTAGGGTTGGAGATTGGAAAAGAAATTACAGAAGGTAAGTGGCTTGTGGTTTTCATGTGGTTCTTCTTTTCGTTTGGGTTTATGGAGATTTTGTCTTTGGATCTTTGATTGTGGTTCTACTTGTTTGTAAGCTCCTGAAGATAAAAGAAAAGACAAAGGAAAGGATAAGATTTTGGACTGAAGAGGTGCAGTGGTCGTTCTTTTTGGACTTCAACAGGTTTGGGAGTGTCTGCCTCTTGCCCATTTTGGATCGTGTCTGTAATTTTGATATTAAACTATTTTGTTGTGTGTGTTGGTATATCAAAATGCTAGAGTTATTTAATGTTGTAGATATAAGTACAGTAGAAAGGAATGATATGAACATACAATGAGATGAATACGTATGTGTTGAATGTGGAAATCCTGGAAAACTGGTAATCTGACATTGCCTCTGTTATTATTGTATAAATGTGTTATTTGTGTTATAATTGCTGTGAATGTGTTCTGAAGACTTAAAAGGTACGTGTTAGAATGGTTATTGCATGAAAACTGGTTTTGAGCAAGAAAGGGTTTTTGAATTTAGGTAGTACTCTGTTTTAGAAATCTTCTGGTTTTTCGCATTTTCTGGGTTTCTGAAGAAAATTAGTTTTGGGAAGATGAAGGAGGAAGAAGCTGAAGGAAGATCACGTGACGTGATGGGGCATCACGCCGTGACCTCCCTCCCTTTGGGAAGTCGCGACGTGATGGAGCATCACGCCTCGCGATCTCGCCTGTCTTCCTGCGTGCCTTTCCCTCTCTTCGCAGGCGTCACGAGACGTGACTGATGGTCACGCCGTGACCGTCTGTTCCTGCTTGTTCTTTTGCCTGGCGTTTGTGTGAAGTCGGCGTCACGGGACGTGACTGGTGGTCACGACGTGATCCGCCTTCCCTGCTGCCCGTTCTTGCCTGCTGTTTTTACCTGGCGCTCGCGTGAGGCCTGCGTCACGAGACGTGACTGGAGGTCACGCCGTGACCGGTCTTCCCTGCTGCCCTGTTTTCCAAAATTGAAGTTTTAACTTCTGTTTTTCAAGAATTTTTGCACTACATGACAAATATTTGATTTAAAATCTGTATTGTGTTTTAATAATTGAATAATATTGGGTTTTAAATACATGATTAATAATTATTGTACATGATTTACACATTAAATAATTTATTTAACATGGACTTTTTCAATATGAGCTATTTGTTCTCATTACTTCCTGTAACTGATATTTATATGTATAAATGTTCTGAATTTGATTAATATATGTGTAAATATGAACTATAAGTTAGTATTTAATCGCAATTCACATGATATAATGTATGAATTGTTGAGTTGTATCAATTGAGCCTGAATAGTCATAGTAGTGGATAAGTAAGCGCTTACTTAGGTCAGAGTGTGTGTGCAGCTGCTATATGATAAAATGATATATGCGGGTCCGTTTGGATCCTTGTTTCGACCTTGTTTGGTCTATATGGAAATAAAGCGAGACCTCGGTCTCTATATGAAAATTATATGTTCGAGACTCATGTCTCTATATGCTTGGGATACTGTGTTCTATCAGTATCCATTTGACCGCATCCACTTCTAGAGAGTATTTTAGACTAGTCAGGCTATGAGTTTAAATGTGTTACATATGCTGAAATGCACTTTTGACATGATTACAAGTATATGATGTATATGAATTCTTGCATAGCATTATTTCGCACTTTGAATCTATATTCTTGTAATGATGAGATTTATGAATTGAGTACTTAATTGCCTTTGAGTTTGAATCTTTAGATTATTGTATTGTAGTAAATATTGTATGTGTATATTGTATGTTTGCTTTGTTCCTCCCCACTAAGCGTTATCGCTTAGCACGGGCTCTTTTCCCGTGCAGGTGGCGAGTTTGGGTTTGGAGTCAGATATCTGCAGGTCGGCCACTAGGAGTCTTTTTGGATGAAGTTGTTTTATTTTTAAAGTCTTCCGCTGTAATTACTTTTGTATATGGCTTGTGTAAAGCAAAGTAAATTTTTGTAAAGGAACAAGTATATTTTTGTATATGTATTTGCTTTCAGGCCTTTTTGTAAAAACGATATAGATATGATATATGTATAAGGACTTGATATATATATGTTACAGGAATTTTCTGATTAAATGATTAAAAGTTTCTTTAAATCTCATTTGGTTTTCTTTTATTTATTTATACATGTGTAAATGTATATGATTATATGTGTTTGCCCGCGTGGCACTCCGGCATCCTTCCAACGGGGATGGCGGGGTATTACAAGAGGTTTACCCTCCAAGACACCTCTTGTGTCACGAGACTTAGACATTAATCCTAGGCTCCTTTGGGCGAGAGGTTTAACCTCCAAGACCCCTTTGGCTTGCCCAAAATGGATAAAAGCATTGTCTTTGGACTTAAGGAGGCGAGAGGTTTACCCTCCAAGACCCTTCTTATGCTCTATGACCTAACAAATCCTAGGCTCCTTTGGGCGAGAGGTTTACCCTCCAAGACCCCTTCGGCTTGCCCAAAATGGATAAAAGCGCTGTCTTAGGCTCTCCGAGGAAAGAGAAACTTTCCCAATGTTTTATTGGGTGGCGACTCCATGAAACCTCCTTGTTGCCCAAAATAGACGCACTTGTAATTCGTTACAAGTTGTCAACGGACCTCAAATGCCCGATCGCCCTCAAGCGGGCGGTCAAGGGGCACCCACGCGGGTCCGGCGCGCGTCACACCACCATGAATAAAACTAGTATTAATTGGATACGTCACCCAAAGCAGAAACACTGGCAGGTTGTTGTTAATCAAAAAACTTTTGAGACGTCAGGAAATGTGAATGAAAACTATGCATGTCAGAGTGTCATTTTAACGAAACTCATAATGCTAAGTTGACCTGTTAGGATTTGTCTTGGTTAAAACTGAGCTTGGCTTGATACCAATGCCAAGAAGAGAAAAAGGATTAATATTAATGAATAAAACTTTTATTACTTCCCAGTCTGTTGTGCCTTGCACTCTGGAAATGACCAGTTTTTTCAGTCTAGATTACATGGGTCATGCTAGGCAGCTCGATTGGCTTTAGGACTATGGTATTAAACTTTTATTTTCTTTTACCTTGGATTTCAAGGGGAAAAAAATAAAAGGAGGTAATATTTAGATTAACAGAAGTCTTTTCTTTAGTAAACTTATTTAGTAAGTTTTCAATGTGAATTAAATGCTTAGGAAATTGAGTTACATTAAGTGAAAGTTTAGGAAAGCTTGTTTGCGAGTCATGTGAGTTTGCGAGGCACTATCGTAACTCTTCAAGTCCACAGATTAATAAATGACCTAGCTCTGTATTTGAATTGGTCGATTCAAATGTTTAGGGACCATGTTCTGTGGTGGATAAATTCGGACTCAAGTATTTTATGACATTCGTGGATGATTACTCTCACATGACTCGAGTACTCTTTATGAAAAATCGTTCTAAAGTATTTGCTCATTTTTGTGCCTTCAGTGCTAAGATTAAAACTTAGTTTAATATTTCTATTTGCTCATTGAAAAGTGATAATACGAAAGAGTATTTTTCTATTTTTTCTAGACATACATGACTCAGAATGTCATATTTTATCAATCGTCATGTTTTGATACACCATCTTAGAACGAAGTAGCTAAGAGGAAAAATAGGCATTTACTTAAGACAATAGGAGCTCTTTTATTTCAGATGAAAATTCTAAAACAATTTTGGGCCAATGTTGCATCCACTACTTGCTTCTTGATTAACCGTTTACCTTGTTCAATGCTTACTGGTGAAACTCCTTATAATGTTTTTTTCCAACCAAATCGTCGTTTCCTCTGGAACCAAGAATATTTGGGAGCACTTGTTTTGTTCGAAATGTTCGACCTCATAATACTAAACCGGATCCAAAGTCATTGAAGCGTGTCATTTTGGGGATATTCTCACCTTCAAAAAGGGTACAGGTGATATTGTCCAGAACATAACATATATCTTGTGTCTGCCGATGTTACTTTTTGGGAAATAAAACCTTTTTACCAATCTTTTTATAACACCCCCTACGTCCCCGTTGGAAGGACGCCAGAGAGCGCTACCAACACTCACTCACAAACATACATTCATACATAATCATACATGCATAAATGCGGGATAATTAAAAACTTACCTTATGGCAAAAACTGATCATGCATTAACTCACACACTTGCAAGCACCAAGTGGAAGCACAAGCACATGCACACACACATACACTCTTTCAATCAGCAGAAGCATAAAACAGATGACGTAACTGATGAATAACTTAACACATACTTACAACGACATTTCATCATCCGAATATTACAGTAAGGCCCTTACATATAACACATTTACAAAAGGTTACAAAATATACAACCCAAATTATAGAAACTGATAACAGAAACAATAACTCATGACTCCTATGTGGCCGACCCTGCAGATGCGCGACTCGAACCGAACCAAACCTGCCACCTGCACGGGAAAAGAGCCCGTGCTAAGTGATAACGCTTAGTGTTGAAACACACAAGAAAATATGGGCAGCCATTCATAATGGTCACCAAGGCATAACACATGAAAAAGGCATAGGCTGACATTCATAACGCATATGATATTATACTTGCATATAAAAGCCGTGCGTTTAGAGAATCATATCCACATTCATACCGAATCATTCAATAGACAATGTGCATTTTCACACAAACTAGTTCACATGTTAATCCATAATAGTTAACAGTATAAAATCGCATTAGTATACGTACTAATTCACATGCTTATAACCACAATTGATTATATTTAAACACAGTCACACTACGGTACATATATGAATAATCGCACACAATAGGCATGTTTGAGTCACATGTAACCCATTCAGAGATTCATAATCACATTCGAATTCATAACTGATTCATATGACTGAAATCTTACACATTTGGATATCATATTCTCATATTCATATCAGACAAAGCAAACCAAAATACCTGCTGACTCAAAATAGTGGATAACGAGTGTAAGGGCAGTACCTTACGGGTACAAATCGGCCAAAGGGGTACCTTACGGGTACGAATCGAAAACCATTTCATTTTCACATTCAAAAACATTTTAACGAAAGGGGATCTTAATAAGATCCATTCACACAAAAGGGTTCACGAGGAACCAAACAGGGACCTGATCAGGGTCCAAACGTTCAAAGGGCTGCAGCTAAAAGACTCTATTAGGCATGCCTAACTATCCACTAGACTGACTCTCGCAGGTCTTGTATCATTTAAATCATGTGTTAAATCAGACGGTATATAAATATCATCATACTTAATCCAGAGTATAGTAGACATATAAAGAAATTCATAATATCAGTCATGCATCATACTATTCGTATTACAAAGCATACAATATAATTCCATCAACATGCTTTAGCACTATTCAATATTCTAAAATTTATCAGAGTCAAATATGGAAACATTATCAGGCCAATCACAAACTTAACATTCAAACTTTACTTTTAACGGTTAACCACTCTTTACAAAAACAGGGTAGGTCACGGTCACAACCAGATTAGTTGTCACCGTGACATACCAAAACTCTCGGCAGAATGCAACCTTGGGGTACCTCACGGTGGTAACCCATTAGGTTGTCACCGTGACATACCCACAGCCCAAAACAGAATGCTATTCCTCACACTTTATCATATCATTCATACCAACTATTTGTACACTTATATAAATACGTACTTACCCGGTTTGCCGCATTATGGGTCTCCATCTTGAAGAGGAAATCATAAGCTAAAAGCATTAAATCACATTTACCATTAACATATTATGTAATCACTCAAATACCCACATGAACCATAATAGCATCATAGATATCTTGCATACTAATACATTCTAATAACATTTATTATCAATGCATGCATCATATAATATTGTTAGGCAATTACTTCAATCACACATTCACTACTCATATCCCATATACATGTATATCATTAAGCAAACTCATTTCATACGATGTCTCTCATGTGTATATAACTTAGATCTTACTTCATACCTAAGCATACTTGTTCATATCATACACGTTTATATAGATTGAAGTATTATAATGCTCAATAATGTCATTAAACTTGACTTGATTCTAATACATACAATTACACATCATTACTTCATTAGTTTGCTATTAATCTTAATCCTATTCATGTTTATTTTCCATGTGATAACTATTCTTATACTCATTTAATAGTCCTAAACATACATCGGATAGATCCTAGAAAGTTCTGGTGCAATACGGGTTCAATTCGGGAAGAAAAACACCTAAAATGGTCAAGACAGAAGGGGTCACGGTGGTAATGAATTCATTGTGACCGTGAGATCCAAAAATAAGCATTCTTCCTTCTCTAGGCATAGGTCATGGTGGCAATGAATTCATTGTGACCGTGACATGCAAAAAATTTGCAAAACAGAAGGCAAAACTCAGGACTGCTTCACTACATGTTTGTATTCAGCCTAAACCGACATGTAAAAAACCTTTTTAGGAAAAACTTCCTTCTTAATAAATGTTCCCTAGGATGTTAACTTTCAAATGAAACAAATTTCAGATCAATTGGACATCTACAGATTCCGATATGATCTAAACAACCTATAGTACTCCCCTAAACCCGGCCAAAGAAGATAGCTCTACTTCATGACCACTTTTGGGACACTTAGAGTTAGAATTAGCTCAAACATATTTCTAACATATTTGTAGGAATATATCTTAGCTTTCCAAAGGCACTAAATTTCATACCATTTAGAGTCCTATAACTCCTAATACAGCTTAATAACCGAAGAAAGGTCAAGTGCATTCTAACCCAGTTTTTCACCCAAAATCCAATTCACATGCATAAATGAGCAATTTAAACCAACACTCACTACCATCATCATATATCATCATCAACACATTCAAGAAACTTATATCATGCATGAATATAGTAAAATTCATATACATAAAAGAGAGTTTCCCAAACCTCTATGAAGCACAACCCATTATCCTCTTCAAGCTATAATCCTCAATCTTTTCCTTTGTCCTTGTTTCTTTCTTCAATCACTTGCGAACAATCAAAATACTAACTCTATTAACCAAAGCAAACACCCACAAAATCCATCAATCCCGTGAGAAGGAGAAGAGGAAGAAACCCAAACAAACTTACCTCTTAGAAGCAACACAAATCTCAACCCTAGCTCTTAGATTGAAGATTAGCACATGCAAATGAAGAAGGCAAAAAATGGAGATAAGAAAGAGAGGAGAGAACGTGAGAGAGAGAATAAGAAAGAGGGCAAATCTGATGGCTTCTCCAAGAAGTCCAAAAATTCTGTCTTTACTCTCTCCTAAACCCAAATCACACTAAATGCTCCTACCTAACTCTCCACAAATACCCTACGTCCATACACTACAAGCACACCATAAAATTCCTCCACTAAACTTATTTAATAATTACATTGCAATTAAATTCTTATCATCCAAATTCCTCATGCACAAATTACCGAAATACCCTTCACTTATCCAACTTAGCTTGCCAAATCCGACTAAGCCCGATTTGGGGTGTGACACTTTTGATTCTACAAGACAGGGAGAGGAAGACAATTGGCTAATGTACACTGTTCCTTCATCTATAATGCCACCAAATGATTTTATTCTTACAGATGATTCGGTTCCTCCTGCTCCAAGTGATCATGTTCCTACTCTCCTCCCGCCCTAGCAAAACCTCCTATTGTACAAGTCTATTATAGTGAACATGGAACTCTCACTATACCTCCTGAATATATTCATCATCAGATCCAGTCCCAAGTGATCTTGATCTTCCAATTGCCCTACGAAAAGGCAAAAGCTAGTGTGCTTATCCTATTAGTAAATTTGTCTCTTATGATTATTTATCTCATTCTACATGCTCTCTTATTGTATCTCTCAACTCTATCTCCATTCCTCGAACTATTAAAGAAGTTTTGTCTCATCTTGGTTGGTGTGAAGCAATGATAGGAGAGATAAATGCTTTGAATAAAAATCACACTTAGGATTTGGTTGATTTACCTAAAGAAAAGAATGTTGTGGGATGCAAATGGGTGTTTGCAATTAAAGTCAATCCGGATGGTTCTGTGGCTAGAAACAAAGCTAGGTTTATTGTAAAAGAATATGCTCAAACATATGGGATGGATTATTCAAATACCTTCTTACCAGCGGCTAAACTCACTTACGTCTGATTGTTTATTTCCATAGCTGCTTCACAACATTGGCCCTTACACCAGTTGGACATCAAAAATGCCTTTCTTCGTGAAGACCTTCAAAAAAAAGTATACATGGAGCAACCACCTAGGTTTGTTGCTCAAGGGGAATATGGGAAAGTGTGTTATTTGAAGAAATCTCTTTATGGTTCGAAGCAGAGTCTTCGTACTTAGTTTTGCAAGTTTAGCCACGTGCTTTAGGAATTTGGACTAAAGAAAAGCAAGTGTGATCGCTTAGTCTTTTACAGATGTAATAATACAATGGAAATTGAATTTGTTACTCTCTGTATTTCTCGTTTATCAATTGATACACACTATATATACAAAAATAAAAGAAAAATAATACATCTACACTAACTGTAATAGCTGATTACAACCAGCATCTACTAGCTGTAATAGCTGACCCTAAACACAGCTAATAGCTGACTTTGAGCATACTAGCTGTATTCTAACACTCCCCCTCAAGTTGGAGCATAAATATTAATCATGCCCAACTTGTTACACAAATAGTCAAGTCGAGAGCCATTTAAAGCTTTTGTGAACAAATAACCCAACTGTTCTCCTGTCTTCACATATCCTGTTAAGATGATATTATCTTGAATTTTTTCACGAATGAAGTGACAATCAACTTCAATATGCTTGGTTCGTTCATGGTATACTGAATTTGAAGCAATATAAAGAGCAGCTTGATTATCACACCAAAGTTTTGCTGGAGGTGAGGGATTTATATAAATTTCAGCAAGCAAGTAATGAATCCACAAAATTTCACACGCGAACTGTGATATAGCTCTGTATTCAGATTCTGCACTAGATCTGGATACTACAGTTTGCTTCTTACTTCTCCAAGACACTAAATTACCTCCAACAAAAACACAATAGCCTGTTGTTGACATCCTATCAATTTTAGAACTTGCCCAATCAGCATCTGTAAAACACTCGATTTGAGTATGCCCATGATCACTGTACAATATACCAAGTCCAGGAGCACCTTTTAAATAACATAAGATATGCTCTAAAACTTTTCAATGCTTGATCGTAGGTGCATTCATAAATTAACTAACAATGCTTACTGCAAATGCAATATCTGGACGAGTTACTGTGAGATAATTCAGTTTTCCAACTAACTTTCGGTATCTCTCTGGATCATTAAAGTTATCACCATCATCTTTTGTAAGTTGTACACTAGGAACCATAGGAGTGGTGCATGGCTTAGCTCCTAATTTTCCAATTTCTGCAAGCAAGTCAAGAACATATTTTCTTTGGGATAGAAGAATTCCCTTCTTACTTCTTGTCACTTCTACTCCCAAGAAATATTTTAACTGGCCCAAGTCTTTAGTGTAAAATCTACCATGCAAAAAGGACTTTAGAGAACAGATACCTGCAGAATCACTTCCTGTAATTACAATATCATCAACATAAACCACAAGAAGAATAATGTCGTTTTTCGATCGTCTATAGAAAACAGAGTGATCGCATTGACTCTTTTTCACTCCAAACTCTTGGACAACTGTACTGAATTTACCAAACCAAGCACGAGGACTTTGCTTCAGCCCATACAAAGACTTCTTCAGATGACAAACTTTCTCATACTCCCCTTGAGCAACAAAACCAGGTGGTTGCTCCATATAGACTTCTTCTTAAAGATCACCATGAAGGAAAGCATTTTTAATGTCGAGTTGATGTAAAGGCCAATGGTGAGAAGCTGCCAAAGATATGAAAAGATGAACAGAACTTAATTTGGCGACTGGAGAGAAAGTATCAGAATAATCCACCCCATAAGTCTGAGCATATCCTCTAGCGACAAGTCGAGCTTTCAACCGAGCTATAGATCCATTCGGATTAACTTTGACTGTAAAGACCCATTTGCAACCCACAGCCTTCTTGCATTCAGGTAAATTCACTAACTCCCAAGTGTTATTTTTATCCAAGGCACTCATCTCCTTAATCATAGCATCATACCATCCAGGGTGACTTAAGGCCTCCTTAACTGTCTTTGGAATAGATACAGAATCTAAAGATGCAATTAAAGAGCATATCGAGGGAGATAGGTGATCATAGGAAACAAAATTAGCAATAGAATAAGTGGATTTACAATTACGTGTACCTTTACGAAGAGCAATGGGAATATCGTCGTCGGCAGAAGCAGGATCTGATGACAAAGATGTTGGTGCAGGACATGTATTATGAGTGTCTTTTCTTCTAGAGTAGACCTGAACAATTTGTGGTCTTGCTGAATGATCATCATCCATTATCTGCTCAGTACTACAGGATATAGTGGGCACATCAACTGGTTCTCGAGAAGATGTCACCT
Source organism: Excoecaria cochinchinensis (assembly GCA_947683425.1). Taxonomy (NCBI): domain Eukaryota; kingdom Viridiplantae; phylum Streptophyta; class Magnoliopsida; order Malpighiales; family Euphorbiaceae; genus Excoecaria; species Excoecaria cochinchinensis. Next base: position 416,713 of record CANTUQ010000061.1, read on the forward strand.
TATAGATAAGCCACTCATCTTCCTCCTCTTGACTTGTAGGTGTGGAAGGAAATGAAAAGAAAGGTTTATCTTCTAAGAATACCACATCAGCTGAAACCAAATATCGCTGTAAATCAGGAGAATAATATCTATATCCTTTTTAAAGATGCGAGTATCCTAAGAAAAGCCACTTCAATGCCTTAGGATCGAGTTTGGTAATATGAGGACGTACATCGCCAACATAATAAGTACTGCCAAATATCCGTGGTTCTACTGGAAATAGTGTTTTATTTGGAAATAAAACACTATAAGGTATATCACCATTCAACACCGTAGAGGGCATCCGATTTTTCGAAAAACAAGCTGTAGAAATAGCATCGGCCCAAAAATACTTAGGAAGATTCATTTGAAATAATAAAACTCTAGTTGTCTCAAGTAAATGTCTGTTCTTCCTTTCAGCAACTCCATTTTGAGAAGGGGTATCAACACAAGAGGACTGATGAAGAATACCCTATTGAGAGACATATACCGCTGAAAAGAATCTGACATATATTCCTTAGCATTATCACTCCGTAATATGTTAACAGAGGCATTGAATTGGGTTTTAATTTCAGCACAAAAAGCAAAAAAATGTGAGAAAACTTCAGAATGATTTTTCATAAAATAAATCCAAGTCATACGGAAAAAATCATCCACAAATGTAACAAAATATCTGTACCCAGTTTTTGACATAACAGGACAAGGACCCCAAATATCCGAATGAACAAGTTGAAAAGAAAACTCAGCTCGTTTATTAATTCTAGGATCTGTTAAGCTACGATGATGTTTAGTAAAATGACAAGATTCACACTCCAAAGAAGATACATCATGAAACTGCAGGCACAACTTCTTCAAACTAGGTAAAGGAAGATGTCCTAACCGATAATGTGCTTTAAAAGGACAAACAACACTAGAACAAGCAATAGATCGTGGTATCCAAGAATCCAAAATGTATAGACCACCAGATACATGTCCTTTAATAAAAATTTGCTTCGTCATAAGATCCTGAAAAAGACAATGATCAGGGAAAAATGAGACACAACAATTGAGTTCTTTGGTAAGTTTACTCACAGATATCAAATTAAAAGCTAGGTTAGGCAAATTTAGAACTGAAGGTAAAGTAATAGAAGGAGTTGGTTTGGCAGTTCCAAACCCCACAATGTTGTATGATGTTCCATCTGCAATGGTAACAGGTAAAGGAGCTTTATGAGACCGAAAATTAGTGAAAGTATCAGGATTACCTGTCATGTGATTCGTGGCACCAGAATCAATGACCCAATTGTTGCTAGAAGAGATGAGACATGTGTTACCTGCCTCAGTAGTGATCGAGGTTGAGGATCCCTTTAACATTTCTTGGTACTTAGCATACTCTTCGGAAGACATAGTGACATTATGCTCAGATGATGAACCAGAAGTAGCAACATTAACAACTTGTGCCCTCTGATTGCGATTCTACAATTTCTTGCAGTAGCGCTTCATATGACCTGGTTTTTTACAATAGTAGCAGATAATATCAGTATTCCGATTACCATTAGATCTATTTCCTCCCCTCAGCATATTCCTCTTTCCATTGTCACCTCCACTTTCTTTGGCAATAAAAGCACTATTTAGCTGACTAGATAAAGCATTATTAGCACGCAATAATCTACTGAACACATCCTCAAGAGTAGGAATTTCAGAAGCAAAAAGAATTTGAGATTTAGCTGTCTCAAATTCAGATGGCAAACCAGCCAAAAAACTCATTACTGCCATTTTTTCCTTTTGAGCCTGTTGCTCTCTAATATCAGTACTAAAAGGTAGAAGCATGTTTAATTCTTCGTAAATTTTCTTAAACTCCATAAAATAAGTAGTGAGTGATTTTGCCTCTTTTTCAGCACGATAAAAAGCTTTACACACATCATAAATACGAGACTCATTTCTTTCCCAGAATATAAAAAGGCCAAATAATCCATTAACTCCTTTACATATTCACAATGAGAAACTAGGCCAAGCACATTTCTTTCAATTGAGTTTCTAATTTGTAAAAGTAACCGTGAATCATTTCTCATCCAAATTTGCTTTTCAGTTTTATCTGTAGGAGGGTCATCAGTCAAGTGATCATCTTTATCCATACTGTGAAGATAGATTCTAATCGTTCTACTCCAATCAATATAATTAGATCCATATAATTTTTCTTCAGTAATCTTAGCTAAAGGAATAATTTCACTAACAGTTTCCCTAATAACCTCTTTACTGTCAGCCATAATACCCACAAAGTAACAAGTAAATCAAACCAGCCAAAATAAAATCCAAGTAACTTAATAAACTAAGAATCACGAAGCACAAACCAAAAAAGAGTAAAGCCTTGTGACACCGGCAGCCAGCAGAGGATGAACGTAAAGCAAGAACACCACCAGAAGAAGGAACCAGGCCAACGCAACATCGGGATCTGATTAGAGATTATCGAGCTACGCCGGAGACGAAATTGGAGGTCCAGCCGTCTTTACATGCGCCGTCGTATGAGAGAAGAGGCGGTAGCTTTGGTCGGCGCGTGAGGAACAGTCGCCGAATTTTGTGGAGGGGCCGAAAATTCCCCTGTGCTTCTCCTGATGCAAGAGGTGAGATAAAATGGTCACCAAAAAATGTTACCCAACCCAAACAGTAGCTGAAACAAGCTATATGGGTCTTCTTGCGGCGCGTCTGGTTCACTCGTTGAACGGAAGGGTGTCGAATTTTGTAGAGAGGCCGAAAATCTTCCTGTGCTTCCTCTAATATCGGTGGTGAGACAAGACGGTCAACGAAGGAGGTCAACCAACCCAAAACAATAGCTGGAACAAGTTACCCAACCCAAAGAAACCCAAAAAATCTAGGTAAATTACCAAATCAAGCCTAAAAGGCTCTGATACCATGTAACAATACAATGGAAATTGAATTTGTTACTCTCTGTATTTCTCATTTATCAATTGATACACACTATATATATAAAAATAAAAGAAAAATAATACATCTACACTAGCTGTAACAGCTGACTACAGCTAGTATCTACTAGCTGTAATAGCTGACCCTAAACACAGCTAATAGCTGACTTTGAGCATACTAGCTGTATTCTAACAACAGATAATCTGCAGTTGGCATTATTCTTTTTGTTATTTATGTTGATGATATTGTCATAAGTAGAGATGATTGTCCTGGAATTTCGTTTCTCAAGTCATTTCTACATACCATGTAACACCCCTTACCCGTACTTAGGCAATCCCATCCGATAAGGAGTGAGATGCTGTATGAGTAGAGGTGCCACCACACAGATACAGAATATACATACATAAACATACATACTGAAATACAGGATAATTTAAAAACTTTACAAAACCATCTAAGAAGGAAGCTGATCATGCATTAATATAACGGAAACATTACATTACTGTTTGATCAACCCAAAGGTACAAAAGATAATTACATATCCAAAATTATACATATACATATGCGGAAGCTAATACAAAATTGACATCAGAGTGTTCTATACAAAAAGAAACGTCAAAATACAAAATTAGGCCCTACACTAAAGACCCAGCTGTGTTGGCTTCGATGGCTGCGACACTCCCAAAGCAACTCCTTCTGCACCTGCACGGGTAAACACACCGTGTTAAGTGATAAACGCTTAGTGGGGAAACACACATATATTATAAGGACAACCATTCACAATGGTCGTCAAGGCAAACACATACTGATGGCATAATCAGAAATACACATTAAACATGAGTAGAAACATATTAACATGTAAATATATAAAGTCATACATTTGATATAGCACACTGCCTTTATAACATCTCATTAGTAAACATATTCGGATCATATAATCTCATACTTAGCAAAGCAATTCATAATGATAAAATGCCTGCTGACTCAAAGTAGTGGATAACGAGTGAACAAACAGTACTTTACGGGTACGAGCCGATTACAAACAGTACCTTACGGGTACGAATCGAGAAATCAATTTTTACTTTTAATTTCCACAAAATATTTTCAAAGGGGATCTTAAGCAAGATCCGAACACAAAGGGGTTCGCGAGGAACCAAACGGGGACCTGATCGGGGTCCAAACTGAACAAAGGGCTGCAGCTAAGAGACTCTATTAGGCATGCCTAACTATCCACTAGACTGACTCTTACTGTCACACCCCAAACTGGGCTTAGTCGGAATATGCTTGCTCAGTCGGAGTGAGTGAGGGTAATTCGGTAATTTGTGCATGAGGAATTTGGATAATAAGGGCTTAATGGCAAGTAATTAATTAAGTATGTTAAGAAGAGAAATGTTAGAGTGTGCTTGTAGTGTATAGTTGTAGGGTGTTTGTTGGGGGTTTTTATCTAGTGTGTGTGTTGTTTGGTAATATGGACTAAAGGCAATAATATAGTGGATTGTGTGTTTGGTACCTAAGATGGAAAATATCTACTCAAGTATTATATGGTGTTTGTGAGAGAATGGTGCCTTGGTGTTTAATAGTCAAAGGAGGAGTTTTCCAATAGGAGGTTGCCAAGTGGGTTTGGTAGGTGGACAATTAATGGGAAAATGAGAAAAAGAGACAAAGAATGAGGGAGAAGAGTAGATCACGTTTTCTGCTCTCTCTTCTCCTCCTCTTTGTTTTTCATTCTTTTCCTTTTCCCGTTTCTTGTTTCCCTTCCGTGGCTATGTGTGATTTGGCATCTTGGTGGAGCTTGAGGATTCCTTGAAGAGGTAAGTTGGGGTTTAAGGTTTCTTGCATGCTGTTCTTCTTCTTCTTCAACTGGTTTTATTTGAGTTAGGGTTTGGACTAAGGATTTTGTGGGTTTCTGGTTTGTGCAAGTTTTGGAGTGCAAGAAGAAGTTTCAGGACAAGGATAGGATTGAAGATTGAACTTGAAGTGTGATTTTGGATCTTCAATTTCAGGTTTGGGAGCTTTGATTTATGAAATTGTATTTGTGAATTGTTGTGCCCTAACTTTCACTTAGGATGTAAATGAGTTTGTATTGCTTAAATCTCTTGAATTTTGAGTGTTTTGGCATGTGTATAGGTATGATTAATGTGGGTAGATGAGTTAGTAATGCATGATTAGGATTGAATTGAAGGTATGTGAGTTTGGGAATTTATGTGCCATTTATTTTGTGCATTTTCATGATTTTGGTATCTTTGATGGAATTTCTGAGAGATTGGTGTTTAAAGAGGTTCATGTTAGTATAAATGTTATGGGTTTTGTTTGATTTAAGTTGTGATGATTGATTGTTGAATTTTGGAAGTAAAGATTGAAGTTATTGAGTTTTTACCTTGAAATTTCGTGCCCTTGTCACTAGTAGTGACGACTGTCACTAGTAGTGACGATTGTCACGAGTCGTAACAGTAAGCCCCTGTCACTAGTAGTGACGATTGTCACGAGTCGTGACAGTAAGCTCCTGTCACTAGTAGTGACGACTGTCACTAGTAGTGACGATTGTCACGAGTCGTGACAATAAGCCAAGTCCTGTCACTAGTAGTGACGACTGTGACAAGTCATGACAGTAAGCTCTTGTCACTAGTAGTGACATCTGTCACGAGTAGTGACAGCCTCCTTTCCCGCAGCATGTTTCTAAACGTCTTCTGTCTTGAATTTTGATGTTTTAATTCTTGTCCTTTGTTCATTTTAACTTATGTTCTGGTTTTAATAGTTATTTAACGTCACCTCAATTTTTAAGTTATATTTAACTGTAATTATCTTTTGTACCTTTGGGTTGATCAAACAGTAATGTAATGATTTCCGTTGTATTAATGCATGATCAGTTATGAACTCTATGTGTGATCGGAAATTTCGCTATGACGAATTAGCGGAATATTATGGTTAATGTTTGATTGCAGTAATGTGCCTAGCCCATGAGCTCAATGTGCCTTGTTTATATAATTGGTTTATGCATATTAAATATTATGGTTGTTTATATTGAGCATGAGGTATTAGAAGGTGAATGTTTTGTGATTCTGCATGTCGATGTATGAATTAGTATTTACGATCATTGGTGGTATAATATGGTTCCTTACATGTGATATTGATATGCCTTGAATAATGAACAATGTTAAAGTGTGTGATTGGGTTGCTATATAAATTGTTTTATGCATGACCGACATTATGAATTTATTTATGAGTCTATCATACTATGGGTTATGTATGATAATATATATATATGTCTATATATATATATATATATATATATATATATATATATGATGTTATTCAAAACATGATCTGTTTTATGCATGACTTGCGAGAGTCAGTCTAGTGGATAGTTAGGCATGCCTAATAGAGTCTATATAAGTGTAGCTGCAGCGCCCTTTGAATGATTTGGACCCCGATCAGGTCCCCAAATGGTTCCTCGCGAACCCTATTATGTGTATGTGTATGGATCTTGTTTAAGGTCCTGTTCAGGGAAATGCTTTTGAAATGTGGAAAGTGATTGTGCTTTGCGATTCGTACCCGTAAGGTACAGTTTGTTACTCGTTATCCACTATTTTGAGTCAGCAGGTATTTCGTTTGATTTATCTGATATGAATATGAGAACATGATATCCGAATGTGTAAGATTTCAGTCATGCAAATCAGTTATGAATCTCTGATTGGGTTAAATGTGACTCAGATATGCCTATTATGTGTGATTATTCATATATACCGTATTATGACTGTGTTTGAATATAATCAATTGTGATTATAAGTATGTGAATCAAAATACGTATGAATGTGCTCTTGACCTTGGAATGTTATATATGTATGGTGTTATGTTACGTGCGCTCTCTCTTTCTCTCTCTCTCTCTCTCTAGTTTATCCTATTGTGGTGATTTCGGCATGTGTTCATGTGTTTACATTTCAAGGCATGATATTGCATGGATTAGAGTCGAGCAGTGGAAGTGTGGTGATTTGATGTTATACCTTGGGTTCCATTTAGTGTATGCATCTTGTGACATGATTAAAGTATGTGTTGATACCTGGTAATGATGTATGGTAGTTGAGCGTATTATTGCTTGGTAACTGTGTTGCATGAGAACGGGCTTCCGCTAAAGTAACGGTACCTTGGTATGATATTTGCATGTGTAATTGTTCACGAGATTATATATGGTGAAGTGTTCCTAGCTGATCTCTCGGTGAGCTAGGTAAGTATATTCATGAGAATTTGTAGGTAGTTTTACATGAATATCTGTATCTATTGTGATCCTTTGTCTACTTGGGGCTTTGCTTAATATGGTATAAGAGTGTAGTATTCGGACGAATATGATATTGAGATGAGTACTCAGGTAATATGTATAAGTATGTGTGTATGATCTTCTGAATGCATGGCTTTCCTATGCAAGCTTGTATGTCCATCTGTTATGGTTATTTGCATGTGCCAGTTACGTATGTGACTTGCTTTGGCGACCATTGTGAATGGTCGTCCATATTGCTTGTATGTTCTCTCCACTAAGCATTTATCGCTTAGCACGGGTTCTTTTTCCCGTGCAGGTGGCAGGTTTGGTCCGGTTCGAGTCGCACATCTGCAAGGATTGGCCACCTAGGAGCTAGGAGTTTTGGGATTTTGTTCAGCTTCTTTATTTTGGATTTTGTAATTCTGTATAAAATGTATATGTAACAACATGTAAAGATACTTATGTAATATTCTGGACCATGTAAATATTTGCTGCTAGATTTTCCTCTACTTTATCGTCTGTCTGTAACTTCTATTGTATGGTAGTAAACTTACACATCTGTATGTTTCTGCTTGGTGTACGTGCATTTGTAAAGTCTGTATATTCTGTTGTACTCCTCAAGTTTTAAATTCTTCTGTATTTTTATACGCTTTGTATCGTTTCTGTCCGGTAACACACCTGCTCGTACGGCTTCCTACTCCCTCATGGATGGGTTTGCCTACGTATGGGTTGGGGTGTTACACTTACAGGCCATGTATAAAATATTCCATAATCGAAACATAATATTCAATATAATACGATGCAACATAAATAATTACAATTAAATATAATTTAAAAACTGAGGTGACGTTAAATAACTATTAAAAACCAGAACATAAGTTAAAATGAACTAAGGACAAGAATTAAAACATCAAAATTCAAGACAGAAGACATTTAGAAACAGCTGCGGGAGAGGAGGCTATCACGACTGGTGACAGATGTCACGACTAGTGACAGGGGCTTACTGTCACGACTCGTGATAGATGTCACGACTCGTGACGAAGCCAGCCTCTCACAAGGAGCTGTCACGGCTCGTGCACAACGTCACAACTCGTGACAGAGGCCTATTGTCATGACTCGAGACAATTGTTACGACTCGTGACGAAGCCGAAGCTATCACGACTGGTGAAAGGGGCTTACTGTCATGACTCGTGACAGATGTCACAACTCGTGACAGAGCCACGGGATTTCCAGCAAAAAACCCAACAACTTAAATTTTTGCTTCCAAAATTCAACAATCAAGCTTCATAACTTAAATCAAACAAAACCCATAACATTTATACTAACATGAACCTCTTTAAACATCAAATTTCCAGAAATTCCATTAAAGATACCAAAAATCATGAAAATGCACAAAAAATGGCACATAAATTCCCAAATCTCAAAATTAGAAGCTCTATCACTTGGTTCCACTAGATCCTGCAACTTCCTTGCCTTTAGGATCTCTTGGAGGCTCAACTAAGCATCAAACCACAAAATATACAAACACAACCCTAAGTTACAAATCCCAAAACCAGGAAAAATAAGGAGAAGAAGAAGAAAAAGATGAAGAAGAAGAAGAAAATGATTACACAAAAGAGATGCATAAACTTACTGATTAATGCAAGGTGTGATCAATCCCCACCACCAAGAGCTTGAATCCAAGCTTAGAGCACACCAATGGAAAGCAAAGGAAAAGAAAGACAAAGAAGAGAGGGGAGAACGGGAATGAGGGATGAAAATTCAGATTTCCCAATTCTCTCTCTTCTTCTACTTTTCATTTCCTAATCTAACCATGTGTCCACTTCTTAGTGGTGGAAATCCCTCACACACACCAAACAACCATACACCAAGAACACACAATGAACACCTTATTAAGACACACCCTACCATGGTATGAGCAAACACACACAAAAACACAGCCCTAACACACACTCTACAACCATGCGAATGAGCACACCCAAGTGCAACCCAACTAATTCACACCCTAACACCACACATGCACCCACATGCTAACAAAACTCTTAAAACATGCATTTCTACCCAAAATGCCCTTTACATAAGCCAAAACTCACACAATGCACATGCACATACATGGCTCATTCTACTAGGGGGCAAATGGGGTGTGACAACTCTCCCCTACTAATAAGACTTTCATCCTCGAAATTCTCACCGGAACTGAACAATTGCGGATGCTGAGCTCTAATCGATTCTTCCGGTTCCGATGTCGCTTCTTCGACTCCGTGGTGATTCCATAACACCTTCACCAACGGAATCTGCTTACTCCTTAACTGTCTCACTTCCTGAGCTAAGATAGCTCTTAGTTCTTCATCATAAGAGAAATCAGGCTGAACTTGTACATCTTGCACAGACAAAATGTGCGATGGATCTGATCGGTATCGACGAAGCATCGAAATATGAAACACATCGTGCAACCTTGACAACTCTATCGGTAAAGCCAACCTATAGGCTACCGGACCAACTTTTGCCAACACCTCATACGGACCAATGAAACGAGGACTAAGCTTTCCTTTCTTTCCAAATCTAAGCACTTTTCTCCAAGGAGAAACTTTCAGGAAAACCTTGTCTCCGACTTCAAACCGCACATCTTTCCTCTTCAGATTGGCACAAGACTTCTGTCGATCCTTGGCTGCCTTCAAATTCTGCTGCACAACTCTGATCTTTTCCTCTGTATCTCTAACCAGATCTGGCCCAATCACTGATCTCTCGGACAACTCTGTCCAACAAACTGGAGTCCTACACTGACGTCCATACAAAGCCTCATAAGGAGCCATACCGATACTGGACTGATAGCTATTGTTGTAGGCAAATTTCATAAGCGATACATACTTGTCCCAACTACCCGAAAAGTCCAAAACACAAGCCCTTAACATGTCCTCTAAGATTTGAATCACTCGCTCGGACTGACCGTCTGTCTTAGGATGAAACACCGTGCTGAAGTTCAACTTGGTACCCAAAGCTCGTTGCAACTCTTTCCAAAACTTAGATGTGAACCTTGGGTCCCGGTTTGAAACTATGGACAAAGGCACTCCATGCAACCGAACTATCTCATCCACATAGATACTGGCCAATCTATCCATCTGGTAATCCATCCTAACCGGCAAGAAGTGAGCGGACTTTGTGAGTCGATCCACAATAATCCAAACAGAATCATGCTTTTTCTGAGTCAAGGGCAAACCAAAAACCAAATCCATAGCAATGTCATCCCACTTCCACTCCGGAACGGAATCCCGAAGGAACTTGGTGCTCAGCCTTTACCTGCTGACATGTCAGGCACTTGGACCCAAAATCCACTATATCTTTCTTCATACCAGACAACCAATAAAACTGCTTCATATCCCGATATATCTTGTTACTCCCGAGATGCATGGTGAAAATCGTGCTATACGCCTCACTCAGAAGCTGTTTCCTCAATTCCTCATCATCCGGAACACAAAAACGGTTCCTATACAAAAGCGTTCCATCAAGAACCAAGAACTCCAACTGCTTGCCCAGACTAACCTCTTGCACAATCCGTTGAAGCTTCGCATCAATCTTCTGAGCATCAACTATCCGCTGTCTCAAGGTAGGCTTGACTCTCAACTGAGCTATCAAAGCCCCATCCGAACCAAACCTCCATCTGAACCGTCTCAAAAATAAGGCAGAAACTGACTTCCGACTCAAAGCATCTGCGACTACATTGGCCTTACCCGGGTGGTAATCCACAATGCAATCGTAATCTTTAAACAACTCTAGCCATCGACGCTGCCTCATATTCAGTTCCTTCTGAGTCAGGAAATACTTCAAACTTTTGTGGTCCGAAAAGATCCTGCACTTCTCCCCGTAGAGATAATGGCGCCAAATCTTCAAAGCAAAGACGACCGCTGCTAACTCAAGATCATGTGTCGGATAATTTCTCTCATGTGGCTTTAACTGTAGAGAAGCATAAGCCACAACCTTACCTTCCTGCATCAGAACACATCCCAGACTAACACCTGAAGCATCACTATACATAACAAACTCCTTACCCGAGATGGGTTGAGTAAGTATAGGAGCTTCGACTAACAACTGCTTCAACCTCTCAAAGCAAGCCTAACACTTATCCGACCACTCGAACTTAACTCCTTTCCTTAACAACCTAGTCATCGGAGTGGCAATCACAGAGAAACTCTTAACAAACCGATGGTAGTACCCCGCTAAACCAAGGAAACTCCGCACTTCCTGAACATTCCTAGGCGCTTTCCAGTCAACTATCGCCTCAATCTTAGCTGGATCTACTTGGATACCCTTGGCTGAAACTACATGGCCCAAGAACGACACTTCCCGAAGCCAAAAATCACACTTACTCAACTTGGCAAACAACCGATGTTCCCTCAACACTTGCAAAACCACTCGAAGATGTTCCTCATGCTCGGTCTCATCCTTGGAATACACCAAGATATCATCTATAAACACTACCACAAATCGGTCCAAGTATGGTCTAAACACTCTGTTCATCAAATCCATGAATGCCGCTGGAGCATTAGTCAAACCAAACGGCATCACAAGGAACTCATAATGGCCATACCGAGTCCGAAATGCGGTCTTAACCACATCTTCATCCTGAACCCGAAGCTGATAATACCCCGATCGAAGATCTATCTTAGAAAACACACCTGCACCCCGAAGCTGATCAAACAAATCTTCAACTCTAGGCAACGGATACTTATTCTTCACTCTAACCTTATTAATCTGCCTATAATCGATGCACATCCGCAAAGACCCATCCTTCTTCTTTACAAACAGAACCGGAGCTCCCCATGGAGATATGCTGGGTCGAATAAACCCCTTATCCAATAGCTCTTACAGTTGATTTTTTAATTCTCTCAACTCTACAGGAGCCATCCGATAAGGTGCCTTCGATATAGGTGTGGTACCCGGCATGATCTCTATGGCTAGCTCAACTTCCCTCTCTGGAGGCAAACCCGGCAAATCACTCAGGAAAACATCATTAAACTCCCGCACAATAGGGATATCCTCAATCCTTACTTGGTCCCTCTAGGAATCCAAAACTACCGCTAGAAAAGCCTCACAACCTTTCCTCAAAAACCTCTTAGCTTGAATTGCAGAAATTACGTTGTGCACAGAACTCGCACCCAAACCTCTTACAAACACTGGAACTCGGTTCCTATCCCAAAGCACAAAGGTCTTCCTATGACCATCAACCATAGCCCGATGCTTGCCCAACCAGCCCATACCCAAAATCAAGTCAAACTCTCGGAATGGCAGCTCTATCAAATCCACTGGGAACTCTACACCTTCCACAAACAGAGGACAATTCCTAAAGACTCTACTCACATTGACACTATGCCCTAATGGATTGGTCACACATATCTCATAATCTAATTGATCTACCACATGCAACTTATTAACAATCTTATGCGTGCACAAATATGAGTGTGTGGAACCAGGGCCTATTAGAGCATATAATTCGGTGTCATGGAGTAGGAACTTACCAGCAATCACATCAGGGGCATCCTGCTCCTCTCTGGCTCTAACTGCATAAGCTCTAGCTGCAACAAGTGGAGGACGCTCAATAGTCTTAGAAATAGCTCCATCTCTTGGTCGACCGCCTCGACCTCTACCCCGGCCCCTACCATGGGTAGTCTGAGATGCATTAAATCTAACTCTACTAGCCCCTCTCTGAGGACCCGAATCCTTGCTCATCTGTGGACAATTAACCAGATGGTTTTCGGTGCTCCCACACTTAAAACACCCACCAGTGAGCCACCTACACTCACCCCGGTGAGCCTTGCTACAATGTGCACAAACAGGTAGAGCATCAGATCTACCACCTCTGTCAGAACTAGCTACCGCTGTTGAACCTTGCCTTCTACCTCTAGCAGCCAAACCAGCTGATGGCTCATCTTGCGGGTTCCTAGATCTCTTACCCAAAGATGAGGAAAAACCACCCCGTACAGAATTCCTTCGCTGAGCTCTCTCCCTAACCAACGATTTTGTCTTCTCCGCTCTCATGGCAGCCTCTGCAATCTGATAATAACTTACCCCGGGCATACACATCAAAGAAATCAAAACAATCTTCAAAGACTCGTTCAACCCCGCTTCAAAATGCTTGCATCTGAAATCATCTATCATAACCCCAAGCGGAGCATAGCGAGATAACCGATTAAACTCTTTCTCATAATCTGAAACTGACATGGCCCTCTGCTTTAAACTCAGAAACTGTGCCCATCTTGCGTTCCTATATGCCTGAGTCACATACGTCTTTGTGAACTCCTCCCCAAAGAATTCCCATGTAACCGGATCAGGCATCTGACGTTGCCTACATACCAACTCCCACCAATCGTAAGCCGATCCTTGAAGCAATGCCACAGCACATTCAGCTTGCTGATCGGGAGGACATCTGACTTCCTTTAAAGCTCTTTTTACTTTATCAAGCCACTTTTCAGCTAACTCTGACTCATCAAGCCCGGTCCCATAAAAATCTTCAACACCAGCTCTTCTTAAACTCTCTATCGGAGCTTTAGGGGCAGTTACCCTTTCCAAAACCCGAGCCATGTCCTGATGCAATCTGAACACTGCCTCAAAAGGTATGGCAGCGGCTTCGGGCTGGACCCTAGCACATTGAGCCGACAGAGAGACAGAAGCAGACTGATCTATAGCTGGAGGATTCACACTTTCAACGGATTCCTTAAGCGCACCACGAGAAGAATCAGAATCCATCTAACAAACAAGAGGACAACCGCATCAGCCAACACAGCCCTAGACATAGACGTATCCACACATAACATCACATAAACAATCACCCAGAAACGCCTAAACTTGGCTCTGATACCACAACTTGTAACACCCCTTACCCGTACTTAGGCGATCCCATCCGATAAGGAGTGACATGCTGTATGAGTAGAGGTGCCACCACACAGATACAGAATATACATACATAAACATACATATTGAAATACAGGATAATTTAAAAACTTTACAAAACCATCCAAGAAGGAAGCTGATCATGCATTAATATAACGGAAACATTACATTACTGTTTGATCAACCCAAAGGTACAAAAGATAATTACATATCCAAAATTATACATATACATATGCGGAAGCTAATACAAAATTGACATCAGAGAATTCTATACAAAAAGAATCGTCAAAATACAAAATTAGGCCCTACACTAAAGACCCAGCTGTGTTGGCTTCGATGGCTGCGACACTCCCAAAGCAACTCCTTCCGCACCTGCACGGGTAAACACACCGTGCTAAGCGATAAACGCTTAGTGGGGAAACACATATATATTATAAGGACAACCATTCACAACGGTCGTCAAGGCAAACACATACCGATGGCGTAATCAGAAATACACATTAAACATGAGTAGAAACATATTAACATGTAAATATATAAAGTCATACATTTGATACAGCACACTGCCTTCATAACATCTCATTAGTAAACATATTCGGATCATATAATCTCATACTTAGCAAAGCAATTCATAATGATAAAATGCCTGCTGACTCAACGTAGTGGATAATGAGTGAACAAACAGTACTTTACGGGTACAAGCCGATTACAAACAGTACCTTACGGGTACGAATCGAGAAATCAATTTTTACTTTTATTTTCCACAAAACATTTTCAAAGGGGATCTAAAACAAGATCCGAACACAAAGGGGTTCACGAGGAACCAAACGGGGACTTGATCGGGGTCCAAACTGAACAAAGGGCTGCAGCTAAGAGACTCTATTAGGCATGCCTAACTATCCACTAGACTGACTCTTACAGGCCATGTATAAAATATTCCATAATCGAAACATAATATTCAATATAATACGATGCAACACAAATAATTATAATTAAATATAATTTAAAAACTGAGGTGACGTTAAATAACTATTAAAAACCAGAACATAAGTTAAAATGAACAAAGGACAAGAATTAAAACATCAAAATTCAAGACAGAAGACATTTAGAAATAGCTGCGGGAGAGGAGGCTGTCACGACTGGTGACAGATGTCAAAACTATTGACAGGGGCTTACTGTCACGACTCGCGACAGATGTCACGACTCGTGACGAAGCCAGCCTCTCACAAGGAGCTGTCACGGCTTGTGCACAACGTCACGACTCGTGACAGAGGCCTATCGTCACGACTCGTGACAATTGTTACGACTCATGATGAAGCTGAAGCTGTCACGACTGGTGAAAGGGGCTTGCTGTCACAACTCGTGACAAATGTCATGACTCGTGACAGAGCCACGGGATTTCCAGTAAAAAACCCAACAACTTAAATTTTTGCTTCCAAAATTCAACAATCAAGCATCACAACTTAAATCAAACAAAACCAATAACATTTATACTAACATGAACCTCTTTAAACATCAAATTTTCAGAAATTCCATCAAAGATACCAAAAATCATGAAAATTCACAAAAAATGGCACATAAATTCCCAAACCTCAAAATTAGAAGCTCTATCACTTGGTTCCACTAGATCCTGCAACTTCCTTGCCTTTAGGATCTCTTGGAGGCTCAACTAAGCATCAAACCATAAAATACACAAACACAACCCTAAGTTACAAATCCCAAAACCAGGAAAAATAAGGAGAAGAAGAAGGAAAAGATGAAGAAGAAGAAGAAAATGATTACACAAAAGAGATGCATAAACTTACTGATTAATGCAAGGTGTGATCAATCCCCACCACTAAGAGCTTGAATCCAAGCTTAGAGCACACTAATGGAAAGCAAAGGAAAAGAAAGACAAAGAAGAGAGGGAAGAACGGGAATTAGGGATGAAAATTCAGATTTCCCAATTCTCTCTCTTCTTCTACTTTTCATTTCCTAATCTAACCATGTGTCCACTTCTTAGTGGTGGAAATCCCTCACACACACCAAACAACCATACACCAAGAACACACAATGAACACCTTACTAAGACACACCCTACCATGGTATGAGCAAACACACACAAAAACACAACCCTAACACACACTCTACAACCATGCGAATGAGCACACCCAAGTGCAACCCAACTAATTCACACCCTAACACCACACATGCACCCACATGCTAACAAAACTCTTAAAACATGCATTTCTACCCAAAATGCCCTTTACATAAGCCAAAACTCACACAATGCACATGCACATACATGGCTCATTCTACTAGGGGGTAAATGGGGTGTGACATACCAAGTTTTACACAAAAGACTTAGATTAGCTAAAATATTTCTTAGTAGTAAAAGTAACAAGAAGCAAGAAAGGGATTTTATCGTCTCAACGAAAGTATGTACTTGATCTGCTTGCACAAAATGGAAAGATGGGAGCCAAGGCTTTGCAAGCATGCCAATGGATCCTAATGCACAGCTTCCAAAAGATTACGATCTTTTCTATGATCCGGAGAGGTACAATAGATTAGTTGGAAAACTAAACTACCTTACTGTGACTCATCCAGATATTGCTTATACAGTTAGTATTGTTAGTCAATTTATATCTATGCCTGCAGTCAAACATGAGGCAACTTTGGAACATATTCTATGCTACTTGAAAAAAGCTCTTGAACTTGGCATATTGTACAGCAATCATGGGCACACTCACATTGAATATTTTGTAAATGTTGATTGGAATAGACCCAAGATTGATAAAAGGACTACAAGCTATTGTGTCTTTGTTGGTGGAAACTTGGTGTCATGGAGAAGCAAGAAGCAGAGTGTTGTCTCTCGATCCATTGTTGAATCCGAGTATAAAGCCATGGCACAATCCATGTGTGAAAATGTGTGGATCCAACATCTCTTAGCTGAAGTTGAGTTGAAGTCTTCTTCACCAGCAAAAGTCTAGTATGATAATCAAGCTGCTATTCACATCGCCTTGAATCCAATGTATCATAAAAGAAATAAACACATCAAGGTTGATTACCACTTTATCCGTGAAAAGTTTGAAGAGAATTTGATCCCTACTAGGTGATATAATTCACGAAAGCTTTGAATGGGACTTGGGTTGAATATCTTTGTAATCAGCTGGGCATAATTAACATTTGTGATCCAGCTTGACGGGAAGTGTTATAGGAATATAGGTTAGCTGTAAAGATTTTCACTTTCTTTATATACTTAGCATAATTAAATGTAGCTAATTATTAGGCTAACATATAAGTAGATTCCATAGATCATAGCCTAGTAAATATATATATACATTTCTGTTCCATTTGTAACAACATTCAATTGAAAACAAGTAATCTTTTTGTCCTTAATAAATAAGCACACTTTCCTTTTTCTTTCATTCTATATTATAGGCCACTTTATATTTTATAATACAAACAACTAGTTAATTCTCTATTGTACTCTCATTTAATATTTCTTGCTATCAACAAAAATTGTGTTAACATCTCATACTAATCATATATACCTCCAATAAATATATCAGAATAAATTAGTAAAGATGCAAGTAAATTATATAGTTCCAAGAATATAATTACAATTTTCTTAAACTAAGTGAAATTAGAAGTGTGTTGATCTCTTGGGGACAGAGGGAGCATGCACTAAAGAAAGAAGTATAAGACCCTTCTAAATGAAAAATTCAAGCTCACACCTAATGATCCAAATAAGTAAAATTCCCATATTGTCATATTAATCGGCATACAAAGTAAGCTTACCCCACATGTAATCTACATCATCTTAAGAGGCACAACCCTTGTACATGTGCCCCACGTGTAATCTACATGATCTTAACGAGTCACAACCCTTGTACATGTGCCAAATCCCAATAGGTACCACATTCCAAGGAACTCCATATTTAAAATTATCATAACTGATATTTTTTTCTTCTATTGCATCCTATCTCCCATTTGGTGGATTTCAAGGGATTCGGAAGTGCAACACAATAGTTTATATGGCCTTCCAACATAACGACTAAGCCTTATTGAATCTATTGCTCGGTAGATCTTCAAGATTTTAACCTCACTATAATTGGATTCTACCAATAGCCATTATTCATCCTACATATCAAGTTCATACTTGTTTGATCTATATCAACCTTTATCACCGTTTCTCTACAAATTCTCATGCTAAGATTCTAATTTTTAAGATGGGTCACAAGCTACAAGTTCTGATATCACTCTAGCTACTAGATGCACGCAGAGTTGGTGATCTACATCAAATTAATTCAAAATAAAATCATCTTAAAATATAAAGAGGGCTGATTTGTTAATTCAACAACATATTAATCAGTCCTAATTGACATGTCCACAATAACCAAATTGCGAAGTGGATATTATGTATAATATATATATATATATATATATATATGGATTAATTACTTTTATAACTTCTGAAATTTGACTGCAATTACTAGCTTATCCCTCGATTCTTGAAATTGAACTATGATGTTATTGCATTTGTTAGAAAAATTGTTAGTATATTATGTAATGGCCAAATTAGCCCAGTAAATTTTGAGTGAAGAGTAAATGAAGTAAGATAATCCAGAACTCATCACACTACCACATCTCTGCAGATTTTAAGGTCAAAAGACCACATCGCTAAAATTTGAATTTGATCAATAAGTCTTTATGAATAGGTCACAGTTGCACCTTATGACAAAGTATGAATCAGATCTGTCATTTTCAATATAAGGGCCACAAATGCACGATAGGAAAATGTCCATAATTTTCTGTGATCAACCCAAACAGTATACAATCTAAAGTTCAATCATTACAATTCTAGCAATAGTTAGCCATGGAACTTGCTGGCGATTTCTCTTTTTAGCAAAATTGTCCATATGAAATATAATTTCAGTAGATACTCGAGTCAAAAGCTCATTACCTTTATAGAAGAACATAATTGCTTTCACTCTATCATTCAAGGATAAGTAACAATGAGCAATTTTCAGATGAATGTTGCCCTCCTAGAAAAACATACAAACATAACAAATCAATGTTGCATCATAAATTGCACAAAGATGTACAACTTGGTAGGATGCAAATGCGCATGCGCACATGTGTGAGTGCATGTAACTGTAAATGCACAGATATCAAGTGCATGTTTGCTTTGCGTTCAGGGTCTCAATATTAACTCGAGGAGCATAGTGTGCTTTTGGTTAATCTGCGCCCTTATGTACAGAGGGCGATTGTGATTGCGGCCTTCTGCCGGCAGATCCTCACTGGTAAAAATGACATTTTCTCCCGATCCTCCCTTCACTACATCCAGAAGTTCTGTAGGTGGGATGGTTGTAGCAACAGTTGCTTCACACAAAACCTCCACCACCTTCTGCCT
This sequence comes from Excoecaria cochinchinensis, assembly GCA_947683425.1. Lineage (NCBI taxonomy): Eukaryota > Viridiplantae > Streptophyta > Magnoliopsida > Malpighiales > Euphorbiaceae > Excoecaria > Excoecaria cochinchinensis. Next base: position 436,161 of record CANTUQ010000061.1, read on the forward strand.
ATGCGATGGTGACTGTCTCAAGAGATCCCATATTGAAATCTGAGCCGGCATCTTTTTCAGTTGCTTAACAATCGAATCTTCTTCCGGCTCCTTTCCCCTTCTGTCCTCGATTGGCTCTTGTTGTTTCTCAACTTCCGGGGCTACCATTCCACTCTAGGTCACGGCTCCTACTTCCTTCCTCTTTAGCTCTTCTTCTTCCTCCTCCGAACCCCAAAGGTCGAAAAATACTTCAGAATCATCATTTTCATTTCCACTATCATCAGAGGACCAGCAATCGATCACTGCAGCGGGAAGCCCTTCTTCACTCCCCTCATAGAGGTTTGTGACAGCAGTGTGGATATCGTTGCCGTATAATTGCTTCAACACAAAGTTCTCGGGCAAGCTGGACCCGATTATATTCACTGGCGGAGGCATGTTATTGTACCCAGCTTTCTTTTGACCCCCTCTCTTCTCTGGGTCTGTGATCTACTTTGAATCAATCAAATCCTGAATTGCGTGCCTCAGAGTCCTGCAGTTGTCGGTTATATGCCCAGTGTGCTGATGATATGCACAGTACTCATCATCCTTATGCCCTGGCATGCCCTGAGTTCTCGAAGGTCTAGGCGATAGAGGTTGCAATTTATTCTCCTTCATCAACCTTCTTAGTACCCATGATAAGGAGCTCCCAAGACTGGAAAAACGTCTCGGAGCAGCATTTGTAGTTGACACCTCAGCAGTCTTCCTTGTGCCACTACCAGAACCCGTTGGTCTACTGACCCCTTGACTGCCACTACTCCTCTTAGGATAATTCTCATTTCCTGCTTTCCTAACAAGGTACTTTCCCTTGGCCTTAATGGCTATGTCCTTCAGGGACTCCCAGTCTTTCAGTCCTTTCATCCTTAATCCATCTCTCAAATACGGGCTCGCATTTTTAATGAATAGCCGTATTTGATCCTGGGTATCCGATTTTCTCTTCATTTCCATCACCCGATTCCTCCACCGGGTTAAATACTCATGGAAGGACTCACCTCCCCTCTGCTGTAACAGCTCCATGTCCTTCAAGGTCACCTCCATCCTTGTACTGCAGTCATATTGCCTCAAAAACTCCTCTATCAATAAGTCCCAGTCTTCTTTAGTTCGGCGATCGAGCCCATGGTACCAATCCACTGCCGGGCCTGTCAAGCTCAAGCAAAAGTACTCAATTTTTTGCTTTTTCGTCAAAGTGGTGCCCTTCATCACCAGCGAATACTGCTTTATATGTGCTAGGGGATCAGAAGTACCGTCAAACTTCGGCACATCCAGCATTTTAAAGTTCATTGGGACTAGATCCTCTCCTTTTAACTCTTTATCCTTAGGGTTCACTCCTTGCCCCTTTATCAACATTCTCGTCATAGCTTAAAATTTCTCTTCCATCTTCTTCCAGATGGCCTCTTCAATTTGAGGGGCTTTCCCTTTCTCAGAGATACATTCCTCATATTTTTCGTCTTCCCAGTCATCATCTAGCCTTGGGACAGGTCTTCCCCTCTGTGCCCCTGAAGTATTAGCTCTTAGGCTCACAAGTGGTGGGTGAGTATCCTCTTGTGAGTCCTCTCTGACCTCCTCCCTTTCATCATTTCTCATAGGAGGAGGCTGTGGGTTCTGAGGGGCCGCTTGCTGACCCATTGTGGCTATCATTGCCATCATTCGGTTTTCAAACTCTTCCAACCTTCGGCCCACTTCCTCTGCTATCATTGCCCTGGTGGCCTCTGCCCCTCTCGGTTAGCTTCCCATTTCTTCGGGTACAGAAAACTGATCTGAAGTAGCGTAATTGGTTTCAGAAGAAGTGTTCGGATACTCTACCCTTTCCGGTAACTCAAAGAACGGATTTCTGCGTAGGCGCCCTCGAGACCCTCTTGTCCACCTAGGCGAATCTATGATGGCTGTTGAAACACAAGGGGTCAGGATGATGAATGACTGTGCTAAAAATGCATGATCGTGCTTTGCAACACTCATAAGCCATATGCAAGCACATAGGTCCTTCCAACCTTATTACTCCCGCACATGAGGTCTTTGTCTCTTTCCTAGGTGGGATTGGCCCATGGGTCATCTGGGGACCCGATGAACACGTATGGCGCACGGTGAAGATCCGACAGCATAACCTCTCCTAACTAATGCACAGGCGGATGGGTTATGATCATTATGTATCTAGGCAATCCGAATAAGTCATCTTGGGCCTATCGAGGCATGAAAGCCTTTGATTAGGTGACCAGTCAAACCATCTGGGCTTGTCCAATACATAATGATCTATACAGCAGGCATAATATTAAGGTTCATACCACTGAGGGGAAGTAACTATTTCCAATACATGAGCTTTGGTCAAAGGTGGCGTTGCCTTAGGGCTACCCAAACATGGTCCCTGCCAACGGGTCTAGCTCATCACGAGCGTAACGACCGATTGGGTCACCATTTAATATACCATGATGGTACGAGACTTGGGCTGGTGATTATCCTTAACACTTCCCTAAATTGAGTGAAAATAGGGGCGTGCTTCAGGAACGCACCGGGGCTAAAAGAGGGACCAAACTAGCGTAGATCTAAGGCTCTAATGAGATGCTATGCAGTTTTGAAAGAAGATGAAATTTTTAAATTAAAACTCAACTATAATTTTTAATCAAGGTACTTTCGAATCGAAGTCTCGAGTAATTCCCCAGCGGAGTCGCCACTGTGACGCGCGTCGAACCTCACGGCCTCTCGAAAGCCCGCTTTAGGGCGATCATGAGAGGTTCATAAAACTTGTAAGATATTTACAAGCTGCATCTATTCTGGGCAACAAAGAGGTTTCTTTGAGTCACCGCCCAATAAAACATTGGGAAGGGTCGTCTAGCCTCATCGAGCCTAAGACGGCGCATACATATCCATCTTGGGCTAACCAGAGGGATCTGGGAGGCCTCATCCTCTACCCCCCTGGAGCCTAGGATTTTGTATTTAAGCCTTTTGGTGGGACTCAAGAGGTGTCTTGGAAGTCCTAGACCTCTCGCCTCATTGAGCCCCAAAGACCAGAGTGAGTTCGGGACTTCTCATTTATTTATACCTTGATCAATATTATAATTGAGTTTTGAGTTTATTGTTTCATCGACTTTCCACACGATGCAATTTAAATTAAAGGCGCAATCATTCATATCAAAAGCGGTAAATGGAAGATAAATCCAAAAATAAAACATTCAAAAATATTACAATAACACTAGGAGCGGAATACAACTCCCATTTATAAATGAAATGCAAATCAAGCATAAATCGGGGTATTCATTGATGATGAGGACATTGATCCTTGCATGCATATTTATTATGAAACAGTTATTGATGCGATGATTTATTTGAGTACGAAAAACTAGGACATTGGTCCCATTTTTTATTTAGAGAAAATGCCAGGTTAATTAATAGAAAGCTTTTGGTCTTTTTTACTTCAACGATATTAAAACCATTTTCATAATAACATGAATAAAAGGTAAAGGTAAAGAAGGAACCCGAATAAAAGTCCTCGGATTGGCGCAATCACCATCTTTCATAACTCTAACTACAAATGGTCAGAAAATAACTCACAAGGATAAACATGTTAGCATCAAAAAAAACGTGAATAAAATAAAAATAAAAATAAAAGAACGAGAGAACCCTAACAGAAATAGGTTAAAAGATAGAATTTTATGAATAAAAAACGTGAAAGCCTGCCTAGGGACGGCCTCCTGTACCGTGCCATAGGCCGTCCCTAGTAAGGGAAAACAGGTAAAAAAAGACCTTTTAGCTCTTTTGTAAAAGAATGATAAAATACGTAAAAAATCAATGTGAATCAAATTAAATTACACAAATGTTAGTCCAGAATGTTTACCCTCGGACTTTACCATTTAGGGTGATTGTCGGATGATTTCGTCCCCGTATGCTTCGCAAAGATCGAGTAAGAATTAGATCAAAGAAAGAAAATTTATGTTCTTCTTTCCTTGAAAATTTGATAGTAATCGAGTGTTCGAACTAGTTATATTGATGGAGACGAATGAATTTTGTTACCTCAAATTGACTTAATTTGCAAGAAAAATTGGAAGAAATTAATTAATTGGAAAAAATTTATCAAAATAAAATTCTGCAAATAAAGCAGAGATTTTATAAACTTTTGAGTAAATTGCTCACATAAACTTTTCTAAAAACCAATTTCCAAAAAATATTTGATAGCTTTTTTTTTCAAAATAAATTGCTCTAAAATTTCCCTCTTTTCTCACCAAAATTCCCAAATTTTCTCTTCAAATTTTCTAACTCAATTTTCCAACCCCAAAATTGAAATTTGATCCTCTATTTATAGGATTTTCGGGGATAATTAAGATAAGCCTCCATCTAAAGTTTGAATTTTAAAAGGGTCTTAAAATTCAAATCTTAGATAAATCCTATCCTTCATTTGAAAGAAAACTGATCAGATTTTATCCAATCCGGTGTGATCCAGTCAGTTACCGTACCGACGGGCTTCCCTGCATCTACCGACAGCCATCCCTACTAAGGGCATATGCGAAAAACTGACTAGGGACCGGGCGCGATACTAGGGACGGGCGTCCCTACATCGCCACGTGTCCGTCCCCACTACGCCTAGAGACGGGGATCACCCCAAGTGGGGACGGGCGTCCCTACACAGACGGGCATCCCGTATGTGGAGCAAAACTCCCAGTTTTACCCAAAATTTATCCAATTCTTTCAAAACTCCATGCCATAGAAAAAAGATTTTAATCCTCGCGAAACCGAAAGACGAAAACCTCCGAATTTCATCCCCTTATCCGAAAACCGACATTAATCTCTTCATCGGGTAACTCTGATCTGGACTGCCTCAAGACCCGGTGTCTACACAGTGCTACCTCGAACTCCGTCCAAACAGGTAACACACTTGCTCATCATAACTCTTGGATTATTGATTCTGGTGCGAACAGACATATGACAGGCACTTCTGAAGGCTTTCTTAACTACTCTCCTTGTCTAAAACGGGATAGTGTCAGGGTAGCTGATGGGTCATTTACTCCTATTTTTGGGATAGGTTCTATTGTTTGTAGTCCAAATATTAAGTTATCTTCTGTTCTTCACGTTCCTCAATTTCCTGTCAATCTTTTATCTGTCAGTGCTATCACTAAATCTCTGAACTGTAAAATTGAATTTTTTCCTGATTATTGTATCTTTCAGGATCTTCAAACAGGGAAGAGGATTGGTAGTGGCAGAGAGCATGATGGCTTATACATGATGGACCACTGTCCAAACTTAGCTTTATTTAGAGGACATAAGGATGTCAATCAGGAAATAATACAATGGCATAGGAGATTAGGAAATCCATCCTTTTTTGTTTTAGAAAAATTATATCCCAGTTTATTTTCTAAAACTCGGTTTAAGTCTTTATCCTGTGATGCTTGTGAGTATGCTAAACATACAAAAAATTCTTATCCTTTAAGTGATAATAAAACCACTGTTCCTTTTATGCTTATTCATTTTGATGTTTGGGGACCCACACAGACACCCTCTTTGACTGGAAATCGATGGTTTGTTACCTTTATTGATTGTTGCACCAGAATGACTTGGGTGTATTTGATTAAAACAAAAAGTGAGGTTTTCTCCTGTTTTCAATCTTTTCATAAAATGGTCCACACCCAGTTTGATGCTAAAATAAAGGTTTTAAGGACTGATAATGGGACAGAATACATGGAGAGTAGATTTAGAACTTATTTAGAGTCTCAAGGGGTCATTCACCAAACTAGTTGTCCTTATACTAGTGCTCAAAATGGAGTAGCTGAAAGGAAAAATAGGCATTTACTGGAAGTTGCTAGATCTCTTATGTTTACTATGAATGTTCCAAAGCCATATTGGGGGGATGCAATATTGGTAGCTGCCTATCTTATTAATAGAATGCCTCTCAAAGCTCTTAACTTTAGGACTCCTTTAGAGGTTTTAATGGAAAAAAACTTGCTATATTGTTCCACCAAAAATTTTTGGGTGTGTTTGCTTTGTCCATACTAGGAATGTTGGGAAATTAGATCCGAAAGCACTAAAATGTGTGTTCATTGGGTATTCTTCAACTCAAAAGGGATATAAGTGTTATCACCCCCCATCTAGGAAGTTCTATGTCAGTATGGATGTTACCTTTAGGGAGTCTGAATCTTATTTTAGCATTAATCAATCACCTCTTCAGGGGCAGAGTAGTGAAGAAGTGGTGATAAATGAACCTGTATTGTTGATGTTCAGGGGGAGCAGAATATTGTTGGTCGTTTAGATAGACCTGATTTGTTGAGATACTCGAGGAAAAATAGGTCTGAAGAAGCTATAATGTCTTCTACACTGCTAGAATCCTCGGGTGAGTCATATTCTTATCTTGATTTAAATTTGCCCATTGCTCAAAGAAAAGGAGTCAGATCTTGTACAAAACATTCCATTTCTAACTTTGTCTCTTATGATTATCTGTCTCTGTCACACCCCAAATCAGGCCTAGTCGGAGTTGACAAGTTAAGTCGGGAATTGAAGGGTATTTCAGTAATTTATGCTTGAGAAAAATTGGATAATAAGGATTTAATGGCAAAGTAATTAATTAAGTAGGTTGTAAAGGGAAATGTTAGAGTGTGCTTGTAGTGTATGGAAGTAGGATATAAGTGGATTAAGGGGTTTTATAGTGTGGGTTGTATGTATGGTGCCTTGGATGTAAGTGGGTTTTAAGGAATAATATGGTGTGAGTGGTGTTTGGTGCCTTGAAGATATTTATTCAAGACATGGTTGTGTGTGGTTTGTGTATGGTGCTTAGAGTGAAAAAGTCAAGTGAGTGGATGTTTGGCCCAATAGGAGAGGGACAAGTGGCTTGGTAGGTGGGCAATTAATGGAAAAAGAGTTAAAGGAAAAGAAGAAAGAGAGGGAGAGCAGATTTCACGTTGGGGCTCCTCTCTCTCTCTCCCGTTCTTTCTCTTTTTCTCTTCTTTCCCGTTTCTTGCGTTTCCTCTCTTGTTTGTGTGGGTTGGAACTGGTTTTGGAAGTGTTTGAGAGCAAGATTGAAGAGGTAAGTGGTTAGATTTTGGATGTTGTGTTTGGATTTTGGATTGTTTTCTTCTTTGGTTTTGTTTAAGTTAAGGTTTGTGGAAGAGTAATTGTGGGTTTTGGTTTTGTGCAAGCTTTGGGTTTCAAAAGAAAGCTCAAGGATAAAGAGAAGGTGAAGATTGGGTCTTGAAGCTACAAAGAAATCAGGTTTGGGAGCTTTGATTTATGAATTGGAATCTATGAGTTGTTGTGCCCTAATTCTCACTTAAGATGTAAATAAGTTTGTATTGTTTAAATCTCTGAAATTTGAGTGTTTTGGTATGTGTAAATGCATGAATTAGTTTGGGTAGATGTGTTAGAAATCCATGTTATTGATTGAGATGAATTTATGTGAGGGTTGGCTTTGCAATACATGAGTCTTGGCAATTCTATCCCGTTTTTATTTGACCTCTGTGTATTTTTTTTGTCATAGATAGAGTGTTAAACCTTCAAATCGTGTGATTCTTGAGCCATCAGAACCATGACTTCCATGTCTTTAAATGTCCTAGAAATAGCCTTGGGCTAATTCTTGCTCTAAGACCCTGTGATTTTGATAAAATCGTAGTGTCTCCTTTTGTGTCAGGTTGTTTGACCAGTATGGGTTGTGGAGAGCATATCTGGAGTTTTAGATATCCTTTTGATCTGAAATTTGTTGAATTTTAACTTTAACATCCTAGGGAACATTTGTTAAGAAGGAAGGTTTGGATAAAAATGAGGTTTAGAGGTCGGTTTAGGAAACACAAGTCAGGGGCGTTAAGCAGTCTTTTGTGGGTTCTGAGATGAGCCTCTGTCGCGATCGTGACAAGGGTCGCGACCTCGCGACAGAAAAACCTATATTAGCCTTTATTGCTTCATTTTTTGAGCCCTCGGTTAACCTGGATCAATCCCGTACCTTCCCCTCAGCTTATTATGCATGTTTAGGATAATTAAATGACTATATAAGTAGTTGTCTTTGGGAAAACTTATGAGTATTATTAAGATTGGTGTTTTAGCTAGTAAATAACAATAGATATAACTCCGTCAAGGTTGGTTTATGGATGAGTACTATTATGTGTTGATCTCATGAGTAACCTAGGCATGATGTACCATTTGTATGAATGCATATCATGGATGCGATTGAGATGAATGGCAATTATTGTTGACATTATAGAATGTGTAAATGGATATTGTTAGTGGCATGTTTTATTGGAATTCTTAATACGGATGTTGTGTTTATGTTGTCAATGATGTGTGGCTTGCTGGAGATGAGGTAAGTTGATGTTTCGACGTTGGTTGAGTTTTGGGTGTTGTGAAGAGGGAATTTTCTGCAGATTTCTTGTGTAAGGGTTGGAATTCCCGACTCTGTCACGAGCGTGACATCGTCGCGAGGTTGCGACAGAGCCCGGTGAAAGCAGCCTTCGCACGCGTTTGAGCTCTCCGCCGAGCTGTGCAGCAGAGCCTCTGTCGCGAGCGCGACGTATGTCGCAAGCGCGACAGAGAGCTCGGTTGCCGAATTGTTTGGGTTAGCAGCTCACTGTCGCGAACGCGATGTGTGTCGCGAGCGCGACAGCGAGATGCCCTAGTTCCCTCGCGAGATCGCGAAGGTTGCCGTGATAGCGACATAAGCAAGTAGCCTCTGTCGCGATCGCGACACTCCCTGTTTTCCAAATTGAGTTTTCTTTTATGATGCCAATGTGTGAATTCCGAACTTGTGATGCCTTTAGGTTTATACTTTGACTATTTTTATGAAGTGCATTAATATAATTGGATGAATTATGCATGGACAATGTTATAAATTATATGAATGTAATATGTTAAGATATGTGCCATGATGTGAGACATGATTTGTATTACGCATGACCTGCGAGAGTCAGTCTAGTGGATAGTTAGGCATGCCTAATAGAGTTCTGTTAGCTGCAGCCCCTTTGAACGTTTGGACCCTGATCAGGTCCCTGTTTGGTTCCTCACAAACCTTTTATGTGTATGGATCTTGTTTAAGATCCCCTTTCGTTAAAATGTTTTCGAATGTGGAAAATGATGTTGTTTTTCTCTCGATTCGTACCCGTAAGGTGCGCCCGTTCGTACCAATAAGGTACTGTCAGATAAAGTTTATGTGATTACTTCGATTCGTACCCATAAGGTGCACCCGTTCGTGCCAGCGAGGCACTGTCAGATTTCTCGTTATCCACTATTTTGAGTCAGCAGGTATTTTATTCGCTTTGTCTGATATGAATATGAGATTATGATAACCGTTTGGTTAAGATTTCAGTAATATGAATCAGCTATTTTTCTGAATGTGATCATGGAAGTTTGAATGGTTTGAATATGACTCAAGTATGCATTTGTATATGCTTACCACCTACATTGTATTGTGTGTCTAATTGAGTGGTTGAGATGTAAGCATGCGAACTAGTATGTATAAGTACACTGGCTTGCATCATTGTATACTATGGTTAAATGTGTGAATGAGTATTTGCCATATTGAGATGTAATGCATGTGGATCGACGTTCGGTAAGTGCATGTGCCATAATGTAACGATATGCTATATGTTCCTATGAACTCAGTTATCGCAGTGTTTTTAATACGTTGTTGTGTGTTTGCATTTCACGGCATGATATTGTATGGATTAGTTGTGCAGTGGAAGTGTGGTGGTTTGATGCTATACACTGGGTTTTTATTTAGTGTATGAATCTTGTGACATAATAAGTATGTTTTAGTACCTCTTAAGGATGCATGATGGTTGGGTGTAGTTTTGCTTGGTAATTGTGTTGCATGTGAGCGGGTTCCGCTATGATAAGGATACCCTAGTATGATATGTGCATGTGTAATATTTTTAAGAGTTTATGCATGGTGAAGTGTTGCTATTCGATACCTCGGCGAAACCGGTCAGTTTAATGCATGTGACATTGTATGTAGTTCTGCATGGTGATATTTGTATTATGCACGGTATTGCTTTTGCCTTGGCTTATTTTGACATAAGTATATAGATATGTATGCCTTTGCTATGCAAGTCTGATTATATATGTGTTATGAATATCCGCATTTACCATTTGAATGTGTTATGCCTTGGCGACCATTATGAATGGCCGTCCATGTTACTGTGTGTGTTCTCCCCACTAAGCGTTATCGCTTAGCATGGGCTCTCTTCCCGTGTAGGTGGCAGGTTGTGTTCGGATCGAGTCGCGCATCTGCAAGGTCGGCCACATAGGAGTTAGCAGTGCTTTGTTATTTTGTTTCATGTTCTATATTTCGAATTATGTAATTTTGTAGCCGTTTTCTCATATATTTGTATATGTAAGGATCTTATTGTAATTAAGTTTTCCGTTAAATGAGCCTTTTGTTTTATCGTTCACTTTATGGTTCCGCTGAGTAATCTTATGTATGCATGTGTTTATGCTTCCGCTTAGTGCTTGTGTGTGTGTGAGTTATTGCATGATTAGTCTGTGCCCGCAAGGTAAGTCAAGTTTTTAATTACCCGTATTTTTGTATGTATGTTTATGCTTGTATGCATGCTTCCACGTAACGAATGTGTATATCCGTGTGTGAGTGCGTCAGGTAGCGCGCCCGCCGGCGTCCTTCCAACGGGGGCGACGGAGGGGGTGTTACAGTCTCCTTCCTATAGAGCCTTTGCCTTGTCCCTTTTCTCTATGTCTATTCCATAGGATTGGAGGGAAGCTATTACGGATCCAAAATGGCAAGAAGCCATGGTAGAAGAAATGAAGGCTCTTTCAAAAAATGAAACCTGGGAACTTGTTGACTCTTCAGACAAGAAGTTAGTTGGTTGTAAGTGGGTGTTCACAATAAAACACAAAGCCGATGGTTTGGTTGAAAGATTTAAAGCCAGACTAGTGGCAAAGGGATTCACTCAAACCTACGGAGTTGACTATCAGGAGACATTCGCACCTGTTGCCAAAATGAATACAATCAGAATCTTGTTGTCTTGTGCAGCTAATTTGGATTGGAATCTGCAGCAATTTGATATGAAGAATGCATTCCTCCATGGAGACTTAGAAGAACAGGTTTATATGGAAATACCTCTTGGTTTTGATGATGAAAGAACTAAAGGGAAGGTGTGCAGACTGAAGAAAGCCTTGTATGGATTAAAACAATCTCCAAGAGCTTGGTTTAACAGATTCAGCAAAGCCATGATTTCTTTTGGTTATCAACAGAGAATTGCTGATCATACCCTCTTTATGAGACACTCCAAGGGTAAAATCACTTTTCTCATAGTTTATGTTGATGACATAATGATGACAAGGGATGATAAAGAAGAAATGGTTCGCCTGAAGAAACTTTTAGTTCAGGAATTTGAAATAAAGGATCTTGGAGAATTACGATATTTCTTGGGAATTGAAGTTGCCAGATCAACTAAAGGAATCTTTGTTTCTCAGAGAAAATACATCTTAGATCTCTTGGATGAGACCGGTATGTTAGGATGCAAACCGGAAGACACGCCTATTGAGAGCAATCACAAGCTACAATTAGAAGTTGGAAAGCCAGTGGATGAAGAGAGATATCAAAGGTTAGTTGGGAGACTCATTTATCTCTCACACACTAGGCCAGATATAGCCTACTCAGTGAGCTTGGTGAGTCAATTCATGCATGATCCACGAGACTCTCACATGTAAGCTGTCTTTTGAATTTTGCGGTATTTAAAGTCTGCCCCAAGAAAGGGTCTTCTTTTCTCCAAACATGGTCACCTCCACATAAAAGCTTTTCCAGATGCAGATTGGGCTGGATCTTTAAATGACCGACGATCTACATCCGGATATTGTACTCTTGTAGGAGGAAACTTAGTTACTTGGAGAAGTAAGAAGCAAAGTGTGGTTGCAAGATCGAGTGCTGAAGCAGAATACAGGGCTATGGCTTAAGGTGTTGGTGAACTTCTTTGGCTGAGAAAGCTACTAGAAGAATTGAGACTATCTGAGGGAAGAAGACTATCCTTATATTGTGATAATAAAGCCCCCATCAGTATAGCTCATAATCCTGTTCAGAATGACCGGACGAAGCACATTGAAATTGATCGATATTTCATCAATGAAAAGCTGATTGAAGGCATCTTGAGTTTATTTCATGTGAAGTCAGATAGACAGCTAGCTGATATTTTCACAAAATGACTTAATAGTCGAACTTTTCACACCATAGTCAGCAAGTTGGGCATGTGTAATATTTTTGTACCAACTTGAGGGGGAGTGTTGAATATTGCTAGTCAGCTGTGTTGAATATTGTTAGTTGGTTGTGTACATTAGCTGTAATGTTGACAATGGTAGATATTAGCTGTAGGAGCAGATTTAGGAGATAATTTAGGAGCTGCTATTTTTTGACTTTACTGGTCTAAATCTTGTATAAATACTTGTAATGTGTTAATGCAAAGATAAGAAATCCTACTCTGCATTTCTTCAGACAAACTTTGCCATACTCCCTCTGAGCAACAAACTCAGGTGGTTGCTCCATATACACTTCTTCCTGAAGGTCTCCATGAAGAAAAGCATTGTTAATGTCCAACTGATATAAGGGCCAGTGCTGCGAAGCAGCTATAGAGATAAACAATCTAACAGAAGTAAATTTGGCCACTGGAGAGAAGGTTTCTGAATAATCCACCCCATATGTTTGAGCATATCCTTTTGCAATAAGCCTGGCTTTAAGTCTAGCTACAGAACCATCTAGATTAACTTTAACGGCAAAAACCCATTTGTATCCCACAACCTTCTTCCCTTTAGGTAGATCAACCAAATCCCAAGTGTGATTTCCATCCAAAGCATTTAGTTCGTCTATCATTGCATTATGCCAACCGGGGTGAGACAATGCTTCTTTAACAGTTCGAGGAATAGAGATCGAGTCAAAAGAAGCAATAAAAGAACATGTAGATTGAGATAAATTATTATAGGAGACAGTTGCTAATAGGATAAGCACACTGGCATTTGCCTTTCCGTAAGGCAATGGGAATATCAAGATCACTTAAGACTGGATCTGCTGATGAAATCGATTCAGGCATTGTACTGAAGGTTCCATGTTTCCGAGAATAGACCTATACAATAGGTGGCTTTGTTAGAGCCAGATCGGAGGCAGGTGGAGTTGAATCACCTGAAATAGGAACAAGATCACATGGAGTAGGGGGAACAGAATCACTTGGCATAATAGGAACGGGATCATTTGATGGCCGTGTAGTAATATTGTAGACTAACCAATGATCATCCTCCCCTTGGCTTGTAGAATTAGAAGCTGGGAAGAATGGTTTATGTTCCCAGAAAGTAACATCAATAGACATAAGATACCTGTTAAGTTCTGGGCAATAGCATCTGTACCCCTTTTGCAAATGAGAATACCCCAAGAAGACACACTTCAGTGACTTTGGATCCAATTTAGTGATATGAGGCCGTACATCACGAACAAAACAAGTGCTCCCAAATATTCGTGATTCTATAGGAAACAACGGTTTAGATGGAAAAAGAATAAAGTAGGGAGTCTCATCAGCAAGCACTGACGAGGGTATCCGATTAATCAGGAAACAAGCAGTAGACACCGCATCGGCCCAAAATTGTTTAGGAACTTTCGTCTGAAATAAAAGGGCCCGTGCTGTCTCCAGCAAATGTCTGTTTTTCCTCTCAGCGACTCCATTTTGGGACGGTGTGTCTATACATGATGATTGATGAAGTATACCATTCTGAGTCATGTATGTCTGAAAAGTATCTAAAAAATATTCTTTTGCATTATCACTTCTCAAAATGCAAACAGAAGCATTAAATTGAGTTTTGACCTCAGCACAAAAAGCACAAAAATGAGTTGTTAAAGTCTTGTTAAAGTCTGATATGGCTGCTGATATAGCTATAATACAGCAATACAGCTGTAGATGTAGATTTAGCATAATTATAGGGATTTTATTTTCCTAATTTAGTTCTAATACATTGTATAAATATACCTGTATATCTTTTCATTTGATGTAGAATATACATTCTCATTTTGACATGGTATCAGAGCCTTAGGGTTCTTGTTTGAGGTTTGCGATTTCCTCTCAGTATCAGATTCTTCTTTTGATTCTCTTTTGTTTGGATCTCGGTTTGAAGATCTTGTTCCTTCTCTTCGGGTCACGTCTGTAGGTGACTAGCTTCCCTCACCGCCACCATAAGGAGGTTTGCCTCCATCAGTCCGACCTCTACACAATTTTCGGTGATCGTCGAAGCCGCGAGTGGACCCCACGCGCCGTTCGAAGCTCACTGCTCTTCCTCACGGTTCTGCTTCTTCGGGTATCATCCTCTGGTTATCCGTTCACCTCACCACCACCTCGGGGAGAAGCGCCTTCGTAATTTTGGCCATTCCACCTCTTTTCGGTGACCGTCGGAGCCGCGAGTGGGCCTCACGCGCCTCTCCGATTTACTGTTCTTCCTCACGTGCCGGCGAGTGAGAGCGTGTGGCTTATCTGCTAGACCTCCGAATTCGTCTCCGGCATCGGCCTGTTATTTCTGGCTTCCTTCCGGTGACATCGTGGGGTGATCCCTCCTGGTTGAAGGTGTTTGCTTTTACCGCTTGCTCTATTCACTCCCCTGCGTTATGAGTTATTTACTATATTTTGTGCATTTCATGCTGAAATTAAGACTCAATTTAATAAATCCATTTGTATTCTGCGCAGTGATAATGCTAAAGAATATGTTTCACATACTTTTAAATCTTATCTCTCCCAACATGGTATTATTCATCAGTCTTCTTGTATTGTTACCCCTCAGCAAAATGGTATAGCTGAGCGGAAGAACCGTCACTTATTAAAGGTTGCACGGGCTCTTATATTTCATATGCAGGTTCCTAAAGTGTTTTGGATAGATGCTGTTTCCACTGCCTGTTTTCTTATCAACAGAATGCAATCATCTATTCCAATGGAGGTGTTTGGATGAGAAAGAGGCCAAGAGGGTAATGGAAGAAACACACGCTGGAGTATGCGGAGCCCATATGAATGGGCTGACATTGGCCAAGAAGATCATGAGACAAGGCTTCTACTGGCTTACGATGGATAACAATTGCTCAAAATATGTGAAGCAGTGCCAGTTATGCCAGCAGTACGCGGACGTAAGGCACTTACCAGTGTCAGAGCTACACAGCTTAACATCACCTTGGCCATTCGTATTGGAGAAATCCGCCCTATGGTATCCAACGGGCACAGATACATAATAGTCGCAATCGACTATTTTACAAAATGGGTAGAGATAGATTCCTTCAAGAAGATTGACGCAAGAGATATGGCCAGGTTCATTAAAAGGAATCTGATTTGCAGATATGGCCTCCCACATCACATAGTGTCTGATAACGGGGTGCAGTTCATGGGGGAAACCAAGAAGCTTCTTGGGAAGTACGGAATTGAGCACCATAAATCCTCTCCCTATCGACCACAAGCTAACGGGGCAGTAGAGACCGCCAATAAAAATGTGAAGAAGATCCTAGCAAAGATGGTCCAAACCTATAAAGACTGGGCAGAGAAGCTTCCCTTTGCACTGTGGGGTTACAGAACGACGGTGAGGGCATCTATATGCGCTACGCCGTATTCTCTAGTTTATGGGACAGAGGCAGTGTTGCCAGTTGAAGTAGAGCTCAAATCGCTGAGAGTAGTCATGGAAGCTCAAATTCCGGAGGCCAAATGGGCACAACAGAGGTTACAGCATTTAAACTTATTGGATGAGAGTAGATTGAAAGCTTACTGTCATAATCAGATCTATCAGAAAAGGCTGGCCAGATCGTTTGGAAAAATGGTGAAAAAGCATCCGCTGAAGGAGGGGGATTTAGTGTTCAAACAGATGAGACCAGGTGTACCGGATATTAGAGGAAAATTTAGACCAACCTGGGAAGGACCGTTTATCCTCAAGAAGCTATTGTCCAAAGGAGCTGCAATCTTATCGGATAGCTATGGTAATGAATTCAAGGAACCGATTAATGTTGACAGACTCAAAAGGTTCCATGGCTAAAGACCAAAATCAAAAGAAGAGAATAAAAGCCCCGCGGGTCGAAAACCGAAAAAAAGGCGGCCTTGCTAAAATTGGGCGCCTCGTCAGGTTGAAAACCAAAAAAAGGTATCCTGGGCAAAAATTAGAGGTTTGAGAGAAAATATCCAATCATGAAAACCCGAGAGGGCTGATTGGAGATAGGAGTTTGATGCTGTAAAAATTTAGTTCCAATGAATAAATGTAGTCTTGCACATTTGAATTAGTATCAAAAATGATCATGTATGCTGAAATCGAACTGAAATGTACACAATTTTGTGAAATGAAATAAGATTTGATTTATTCATTTACATTATTATCCAATTCTGCTTTAAAAAAGAAACATACTGCTCAAAACGCATGTAATGCTAAACCATCCCCTACTACTACCTTCGCTGGCCAAATGCCTCAGTCGTCGTGTTCGGTTATCAGACGCCGGGCTAAGTATCCATCTCTTGTACGCACTGGTAGAAATAGCCGAATGGTTCCCAAATGAAGGAATGATAGTCTTCAATGGAAGTAGGCTCCAAAGCTCATGATAGCGGGAGACGAAAGCCGCAGAAAGGACTCCACCTTGAAAAGATAAAGGGAGTCTCACCATATCCTGAGTCACTCCGAGTTGACGAGAGCAACGATCCATGATGTAGAAGGTTGCCTCACGGAGCCCGCATAAGGGAACGCATCCTGAAGACCCA
Source organism: Excoecaria cochinchinensis (assembly GCA_947683425.1). Taxonomy (NCBI): domain Eukaryota; kingdom Viridiplantae; phylum Streptophyta; class Magnoliopsida; order Malpighiales; family Euphorbiaceae; genus Excoecaria; species Excoecaria cochinchinensis. The sequence goes on from CANTUQ010000061.1 coordinate 452,831, forward strand.
TCAATAACTGCACTGGACAAGGGAAGCCAAGCGTGAGTGAAGCTAATATCCTCGTCTGATATCTCACTGAATCTGGTAATGCCCTCATCAGGGGTCCTAGGTAAGTCCAGACGCCGGCGAGGAAGAAAACACTTCGCAGAATACTGATTAATGACTCTAGGAGGCGGCTCTGACAAAAGCTTCAGTTTCTCCTGTAACCAAATCTGGAAGAGGAAACAAAGAAAAAATAAAAGCCAAAGAGAATAAAATAAAAGGCAAAGAAAAGCCGCTGGAGTAAGTTGGATTTACTTCAGGCAAAAGTTAGGCATAGGGTTGTGAAAATCCGAAAGGACGCACTTCCTGCTAAGAAAAGCTAGTGTGAAAATCCACAAGGGACGTACTACCTTTTAAAACAATGACGTACCTAGAGTAATAAGGGGCTCCCAGAGAATGAAGTGGTAGGCCCGGCACGAACAGAGTCCAAACCCAAGATAGTCTCAGCCAGAATGAGAGGAAAAGGGGTCAGCCCATGGTGAAAGTCGTCCAGAATTCCAAACAGACGGGGGTCTCCGAGCAGTTCCGCTGAGGTCACGATTAGATACTTCATAAGGCAGAAAAGGAAGATGACACTCACGCTGTATGAGGGAATGTTGGAGAATTCATCCATTGCTTCAATCAGAGGTTCCAAAGAAAATACTGGGCCCTGAGGAACTAGACGAGCAACGTCAGAAGGAGCTATGCTTAAGGACAAAGCAATATCTCGGATTTGGATCAAACCGCAGCGAGGTATGCAAGGCAAAGCACCAGGAGGATACCAACTCCCGACGATAGCAGCAAATTCTTCAAGCAGGGGGCATATTTCCTGATAGGTGAACCAGAAGACATGAAAACGAGGGTCCCAAAAGTGGGTCGCAGCCAAAAGAAGGTTGTTGTCTATCTTGACTCTTCGTAGAAATCTCAGTCCAGAAAGGGGGGAAAGAGTGTTATTGTAGACACCGGGTCCTGAGTCAGCCTAGATCGAAGTTACCCAATGATGATAATTGCCTTCACAGGCTTAAAAGGTTAAAAGTGATGGTTTTCTCGTCAAATTTCCATTTTAGAGTGAAAAATTAGAAAATAATAAAAAAAATATTTAAAAATTTAATTTTGAAAAATGGGGGCTTAAAATTATAGTGTTTTTAGTCAATTTAAAAGTAAAAAAAAATATAATAATAAAAAAAAAAAAATAAATTTCTGACCGCTAGTGTCGGGCGCGGCACTGCCGCGCTGCCAATGCTGCGCGCCGCACCGTGCGCTGAGGCGCTCGATTTCCGCGCCTCTGCGCGCGAATTTCACGCAGCGAGGCCCGTCGCTCTATAGCGACGGGCGGCGTCCCTCATCCCTTGGCCGTCGCTACAGGGTCTGATACCCTAATCCGATTTTTCAGCCCTTTTTCCGATTGTTTCACCTAAAAATCCGTTTTTTATCCCATTTTTTTGGGGTTTTTGACTTTAAATTAAATTATAAAATATTTTTTTAGGTAATTAAATAATAAAACTTGATTTTATCATTAAAAATAAAGGAATTTTGTGTTAAAATAGGTTTTTTCCTTAATTAAATTAGGGCAACCTTTTTTATCCTATAAAGACTTTATGATGAAATCAAAAGGAGGCTCCTCCACACACATTTTTTAGACCTAAAATTTCCAGAATTCTTCTCCTTCTTCCACTAAAATTCCAGATTTATTCCCCAACCAAAAATCAAAAAGAAAAATCAAATGTTTCATTCTTTTTCCAACATAATTTCTTCTAAACATATTTTTTAGGGGAAGTTTTGTTGTTTGATTTAATTTTTGAGACAAATAGAATAATTATTTGTTCTCAAAATTGTTTTTAATCTTTTATTTTGTGTTCAATAAAACTTTTTCATTGATTTTGTTTTGAATCTCTTTTTGATAAAAAATTGATTTTGAGACAAATAAAATAATTGTTTGTCATCAAAATCTAATTTTTATTTGATTTTCTAAAATAAAACTTCAATCAATTTTTTTTTATGAACAAAGTGATTGATTGTTCTTGAAATCAATTTTCTTTATTTTAATCAATAAAAAACTTTTTTTTTATCAAAATCATTTCTTTAGGCAAAGGTATCAATTTTTTGTTCTTAAAGAATTTTTGATCATTTTTTTTCATGTTTCTTGGAATAAAATTCCAACATTTTCATCATATTTCACTCTAATATTGTGAATCATCAAACAAAGAAATCGATCATCTTTTACCTTAATCGAATCCGAAACTCTGAGGGTAAACATTCTGGGCTTGTTCTTATTATTTCTTTTGGTTCATATCTAATTTATTTATGTATATTTTATTTTATTGTTTTCATTTATTTTATTTATTTCAGATTTGTTTTATTTAATTTGTTTATATATGATGTTTATTCATATAAATATTGATTGTTTATTAATTTTAACATGTAATTAATTTATTTCACTTTAATTCATCATTATTTTTAACATGTAATTAATAAATTCATTTTAATTGATCTTTTTGCCATGTAAATGGTTTATATCATTTGTGAACATATTTAATTAATCATATTGTTCATTTAATTGTTTTCATCATTCTTTAATTGTTTCCATTTATTATTCTTTTATTTATCATTTTATATATTCTTTGATTCGTTTATCTTCATCATCATTGTTATCATGTTCATATTTTTACATGTATTATTTAATTAACATGTTTATTTTATTTTCATCACATCATTTAATCATTTATCACATATAATGCATGTTTCTCATTTATTTTGGTTTGTTAACATTTTGATTCCATTATCATTCTTATCATATCATCTTATTTTATTTTAATTTGTTATTCATTATTTTGTATGTTTAATTGATTTAATTGATTTAATCACTAACATTATTTTATTTGTATTTTGTTTTTATGTCTAAACTCATTTTTCGCTTGGTCATTTTTGCGAGCACATCGGGAGGTCCAAAAAGGCTCGTTTGGTTCATACATTTATTTTCTTTATTTGTAATATTTTATTTAATTTTGCCATATAATTTTCTTGTAAAATTCTTTATTTAGGCACGCTAAAAAGAAAATCACAAAAACGTTTCTATTAATTAACTTGACATTTTTTTTCTAAATAAAAGGGGACCAATGTCCTAGTTTTTCATACCCAAATAAATCATCACATCAAAACTGTTTCATAATAAATATGCATGCGAGGACCAATGTTCTCACTATTAATGAATAACCCGTTTTATGCATGTATTTCACTTTTATAAATGGGAGTTATATTCCACTCCTAGTGTTATTGTAATTTGTTTTTAAATGCTTTATTTTGGATTTTGCTTACATTTACCGCTTTTGATATGAATGATTGCGCCTGTAATTTAAATTGCATTGTGTGGAAAGTTGATGAAACAATGAATTCAAAACTTAATTATAATATTAATCAAGGTATAAATAAATGAGAAGTCCCGAACTAGCTCTGGTCTTTGGGCTCAAGAGGCTAGAGGTTTACCCTCCAAGACAACTCTTGTGTCACGAGGCTCTAGCGTTAATCCTAGGCTCCTTAGGGCGAGAGGTTTACCTTCCCCCTTTGGCTGGCCCAAAATGCATACTAAGCACAATCTTAGGCTCTCCGAGGCGAGAGAAACTTTCCCAATGTTTTATTGGGTGGCGACTCCATGAAACCTCCTTGTTGCCCAATATAGACGCACTTGCGATTTATTGCAAGCTGTCAACGGACCCACAATTGCCCGATCGCCCACGTGCGGGCGGTCATAGGGGCGGCCGCGGGGATCCGGCGCGCATTACAGTTATGTTCCCAAATTTGAGCATCGTCTAAGATACGGTACATTTTGGAAAGAAAAGGAGAATTCATGTCTCGACAGTCACAGTTGCTAAGGGGAATAAAAGAGGAAGAAGGGAAAAAGCTAGAGAAAAGAGCCTATTATGAAGTTAAAATAAGGAAGAGGCACGAAATCCAAGAAAAAGGGGGTGAGTTTTATAGATTTGGCTTACAGACGGCTAATCCGTCCCTATAGGCAGACGGTGAACCCGTCTGTACTTGTCCACCTGGCGAATTTTGCATCGTGCATACCACGCTCATTAATTAGGGTTTACAGTGGAATCTGGAGAGACAGACGGAATGCCCGTCTGTCTCTGTATGAACAGGAATCCCCGTCGGTACTTAAAATCTATATAAAGACGCAGGTACCGACGGGAATCCACTTTCTTTTCCTCCTTCTCCACACCGACGCCGTTTTCTTTGTTTCCAATAGTTTTCTTTCGTTTTTGTCTTTTCAAATTGCATTTTTTCGCACCAGTTTTCAGCTTTTTGACTTCTTCAATGGGTCTCGACTTCCAGGTTAGTAAGATACTCCCATTTTTCTTTGTTTTATTATTATTATAAATAAGGCAATTTCCTTTTCTTTTGAATTAATGTAATTAGTGGCCTTGTTAATGCCGGTTGACATTGTGTATGAATTAATAGGATGAAATTTTTTTTTAGTGAATATAAAATGCATGAATGTATTGCTGTTTTGAGAACAATTAGTGTTAGGTGCATAAATATGGCCTTAGGAATTCATATGCTTTAAAGCCAATAACTTAAGAATTAGAAAGCAAATATATTGCATTGTTGTTTGGGGCCTGAGGCCTATTCCCTTTCTATTTCCTCTTTATTATGCAGGAGGTTGGGCACACCCTTGCCGGGGTGCTGCCCAAATTTTTTAACAAATGTGAATATATTGTATTGGGGCCTGAGGCCTGTTCTTTTTTTGTTTTTTTATGCAAGAGGTTGGGTACACCCTTGCCGGGGTGCTACCCAAATTTTTTAAAATCTTTTTGGTTTAAACATATCCAGTCAGAATGCCGCCTAAATTTTTATCCGTTTATACCTACAATGCCAAAATAACTGTTTACCTTATTCACAGGATGCCACCACGACAATATGCTCCGCATGATCAGCCTGAGCCTGAGCCCCCAGGTTGGATGAGTGACGAGGCTAGACAGAGATACGCAGCACTGGCTCAGGTGCAGTTCTGAGCTAGTCGCTTCGTTTCTAGGCCGTTCCTTGAGGCTCTGGGGATGGTAGATGAGGTTGATATACTGATGGCAGGCGCAGGTTGGATAGAGTTTTTGTTACATGCTTTCCAGACTCACCCAGAGATGGTGCGGCAGTTCCTTGCTACGCTACACTACGGCGAATATCAGAGATCTGATACGGAGGAGGGTGTCATCCAGCTTTGGATTGAGGGCCACCATTATAGTATCACCCGTCAGTGGTTTACAGAGGCCATGGGGCTTCCATTCGGGCAGGATGTCATAACGCCCCAGAGATCAGTAAGACGTCAGCATTGGGCGGTTATAGCCTTGCCAGGAGTGCCGTATGATCATGACACGGCGAAAAGTACAGTACTTTCATTACAGGCCTTACGATATCTTCATCGAGTTTTATCCAGCTCATATTTGGGACGAGCTGGTAACCCAGGTTCCCTCAATGCTGCAGAGATCTGGAGTTTATGGGCCATGGTGGCAGGCCAAAGGCTTAACATCAACCACGAGATTTTGGTCAACCTGGTGAGGGTATCCAGGGGGGCAGCCCCTGTGGTGTATGTTGGGGGAGTCATTACCAGATTGCTCCTGGATTTGGGTATTCGTCCAGATATCTTGGGGCGCCCCTTGGATGAGAGCATTAATGTGGACGCTCCAGCAGCTATGACGGTGGCTATGATATTGCCGATACCGGGCCAGCCCGAGGCGTACAGGCTTCGCACTGTGCATAAGACTAGACGCGCATTTAGCTTGCCTTCGTTAGACCCAGTAGAGGAGCAGCCTCAGGACCAGCCTCCCGAGCACCCAGAGCATCAGGAGCAGCAGCTTCCCGAGCACCATCAGCACCAGGAGGACCAGCTTCCCCGATAGCCAGAGCATCCAGAGGGTCAGCCTCCGCAGCCGCAGCACGAGGAGCAGCCAGGTACACCTTATGATATGGGGATCGAGTTTACTATGGATGAGCTGCTTGCTACTCCTCCAGGGCAAAGAGTACAGAGTCCTATGCCTCCACCATCGCGAGTACATCGGGCAGTTCCCCGGGCTCACGAGAGGTTTAGTCCGTATCCTAGGGTAGGGGATCCGGGAGCATCTACTTCTACAGCTCCGCCACCTGAGCCAGCACCAGATTCAGCTCCCCCTCCGCCCTCATCATCAGCTTTCCCAGCGCAGCCAGATTTTACTGCACTATTGACTGCTATGTTTGCATCTTTCGAGCACAGGCAGGAGGAGAGAGATAGAGCCCTTCTCGGGCAGCTCGAAGAGCGAGATAGAGTCATATTAGATCGGCTGGAGCAGCAGTAGAGTATTATCCAGGAGCAGGGGAGGCTCATTGATTTTTTGAGGCAGGAGCAAGAGAGGTTCGTGGCTCAGCTGAGGCAGGAGATGAGGACTTCCCAGGATGGGGTGGCCCAGAGGTTGGATGTGTCCTTACAGGCAGTAGAGGAGTCGGTTGAGGCTCTCAGATTCAGGGTTCAGGTTCTGGATGGTGCCATACCTCCTATCGCCCAGTCCATTTGAGAGTTTAGGGAGCAGACAGAGGATAGACTGCGGAACATGGGGACCGCCTCCACGGATCAGACCCTCCGCCTAGGCGATGCTTTCAGGGAGTTAGGGGGAGTTGTCATTGATACGCTACAGTTCATGACAGTATGTGCACAGCCTTTCCTAGATGGATTTGCTCAGGTCCAGTTCCAGCAGCAGGACCCGGCAAGAGCGCATCCATTATTTATACCAGTGGCCGTCACTCCTAGATACCAGCGACAGGCCAGAGCCTCGGCTACACAGCAGGCCGGACCATCAGCCCCTCCTAGGCAGCTGTCTGCTCCAGATGCGGGACCCTCTGCATCTTCATCACGGTCTCAGACAGTCCAGATATCAGATGATGATGATGATCTGGAGGAGGAGCTCACGGACTATCCACCCCTATAGCCCTTCAGGGAGTCATGATATTATTTTTGTATCTTATATTACCATATTTACATTATATTGTACAAAATTTAACCTTTTAGTGGAAAATATTTATAGTTATCCTGTTAAATTTGCTTGTTATTTCTTCATGATTTAACTCTCTTAAGAAAAGAAAAGAAAAGAAGAAGAAGAAAAAGGGATAATTAATCACGTGATAAAAAGGATGACAAATGGTATAAAAATATCCACAAATCTATCAGTCAAATTAATTAGCGCGAGAATTAACGAGAATCTCTTATAATACAGGAATGTGGTTTTACACCGATTCGAAATTGACCCACAGTCAAAAGGAAGAATAAACAAATTAAGCATCATGTCCTTCGGGATCACATGAAATCAAAAGGTCAGAATTGTACCTTGGGGCATGATGAAGCTGCCAAATTGGGACACCCAGTTCAGAAAAATGCCCCGTTCAGAAGAGCAGTCTAGGAGGACACCCAGGCCAGAAGGACGCCCATTTCAAGAGCCCATCATTGCACTTTGTACAGTCCAAAGAAGACTCGGTGCAGCTCAGAAGAGCCCATCATTGCACTTTGTACATTCCGAAGAAGACTCGGTGCAGCTCAGGAGAGCCCATCATTGCACTTTATAAAGTCCGAAGAAGACTCGGTGCAGCTCAGAAGAACCCATCATTGCACTTTGTACAGTCCGAAGAAGACTCGGTGCAGCTCAGAAGAGCCCATCATTGCACTTTGTACAGTCCGAAGAAGACTCGGTGCAGCTCAGGAGAGCCCATCATTGCACTTTGTACAGTCCGAAGAAGACTCGGTGCAGCTCAGAAGAGCCCATCATTGCACTTTGTACAGTCCGAAGAAGACTCAGTGCAGCTCAGGAGAGCCCATCATTGCACTTTGTACAGTCCGAAGAAGACTCAGAAGAGCCCATCATTGCACTTTGTACAGTCCGAAGAAGACTCGGTGCAGCTCAGGAGATCCCATCATTGCACTTTTTACAGTCCAAAGAAGACTCGGTGCAGTTCAGGAGAGCCAATTATTGGACTTTGTACAGTCCGAAGAAGACTTGGTGTAGCTCAGAAGAGCAAACCTCGCATTTTGTAAGTCCAGAACCGACTCGACGCATTGCCACTTCCCCGACGAAAAGGTAAGGACTGCCTCAGGTATGCGTCTCTTTCCTTTCTTCTCTGAATTTTGGCTCATTTAGGCACTAGTGCGCTAGTTTCCCCAAAATTGGGGGCAACTGTAGACACCGGGTCTTGAGGCAGTCCAGATCAGAGTTACCCGATGAAGAGATTAATGTCGATTTTCGGATAAGGGGATGAAATTCGGAGGTTTTCATCTTTCGGTTTCGCGAGGATTAAAATCTTTTTTCTATGGCATGGAGTTTTGAAAGAATTAGATAAATTTTGGGTAAAATTGGGAGTTTTGCTCCACAGACGGGATGCCCGTCTGTGTAGGGACGCCCGTCCCCACTTAGGGTGATCCCCGTCTCTAGGCGTAGTGGGGACGGACATGTGGCGATGTAGGGACGCCCGTCCCTAGTTAGTTTTCCGCATATGCCCTTAGTAGGGACGGCCGTCGGTAGATGGAGGGAAGCCCGTCGGTACGGTAACTGACCGGATCACACCAGATTGGATAAAATCTGATCAGTTTTCTTTCAAATGAAGGATAGGATTTATCTAAGATTTGAATTTTAAGATCCTTTTAAAATTCAAACTTTAGATGGAGGCTTATCTTAATTATCCCCTAAAATCCTATAAATAGAGGATCAAATTTCAATTTTGGGGTTAGAAAATTGAGTTAGAAAATTTGGAGAGAAAATTTGGGGAGAAAATTTGGGAATTTTGGTGAGAAAAGAGGGAAATTTTAGAGCAATTTATTTTGAAAATAAAAGCTATCAAATATTTTTGGGAAATTGGTTTTAGAAAAGTTTCTGTGAGCAATTTACTCAAAAGTTTATAAAATTTCTGCTTTATTTGCAGAATTTTATTTTGATAAATTTTTTCCAATTAATTGATTTCTTCCAATTTTTCTTGCGAATTAAGTCAATTTGAGGTAACGAAATTCATTCGTCTCCATCAATATAACTAATTCGAACACTCGATTACTATCAAATTTTCAAGAAAAGAATAACATAAATTTTCTTTCTTTGATCTAATTCTTACTCGATCTTTGCGAAGCATACAGGGACGAAATCATCCGACAATCACCCTAAAAGGTAAAGTCCGAGGGTAAACATTCTGGACTAACATTTGCGTAATTTAATTTGATTCACATTGATTTTTTACGTATTTTATTATTCTTTTACAAAAGAGCTAAAAGGTCTTTTTTTACCTGTTTTCCCTTACTAGGGACGGCCTATGGCACGGTACAGGAGGCCGTCCCTAGGCAGGCTTTCACGTTTTTAATTCATAAAATTCTATCTTTTAACCTATTTCTGTTAGGGTTCTCTCGTTCTTTTATTTTTATTTTTATTTTATTCACGTTTTTTTTTATGCTAACATGTTTATCCTTGTGAGTTATTTTCTGACCATTTGGAGTTGGAGTTATGAAAGATGGTGATTACGCCAGTTCGAGGACTTTTATTCGGGTTCCTTCTTTACCTTTACCTTTTATTCATGTTATTATGAAAATGGTTTTAATATCGTTGAAGTAAAAAAGACAAAAAGCTTTCTATTAATTAACCTGGCATTTTCTCTAAATAAAAAATGGGACCAATGTCCTAGTTTTTCGTACTCAAATAAATCATCACATCAATAACTATTTCATAATAAATATGCATACGAGGATCATTGTCCTCATCATCAATGAATACCCCGATTTATGATTGATTTGCATTTCATTTATAAATGGGAGTTGTATTCCGCTCCTAGTGTTATTGTAATATTTTTGAATGTTTTATTTTGGGATTTATCTTCCATTTACCGCTTTTGATATGAATGATTGCGCTTTTAATTTAAATTGCATCGTGTGGAAAGTCGATGAAACAATAAACTCAAAACTCAATTATAATATTGATCAAGGTATAAATAAATGAGAAGTCTCGAACTCACTCTGGTCTTTGGGGCTCAATGAGGCGAGAGGTCTAGGAGTTCAAAGAAACCTCTTCAGTCCCACCAAAAGGCTTAAATACACAATCCTAGGCTCCAGAGGGGTAGAGGATGAGGCCTCCAAGATCCCTCTGGCTAGCCCAAGATGGATATGTATGCGCCGTCTTAGGCTCGATGAGGCTAGACGACCCTTCCCAATGTTCTATTGGGTGGCGACTCTAAGAAACCTCTTTGTTGCCCAGAATAGAAGCAGCTTGTAAATACCTTACAAGTTTTATGAACCTCTCCTGATCACCCTAAAGCGGGCTTTCGGGAGGCCGTGAGGTTCGGCGCGCGTCACACACTGGATGAAAGATTGAGCTGTGACATAAGGCGTCTGAAATGTTGAACTTCTTCAGAGGAGAGACTTTCGACTGGGTCTGTCTCCTTAGATGATTCAGCTGCTTCTAACATATTTGCTTTAGCCCTAGTTAGATTGGCTCTTTTTCCCCCCACGACCTCTAGTAGGTCTCCCGTGTAACTTCCAGCAAGTTTCTTTTGTATGCCTTGGTTTTTGATAGTATTCACAGTGCACACGATTTTGATTAGAAGAAACTCCCTTCGACTGCTCTTGAGTGAAATGGACCGTTAAACCCGACTTTTCAGCTGGTGCAGTGTATAGCATGGCACCTCTTCTGGTCTCTTCCTGTTGAATATAAGAGTGTGCCTCTTCAAGAGATGGAAAGGGTGATCTACCAATGACTTGAACTCTTAATTGATCAAATTCAGAATTCAAACCAGCCAAAAAATTATACACTCGCTCTTTTTCAATCATATTTTGGATTAATATAGCATCATCAGTACACTTGGCTTGAAAATTCTAATAATAATCCAATTCCTGCCATAAACTGCTCAATTCAGAAAAATAATCCACAACAGTCAGCTCACCTTGTTTTGTGTCATGAATTTTGTTCCTAAATTCAAAAATTCGAGCATCATTTCCCATACGAGAATAAGTAGTTTTTGCAGCTTTCCATATCCTCTTTGCAGTGTCGAGTAGTAAATACTGTCTGAAAATTTTAGGGTGCATAGAATTTAGAAGCCAAGACATAACCAAAGAGTTATCAGAGTCCCATTGGCTAAAAGTAGGGTCAGTAACAGGTGGTGATTTTTTATCTCCATTAATATACCCTTGTAATCTTCTAGCCTTAATAGATGATAAACATGATCTAAACCAGGCTAAATAAGTATTATTTCCATCTAATTTAATTGGGCTAATTTGACCGTCATTAGCCGTATAAAATTTCTCAACTTGCTTAATTTCAACTTCTGACATAATGGAAGATTAAAAATAATTATGAATAGTGGAGCAGTAGAGGATAGAACCTGGTCCAAGAGGTTAAAAAATAGCCTTAAAGAAAAAATCCAAAGGCCCGTTCCAGTCTAGCAAAGGGCAGATAGGAGAGCACCACATAATCTGTCCAAGAGTCCAAAAATCAGAATGACTTCAAAAACTGACGGAGAAGATCTGGTCGGAGTTGGAAAGAGCTGTCGATCAGTATGGGCAAAGTTCGGTGACAACAAAGAATGGAGAGAAGGAGGAGTGGAAGCATAGAGTAGGTTTATCTCCAAGAGACCCAAAAAGTGACTTCTGATCTGACCGGTGAGGTGCTGGTCACAGTCGCAGGAGGCCGACGACTTGATCGGAGCAAAATATGGCGACGCAAGGTGGCTGGAGGACGGTTCACGTGCTTCACGCGCTGGTGAGTGAACAGTGAGCAGATTTGGATAATCGGCACGTGTACTCACACGCGGAGTCTGACGGCGCCGAAAATCAGTTTACCAGCCGATCTTAACCTGAAGCTTCCTCCAGTGGGTGCGGTGTCGTCGGCAGAGGAACGAAACAGTGTCCGTTTTTACAGCTGCTAAGAAATGTAAAACCAAAGTGCTTCAGTGGCACGTGTACCCACATGCGTGGTCAGAAGGCGCCGAAAATTTGGACACTGGCCGAAAATTGCCTGAGTTTCCTTTCGGTGGGACGGTGTCGTTTAGGGAGGGAGATAACTCACCTCTTGAATTTTGTCAAAGGTCCAGTATACTGGAATTCTGAAAGAACACTTACTGCAGGGAGATAACTCAACCTTCAATGGTAGTAAGGCTCTGATACCATGAAGAAATTCAAAGTAGGATTTCTTATCTTTGCATTAACACATTACAAGTAATTATACAAGATTTAGACCAGTAAAGTCAGAAATTAGCAGCTCCTAAATTATCTCCTAAATCTGCTCCTACAGCTAAAATCTACCATTGTCAACATTACAGCTAATGTACACAACCAACTAACAATATTCAACACAGCTGACTAGCAATATTCAACATTGTCTTTTGAAAAAATCTTTATATGGTTTGAAGCAAAGTCCCCGTGCTTGGTTTGGCAAGTTTAGTATGGCAGTTCAAGAATTTGGACTGAATAAAAGCAAGTGTGATCACTCAGTCTTCTACAGACAATCATCAACAGGTATCATCCTTCTTATTGTTTATGTTGATGATATTATTATTATTGGAGCCGACGATACAGGTATTGCATCTCTTAAGTCATTTCTACATGCCAAGTTTTATACAAAAAACTTGGGCGAACTGAAATATTTCTTGGGAATAGAAGTGATGAGAAGCAAGAAAGGAATTTTCTTATCTCAAAGGAAGTACGTTTTGGATCTACTTAAGGAAACTGGAAAGATAGGAACCAAGCCATACAGCATGACGATGGATGCTAATGCACGTTTTACAAAAGATGATGGGGACCTCTTTGATGATCCAGAGATGTACAGGAGGTTAGTTGGAAAACTAAATTACCTCACAGTGACTCGTCCAAATATTTCTTTTGTATTCAGTATTGTTAGTTTATGTCTGCTCCTACAGTCAAACATTGGGCAGCTCTGGAACAAATATTGCGCTACTTGAAAGGAGCTCCAGGACGTGGCATATTGTATAGCGATCATAGGCACACTCATATTGAATGTTTTGTAGATGCTGATTGGGCTGGATTTAAAATTGATAGAAGGTCTACTACTGGCTATTGTGTCTTTGTTGGTGGAAATTTGGTGTCATGGCAAAGCAAGAAGCAGGGGGTTGTATCTCGGTCCAGTGCAAAATCCGAGTATAGAGCCATGGCACAATCCACATGTGAAATAGTGTGGATCCAACATCTCTTGGCTGAAATTGGGTTGAAGTATTCGTCACCTGCAAAATTCTGGTGTGATAATCAAGCTGCTATTCATATTGCCTCGAATCCAGTATATCATGAAAAAATCAAGCACATCGAGTCAATCGAGTTTCTTTTAAATTCAGGTCACTATTTTCGAGCAGATTCAGGTCGGATTTTTGGATTAAGTCAAAAATTGCTAGCTCTAATTAAAGTTTTTAAAATATATGATTTATTGTACGTTATATTGCTATGTTGGTTTAAATATGAGAAAAGAAAATGTTAACTATAAAATTAGATCTAAATTATAGGATAGTTTTCAATTTCAAGTCTAATAAAAAAAATCTTGCAATGTTAGTCCCAAACTTCAAAAGTACTTTCAATTTAGAAATTCAATTGTTTTAATTTTTTTTTTTTTTGTCAATTTCTATCTAGTGATTAGTATTATCTAATATTAATAATGATTTTTGTGGTTATAATTAATGAATGTTTATTATTATTAATTAAAATATATTAAATTAAAATAATTTTTTTTTTTTGAATTCTTAGTTAGTTATTAATATAATTGAAAACTATAATAAATTTTTATTAATAGTTAAATTGAGACATTTTCCTTTAAATTTTTAACTTTAATGTAAATATATAGTATCATGAAATAGAAATAGAATTTTTTATAAATCTTTCTTAATATGATATTTTTGTAGTGTGCCACTAATAATTAATGAATGTTGCTAATGAATATTAAAAATAATTAAATTAAAAATAAATAAAAATAATAATATTTTTAAAACTTGGTAAACAATTAAAAAAATATTTTAGTCATCTATGGATAAAATTACATGTTCTTTAAAATAATTTTTACTAAGAAAATAGTTAAATAAAAAAAATATAATTAAAAATTTTGACATTTTATTATTATTTAATTTAAACTAAAAATTTTTTGTCAAAAAAAATTAACTTAAAAAATTCTACAAAATTATCATTGTTCTGTCAATTAGGAGTGTTCAAAAAAATCGATGGACTTGGTTAACCGATAAATCGAGCTGAAATCGATCCAAAAAATAGGTTAATCGAACCGATTTTTATAGTTAATGGTTAGTAGTTTAGTTGAATTTTAGGTTTCGATTTTTGATCCAAAATAACCGCCAGTTTCGGTTAACTGACCGGTTATATATATATATATATATAAAGTTAAAAAAGTGAAAATGAAACCCTAAATTAAATCCCTCTTATCGTTGCCCTGCCTCTCCTTCTCTATCTTGAAATCGCCTCTTGCTCCCTGTTGAAATTGGCAGCCATTCATCATCCCCCTTATTGCCCGTCACCAGCCGTCTATCACCAGCCATTCTTCCTCTGCATATCTCTGATTTGGGTAAATCTTCTTGTGTTCCTTCTGCCTTGTTAAAATCATTGTTTTGTGTTTTATGAGCAGTATTTTTTGTACTCCTTTATTTCTTTCTTTCTTTGCATCTGTCTTTACTTCTTTATGAGCAATATATTTTTTACTTCTTTATGAGCAGTGTTCTTTCTGCCTTGTTAAAATAATTGTTTTGCATCTCTCTGATCTATCGGCCAACTCTAAGGAATGTTGTTGGAAATTAGATTTAGGTTCAGGCCCTTAGTTTCCTTTTATAGAATTAAATGGAGTCTTTTTCTTCACATTTAGGTTCAGGCCCTTAGTCTTTTTTTTTTCCATAAATTCGATTTAGTTGAAAAGTCAGAAACCATAATAGTACTTAAAAATCACATTATCAAAGCTCTAATTTACACGTTAGACGTCTTTGATACATTATCAGTATTATTTGGATTTGACTTTGGCAATCCTTGACTGGATACAATGGTTTTGGTCACTACTACTATAAATGAACATGTTTTGTAGATAATGTAGGTTAAAGTTGTAATGTGCTATTAGTAAGAAATGGTGATTCTTTGGTGCTTATAACTTTATATTTTTGCATTGTTTAGAAGCTATGGACAATTTGTCAAGTATTGTTGAAAATACCACAACCAACAATGAAAGTGCCCCCCAACAATACGAGTAGCAAGAACATGTAACAAAAGAAGAGAGTACTCAACAAGTAGAAGGACAGACTGTAACTCAAGTTGAGAAGCAAGCAAGACCACCACTTCCAAAATCAAAGAAGAGTGGTAAGCAAAAATCATGAGTTTGGGATCATTTTGATAAAATTGCAACTACCAACAGTAGTGATCAAAGGGCTAATTGCAAATATTGTAAGAAATCACTTGCATGTCCATCAAGTAGTGGCACAAGTTGTTTGAGTAACCACTTGAGTCGATGTAAAAGCTATCCTCCAAATGTAGAAAACATAAGCATGAGAAATTGCTAGGGATTGCTATGATCTCTATAAACATGAGAAATTGAATTTGAAGACATTGTCTTCTAGAATTTTCCTTACAACTGATGCATGGACTTCTATCTAGAATTTGAGTTATATGTGTATCACATGTCATTTTATTGATGAGGATTGGACTTTGCATAAAAAGATTATTTCATTTTGTCCAATTTCTAGTCATTCTGGTGATGTTATGGGTCAATCAATTGAAAAGTGTTTACTTGATTGGGGTAGCCG
This sequence comes from Excoecaria cochinchinensis, assembly GCA_947683425.1. Lineage (NCBI taxonomy): Eukaryota > Viridiplantae > Streptophyta > Magnoliopsida > Malpighiales > Euphorbiaceae > Excoecaria > Excoecaria cochinchinensis. Next base: position 468,611 of record CANTUQ010000061.1, read on the forward strand.
TAGAGTTTTTACTGTAACAGTTGATAATGCTACCTCAAATGACTTGGGTATTCAGTACTTAAAAAGAAGGCTAAATAGTTGGGGGGATAGTGTTTTGGATGGTGAATACTTGCATATGAGATGTGTTGCGCATATTTTGAGCCTTATTATGAAAGAAGGTTTAAAAGAAATTAATAATTCAATTGAGAAAATTCAAAATGCAGTGAAGTATGTCCGCTCCTCTCCTTCTAGGTTGAGTAAGTTTAAAGATTGTGCTAAAAAAGAGTAGTTAGATATTTCGAGTCTTGTATGCCTAGATGTGGAAATTAGGTATAACTCAACTTACTTGATATTAAAGTCTGCAATTAAGTTTGAAAAGGCTTTTAACTTGCTTGAACTTACCGATAAAAAAGTATGTGAGTGATCTTTTGAGTAAATGCGGATTACCAGATAGGAGTGATTGGAAATATGCAAAAAGTTTACTTCCTTTTCTTGAAGTGTTTTATGAAACTACTGTGAGTTTGTCTGGTTCACTTTATGTCACTGGAAATAAATACATGAGATAGATTTATGGTATTAGCTTGTTGATTTCTTCATGGTGCGAAAGTGATCATTTGGGTTTGAGGGGAATGGCTGTTAAGATGAAGAACAAATTTGATAAGTATTGGGCAAATGTTGATAATATGAATATTATGTTGTTTGTTGCTGTGGTGCTTGATCCTCATTATAAATTGGAATATGTTTATGTCATTATTGATCATTGTTATGGTTCTGAACTTGTTGAAAAGCTAAAAGCCAAATTGAGAAGAGTTTTATCTGCTATGTATGATTCTTATGGTGCATCAATAATGCCATCCATTCAAGTAGAAGCAACTGAAACTGTTGAGGTTAAGAAAAATGAGGGTAAGACTAGAGCTATTGCTGATATAATTCGAGCAGTTTTGAAGAAACAAAAGATATCTCAATGTAGTATGGATGTAAAAACTGAGTTTAATAGGTACTCCAATGAGATGCTTGGGGAAGATAAAGAAAATTTTGATATATTGAATTGGTGGAAGGTTAATTCATCAAAGTATCAAATACTTTCTGCAATGGCTCGAGATGTATTGGTAATGCCTATATCAACTGCTACTTCAAAATTTGCTTTTAGCGCAGGAGGTTGTGTTCTTGACTTTTTTCGGTCTAGTTTAAATTCGAGAATTGTGGAAGCGCTCATTTGTGGACAAGATTGGTTTATATCAAGTAGTAAATCAATTTTTATTGAACAAATTCTAGAAGAAATTGAAAGTTTGGAGATAGGTATTATTCTTCTTTATTTTGATTTTTCTATTTACATTTTTACTTATAGTTTATACACTAAGGTTCCGTTCGGGGACGTTTTATTTTCAAAGTTTTCATTTTTTTTTTAAAAAAAAAATCCAAAAACGCGTTTGGTAAAGAATACAAGATTTCGGTTTTTGTAAAACTTTCAAGAAGTGTTTTCCTAAACAAAAACGGAACACAAAAATCTACAAAAGATGGATTTCTATCTCTCAGGTCTGTTATTAATTTGGAGCATCAACCACTTCTTCAAAAATATAACATCCTTCTTCATCCCTCAAGCGACCGCCGCCGGTGATACCATCAGTTTCCATTATTCAATCACCGTCGATTTTCATTGGCTCAGGTAAAGTATTTTTTTCTGGATTATGATTTCCCTCCAAACTGCTCTAGACCTCTGTGTTTCTTGGTAATATGTTGCTTATTTGCTTTACTTTTACCCATTACTATTCAATCACCGTTGATTTCCATTGACTCAGGTGAAGTAGTTTATTTCTTTTTTTTTTCTTGGATTATGCTTTTTGATGTTGCAATGTTTCTGTTTCTTGCAATCTGTTGCTATTTTTTCTGGATTATGCTTTTCACTGTTATAATGTCTCTGTTTCTTGCAATCTCTTGCTTCTTTGCTTTTTTTCCTACCCATTGCTATTGATATGCAACTCAGAATATGAATTCTGTAGTTTTTGCCTTTTGTGGTTTAGAAACGAATATAGGTTGAGTTTGTTTCTCTGTAAGAGTCTGTAATCTATCATTGTCTGACCTGGCATCAGTACACAAAGAATAATCAAAACCAAGTCAACAAAACGAGATGCGTTGATTCATCGGGGGCCTAAGGTGTAGAGAAGTATAGGGCCTAAGGGAGTGATTTGTAATGGCATAATCTTAATCCTGTTCCAAGCAAGGTTTTTTTTTCCTAGTTTTGAATATGCACTTTTTTATTGCTGCTTTTAGTTAAGAAAACAAAACAAGAAATTGAGCCCTCCTAATTTGGGTTAAGATCAAAATAAATACTTATCTTATATATATATATATAGCTCAAAGATTTTGCGGGAAATTGTTGTCAAGAGGTAAGATAAAGTGGCATAATAATGTTTTATCGGGACTTAAGCCCATTCTTTTGTTTATATACACTCAAGAGAGTTAAACGAGTATTTGGGACATGGATATTAATGCAAGTGGGTAGGATTTGATTAAGGAAGCTGATCAGATTCAAGCTGTTTTGCAGTTGAGTTATGTTACAAGTGGATTTTATTATACTAGAATACAAATAATCAAGGTGGAACAAACTTTTGATTAAGGAACAAATAATCTAGGTGGAAGTGTGGAAATGGTAGATGTTTTAGTGTTTAAGATAGATTTGTTGCAGACTTCCAAGGTTCTTCACTTGATGAACTTCATGGGTGTATTTTGATGACTAATCATATAGTATGACATAATCCATGTTTGGAATATATTGCCCATATGACAATTGTCAGATCATTCTTGTCATTGGTCAATGAGCATCACTCTGCATAGTTAATCATAGAAAATGCCCATACTGGGAACTGGCATTGAAGGTGAAGAACTCTGATGAAGTGTGTATGACCCTATAGTTTGACAGAATAATTCTTCTCTACCCGCTTCTTGCTTAAAATGTTACCGCTCTTTTAGCTTAAAGTGCTATTCAATATTAACAGGAATGATACTCTGTTTATTAGACAACAAAGAAAAAATAAGGATGTGTTTGGCATTAGAATTGCCAAAGTTGCTGTAAATATAAGAGAGAAAGAGAGAGAAAGATTTCTTTTATATGGTAATGATATCAGTTGGACTCATGATTGCCAATGGAAGCAACCCAATATTGACCCATGAGCAAGAAAAATTAGAACAATAAAATAAAATCAAATAAAAGTAAAAGAGAAGGTTTTATAAGCTTTTAAATTCTAATTATGTTCTGCTTCCAAACATTTTATAGTGAAATTCTCGAAACTATTTTATAACTAAAAAGAATTTAATGTTTATTTGTTTGTTTATTACTGTATATTAATAATGTGGGTCATGAGCCATATATAAATTTTAAACTTAGTTATAAAAGACATTATTCTTAATAGGTAGGGAATTGGATAGGCAATTATGAAAGTCAAATATCTATGAAAAGGTTTTATTGGTAGGTTGGCCTACCTAATTTCTTATTTTTATTATTTTAAGCATGATGAAATATTTATTAAGTCAATATTCAATTAGTTTTCTAAACTAAATAGTTTTATTTATTTATTTTTATTTAATTTTAATATATCTTAAGTACTTTTTTTTAATATTTTTATGCATGAATACCTTTAGTCTCCACATATATGCATGGACATTGCACTGTTCTTTACTAGATGATATATCCTCTAAAAATGTTGTTAGTTAATTTTTTTTTTGTGATAATGATATTAACTTTATCTTATTTAGATGAAAAATTTAGATCAAGGGTTGAATATAAATGGTGATAATGTTATTGAGGTTGAACATGATGGAGCAATTTGGTCTCCACAAATTGAAGATTATTTTATAGCATTAATGGTTGAGGAAGTAAATAATGAAAATCGAAAAACAACTACTCTAACTAAAAGTGCATGGGCACGAATTAGAGATCTTATGAAAACGAAGACCAAACGAGAGTATAGTCCAATTCAATTCAAGAATAAGTTTAATAGTCTCAGAAGCCGATGGAAGCATTTCAATAATTTATTGAAAGAGACAGGAATCGGATACAATTCAATGACTGGTCAAGTTATTGCAAGTGACGATGTGTGGCAAAAGTTATACAAGGTATATTTATATATTAATGAATTTGTTTATTAATTATTATAAGTAGTGTATAATTAGTATTAAGATCCATTTTTAGAATAACATATATGTATATTTTTTATCAATAGGTGAATAAGATGGCAAGGAAATTTAGAAAAGAAGGTTGTAAGGAATACGAAAAGTTGTGTATTATTTATGGTGATACAACTGCTACAGGAGCTCATTCTCATCCTTCTACTAAAAGCCCTTCTGTTAGTGATAATGAACAAAATAATAAAGAATTTGATAGTTCTGATGAAGAGGGTGAAGATACAAATAAAAACAAAAGGTTAAAGAAAACAAGTGATGAAAGATCTAATAGTAAAAAGAAAAGAGAACTATTTCAAAATGCAATGGCTCAAGCATTGATCAGCATTGGTGAAAGTTCAAAGAAAAAATTAGAATTTTTTGAGAAGAATATGAGTTCGGGAACAGCATTCACCTCAGTTGGTAATTCAGGAAATAATTTTGGAACACAATCGAGCAGTGATAAAGAGTCAATTTTTAAATGTCTTGAAGAATTGCAAAACCTTGACGGAATAGATGGATTGTCTTTTGCAAAAGCCGTTAAACTTATCCATGATGATTCACTATGGAGGGAGATGTTTTTGGCCATGTCCGAGGAAAGAAAGAAAGATTGGGTTTTGAATATCCAAATTTGATTTCTCATTATTAATTTTTTTGCATTTTTTTCTTATTATCTATTGCATTATCAAACTTTTTATTTTATATTTGGATTTGTTTAATTGACCTATGAGATTTGGTTATTATTAGAATTGGTTGAAATATATTTCTTTTATTTTGTTATTGATAGATATTATTTTAAATAATTTTTTGGAATAATTATTTTTATTTTGACAGGGATATGGATTTGGATGATATTTTTTTTGATTCTGATGAAGAAATCGAACAATTTTTGACGATTTATGTGAGCTATAAGTACAATTTTATGTGCAATGATAAACCTAGACCTCAGAGAATTTCAAAATTGACAGGTCATGAATGGATTGTTGAGATATTAAATGGTCATCCAATGACATGCTATGATTTATTTCGGATGGACAAAGATATTTTTATTTGTTTATGTGAAGAATTAAAAGGGAGAACAACATTGAAAAATTCCAAGTTCTTAACGGTGCAAGAACAAGTGGCAATTTTTCTTCTTATCATTTGTCAAAATGATCGACAGAGAATTGTAGCAGACCGCTTTCAACATTCAACAGACACAATTTCTAGACATTTTCGGAATGTTTTGTATGCTATTTGTTCAATAGCTAAACATGTGATTGTTCCTCCATCACTTGATGAAACACCTTCAGAGATCAAAAATAATCCTAAGTACTATCCATTTTTCAAGGTAATAGAAAATTTTCAATCTTTTTTTTTATATATATAATTATAGTCAATATTGCTTATTAACTATTACATTTATAACAGAATTGTATTGGAGCTATAGATGGTACACACATTTCTGCACGAATTCCAGTCAGTCAACAAATTCCATATCGTGGGAAGAAAACAGTCCCTACACAAAATATTATGTGTGCTTGCTCATTTGATATGCGATTTACATTTGTCTTGACTGGGTGGGAAAGAACAGCAAATGATTCAAGAATTTTTTTAGAATGTATTTCTAATCCAGCAAATAAATTTCCTATGCCTACACGAGGTAAATATTATCTAGTTGATTCAGGATATACTAATATGCCTGGATTTCTTAGTCCATACCGTGGAGAACGCTATCATTTACGTGATTATAGAGAGGGATCAAATCCACAAGGTCCAGAAGAATTATTTAATTATATGCATTCTTCGTTACGCAATGTCATAGAACGTTGTTTTGGAGTTTTGAAGGCACGATTTCCCATCCTTAGAGATATGCCTCCATATGACATAAAGCGGCAAAAATATATACCTCTTGCATGTTGTGCGATTCATAACTTTATTAGAATGCAAGGAAGTATGGACTCTTTATTTATAGAATATGCAAATGAAAATATTGTGGTTGGAGATAATCAACAAAATAGTGAAGCCAACACTTCAGAGCATCGAGAAACTGTTGATATAAATACAAGTCAACTTCGTCAAATGAACAATATTCGAGATGGAATAGCTCAGAGATTGTGGTTGAATTATAATAATTGACATTTATATTGTTATTTTTTTCTTAAAGAATTATTTATTTTTCTTGTTATTATGAATTTTATTAAATGTTTATTATTCAATATTAATAATTAGATAATATTTATATATACATAATATCTATTAATGAATATTAGAAATATTATAAAAATTATGCTGACATTTTTAAATTTACAAAATAGTTTTTAAAAAATAAAAAACAAAAACTAAAAACAATTTCTAGATTTTAAAAAACTAAAAACTAAAAACATAAAACTTTACCGAACAGACCCTAATCAATTTGTAATATGTTTTTTGTTTGTTTTTTTCTTTAAATTGCAGAGTCAACTTGTGATGTAGCTGATCATAATGTGATTCAAGTTGATGACTAGATCAAAGATATTTCAGCTTTATGTGAAATTTTTTTGTTTAACTAGTTGGATCATTATATTTTCGGTTTGTAATTTTAATTTTTAAATATTTTGAACATGTTTAGTTTATAATTGTACTTTGAATATTATATTTAATTTCTATATTGAATTATATTTGTTTTCTAATTATATTTTTAAAGTAACTTGAATATTTAATTTTTTTATGAATGTATTTTATTGTTGTAATGGTTAATCAAAAAATATTAGTTAATCAGTTCGAAAATTCGAAACCGATAGACTGATTAACCGATATTAATGGACTGGTTAACGGTTAGTGTTTTTAAAAAATCGAATTTAATAGACTGATTTTTTTAGAGGTCATGGACCGGTTAACCGGTCCATGAACACCCCTACTGTCAATAATTCATTCTCGTTATTATATACTTCATATTTTATTATGTACCTGCATCATTCAATATATTCTAAAAATAATTTTTATTTTTGTCTTTAATTTAATTTATTTGGTTGCATAAGAATTATTTTCAAAAATAAAAATTATTTAATTTTATTCAAATATGACTAAACTAAAAACACTTATATGGTCATAATTTTTCAATTTAATTTTTAATTAACCTAAATTATTATTTAAATTTTAATTTAATTTATTTTAGGTAATTATTATAAACACTCATTAATTATAACAATAAAAAATTATTATTGATTTTAAATAACATTAATTACTAGATAAAAGCAGAAAAAATTAAAATTTTATAAAAAAATTGAACTTCCGTTTGTTTTAATGGAAAAACTAACATAATTTATAAATTGAAAGGACATTTGAAATTCAGGACTGATATTGTAAATTTTTTATTAGGTCTAAAATTAAAAAGCACCTTATATTTTAGTTTTGATTTTATAATTAATTCCAAAAAAAAAATAGATTTGGGGCCTAAATCCCCTATTAGAAGAAAAAAAAAAATCATAGTAACTATTTTTATGAATTGATCAGTAAAAGTGCCTCGTACATGGGAGAAAAAAGATTCGAAATTTTGGTAAGTTGTTGGAATCATTTTTTCGTTTAACCGATTCAATGCATTTAATTTCGATTTTTATTTTTAACATTTTGAGTACCGATTAACTAATTAATATTTTTATTTTTAGACTCCAATTTTTTTTTTATATATCACTAAAATTTAAATAAAGTAATACTTAGTATAGTTAAATAATTTAACTTAAATTATATTTTTATTTTTAAACCCTTAAAATTTTTCTTTTTATTTCCCTCAATTTTATATAATACATTAAATTAGTATATTTAAATTATATAATTCTCCATAATTATATAGAGTAATACTTATTCGAAATAACCTATATATATGTGTGTGTGCGCGCGTACCTATATCGTCCTTGATAACATTTAGTTACATTTTCTTATATTTTAAAGTTTGTTTTAACATTTAATTTTGTCAAGAATTTTTTCTTTGATCTAGAATTAAGCATGTTAATTACTAACAAATATCGAATCCACTTTATAATATTAACTATTGTTTTGTTGAAATAATTAACTATAAAAAGTGTAGAATGATAAAGTGAAACATGAATGTTAACTAGTATTATGTTTGTTTTGTAATTTTTATTTTGAATGCTATTGAAATAGTGGTCAGCTAGTCCATTAGCCAGCCCATTAACAAATCCATTAATTTTATTAGCCAGTCCATTAATTTCGGTTAACTGTTATATCGATTTCAGTTTTTAAACAATTTTTTCGGATCGATTTATTGGTTAACCATTAAAAAATTTAAACATATAAATTTAATCAATTATACAATTTGTAATGTTATTTGTAATAGTTAAAAATGCTTAAAAATGAAAAATACAAATCAAATATAATATCCATTAAAAGAATTAAAAGAAAAATAAAATTTTCATAATTAACTATAATAATTGAATATATTCAATATGAAATTAATAATAGCGTGCTAACTATATACATATTATGAATAATTAATTATAATAAAAAGATAATTTCAATGTTTATTTATCTAAAAATATGTACTATAATAATATTTTAAAAAATCATATATCATAATATTTATATACAAAAATATTAAAAACTTTAAGTGTAAAAATTAAAATATAGTATATAAAATATATATAAATCGGTTAATCGTTAGTCAACAATTAACTGCCGATTTTTAAAAGTAAAAACTATAACCCTAAATTTTTGATTTGGTCAAACTAAAATTAATTCAGTTTCGAATCCATTTTTCTGTTAACCAAAATTTTGATTTTTTTCACTCACCTCTACCGTTGAACATTTGAAATGAAATTGAACTTTTGTCTAATTTTTAGAGGTGGCAAATGGGTGGGTTGAGAGGGTTTGAGTTGGGTCATAAATGGGTCAATATTCAAATGGGTTGCGTGGGTTTGGATCGACCCATTTGATATTTTTTTAATGAAAAATAATTATCAATATAATAACGTGATACTAAAAAAATTATTATAAAAATATTGGCAAAAATGGGTCAGTAGACATACTATTCATTTGGTAAAAAGTTTGGCAGTATAACGGTTATATATATAACATACCCTTCCTGCAATTCAAACAATCCACAGTCACACATAGGGACAAAACAACACAATAATTCATAAACTAAGTTGCAATTTTTTCATTTTTAAGCTAATTATGTAATCTTAAATTATTTCACTCACTTTCTAAACTCAATTTCTCCCAAAATTAATTTTATAATTCTTAAAATATATAAATTAGTCTATCTGCAAATTTTCAGCTCAAACAGAGTCCATTTCTCGATCTGATACATTTAAATCAGTCCGTTTCGATAATTTTCAGTATTACCAAAAAATTAATTTTTCGCTGTCGAAAATTTATAAATATTAATCTAAGTCTATATATACTATTAAAATAATTTTTAGAGGTCATTTGCTATTTTTAGAGATCTAGTCAAACCTTGGTCAAACCGAATAACCTTTAAAATGAGGCAGGCTTTTTTTTTTTTTTGACTTTTGAAGATTTATTTGACCTCATTTTTTCTCCAAATTTTACCCTCAGACTCCTTGTGACTAGTATTTTCCGATGTCAAATAAAATATTTTTTTACCTCCAGGTATAATTTTTGTCCTCAGTGCACTATTTACCGTTAAAAAATACTATTCACGACTAACCCGATAACTCGACCATTATAAATTTAACTAACAAAATACGCATACATATTACACAATAATAATACAACGGGACAGTTTAAACAAAAGATCTTGTTCATTAAGGCAAAAGTTTTTAATATTCAATAAATAATGAAAAAAAAAAGAAAAAATGGACAAACACCTATTGGGTCTAGAAATAATGACACAAATGGGTTTTATTTTATGTAGATAGATTTTGGATGGATTTAAATGGGTCAATTTTTTAGTTGGGTTGAGTTTCGATCAATTTTTCTTGGTGTGTTTGGGTGAATTGTTGAGTTTGCATTAATTTTGACGCCTCTAGTAATTTTTCTTCTTATAATTGTACATTAAAAATTTTAGTGATTAAATAAAAAATATTGATTATTCAAACTGCAAAAATTAAAATCGATAGACTTGTTAACCAAATTTAATGAACTTTTAAAAATTGATATTAATAAATTAATTAAAAAAATTGCTACTTGATCGATTAACTGCTCACCACTCCTTTAGTTTAGCAATCCAAGCTAACCCTGTAGACATCCGGATAAGAACAAATAAACTCTGCATATTTACTAGTCTTATTTCTGTTTGATACACTAGCAAATCTCTGCAAAGATTTCTGACAACCCAATAACATAATTTCTAGAAAGAAGGCTTATATTAAAATTGGCAAAACAATAATTGTAAACTCCTGATTAAAAATGTGTATATAAAATAATTAAAATTCTAATTGTGATAAGTAGCATGAACGAAGTAGATTTTGGTATAAAATAATTGAGTGCTGCATGAATCATAAGCTTTTCCAATGAAAGAAGTTTGGACAATGACGTATTTGGTAAAACGGTCCCAAACCAAATCTCCATAGAAAAAAGAGATATGGATAACACATCTTTTACTACCCATCCCCCTCTAGTTGTCTTCTCCCATGCCATATATATAAAACCTTACTTCTATACACTTATCCACCCAAATTTCTTGGAGCTTGGAACTGCTAGAATGTCTTGTGGTGCATTTTCCAGAGGAGCTCACTCCATGTTTTCTAAGTAAGCGTTCCTTCTTCTTTTTCCAAAAAACAAATGTATATGTACTAATGAATTACAGGACTAAATTCTTAAACTGTCCAAGTAGTTTATTCTAAATCACCTTTTTTCTTAATTGAAATTCTTAAGTAGCCATGTTATTCCAGTCTTTCATCTCTGGTTTGATCATTACAGGCCAACCATTCGAAAAGTCTGCCAGAGGAAATGCTCTTCTTCGTCTTCTCCAGATTCATTACTAGAGAGATCGAAGGTTGACGCAGAGGAAGTGAAGAAGTGCAGGAGCAACTACGGAGATAATAATGAATGGATTCCAGATGAGAGAACTGGGATATTTTATCCTAAAGGCCAAGAGAAAGTGATGAAGGAATTCCTCAAACAGCTGCAAAGGATATTGGAGTTAATTTGTTCTCACTTGCACATAATGAGGATGCTTGTGTCTAATGGGATTTGACAACTTATATATACTTTAAAAAAGAGACACGTGCTTTCTTTACAATTCCACATAAACCTAATTAAATTCCGAATACCAAACATGTTATATATATAATAATAAATCTTCACATGTACTAAATGATACTACTTCTTAATGATTGATACTTGAAAGAAAGAAAGAAAATTGGTGTTACCCCAAACATGAACCAAACAAAGATAAAAGTGGAGTAAAGAAATTCATGTTGCACATTAATATTTACAGTTAAGGTTTTGCATTTAGCCAATTAGTGAAAGTATACATACTCAGAAAGTGCAGTGATCTTTCAAGACCTGCCTAGCGAGATCAACTGCTCCACTCTTTCTGTATATCAAGTGCAAATTGTAAGCTGCCTCTCTTCGAACATCACAATAACCTGGCTTCAGATTTTCGGGTACATCTGAGTTTTCATTCAAAAGTTTTGGGATAGGGTAATCTTTCTCACATGTTTCGAGAACCTTTTCATAATATGAAGCTGCAAGCGATACAAATCCAATGTGATGACAAGCACGGGCAAGATTATACAATGCCTCCTGCAACGCTACCTATACAACACAAACATAAGAGTTACATTAAATATAAAGAAATTTTAAATGTATATTTACTTTAGACATTCAGGTATTCAAACAAATACAGAGATGTCAATCAGAAACACTATTACTAATTTCCTTAAAGTGGACATATAAAATCCCAGTAACAAAAAGGGTAAAAATATGGATAAGCCATGTAAAGACCTCCAGCAAATATGAATTCTTATTCAAACAATAACTAGATGAGATGGATAGAGAAGTTGCACATTAGCCCCAGCGACGGAGACCCTAGCATAAAAGTCACAATCCTTTGACCGTTTTTGTTTCTTTCCTTCTAAGTCATACCTCTCCTCCCAACACTTATGCGCAATTCCCTTTTTTCTTCATGTTCATTTGCTAACTTTATTTACTAGAAATGAAACACAAGAGAAAAATATAAATAGCATGCACGCACATAAAAATAAAACAAACAAGTTAGTTTTTTCCCTAAAAAATCTAAGTTCTTCATAACTTGAAAATTTAAATCATATTACAAGGTGTGGTATCCTTCTACTGTATGAAATCCTGCAATTAACAAACAAGGATTGGACCAAAATCAGTTTTTTCCCTAAAACATCTAAGTTCTTCATAACTTGAACATTCAAATCATATTACAAGGTGTGATATCCTTCTACTATATGAAATCCTGCAATTAACAAACAAGAATTAGACCAAAATCATTACAGTTATAAAATTACATCTCAGTTATTCTATCTCCAAAATAAAAGGTAAGCTAGTTTGTAAATAATGACTTATTTACAGTTATCTAAATGCTCATTATTTACGAAGCTTCCTAAACTACTTATAGGAACATAATGACATATTTACTTCCTAATATAAATGCAGATATACATTCCAATTGTGCAAAAATAATTTATTTTGACTAATAGCAAATGGACAATCTCTTTAACCTCATGGACAAGGGAGAAAAAAATGTCTGATGCACACCCAGAGAATGCATTTCACAAGTTTAAGTAAATCCAAATGAGCATGATATCAAAAACATACCTTGCTATTTTCACCAATCCGTAAATTGTTATAAAGGAATGATAAGCCTTGTGCTATACATTGATGCTTATTTTGAAGTCTAAATCCAAGAGCTAAATTTATCAAGGCTGTTCCTGGATAAGAGAAAAATTTTAGCATGATTTAATTATAAAGCATTAAACATAACATAAAATTTGAATAACATGACAAAGGACGGGACAAAATCTTACCCACACACTGATTAATTAAAGGACTCTCAGGCAGTAGTTTATAAGCTGCCAGGTATTCTCTTGCAGCATCTTGGTAGTGGCTGCCCACTGTAAACTGATGCCCATATATGACAATAGGTGGAACACAGTCATCGTGTTTGGTTCGCATATAGCGTAGAAACTTTGCATGCTTTGAATAATTCTTTCCCAATCTACATTATCACGAGCAAATTTTTGAATAATAACAAATATAGGTACAAGTTCCAGAGCTTACAAAAACCAACATGCTCCCAAATATTGTTTAGAGTTTCCAGGATCCGAGTTAAAAGACCACGTCATTATCAATGTCAAAAGCCTAAAAATAAAACATGCTCAAAATAAGGGGAAGAAAAAGAAAAAAAAAATGCATAATGGAAAAAGCAACTTCTCTTTCCACCCAACCCACTGCTTTTAAAGGAAGTATCATTCCTTACATTCCAATATTCCCACTCATGCATCATGCCTTGCTATTACAAATTTAATTTCATTAATCACTTTCGACCATTTGATTTAAAATCAATAAATGTCTAGTTTTTGTAAAGAAACATAGAACTCACCCAAAGGCAGTAAGGATTTGAATAATTTTTTGAGGCAGCAAGGATTAAAAAAAAAAAAGATGCATAAGTTAATGCTAATGGGTACCGCATTCTTCATTTGCTCATCTTGTTTACATTGAGAACCAGTTTCGGTACCATAGAAGGGATGATGAGAATCTCTCACAAGATATGCAATGAGATAGAGGATATAAAGGTTTTTTGGTACATTTTCAGGTTCCTTTTCTCACAGCTATGGGCAAATCTTCATTCAGCAGCTTGGATTCTGTTGAATATTGTTAGTCAGCTGTGTTGAATATTGTTGGTTGTGTACATTAGCTGTTATGTTGACAATGGTAGATATTAGCTGTAGGAGCAGATTTAGGAGCTGCTATTTTCTGACTTTACTTGTCTAAATCTTGTATAAATACTTGTAATGTGTTAATGTAATGATAAGAAATCCTACTCTGAATTTCTTCATGGTATCAGAGCCTCTGCCATTTCTAAATGGTTGAGTTTACTCCCTGGCAGTAAGGTTCTTGATTTCCAGCACTCTTGTACTGGATTTTTTTTCTCTTCCGACAGTTTAAGAGGTTGAGTTATCTCTTTCTTAACGAAGCTGCCCACCTAGGAAGGAAGAAAAGCCTTTGTTCGGTCTTTGTCCGAAATCACGCCTGCGTCAGACTCCGGCAACACTGTTTACATCAGTAAGCTGAGTTCTTCATCAAGGTCACAATCTGTCCGTTTATTGTCATCACCACCCTCACCGGAAAGAAGCTCAGGCCGATTCCGGTCAGTGCACCAAATCACGGCGCCGTCCGACCTTGCGCGTCACCACACGCGCCGCTGAAGCACTTCGGTTTTGGCATTTCTTGGCATATCTGAAAACGGACACTGCTCCGTTCCTTTTCCGACGACACCGCACCTACCGGAGGAAGCGCCAGGCCAAGATCGGCCAGTACCCTGATTTCTGGCGCCGTCAGACTCCGCGCGTGAGTGGACGCGCCGAATACTCAAATCTGTGCACTATTCACTCGCCGGCGCGTGAAGCGCGTGAACTGTCCTCCGGCCACCGGTGGTCGCCGATTTTTGCTCCGATCAAGTCGCCGGCGCTTTCCGACTCTGACCAGCCCTTCTCCGGTCAGTTCTGAAACTGTCTCCTTCTTGAACCCCTTTGACCAGGTTCTGTTCACTGTTCATAGTGCATTTTTTTAATCTCCAATTATGTCAGAAGAAATTAAGCAGGTTGAGAAATTTTATACGGCTAATGATGGTCAAATTAGCCCAATTAAATTAAATGGAAGTAATACTTATTTAGCCTGGTCTAGATCATGTTTATTATCTATTAAGGCTAGAAGATTACAAGGGTATATTAATGGAGATAAAAAATCACCACCTGTTACTGACCCTACTTTTAGCCAATGGGATTCTGATAACTCTTTGGTTATGTCTTGGCTTCTAAATTCGATGCACCCTAAAATTTCCAGACAGTATTTACTACTTGACACTGCAGAGAAAATATGGAAAGCTGCAAAAACTACTTATTCTCGTATGGGAAATGATGCTCGGATTTTTGAACTTAGGAACAAAATTCATGACACAAAACAAGGTGAGCTGACTGTTGTGGATTATTTTTCTGAATTGAGTAGTTTATGGCAAGAATTGGATTATTATCAGAATTTTCAAGCCAAGTGTACTGATGATGCTATATTAATCCAAAATATGATTGAAAAAGAGCGACTGTATGATTTTTTGGCCGGGTTGAATTCTGAATTTGATCAATTAAGAGTTCAAGTCATTGGTAGATCACCATTTCCATCACTTGAAGAGGCACACTCTTATATTCAGCAGGAAGAGACCAGAAGAGGTGCCATGTTATACACTGCACCAGCTGAAAAGTCGGGTTTAACGGTCCATTTCACTCAAGAGCAGTCGAAGGGTGTTTCTTCTAATCAAGATCGTGTGCACTGTGAATACTGTGGGAAACCAAGGCATACAAAAGAAACTTGCTGGAAGTTACACGGGAGACCTACTAGAGGTCGTGGGGGAAAAAGAGCCAATCCAACTAGGGCTCAAGCAAATATGTTAGAAGCAGCTGAATCATCTAAAGAGACAGCCCCAGTCGAAAGTCTCTCCTCTGAAGAAGTTCAACATTTCAGACGCCTTATGTCACAGCTCAATCTTTCATCCAGTGCTACCTCGAATTCCGTCCAAACAGGTAACACACTTGCTCATCATAACTCTTGGATTATTGATTCTGGTGCGAATAGACATATAACAGGCACTTCTGAAGGCTTTCTTAACTACTCTCCCTGTGTAAAACGAGATAGTGTCAGGGTAGCTGATGGGTCATTTACTCCTATTTCTGGGACAGGTTCCATTGTCTGTACTCCAAATATTAAGTTGTCTTCTGTTCTTCACGTTCCTCAATTTCCTGTCAATCTTTTATCTGTCAGTGCTATCACTAAATCTCTGAACTGTAAAATTGAATTTTTTCCTGATTATTGTATCTTTCAGGATCTTCAAACAGGGAAGAGGATTGGTAGTGGCAGAGAGCATGATGGCTTATACATGATGGACCACTGTCAAAGCTTAGCCTTATTTGGAGGACATAAGGATGTCAATCAGGAAATAATACAATGGCATAGGAGATTAGGACATCCATCCTTTTTTGTTTTAGAAAAGTTATATCCCAGTTTATTTTCTAAAACTCGGTTTAAGTCTTTATCTTGTGATGCTTGTGAGTATGCTAAACATACAAAAAATTCTTATCCTTTGAGTGATAATAAAACCACTGTTCCTTTTATGCTTATTCATTCTGATGTTTGGGGACCCACACAGACACCTTCCTTGACTGGAAATCGATAGTTTGTTACCTTTATTGATTGTTGCACCAGAATGACTTGGGTGTATTTGATTAAAACAAAAAGTGAGGTTTTCTCCTGTTTTCAATCTTTTCATAAAATGATTCACACACAGTTTGATGCTAAAATAAAGGTTTTAAGGACTGATAATGGGACAGAATACATGGATAATAGATTTGGAACTTATTTAGAGTCTCAAGGGATCATTCATCAAACTAGTTGTCCTTATACCAGTGCTCAAAATGGAGTAGCTGAAAGGAAAAATAAGCATTTACTGGAAGTTGCTAGATCTCTTATGTTTACTATGAATGTTCCAAAGCCATATTGGGGGGATGCAATACTGGTAGCTGCCTATCTTATTAATAGAATGCCTCTCAAAGCTCTTAACTTTAGGACTCCTTTAGAGGTTTTAACTGGAAAAACTCAATATATTGTTCCACCAAAAATTTTTGGGTGTGTTTGCTTTGTCCATACTAGGAATGTTGGGAAATTAGATCCGAAAGCACTAAAATGTGTGTTCATTGGGTATTCTTCAACTCAAAAGGGATATAAGTGTTATCACTCCCCATCTAGGAAGTTCTATGTCAGTATGGATGTTACCTTTAGGGAGTCTGAACCTTATTTTAGCATTAATCAATTACCCCTTCAGGGGGAGAGTAGTGAAGAAGTGGTGATCAATGAACCTGTGGTGATAAATGAACCTGTGGTTGTTCAGGAGGATAACATTGTTGATGTTCAGGGGGAGCAGAATGTTGTTGGTCGTTTAGATAGACCTGATTTGTTGAGATACTCGAGGAAAAATAGATCTGAAGAAGCTATCATGCCTTCTACACTGCCAGAATCCTCGGGTGAGTCATATTCTGATCTTGATTTAAATTTGCCCATTGCTCAAAGAAAAGGAGTCAGGTCTTGTACAAAACATTCCATTTCTAATTTTGTCTCTTATGATTATCTGTCTCCTTCCTATAGAGCCTTTGCCTTGTCCCTTTCCTCTATGTCTATTCCATAGGATTGGAGGGAAGCTATTACGGATCCAAAATGGCGAGAGGCTATGGTAGAAGAAATGAAGGCTCTTTCAAAAAATGAAACCTGGAAACTTGTTGACTCTTCAGACAAGAAGTTAGTTGGTTGTAAGTGGGTGTTCACAATAAAACACAAAGCCGATGGTTCGGTTGAAAGATTTAAAGCCAGACTGGTGGCAAAGGGATTCACTCAGACTTACGGAGTTGACTATCAAGAGACGTTCGCACCTGTTGCCAAAATGAATACAATCAGAATCTTGTTGTCTTGTGCAGCTAATTTGGATTGGAATCTGCAGCAATTTGATGTGAAGAATGCATTCCTCCATGGAGATCTAGAAGAGGAGGTTTATATGGAGATACCTCCTGGTTTTGATGATGAAAGAACTAAAGGGAAGGTGTGCAGACTGAAGAAAGCCTTGTATGGATTGAAACAATCTCCAAGAGCTTGGTTTGACAGATTTAGCAAAGCCATGATTTCTTTTGGTTATCAACAGAGCAATGCTGATCATACCCTCTTTATGAGACACTCCAAGGGTAAAATCACTCTTCTCATAGTTTATGTTGATGACATAGTAATGACAGGGGATGATAAAGAAGAAATGGTTCAGCTGAAGAAACTTTTAGCTCAGGAATTTGAAATAAAGGATCTTGGAGAATTACGATATTTTTTGGGAATTGAAGTTGCCAGATCGACTAAAGGAATCTTTATTTCTCAGAGAAAATACATCTTAGATCTCTTGGATGAGACCGGTATGCTAGGATGCAAACCGGCAGACACGCCTATTGAGAGCAATCACAAGCTACAATCAGAAGTTGGTAAGCCAGTGGATAAAGAGAGATATCAAAGGTTAGTTGGGAGACTCATTTATCTCTCACACACTAGGCCAGATATAGCCTACTCAGTGAGATTGGTGAGTCAATTCATGCATGATCCACGAGACTCTCACATGCAAGCTGTCTTTCGAATTTTGCGGTATTTGAAGTCTGCCCCAGGAAAGGGTCTTCTTTTCTCCAAACATGGTCACCTCAACATAGAAGCTTTTACAGATACAGATTGGGCTGGATCTTTAAATGACCGAAGATCTACATCAGGATATTGTACTCTTGTAGGAGGAAACTTAGTTACTTGGAGAAGTAAGAAGCAAAGTGTGGTTGCAAGATCGAGTGCTGAAGCAGAATACAGGGCTATGGCTCAAGGTGTTTGTGAACTTCTTTGGCTGAGAAAGCTACTAGAAGAATTGCGTAGATCTGAGGAAAGAAGACTATCCTTATATTGTGACAATAAAGCCGCCATCAGTATAGCTCATAATCCTGTTCAGCATGACCGGACGAAATACATTGAAATTGATCGACATTTCATCAAAGAAAAGCTGACTGGAGGCATCTTGAGTTTATTCCATGTGAAGTCAGATAGACAGCTAGCTGATATTTTCACAAAAGAACTTAATAGTCGAATTTTTCACACCATAGTCTGCAAGTTGGGCATGTGTAATATTTTTGCACCAACTTGAGGGGGAGTGTTGAATATTGTTAGTCAGCTGTGTTGAATATTGTTGGTTGTGTACATTAGCTGTTATGTTGACAATGGTAGATATTAGCTGTAGGAACAGATTTAGGAGCTGCTATTTTCTGACTTTACTTGTCTAAATCTTGTATAATTTTCTGACTTTACTTGTCTAAATCTTGTATAAATACTTGTAATGTGTTAATGTAATGATAAGAAATCCTACTCTGAATTTCTTCAGATTCCTATACAGGAGACAAACTGGAGGTGGAGACTGGTTAACTTGACATCGGTTCAGTTGACATAGGACAAGAAGATAGTGTTTTAGAAACATCAAGCAGCAGAAAATCCTTATCGTCCATACTAACAGACTCCCCCTAATGATAAGGTTGAGTAAAGTACAGTTTTTCTTCAACAGAGATGTAACATCAGCAAAGACATAGATTTTTCTGGTGGATGGATGGAAACATTTATAGCACTTTTGAGTAGATGAGTGGCCTATAAACACACTTGATGGCTCTAGGATCTAATTTTCCCCTGATTATGAGCACGGACAAAAGAAGTGCAGCCAAAAATCCTACGAGTGAGGCCATTTGTGGGATGAATGTCAGGATAAAACTCAGAAAGTAAGTTCACTGTACTTTTGGACCCTAGAGCTTGTGATGGTATTCGATTAATGATGTAAGCAGAAGTAAGGACAGCCTCCCCCCAATACTGTTTTGGTACATTATGATTAAATAAGAGTGCTCTAATGGTATTTAGGAGACAGCCATTTTTTCGCTCAACAACCCTATTTTGTTGGGGGCTATAAACATGGGACTCATGAATAATGCCCTCCTTTTAAAAGAAAGAAAGACAGCACTTGATTGAAATAATCCTTTGCATTATCAGACCTGAACCTTTTTATTCGGGCACCATACGAAAATTTGTAAAGACATGACTCACACTGGATTTGTTTTTTAACAAGAAAATCCAGGAGACTTTAGTGCAATCATCAATAAATGAGACAAACCATCGAGAACTAGAAATATTAGGGACCGAAGAAGGTCCCCATATATCACTATGAATTAAAAAGAAAGGGAAAGAACATTTTTTATTGCTAATTGGAAAAGATACAAGAGAGTAGGGGTGGTTAAAAATAGGTCCTCAATTTATCTAAGAGAAAACATAGATTTGAGCTGCACATCATTTCACAAAATATACAATATAAATTAAGTCCAAGTCTTATTGTAATTCATCCAATCCATTTTTAAAAACCTCTACACAAGTGTGTTTCGCATACTCACAAATGTCACAATGAGAATTCCTAACATCTAATCTCTTAAATAAAGACGGAAACATAATTTTTAAAACAGAAAACGAAGGATGTCCAAGACAAAAGTGATGCAACCAAATATCATCCTTGTTTGTAGAAGAAAGAAACAACGAGGACAACATAGGCTGAATGGAATTTTGAGAGTTTGATACTTCTAGATAATAAAGACCATCCCTTTCTCTAGCATGTCCAATCCTCCTCCCTAAACCCTGATCGTAAAGTTCACAATAAGAAGGGTAAAATATAACATGACAGTGTAAGTCTTTTGTAAGCTTTTTGATAGACACAAGGTTGGTGGATGATTTAGAAACATGAAGAACATTTTTCAGAACAAGATTGGGTGTGAGTAATATCTCCTACACCAGCTACTGTGGTTATGGTTACCTCAGCCACAACAATTTTCTGTTACTGGGACAAAGAGTGTGAGTGTTGAACTGGTTCGAAGCATAGGTCACATGGTCGGTTGTTCCCGAGTCTATTATCCACGAATCCCCAAATAATTTGTTAGAAACATGCAAGCCAATAGGGAGTTTACTTGAGAGTGCCAAAGAGCCTTTACTTGAAGGAGGAGAGGTTAGCTCAAGAGTACCCAGAAAGTTCCTCAATTTTTCTATCTCAGCACTGTTGAAAGTTGGATAGTAATATGGGCCTGTCCTTGTTTTTTCTCCTTTTGTTCCCCCACTCACGGCTGGGAGGTTTCCCATGTAATTTCCAGCAGCAGTCCCTTGTATGGCTTGACTTGTTACAAAAGGTACACCAAAGTTCATCTACATTTGTGCCCTTCAACCCTTCTTTTCCTTGTTTTGCTTTAGGTTGCCGCTCCTGGGTAAGACCTTGTGATCTGTTTGTAGTGGTGACAAGTGCAGATCCATCAACTGGTCAAAGCTCAAACATAACCCCTCTGCGACTCTTCAGCTCGAATCAAGGCAATAGTCTCACTAAGGGATGGTACTTCTGTCCTACCAAGAATCTGAACTCGTACCTTTTCAAACTTAGAGTTGAGGCCAGCAAGAAGATCATAAACTCTATCCCATTCGATGAATTGTTTTATTGCTGCAGCACAATCACTACATTTCAGATCAATCACCTGGTAATAATCCAGCTCTTGCCACTGATTTTGAAGTAAATTGTCATATTCAGTCACCGGTTTACTCTCCTGTTTCATGGCTGTTGTCTTGGTCTTGATCTCATAAATCAAGGGTGCATCATGGACTTTCAAATATGTTTGATTTAGGGCATCCAAATGGCCTTCGCTGTTGGTAGTAACATGCAAGGGTCACTGATTTCGAATAGGGGAGTACACGGGTCTGGATATTTCTATACAGAACCGAAGTACCGAACCATTAAACTCTTTTCTATTCTTCGTGTACTTCAATTTCCTACTAGTCTTCTATCTATTAGTTCCATAACTAATTCTCTTAACTGCAAAGTGAATTTTTCCTATATATTGTATTTTACAGGACCTTAAAAAATGAGAGGATATTAGCACCGGTAGGTTATAAGATGGCTTATACATCTTGGACAACAGTAGCAGCCTAGATCCTAGTAAAAGGCAAGCTTTTTTGGGTGACAATAATGATGTTAATAAAGAAATCATTCAATGGCATAGACGGTTAGGACCTCCATCATTTTTTTGTTTTGGAGAAATTATATCCTAATCTGTTTAAGAATGCTAAGTTTGATTCTTTGGTTTGTGATGCATGTGAATTTGCTAAACACACTAGGAGTTTTTATCCATTGATTAATAATAGAAGTTTTGTTCCCTTTACTATCATCCATTCCGATGTTTGGAGACCTACTGAAAATGATTCATTATCGGGTAATTGGTGATTTGTTACATTCATTGATTATTGTACTAAAATGACTTGGGTCTATCTGGTAAAAGCAAAGAGTGGCATATTTTCTTGCTTTCAATCTTTTCATAAGATGGTTTGTACTAATTTTGATGCTAAATTAAAAATTTTGACAACAGATAATGGCACAAAGTACATGGATATTAGGTTTGGTATTTACTTGGAGTACAATAGGATAATACAGCATACTAATTGTCCTTACATTAGCACACAAAATGGGATAGCTGAAAAGAAAAATAGGCATTTATTGAAAGTGGCTAGATTTCTTATGTTTACTATGAATCTCTCAAAGTCCTACTAGGGGATGCAATTCTAGCAGGTGCTTATCTTATCAATAGAATACTTCTCAAAACTCTCAACTTTAAAAGTACTTTAGAAGTGGTACAAGGGAAAAATGCTTATACTATTCCTCCAAAAAGTGTTTGGGTGTGTTTGTTTTATTAATACTAGGAATGTTGGCAAACTAGGGCTCCTAGATGTGTGTTTATTGAGTATTCTCCAACACATAAGAGTTATAAGTGTTATCATCCTCCATCTAGGACGTATTTTGTTAGTATGGATGTGACTTTTAGAGAAATGAATCTTATTTTGATACTATTCAATCACCTCTTCAGGGGGAAAGTAATGAGAGAAAAGAGGTGGTATCTATTATAACTCTTGAAAACTTTACCCTAAAGGAGAGATCTGTGGGGGAAAAAGTTTAGGAGGAGACTATTGGAGTTCAAAAGGAGACTATTGTTCAGGGGGAGACTATTGGACGTTTGGATAGACCTGATTTGATGAGATATATGAGGAGAAACAGTACAAAAGATGCCATCGTGCAGCCTACACTGTCAAGAATCCTCTTCTTCTGGTCGGTCATCTTTAAATTCTGATTCTACTGATAATTTGGACATTCCTATTGCTCACAAAAAAGGGGTCCTGTACCAAACATCCTCTATCTAACTTTATCTCCTATGATTCCTTATCCCCACCCCCACCCCTCCCCCCGCCCGCCCCTAGGGAAGGTATGTAGACTAAAGAAAGCCTTGTACGGATTGAAGCAATCTCCTAGAATATTGTTTGATAGATTCAGCAAGACCATGATCTCTTTTAGCAACAAAGCAATGCTAATCATACTCTCTTCATAAGACATAATAAGGGTAAACTCAGTCTCCTCATAATTTATGTTAATATAATAATGACAGGAGATGATAGAAAAGAGATGGCCCGACTAAAAAAGCTATTGCCTTAGGAATTTGAGATCACGGATTTAGGAAAATTATAATTCTTCTTGGGAATTCAGGTTGCCAAATCAAAAAAGGGAATCTTTATTTCTCAGAAAAAAATATATCCTAGATCTCTTGAAAGAAACTAGTATGACAAGTTGCAAACTAGCAGAATCGCCCATTGAGAGCAACCACAAGCTACAAGCAGAAGTTAGAGAGTTAGTTGATAAGGAAAGATATCAAAGGTTGGTTAGAAGACTCATTTATCTCTCAGACACTATAATAGACATAGCCTATTCAGTTACCTTGGTGAGTCAGTTCAGGCAGGATCCATGAAATTCTCACATGCAAGTTGTCTTCTACATTTTGCGGTATTGGAAGTCTGCCCCAAGAAAAGGTCTTCTTTTCTCCAAACACGGTCACCTCCAAATAGAAGCATTTACAGATGCGGATTGAGCTGAATCTCTAGATGAGAGAAGATCTATATTCTACTATCGTACGCTTGGAGGAGGAAACTTTGTTACTTGGAGAAACAAGAAGCAAAGTGTAGTTGCCAAATCGAGTGCTGAAGCAGAATATATGGCTATGGCTCAAAGTGTTTGTGAACTTCTTTGGCTAGGGAAGATATTAGAAGAATTGAGACTGTCTGAAAAAAGTAGACTATCCTTACATTGAGACAACAAAGCCGCTCCCAACATAGCTCATAATCCTGTTCAGCATAATTAGACAAAACACATTGAAATTGATTGACACTTCATCAAGGAAAAGCTTACAAATTGTGCCTCGATTTTGTTTCATGTGTCATCAGAAAAGCAACTAGCTGATGTGTTTACAAAAGGACTCAACAATCGGACCTTTCATACCTTGGTGTGTGTTAGGTATTCACGAAGGAAGAGGGGCATTTAAGTCATTTTTATGGTGTGACAGTTATTTTTAGTTATCTTCAATTGTTCAATTGTATTTTTCTATTTCAAGTTTGGTACCTAGATTCTGTTATCTAGCTGTACAGTGGCTATGCTTCTTAGAGGAAAGAGGAATTGCATGCTCTCTTGTCCTCTAGTGCACCTCATCATTGTCCTTTTCTCTTTATAGTGTAACCGAATCCCCTAGGGGGGGACCACTAGACTAATCAATTGAGAATCTTCTATTTTCTCTCATTTTCCTCTCTGCTCTTCCTCTCTATTTTTCTTCTTTCCCTATTCTCTCAAACTGCCATTCCCGATTCAGATTTGAATTTCTGGGATTAATCCAGGAATCCGCCCCAGTTAGGAATTAATCCTAACAATGTGCAAGTTGAGCATGTGTGATATCTTTGCACCAACTTGAAGGGGAGTGTTGACAAATATATTTAGTTCCTAATTTGTAGAGATTTGATATTATTGCCTTTCTTGTATCCTTCCTAGTTAGGCTTAAATTCTTCTATCTAAATATCTATGTAAATTGATTGCTAATATATAGAAAGTAATAAAAAAAACTTCCTCAAAATCTTCAAAATTACATGATAATTTCTAGGAAAAAAAGTATTAACAAGAATCCTAGAGTTAACAACCACAAATCAAGGAGAAAAAACATGTATTTTCCACAGTTCTCTTGGCATGTTGCAGGCCCATGCATCAGTATTTTTGGGTCTCATGCAGTATGATTGAGTGCACTATGGTTTAGACTTTTATTTTTCTGAGTTTTGTTTCACTACTTTCTTTTATTGTGTGGTACATTTATAACAAGGTGTGTCCAATATCTAAAAAGCAACCACAAAACAAGGAGAAAAAAAAAAGTGTATTTTCCACACTTCTCTTGGCATTTTGCAGGCCCATGCTTCAGTGTTTTTGGGCAAGGAGAAAAAAAGTGTATTTTCCACACATCTCTTGGCATTTTGCAGGCCCATGCTTCAGTGTTTTTGGGTCTCATCCAGTATGATTAGAGTGCACTATGGTTTAAAAAATATGTATATGTGCCAACAAATTACATACTTTAAAGTACCTGATGATGACAACTATTAGGGATCTTTGCAAAGTACACTTATTTCATGACAACACGTGTTAAGGTGGGAAAAAAAAAATAGTGAAGCTAGTATCATCAGGTACCTTGAAGTAATTTTGTAATAACAGTTCCAAGCAGCAAGGCTGTACGGATGCTGTATAACAATGGACCTTACGCAGTCAAACCCATGCTTGGGGTCTGTTGTCTTGTATGATATTTCTGCAGAATATTAAAAGAAAAAAAAAAATACTTTGCTTCAGTAAGGCTTTGAGAGTCTTCACACACAAGATCTGGAGAAATATTTACTTGAGCTGGAATTTAGGATGGGTATTAAGATAAGAAAAGAAGAAAAAAAGCTAGGGAAAAAACTGCAATTATTTATGTTTAGGGAAATTGAGGATTTTCTTTAGTTAATATTGTCATAGCACTGGTTCAATGTTTATAACTGGTTTAAAAGATGATCATCAAGTGATGAGCTTGGAAATTACGAGCTGCAAGAGATTGAAGTTCCTCCTTCTTCTCAGCAGGCAGTTTCTTGTAAGCCAATCTCCTAATAAGATTAATAAGCTCCAGTGCCTCCCAATACCTTTGCAATGATTGTAGTGCCTTGCATAACTACAAACAATGAAATGTGATTAAATTCTCAGTGAAGATGTAAAAGTGAATTTACTCAACAATGATGTGAAACCTCAAAAATAAAAAATATCAATTAAGAATTCAAAAAGAAACAGCATAGAGGAGAAACAGTTTTCACAAAAACAAAGAAAAGAGAGAAATTTCAAAGACAAAATGAAATGAATAGAAGGAAAACCAAAAAAAAAAAGAGTACAAACATTAACAATCAGATGATGGTGCTCTTCATCCTTCAAAAAATTGGGAAGAGGAGGAACTCTGACTTCTTCTTCCTGCAGAAAGAAAATTTATATAGGCATCATATTTATAAGATATATAATTAAATTAAGAAATTAATGCTCACTCATGTTGCATTACAATCAACAATGATTTACCGATGATTGATCATCTGAATCATCACTATGCCAATCAATGCCAGCAGCCCTGGCGGCAGCTTTCTGTTCTTCCTTCTTCTGAAGCAACTTCCTTGCTCTAGAAGCTTTCAATCTATCATTAATGGCTAAAAGAGTTAATCTTGTAATGCTCACCACCATAATCTGTAATATAAGATGAAGCGCATATGCCTTGCAGGACCAATAGAAGATGACCTACATGTATCAACATGATGTTCTAGTACCCTCAAATTTAGGTCTACAAAGGTCTAACATCAGAAGATACTCCATTAGCTAGAGCATCAATCCAAAACCACCACCCTAAAATGAAAGGTGAATATTTTTAATCAACAAAAGTAGTTTATTAAATACTCACAGATCTGAGCGAGATGCCAATGGTCTAACTCCACCAAATACATCAACAGCTTCCCCAATGTCCAGAATTTTTGTTCGTTTACGAAGAACACTTATGGTCAGTCTTCTCTTTACCTTTTATATGAAAGAAAATGGTAAGGGATTAGTGAAAAAATAATAATGATGATGCCCTCATATCATAAATTGCACATGTGGAACAAGTAAACTTTTGTAAGGTGCAAATCATATATCACACAAAAATAAATAAATAAATTTAAAAAAAAAGAATTCTAAGAACCAGAGACATATAGAGCTTGAACTAGTCAGATTCTTAATCAATTGCTGAACATTGGAGAACAAATGCAAGAGAAGAGACAAACACTTGCATACAGAGATGCAAATTCACAAATTATAAAAAAATTAAAGAAATAAATAATTCCAAGTGATCTCCAATCATCAATTCAAATGTGCACAATTAAACGCTAAAGGATGAAACAACATCAGGATAGGTGAAATACCTACAGGTTAAATATTCAATCAATTGTCCAATCAAGATAACACTTTTTGCTAAGACATCAAGTTGGATTATATATATGAGATATCCTTGTGAAAAGAGGAATACCAAGAATGAGAGCTAGATGTATAAGCTTCTATATACATATAAAGGTGCAATTACCTTCTGCCGAAGGGTTTTGACATAAAGTGATTCACGAACCAAAGGAAATATTGTATTGACAAAGTCTTCAAGCATTCCCTTAGCCTTATATATATAGCAAAGCTTTAGTTTTATTTTTCCATCAAGCCACCATGGTTTCTGTTGATTTGAACTTGAACTCACAGAATCTGCATATATAAGCCACAAGACAAATACAAAATAAGCACTTTGACCATATACACTTCAATTTTATAAGGGGAAAAAAATCAACTGAGCTAGTATTACCTAAATTTTCTGGAGGTGATAACAAAGAAATGGCTTCATCTTCTTTGCCATCTTCAAGAAGAAGTGAAGCCAAAGCCAGCCGACACTCAACAATATCTTCAAGTGCATGCAAAGCTGAAGGGAAACATTAATCAATACATTTGATATAGTTGCTTGGACAAAAACCATTTTAATTGTCTAGAATACAACTAGAGAGAAAAAAAAATAATAAAAAAAAATTGCACACACTTCCCAATAAGATGGCAAATACAGAACCCACCATGAATAAAACCAGTATTAATTGGATACGTCACCCAAAGCAGAAACACTGGCAGGTTGTTGTTAATCAAAAAACTTTTGAGACGTCAAGAAATGTGAATGAAAACTATGCATGTCAGAGTGTCATTTTAACGAAACTCAAAATGCTAAGTTGACCTGTTAGGATTGGTCTTGGTTAAAACTGAGCTTGGCTTGATACCAATGCCAAGAAGAGAAAAAGGATGAGTATTAATGAATAAAACTTTTATTACTTCCCAGTCTGTTGTGCCTTGCACTTTGGAAATGACCAGTTTTTTCAGTCTAGATGACATGGGTCATGCTAGGCAGCTTGATTGGCTTTAGGACTATGGTATTAAACTTTTATTTTCTTTTACCTTGGATTTCAAGGGGGAAAAAATAAAAGGAGGTAATATTTAGATTAAGAGAAGTCTTTTCTTTAGTAAACTTATTTAGTAGGTTTTCAATGTGAATTAAATGCTTAGGAAATTGAGTTACATTAAGTGAAAGTTTAGGAAAGCTTGTTTGCAAGTCATGTGAGTTTGCGAGGCACTATCGTAACTCTTCAAGTCCACGGATTAATAAACGACCTAGCTTTGTATTTGAATTGGTCGATTCAAATGTTTAGGGACCATGTTCTGTGGTGGATAAATTCGGACTCAAGTATTTTGTGACATTCGTGGATGATTACTCTCACATGACTCGAGTACTCTTTATGAAAAATCGTTCCAAAGTATTTGCTCATTTTTGTGCCTTCAGTGCTAAGATTAAAACTTAGTTTAATGTTTCTATTTGCTCATTGAAAAGTGATAATGCCAAAGAGTATTTTTCTATTTTTTCTAGACATACATGACTCAGAATGTCATATTTTATCAATCTTCATGTTTTGATACACCATCTTAGAACGAAGTAGCTAAGAGGAAAAATAGGCATTTACTTAAGACAATAGGAGCTCTTTTATTTCAGATGAAAATTCTAAAACAATTTTGGGCCAATGTTGCATGCACTACTTGCTTCTTGATTAACCGTTTACCTTCTTCAATGCTTACTGGTGAAACTCCCTATAATGTTCTTTTTCCAACCAAATCGTCGTTTCCTCTGGAACCAAGAATATTTGGGAGCACTTGTTTTGTTCGAAATGTTCGACCTCATAATACTAAAACGGATCCAAAGTCATTGAAGCGTGTCATTTTGGGGATATTCTCACCTTCAAAAAGGGTACAGGTGATATTGTCCAGAACATAACAGATATCTTGTGTCTGCCGATGTTACTTTTTGGGAAATAAAACCTTTTTACCAATCTTTTGATTCTACAAGACAAGGAGGGGAAGACAATTGGCTAATGTACACTGTTCCTTCATCTATAACGCCACCAAATGATTTTATTTTTACAGATGATTCGGTTCCTCCTGCTGCAAGTGATCATGTTCCTACTCTCCTCCTGCCCTAGCAAAACCTCCTATTGTACAAGTCTATTATAGTAGACATGGAACTCTCACTATACCTCCTGAATATATTCATCATCAGATCCAGTCCCAAGTGATCTTGATCTTCCAATTGCCCTACGAAAAGGCAAAAGCTAGTGTGCTTATCCTATTAGTAAATTTGTCTCTTATGATTATTTATCTCATTCTACATGCTCTTATTGTATTTCTCAACTCTATCTCCATTCCTCGAACTATTAAAGAAGTTTTGTCTCATCTTGGTTGGTGTGAAGCAATGATAGGAGAGATAAATGCTTTGAATAAAAATCACACTTAGGATTTGGTTGATTTACCTAAAGAAAAGAATGTTGTGGGATGCAAATGGGTGTTTGCAATTAAAATCAATCCAGATGGTTCTGTGGCTAGAAACAAAGCTAGGTTTGTTGCAAAAGAATATGCTCAAACATATGGGATGGATTATTCAAATACCTTCTTACCAGTGGCTAAACTCACGTCTGATTGTTTATTTCCATAGCTGCTTCACAACATTGGCCCTTACACCAGTTGGACATCAAAAATGCCTTTCTTCGTGAAGACCTTCAAAAAAAAGTATACATGGAGCAACCACCTAGGTTTGTTGCTCAAGGGGAATATGGGAAAGTGTGTTATTTGAAGAAGTCTCTTTATGGTTCGAAGCAGAGTCCTCGTACTTAGTTTGGCAAGTTTAGCCACGTGCTTTAGGAATTTGGACTAAAGAAAAGCAAGTGTGATCACTTAGTCTTTTACAGATGTAACAATACAATGGAAATTGAATTTGTTACTCTCTGTATTTCTCGTTTATCAATTGATACACTCTATATATACAAAAATAAAAGAAAAATAATACATCAACACTAGCTGTAATAGCTGACTACAACCAGTATCTACTAGTTGTAATAGCTGACCCTAAACACAGCTAATAGCTGACTTTGAGCATACTAGCTGTATTCTAACACTCCCCCTCAAGTTGGAGCATAAATATTAATCATGCCCAACTTGTTACACAAATAGTCAAGTCGAGAGCCATTTAAAGCTTTTGTGAACAAATCACCCAACTGTTCTCCTGTCTTCACATATCCTGTTGAGATGATATTATCTTAAATTTTTTCACGAATGAAGTGACAATCAACTTCAATATGCTTGGTTCGTTCATGGTATACTGAATTTGAAGCAATATGAAGAGCAGCTTGATTATCACACCAAAGTTTTGCTGGAGGTGAGGGATTTATACCAATTTCAGCAAGCAAGTAATGAATCCACAAAATTTCACACGCGGACTGTAACATAGCTCTGTATTCAGATTCTGCACTAAATCTGGATACTACAGTTTGCTTCTTACTTCTCCAAGACACTAAATTACCTCCAACAAAAACACAATAGCCTGTTGTTGACATCCTATCAATTTTAGAACTTGCCCAATCAGCATCTGTAAAACACTCGATTTGAGTATGCCCATGATCACTGTACAATATACCAAGTCCAGGAGCACCTTTTAAATAACATAAGATCTGCTCTAAAGCTTTCCAATGCTTGATCGTAGGTGCATTCATAAATTGACTAACAATGCTTATTGCAAATGCAATATCTGGACGAGTTACTGTGAGATAATTCAGTTTTCCAACTAACTTTCGGTATCTCTCTGGATCATTAAAGTTATCACCATCATCTTTTGTAAGTTGTACACTAGGAACCATAGGAGTGGTGCATGGCTTAGCTCCTAATTTTCCAGTTTCTGCAAGCAAGTCAAGAACATATTTTCTTTGGAATAGAAGAATTCCCTTCTTACTTCTTGTCACTTCTACTCCCAAGAAATATTTTAACTGACCCAAGTCTTTAGTGTAAAATCTACCAAGCAAAAAGGACTTTAGAGAACAGATACCTGCAGAATCACTTCCTGTAATTACAATATCATCAACATAAACTACAAGAAGAATAATGCCGTTTTCCGATCGTCTATAGAAAACAGAGTGATCGCATTGACTCTTTTTCAGTCCAAACTCTTGGACAACTGTACTGAATTTACCAAACCAGGCACGAGGACTTTGCTTCAGCCCATACAAAGACTTCTTCAGACGACAAACTTTCTCATACTCCCCCTGAGCAACAAAACCAGGTGGTTGCTCCATATAGACTTCTTCTTGAAGATCACCATGAAGGAAAGCATTTTTAATGTCGAGTTGATGTAAAGGCCAATGGTGAGAAGCTGCCAAAGATATGAAAAGACGAACAGAACTTAATTTGGCGACTGGAGAGAAAGTATCAGAATAATCCACCCCATAAGTCTGAGCATATCCTTTAGCGACAAGTCGAGCTTTCAACTGAGCTACAGATCCATTCGGATTAATTTTGACTGTAAAGACCCATTTGTAACCCACAGCCTTCTTGCATTCAGGTAAATTCACTAACTCCCAAGTGTTTTTTTTATCCAAGGCACTCATCTCCTTAATCATAGCATCATACCATCCAGGGTGACTTAATGCCTCCTTAACTGTCTTTGGAATAGATACAGAATCTAAAGATGCAATTAAAGAGCATATCGAGGGAGATAGGTGATCATAGGAAACAAAATTAGCAATGGAATAAGTGGATTTACAATTACGTGTACCTTTACGAAGAGCAATGGGAAGATCGTCGTCGGCAGAAGCAGGAACTGATGACAAAGATGTTGGTGCAGGACATGTATCATGAGTGTCTTTTCTTCTAGAGTAGACCTGAACAATTTGTGGTCTTGCTGAATGATCATCATCCATTATCTGCTCAATACTACAGGATATAGTGGGCACATCAACTGGTACTCGAGAAGATGTCACCTTATAGATAAGCCACTCATCTTCCTCCTCTTGACTTGTAGGTGTGGAAGGAAATGAAAAGAAAGGTTTATCTTCTAAGAATACCACATCAACTGAAACCAAATATCGCTGTAAATCAGGAGAATAACATCTATATCCTTTTTGAAGACGCGAGTATCCTAAGAAAACACACTTCAATGCCTTAGGATTGAGTTTGGTAATATGAGGACGTACATCGCCAACATAACAAGTACTGCCAAATATCCGTGGTTCTACTGGAAATAGTGTTTTATTTGGAAATAAAACACTATAAGGTATATCACCATTCAACACCGTAGAGGGCATCCGATTATTCAAAAAACAAGATTTAGAAATAGCATCGGCCCAAAAATACTTAGGAACATTCATTTGAAACAATAAAACTCTAGTTGTCTCAAGTAAATGTCTGTTCTTCCTTCAAGCAACTCCATTTTGAGAAGGGGTATCAACACAAGAGAACTGATGAAGAATACCCTGTTGAGACATATACCGCTGAAAAGAATCTGACATATATTCCTTAGCATTATCACTCCGTAATATGTTAACAGAGGCATTGAATTGGGTTTTAATTTCAGCACAAAAAGCAAAAAAATGGGAGAAAACTTCAGAACGATTTTTCATAAAATAAATCTAAGTCATACGGAAAAAATCATCCACAAATGTAACAAAATATCTGTACCCAGTTTTTGACATAACAGGACAAGAGCCCCAAATATCCGAATGAACAAGTTGAAAAGAAAACTCAGTTTGTTTATTAATTCTAGGATCTGATAAGCTACGATGATGTTTAGCAAAATGACAAGATTCACACTCCAAAGAAGATACATCATGAAACTGCGGGCACAACTTCTTCAAACTAGGTAAAGGAAGATGTCCCAACCGACAATGTGCTTTAAAAGGAGAAACAACACTGGAACAAGCAATAGATCGTGGTATCCAAGAATCCAAAATGTATAGACTACCAGATACATGTCCTTTACCAAAAATCTGCTTCGTCATAAGATCCTGAAAAAGACAATGATCAGGGAAAAATGAGACACAACAAAGAGTTCTTTGGTAAGTTTACTCACAAATATCAAATTAAAAGCTAGGTTAGGCAAATTTAGAACAGAAGGTAAAGTAATAGAAGAAGTTGGTTTGGCAGTTCCAGACCCCACAATGTTGTATGATGTTCCGTCTGCAATGGTAACAGGTAAAGGAGCTTTATGAGACCGAAAATCAGTGAAATATCAGGATTACTCGTCATGTGATTCGTGGCACCAGAATCAATGACCCAATTGTTGCTAGAAGAGATTAGACATGTGTTACTTGCCTCAGTAGTGATCGAGGTTGAGGATCCCTTTAACATTTCCTGGTACTTAGCATACTCTTCGGAAGACATAGTGACATTATGCTCAGATTATGAACCAGAAGTAGCAACATTAACAACTTGTGCCCTCTGATTGCGATTCTACAGTTTCTTGCAGTAGCGCTTCGTATGACCTGGTTCTTACAATAGTAGCAGATAATATCAGTATTCCGATTATCATTAGATCTATTTCCTCCCCTCAGCATATTCCTCTTTCCATTGTCACCTCCACTTTCTTTGGCAATAAAAGCACTATTTAGCTGACTAGATAAAGCATTATCAGCACGCAATAATCTACTGAACACATCCTCAAGAGTAGGAATTTCAGAAGCAGAAAGAATTTGAGATTTAGCTGTCTCAAATTCAGATGGCAAACCAGCCAAAAAACTCATTACTGCCATTTTTTCCCTTTGAGCCTGTTGCTCTCTAATATCAGCACTAAAAGGTAGAAACATGTTTAATTCTTCGTAAATTTTCTTAAACTCCATAAAATAAGTAGTGAGTGATTTTTATCAGTGTACATAGTATCAATGTATATATTTAGTTTCCTATTCAGCATAGCAAGATTATAGGAATCAAATCATAGGCTAACAGATATTAGTTTCCTTAGTTAGATGTAGTATTTTTGTATAAATACTTATGTTTTATTCAATATGAGGATCGAAACAGAAGTGAGTGTTTTGATCTCTCTAAAATTGTCATGGTATCAGAGCTATTTTGAATTTCTGGGCTTATTTTTTGGTTTCTGGAATTTTTCGGTTTTGGTATATTTTTGGGATTCTCTTGGTTACACGTTTCTGGGACTATCGGAATCTCACCGTCCACCAAAGAAGTAGCGCCGGTGTGTTTCCGGCCTGTTCTCCAAGTCCGGTGATCTGGTGTTGCGCGAGTGTGTCTCACGCGCCGTCTGAAGGTTTCGGGTACTGTTCCACGCGCCGGCGAGTGAAAGCGCGTGAGGCAGCGTCTTCTTCTCCGATTTCTTCTCCGCCGTCGCAATCTCATTTCCGGCGCTTCTCCGGTGTCGGCGTGGTCCTTTGGCTTTGTTTGTTAGGTGGACAGTTGCATTTTTTTGCCCTCTGCTTCTGGATCTGCTTTCCGATTAATTCTTGGGTCAGTCATTTTATTTCTGTTTCCAATTTTTTTGCAATATGACTTCCGAGACCTTGGGTATTAGATTTTCAGGGAAGAATTATGCAGCATGGGAATTTCAGATCAGGATGTTTTTGAAAGGGAAGGAACTTTGGGGTCACATTGATGGATCATCTCCTGCTCCTATGGGTGATGCAGCACGCAATGAATGGGAAATAAAGGATGCCCGAGTTATTTCCTGGATCATAGGCTCAATTGACGCTCATATGGTAAATAATCTACGCTCTTTTACTACGGCTAAAGATATTTGGGATTATTTAAAGCGTGTTTATTATTGTCAACTAATATAGCTGTAACACAGCTGTAGACTAGCATGATTATAGGGATTTAGCATAATTATAGGGATTTTATTTTTCCTAATTTTAGCCCTAATACATTGTATAAATACTTGTATATTTTCCACATTTGAAGTAGAATATACATTCTCAGTTTCACATGGTATCAGAGCCTTAGGGTTCCTGTTTGAGGTTTGCGATTTCCTCTCGTCGGTATCAGATTTCTTCCTCTGTATTTTTTTGGATCTCAGTTGAAGATCCTGTTCTGTTTCTTAGGGTCACAACTTCAGGTGACCAGCTTCCCTCACCGCCACCACAGGGAGGTTCGCCTCCATTAGTCCGGCCTCTGCCCCATTTCCGGTGACCATCGAAGCCGCGAGTGGACTTCACGCGCCGTTCGAAGCTCACTGCTCTTTCTCACAAGTTACTGCTTCTTAGGGTCACGTCTTCTGGTGATCAGTTCACCTCACCGCCACCTCAGGGAGGAGCGCCCCCGTAATTCCGGCCATTCCACCTTTATCCGGTGACCAACGGAGCCGCGAGTGGGCCTCACGCGCCGCTCCGATCGCACTGCTCTTCCTCACGCGCCGGCGAGTGGACGCGCGTGGATTGTCGGTTGGACCTCCGACTTCATCTCCGGCGTCGCCCTGCTATTTCCGGCCTGGATCCGGTGTCATCGTGGGGTGATCTCTTCTGTTTGAGGGTGTTTGCTGCTTCTGCTCATCAACGCCAGGTCTGCTCTAGCGCTGCTCCCTTCGTAACAAGGTTCTGATCTTAAGATTCAGTCCCTTTCGTCATTTATTTCCCTAAATAATTGAGAAGTGATGGCTGTTAATTTGAGTTTGGTATATTAAATTTTGTTTGCTGCACATTATCTGCTAATTTCATTGAACAAGTTTACTTGCGGTTGGTTTAAATGGATGAGAGCAGTGATAAGAAGACAGTTACTGAAATTATGTTTGGGTCTTCTAAAATTACGGATAGAAAATTGACTGGAAGTAATAATTATGCGCAATGGAAAAGAACTATTCGTAGATTTGTGACTAGTGTGGATTTGGAGGATCATTTAACTAGTAATCCACCGGTTAAGGACGATGTTATTAATCGCAAGAAATGGTTAATAGAGGATTATAAGTTGTTTAATCAAATTCAGAATACTTTAGATCCCACGGTTGATGATGTTGTGAGTCACTGTGAGAGTGTAAAAGAATTATGGGAATATCTAGAATTTTTGTATGCTTGCAAACAAGATATGTCTCGTGTCCATGATTTATTGCTGAAAATTTATCGAGCCGAGCAAAAAGGTCGCTCTCTATTCCAGTATTATACTGAAGTAAAACAAGCTTTTGAAGAAAAGCGGGCTATGTTTCCTATTGTTGCTGACATTAAACAAATGCAAGAACAAGAGGAGCAGATAGTGGTACAGTGTTTCTTAGCAGGGTTGGGTTCTGAATATGATGTGGCACGCACACAATTGTTAACTGGTGAGTCACTTCCTTCTTTTACTGAGGTTTATGCTCGGTTGCTTCGAGTTTGTAAAGATGGTGACTTGCATTCTGGTATGGTGCCCAATAATACAATGGCTTTGGTTACTAATGCTTCAAATAGTAATCGCGGAGGTAAAGGTGGAAATAATAGTAGTTCCCTTTCTAGTAACTCTCGTACATGTCATTATTGTGGAGTTGAAGGGCACATAAAGAAGAATTGTTGGAAGTTGCATGGAAAGCCTCTCAAGAATTCAGGACAAATGAATAATAAAAAATTTGCGAATGTAGCTACTCAAGATGGCATCCTACCAATTCCACAGCCATCTGTCACCATTTCAGCGGATGAGTATGCTCGTTTAACTGCCACTGATGATTCACAGCAGTTATCTTCTGGGATATCAGCTTTGGTTAATACAGGTAATCCCACTGCTTGTCTTTCCACCTCATCTCGAAGTTGGGTTATTGACACAGGTGCTACTGATCATATGACTGGCAATACAGGTATTCTCTCTTCTTTCACTTCTACTGATAATTTACCCTGTGTTACTTTGGCGAATGGATCTACTGCTTCTGTAATTGGACGTGGGACAGCAAACCCAACAACCTCTCTTCCGTTATCATCTGTTTTATGTTTATCATCATTCCCCTTTAACTTGTTATCTGTTAGCCAAATTACCCAAAATCTTAACTGTTGTGTTATTTTCTATCCCAATTATTGCCTTTTTCAGGATCTTGGGACGAAGCAGATTCTTGGTAAAGGGTGTCTGGTGAATGGCTTGTATGCTCTTGAATCAACTTCTGGACTTATACCTCGATCCATTGCGTGCACAACCTCGTCTTCTCTTTTGCAGCTTCATTGTCGTTTTGGTCATCCTCCTCTTTCAATTTTACAAAAGTTATGTCCTAGTCTTAAACGGGAATCTACTTTAGAGTGTGAAGCTTGTCAATTTGCTAAACACCATAGAGTATCTTATTCTCCTAGACTAAATAAACGCGTTGCGTCTTCTTTTTCCTTAGTTCATACTGATATATGGGGTCCTTGTCCTATTACTTCCAAACTTGGTTTTCGTTATTTTGTAACATTTATTGATGATTATTCTAGAGTTACTTGGCTTTATCCTATGAAATCTCGTTCTGAGTTGTTTACTATATTTTGTGCTTTCCATGCTGAAATTAGAACTCAATTCAATAAATCAATTTGTATTTTGAGAAGTGATAATGCTAAAGAATATATTTCCCACTCTTTTAAATCTTATCTCTCTCAGCATGGTATTATTCATCAGTCTTCTTGTATTGTTACCCCTCAGCAAAATGGTATAGCTGAGCGGAAGAATCGTCATTTATTAGAAGTTGCTCGGGCTTTAATGTTTCATATGCAGGTTCCTAAAGCCTTTTGGATCGATGCTGTTTCCACTGCTTGTTTTCTTATTAACAGAATGCCTTCTTCGGTTCTTGACGGGCAGATTCTGTATTCTCTTCTTTTTCCCTCATCTACACTATTTCATCTTCCTCCTCGAATTTTTGGGAGTACCTGTTTTGTTCAAGATATGCGACCTCAAGTTTCAAAATTAGATCCTAAATCTCTTAAGTGTGTGTTTATGGGATACTCTCGAGAACAAAAAGGGTATCGCTGTTACTCTCCTTCTTTAGGTCGTTATTTAGTATCTGCTGATGTTACATTTTTTGAGCATACACCTTTCTTTGGTTCTCCTGTGTCCTCTCCTTCGCTCTCTAGTGATTCAGGGGACGATTTTCTTATTTATACTGTCAATGAACAGGTTGTTTCTCCTCCATCTCGACCTGTTATTCGTCAAGTTTATTCTCGGCGTATGCACCATACTATAGAGACACCTCCTGCTTCGTCTTCAGATTCTCCATCTCAACCAGATGCTAACCTTGACCTTCCTATTGCTCTTCGTAAAGGTAAACGAACATGTACTTATCCTGTTTCTTCCTTTGTATCTTACCATGCTTTATCTCCTTCTTCAAAGTCTTTTGTAGCTTCCTTAGACTCTATTGACATTCCCACGTCCCTTGCTGAAGCCTTAGCTCATGATGGTTGGCTAGCCGCAATGAAAGAAGAGATGATGGCCTTAGAGAAGAATCATACATGGGATCTTACGCCTTTACCCTCTCAGAAAAAGGCCATTGGTTGTAAGTGGGTGTTTACTGTTAAAATGAATCCTGATGGTTCTGTTGCTCGGTTAAAAGCTCGATTGGTTGCTAAAGGATATGCACAAACATATGGAGTGGATTATTCGGAGACCTTTTCTCCAGTTGCGAAACTTTCTTCTGTTCGATTGTTTATCTCCTTGGCTGCTAATTATGGTTGGGCATTACATCAACTTGATGTGAAGAATGCATTCTTGCATGGGGATTTGAGTGAAGAAGTTTATATGGAGCAACCACCTGGTTTTATTGCTCAGGGGGAGTCAGGGAAGGTGTGCAAATTAAAAAAGTCTTTGTATGGTTTGAAGCAGTCTCCACGTGCTTGGTTTGGGAGATTCAGTACAGTTGCGATTGAATTTGGCCTACAGAGAAGTGCATATGATCACTCAGTGTTCTTTACATCATCTAGTTCTGGGTGCATATTGTTGGTTGTGTATGTGGATGATATAGTGATAACTGGAAGTGACGAAGCTGGGATTAAGAGGTTGAAAGCTTTCCTTGGGACTCAATTTCAAACAAAAGATTTAGGACCATTGAAATATTTCTTAGGGATTGAAGTTTCTCGCAGTAATAAAGGAATCTATCTATCTCAGAGAAAATATTGCCTGGATTTGTTAGATGATACTGGTTTTATTGAGGCAAAGGCATGCGATGCGCCTATGATACCAAATGTAAAGCTTAAGGCTGAAGATGGAGACTTGTTTGAGAATCCTGAAAAGTATAGGAAAATTGTAGGAAAGTTGAACTATCTTACTATCACTCGTCCTGACATTGCTTTTCCAGTAAGTGTTGTTAGTCAGTTTATGTCATCTCCTAGAACCTCACACTGGGATGCTGTTGTACATGTTTTGAGATATCTAAAAGGTGCACCAGGGCGTGGTATCTTATATCGAAATCATGGTCACCACATTATAGAAGGCTTCACAGATGCAGATTATGCAGGGGATGTTTCAGACAGGCGATCTACCACTGGTTACTGTGTTTTTGTTGGAGGTAATCTTGTTTCTTGGAAGAGTAAGAAACAAAGTGTTGTATCTCGATCAAGTGCAGAATCTGAATATAGAGCTATGGCACAGACTACTTGTGAACTTATTTGGCTACGTCATTTACTTGGGGAGATTGGGTTTGTTCAGTCGAAACCAATGAACTTATGGTGTGATAACCAAGCAGCTATTTATATTGCAAATAATCCTGTGTTTTATGAGAGAACCAAACATATAGAAGTTGACTGTCATTTCACTCGAGAAAAGCTAGAAGATGGATCAATCTCAACTTCATATGTCAGAACAGGGAGTCAATTAGCTGATGTATTCACTAAAGCTTTACCTGGGAATCGAATCAACTATAATTGTAACAAGCTGGGCATGATCAATATCTATGCTCCAGCTTGAGGGGGAGTGTCAACTAATATAGCTGTAACACAGCTGTAGACTAGCATGATTATAGGGATTTTATTTTTCCTAATTTTAGTCCTAATACATTGTATAAATACTTGTATATTTTCCACATTTGAAGTAGAATATACATTCTCAGTTTCACAATTATCAAGATAATACCGCTCGTCGTTTTCAATTAGAACTTGAGCTTAGCAATTTCAATCAAGGTAATCTTTCTATTGAGCATTATTATTCTGGATTTCTTAACCTTTGGAGCGAGTATTCTGGTATTATTTATGCAAAAGTTCCTAGTGAAGTTTTAGCCACCCTTCGAGTAATTCATGAAGATAGTCGGCGTGATCAATTCTTGATGAAATTGCGACCAGAATTTGAAGTTACTCGGGCTGGATTGCTGAATAGAAATCCAGTTCCATCGTTGGATATATGTTTTGGTGAATTATTGCGTGAGGAACAGAGGTTGGCTACACAGGCTGTAATCAGTGCATCCACAGAGTCATCTGATATTGTTAACGTTGCTTATGCTGCTCAAGGGAAGCATCGGGGAAAGGGACAGATGCAGTGCTATAGTTGCAAGGAGTATGGGCATATTGCTCGCCATTGCAGTAAGAAATTCTGTAATTATTGTAAGCAGACTGGACACATTATAAAGGAATGTCCTACTCGTCCAGAAAATCGTCGAATTCGAGGTTTACAAGCTGCTGTTTCAGACAGTCATTGCTCTACAACTTCAGATGCAACACTTCCCACTGCTGTTCCTACCACTAATCAGTCTACTGTTACTCCAGAAATGGTACAACAGATGATTTTATCAGCATTTTCTGCTTTTAACCTACAGGGGCAAGGTAAACATGTTCTTTCTCCTTGGCTTATTGATTCTGGTGCATCTAATCATATGACTGGCTCTTCTCATTTGTTACAAAATCTTCGGACATATACTGGCACACAAAATATACAGATTGCTAATGGAAATGACCTTCCTATTACTGCCATTGGTGATATTGGACCTTCTTTTCGCAATGTGTTTGTTTCTCCGGAATTGTCTACTAATTTGATTTCGGTTGGTCAAATGGTGGAA
Organism: Excoecaria cochinchinensis; assembly: GCA_947683425.1. NCBI lineage: Eukaryota > Viridiplantae > Streptophyta > Magnoliopsida > Malpighiales > Euphorbiaceae > Excoecaria > Excoecaria cochinchinensis. The sequence goes on from CANTUQ010000061.1 coordinate 509,731, forward strand.
AATAACTGTCATGTGAATTTTTCTCGTGGTGGTTGTCTTGTGCAGGATCAGGTGTCGGGGAAGGTGATCGCGAGGGGGCCTAAAGTGGGGAGATTATTTCCTTTGCAGTTTACTATTCCTAGCACTTTGTCTTTGGCTTCTAATATTGTTGCAAATAAGACTGAAGTTTGGCATAAGCGATTAGGCCATCCGAATAATGTGATTTTGAATAATTTAATGCAACGTGGTTTTCTTGGCAATAAATCTCAGTCTTCTGATCATATATTGTCTTTTGATTGTTCTACTTGTAAGCTTGGAAAAAGTAAGACTTTGCCTTTTACTACTTGTGGTAGTCGTGCTGATAGTTGTTTTGCAGTTATACATAGTGATGTTTGGGGTATTACTCCTGTTATTTCACATGGGCAGTATAAATATTTTGTCACGTTCATTGATGACTATAGTCGTTTTACTTGGATATATTTTCTGCATTCCAAGGCAGAGGTGCTTACTGCATTTCGAGCTTTTGTGGCTTATGTTGAGACACAGTTCTCCACCTGTATAAAAGTTTTACGATCTGACAATGGTGGGGAGTATATGTCGCATGCCTTCCAGGGTTTCTTGCAACAAAAAGGTATTATGTCTCAGCGATCATGTCCTTATACTCCTCAACAGAATGGGATGGCTGAGCGGAAAAACCGTCACTTGTTAGATATGGTTCGCACATTGCTTTTGCAGTCGTCAGTTCCATCTAAGTTTTGGGTGGAAGCATTGTCTACTGCAGTTTATTTAATTAATCGCCTTCCTTCTTCACAGTTGCATTTTGATTCTCCTTATTATCGCTTGTTTGGTATGCATCCTGATTATCATACACTGCGTACATTTGGCTGTGTTTGTTTTGTTCACTTGCCTTCACATGAGCGACATAAGCTTACTGCTCAATCTGTTCGGTGTGCTTTTCTTGGTTATAGTACGGCGCACAAGGGATTTTTATGCTATGATGATATTGCCAATCGCATGCGTGTTTCTAGAAATGTGATTTTCTTTGAACATGAGTATTATTTTCAGCAACATGTCTCTTCCTTGGACCGTGTTCTTCTTCCTCACTTTGATGGCATTTCTCGCCCTTTTGAGCGCTTTAAACAGGGTATGGTCTATCAGCGACGACAGCCCCCTCCATTCCCACAAATCCTTCCCGACTCTGATCCGTTGCCAACTTTGGAGGTTCCTCGAAGAGGGACTCGTGTTCGTCGTCCTCCTGATAGGTATGGTTTTTCTGCCACTTTATCTCATGCTCCAGTTCCTACATCTTATTCTCAGGCAGCTAAACAAGCATGTTGGGCCAAAGCCATGCAAGAAGAACTTCAGGCTCTTCAAGAAAATCATACCTGGGATCTTGTTCCTTGTCCTGCTGGTATTCATCCCATTGGTTGTAAATGGGTTTATTCAATCAAGCTGCGATCTGATGGCTCACTTGACAGATATAAAGCAAGGTTAGTCGCTCTCGGTAATAGGCAGGAGTATGGAATAGACTATGAGGAGACATTTGCTCCTGTAGCAAAGATGACAACTGTGCGACTTGTCCTTGCTCTCGCTGCTTCAAAGGGATGGTCTTTACGACAGCTGGATGTTAAAAATGCCTTTTTGCATGGGGATCTTAAAGAGGATGTCTACATGACTCCACCATCTGGGTTATTTTCTACTCCATCTTCAGATGTTTGTAAGTTAAAGAGGTCACTCTATGGTTTGAAACAGGCACCTCGGGCCTGGTTCAATAAATTTCGTGATGCTCTTCTCAGCTTCTCTTTTGTTCAAAGTCAGTATGATTCCTCCTTGTTTCTGTGCAAAACTTCTAAGGGAATCGTCTTGCTTCTGGTATATGTTGATGATATTGTTATTACTGGGACTGATTCTGAATTGATTTCTCAGCTTCAGGAGCGTCTTCAAGGCGTTTTTCATATGAAGGATTTGGGTCCTTTACACTATTTTTTAGGTCTTGAAGTATGTTCTACTTCCGCTGGTATTTTTTTACATCAACATAAGTATACTCAAGACTTGATTTCTTTGGCTGGTCTTCAGGATGGTCGTTCTGTTCATACTCCCTTGGAAGTGAATGTTAAATATCGCCGTGACGAGGGTGATCTTCTTTCTGATCCTACTTTGTATAGGCGCCTCGTTGGCAGTCTTAACTATCTGACTATTACTCGTCCAGATATTTCCTTTGCTGTTCAACAGGTTAGTCAATTCATGCAAGCACCCAGGCATCTTCATCTCGCTGCTGTTCGCCGAATCGTTCGTTATTTGCATGGCACTTCTGCCCGCGGTTTGTTCTTTCCCATTGACTCCCCCATCAGTCTTGTTGCATATAGTGATGCTGATTGGGCGGGGTGTACTGATACTCGACGGTCCATTACTGGTTGGTGCATGTTTCTTGGTTCCTCACTGATTTCTTGGAAAAGTAAGAAGCAAGATCGTGTTTCTAAGTCTTCCACGGAGTCTGAGTATCGAGCTATGTCATCTGCTTGTTCTGAGATTCTTTGGCTTCGAGGGCTCTTGGCTGAACTTGGCTTCTGCCAACCTAATCCTACACCTCTTCATGCTGATAATACTAGTACTATCCAGATTACAGCTAATCCAGTCTTCCATGAGCGCACCAAGCATATTGAAGTAGATTGTCACTCTATTCGTGAGGCATATGATTCACATGTTATTTCTCTTCCTCATATCGCTACTCAGCATCAATCTGCCGATGTGTTTACTAAGGCTCTTCATATTGGTCGACATCAGTTTCTCATTAACAAATTGATGCTTGTTGATCACCCAGCATCAATTTGAGGGGGGATATCAGTGTACATAGTATCAATGTATATATTTAGTTTCCTATTCAGCATAGCAAGATTATAGGAATCAAATCATAGGCTAACAGATATTAGTTTCCTTAGTTAGATGTAGTATTTTTGTATAAATACTTATGTTTTATTCAATATGAGGATCGAAACAGAAGTGAGTGTTTTGATCTCTCTAAAATTGTCAATTTTGCCTCTTTTTCAGCACGATAAAAAGCTTTACACACAATAAATACGAGACTCATTTCTTTTCCCAGAATATAAAAAGGCCAAATAATCCATTAACTCCTTTACGCGTTCACAATGAGAAACTAGGCCAAGCACATTTCTTTCAATTGAGTTTCTAATCTGTAAAAGTAACCGTGAATCATTTCTCATCCAAATTTGCTTTTCAGTTTTATCTGTAGGAGGGTCATCAGTCAAGTGATCATCTTTATCCATACTGCGAAGATAGACTCTAATCGTTCTACTCCAATCAAGATAATTAGATCCATCTAATTTTTCTTCAGTAATCTTAGCTAAAGGAATAATTTCACTAACAGTTTCCCTAACAACCTCTTTACTGTCAGCCATAATACCCACAAAGTAACAAGTAAATCAAACCAGCCAAAATAAAAGCCAAGTAACTTAATAAATTGAGAATCACGAAGCACAAACCAAAAAAGAGTAAAGCCTTGTGACACCGGCAACCAGCAGAAGATGAACGTAAAGCAAGAACACCACCAGAAGAAGGAACCAGGCCAACGCAACACCGGGATCTGACCGGAGATTACCGAGTGACGCCGGAGACGAAATCGGAGGTCCAGTCGTCTTTACACGCGCCTCCACGCGCCGTCGTATGAGAGGAGGCGGTAGCTTTGGTCGGCGCGTGAGGAACAGTCGCCGAACGGACAGTCGCCGGATTTTGTGGAGGGGCCGAAAATTCCCCTGCGCTTCTCCTGATGCCGGAGGTGAGACGAAATGGTCACCGGAAAATGTTACCCAACCCAAACAGTACCTGAAACAAGCTATATGGGTCTTCTTGCGGCGCGTCTGGTTCACTCGCTGAACGGAAGGGTGTCGGATTTTGTAGAGAGGCCGGAAATCTTCCTGTGCTTCCTCTGATATTGGTGGTGAGACAAGACAGTCACCGGAGGACTACAGGCTATTGTGTCTTTGTTGGTGGAAACTTGGTGTCATGGAGAAGCAAGAAGCAGAGTGTTGTATCTCGATCCATTGTTGAATCCGAGTATAAAGCCATGGCACAATCCATGTGTGAAAATGTGTGGATCCAGCTGAAGTTGAGTTGAAGTCTTCTTCACCAGCAAAAGTCTAGTATGACACCTTGAATCCAATGTATCATAAAAGAAATAAACACATCAAGGTTGATTACCACTTTATCCGTGAAAAGTTTGAAGAGAATTTGATCCCTACTATGTGATATAATTCACGAAAGCTTTGAATGGGACTTGGGTTGAATATCTTTGTAATCAGCTGGGCATAATTAATACTTGTGATCCAGCTTGAGGGGAAGTGTTATAGGAATATAGGTTAGCTGTAAAGATTTTCACTTTCTTTATATACTTAGCATAATTAGAGGTAGCTAATTGTTAGGCTAACATATAAGTAGATTCCATAGATCATAGCCTAGTAAATATATATACACATTTCTGTTCCATTTGTAACAACATTCAATTGAAAACAAGTAATCTTTTTGTCCTTAATAAATAAGCACACTTTCCTTTTTCTTTCATTCTATATTATAGGCCACTTTCTATTTTACAATACAAACAACTAGTTAATTCTCTAATGTACTCTCATCTAATATTTCTTGCTATCAACAAATATTGTGTTAACATCTCATTCTAATCATATATACCTCCAATAAATATATCAGAATAAATTAGTAAAGATGCAAGTAAATTATATAGTTCCAAGAATATAATTACAATTTTCTTAAACTAAGTGAAATTGGAAGTGTGTTGATCTCTTGGGGACAGAGGGAGCATGCACTAAAGAAAGAAGTATAAGACCATTCTAAATGTAAAATTCAAGCTCACACCTAATGATCCAAACAAATAAAATTCCCATATTGTCATATTAATCGGCATACAAAGTAAGCCTACCCCACATGTAATCTACATCATCTTAAGAGGCACAACCCTTGTACATGTGCCCCACGTGTAATCTACATGATCTTAACGAGTCACAACCCTTGTACATGTGCCAAATCCCAATAGGTACCACATTCCAAGGAACTCCATATTTAAAATTATCATAACTGATATTTTTTTCTTCTATTGCATCCTACCTCCCATTTGGTGGATTTCAAGGGATTCGGAAGTGCAACACAATAGTTTATATGGCCTTCCAACATAACGACTCAGCCTTATTGAATCTATTGCTCGGTAGATCATCAAGATTTTAACCTCACTATAATTGGATTCTACAAATAGCCATTATTCATCCTACATATCAAGTTCATACTTGTTTGATCTATATCAACCTTTATCACCGTTTCTCTACAAATTCTCATGCTAAGATTCTAATTTTCAAGATGGGTCACAAGCTACAAGTTCTGATATCACTCTAGCTACTAGATGCACACAGAGTTGGTGATCTACATCACATTAATTCAAAATAAAATCATCTTAAAATATAAAGAGGGCTGATTTGTTGATTCAACAACATATTAATCAGTCCTAATTGACATGTCCACAATAACCAAATTGCGAAGTGGATATTATGTATAATATATATATATATATATGGATTAATTACTTTTATAACTCCTGAAATTTGACTGCAATTACTAGCTTATCCCTCGATTCTTGAAATTGAACTATGATGTCCTTAAGTGTTGCTTACGTAAGCTGTTATTGCATTTGTTAGAAAAATTGTTAGTATATTATGTAATGGCCAAATTAGCCCAGTAAATTTTGAGTGAAGAGTAAATGAAGTAAGATAATCCAGAACTCATCACACTACCACATCTATGCAGATTTTAAGGTCAAAAGACCACATCGCTAAAATTTGAATTTGATCAATAAGTCTTTATGAATAGGTCACAGTTGCACCTTATGACAAAGTATGAATCAGATCTGTCATTTTCAATATAAGGGCCACAAATGCACGATAGGAAAATGTCCATAATTTTCTGTGATCAACCCAAACAGTATACAATCTAAAGTTCAATCATTACAATTCTAGCAATAGTTAGCCATGGAACTTGCTGGCGATTTCTCTTCTTTGCAAAATTGTCCATATGAAATATAATTTCAGTAGATACTCGAGTCAAAAGCTCATTACCTTTATAGAAGAACATAATTGCTTTCACTCTATCATTCAAGGATAAGTAACACTGAGCGATTTTCAGATGAATGTTGCCCTCCTAGAAAAACATACAAACATAACAAATCAATGTTGCATCATAAATTGCACAAAGATGTACAACTTGGTACGATGCAAATGCGCATGCGCACGTGTGAGTGCATGTAACTGTAAATGCACAGATATCAAGTGCATGTTTGCTTTGCGTTCAGGGTCTCAATATTAACTCGAGGAGCATATTTAGTTGAAGTAGGCAGCAAAACATATGAACACTTAAAATGAAAGAAAATTCTTCATAAAATGTATCCAAGCAAAAAATAACCATCATAAATATAAGGAAAAAAAAAATAATCTGGACAACCTTTATTTCAAGCAGTCATGGCCCATGTCTATGATCACCACTGTCATTATAACTATTAGTCTTTTATTGTTTTAACAACCGGTAAAACTAAGATAACAATAAACCAACTCAAAATATATACAAAGATCAAGAGGGGAAAGAGTGAGAGAGAGAGAGAGAAAGTGACAATAATGGCTAACAAAAGTTACTTTTGAGTTTCTAATATTCAAAAAGTTGTCCAAGCAAATCGTTTAGAAGAGCAGGTACTGCCAAGGAATTAATTTGGGTATATTAAATTAGAGGATCTTTAAAAGGAAATTTTGACAAATACAGCTATAGCAGAGCATATAAAAAGGAGAACAGGTCTCGCGCAAGTATTAATCTCAACAGCAACAAAGCCTTAATTCCATACGGTCAACTATATGGATTCTCTATCTCCAAAACTAGATCCACCCAAATATCTAGTAGTCATAGATATTAATTTCAAACCAAAAAAAAAAGGGTTTGCTTGGATGGATCATATGTATTGTATGAAACAAGGAGAGAATGAGGGTAAAATAAATTAATGTAAAAACGAGAAATATTCAAATATAAGAATGAGATGCTAGCAAATCCCACATTGGTCAGGTAATTAGTGGTGTAGAAGAAAACATATACTTTGTCATTGATAGAGAACAAGAAGTGGAAGATGTGGAGTTGGACCAGGCCTCTTTTGGGCCGAAGAAGCTGCAGGTCTACACCCGCAGAAAGAAGCACCAGGCTGAGGGCAAAGAGGGAAACCATAAATTCTGTTATTGAGTTGGAATTCTGGTGGTAGAATTAGTTAGGCCTAGTCCTAGCTGGACATGAGGAGGGAAACGGTTTTGCTTTTGGGGATGGCTATATTAGTCTTTTGTTTCTGTAAGGGGAGATCTTTTTGAAGGGAATTGTAAACACTGCTTTTAGCAGGGCTCCATTGTTGGAGCCGGAAGTTCATCTTCCTAAGAGGATTGTATTAGTCCTTGTTTATCAATAAAAATCAATCAATTCTCCCTCTCAAGATTTCTTTTGATTCTTCCTTTCCTTTTGAACTGTTCATTAAGTTTCTGCTCTATTATTTACTGTCAAAATGAATCCTGATGGTTCTGTTGCTCGACTGAAAGCCCGATTGGTTGCTAAAGGATATGCACAAACATATGGAGTGGATTATTCGGAGACCTTTTCTCCAATTGCAAAACTTTCTTCTGTTCGATTATTTATCTCCTTTGCTGCTAATTACGGTTGGTCACTACATCAACTTGATGTGAAGAATGCATTCTTGCATGGGGAGTTGAGTGAAGAAGTTTACATGGAGCAACCACCTAATTTTATTGCTCAGGGGGAGTCAGGGAAGGTGTGCAAATTAAGAAAGTCTTTGTATGGTTTAAAGCAGTCTCCACGTGCTTGGTTTGGGAGATTCAGTACAGTTGTGATTGAGTGTGGCCTAAAGAAAAGTGCATATGATCACTCAGTGTTCTTTACATCATTTAGTTCTGGGTGCATTTTGTTGGTTGTGTATGTGGATGATATAGTGATAACCGGAAGTGCTGAAGTTGAAATCACGAGCTTGAAAGCTTTCCTTGAGACTCACTTTCAAACAAAAGATTTAGGACCATTAAAATATTTCTTAGGGATTGAAGTTTCTCGCAGTAATAAAGGGATTTATCTATGTCAGAGAAAATATTGCCTGGATTTATTAGATAATACTGATTTTATTGGGGCAAAAACATGCGATGCGCCTATGATACCAAACGTGAAGCTTAAAGCTGAAGATGGAGATTTGTTTGAGAATCCTGAGAAGTATAGGAAGGTTGTAGGAAAGTTGAACTATCTTACTATCACTCGTCCTGACATTGTTTTTCCAGTAAGTGTTGTTAGTCACTTTATGTCATCTTCTAGAACCTCACACTGGGATGCTGTTGTACATATTTTGAGATATCTAAAAGGTGCACCAGGACGTGGCATCTTGTATCGAAATCATGGTCATCACATTATAGAAGGTTTCACGGATGCAGACTATGCAGGAGATCTTTCAGATAGACAGTCTACCACTAGTTACTGTGTTTTTGTTGGGGGTAATCTAGTTTCTTGGAAGAGTAAGAAACAGAGTGTTGTATCCCGATTAAGTGCAGAATCCGAATATAGAGCTATGGCACAGACTACTTGCGAACTTATCTGACTACGTCATTTACTTGAAGAGATTGGGTTTGTTCAATCTAAACCAATAAACTTATGGTGTGATAACCAAGCAGCTATTTATATTGCAAATAATCTTGTGTTTCATGAGAGAACCAAACATATAGAAGTTGACTGTCATTTCACTCGGGAAAAGCTAGAAGACGGATCAATCTCAACTTTATATGTCAGAACAGGGAGTCAATTAGCTGATGTATTCACTAAAGCTTTACCTGGGAATCGGATCGACTATAATTGTAACAAGCTGGGCATGATCAATATCTATACTCCAGCTTGAGGGAGAGTGTTAAAGTCTGATATGGCTGCTGATATAGCTGTAATACAGCAATACAACTGTAGATGTAGATTTAGCATAATTATAGGGATTTTATTTTCCTAATTTAGTTCTAATACATTGTATAAATATACCTGTATATCTTTTCATTTGATGTAGAATATACATTCTCATTTTGACAGAGCACAAGCAGCAAGTCTGATCTCCAGCTTGACCGACACAAGAAAGAACTGATTTCCAGCTCAAACGACAAAGTGAAAACTTGATCTCCAGCTTGAACGGCACAGGCAGAGGATCGAGAAGATGGAGCTGAGCTTCTGGAGAGTCCAAATGAGAAAATTGACACCACGGTTTGGTCGGGAACACCCAGGCGACGCCGGAGATGGAGTCGGAGAACAAACGGACGCCGGAATCTTTCCCACGTGCCGGGGCGTGAAGACGGAGGCAGAACCTTGTGGAGGCACGTGAGATCCACTCTTCAGTTGTCTGGTCACCGGATTTTGTGCGAAGGCCGGAAACTCACCGGCGCTCCTTCTGAAGCCGGCGGTGAGGGCAATAGGTCACCGGAGCTTGGTGACTTAAGTAGGGCAGATTTACCCACTTTGACAAAGAACCCCGAAATGAAACCAGAGAACCCAGAAAATTTAAAGGAGCCTAAGGCTCTAATACCATGTAAGTTAACAAAATGTTATCTAATCTTTATTACTTAGCAATTACATATTTATATACAAAATTTGTATCGGAAGTCAACTATCAGAATTCAACTATGTCTGCTCCTACCTATATCTGCTTCTACTACTCCTATATTCACTCCTATAATTACGAGAGCATGACAGTCTGTAACACTAACACAGGGCCCTTTATATAGGAACGGAAAGTTGGTGATCTCACCGACCTCCAAGTGGATCCCTGCCATATTGGAGGAATTCGATAATTCTGTCACCGGGGGGGCATTCAAGCTATTACAGGACTTATAAAAGGATATCTGCAATTTTCTTCTGGAAAGGGATGCTACAACGCGTCAAGGATTATGTCAAGAGTTGCTCGATTTGCCAAAGGTTCAAGGCTTCTACCCTTTCACCAGCGGGGCTGCTTCAACCTCTTCCCCTTCCTCAGGCTATTTGGGAAGACATCTCGATGGATTTCATAACAAGGTTACCTAAATCTAAGGGGTTCGATGCAGTGATGGTGGTGGTGGATAGGTTGTCCAAGTACAGCCACTTTATAGCTCTTAAGCATCCGTATACAGCACGAACAGTAGCTGACATGTTTGTTAAGCATGTTATCCGCCTCCATGGGTTTCCGAAGTCGATTGTTAATGACCGCGATCCGATGTTTATGAGCCGCTTTTGGCAAGAGCTATTTCGGTTGCATGATACTCAACTCAAATTTAGCTCCTCTTACCAACCGGAGACGGACGGCCAAACTGAGGTTATAAACCGCTGCCTAGAGTCTTACTTACGTTGTTTTGCTGCTGACCAGCCCCGCTCATGGAGCCAATGGCTTCCTTGGGCAGTGTTACAGATACTCATTAAATGAGTATCATTGTTAGGTTACTGCTGTTGACTATTAGTAGATATTAAGCCGTAAAGTAGTTGTAATTAAATAGGTTAGTTAGGCATTAAATGCTAATGTGTGTATATATATGTTCTTTGTAAACGAAAATTAATCAGAAAATAATAACACATTTTCTCACATGGTATCAGAGCATTAGGCTCTGTTCTGGGGTTTTTTGGGTTTGTTCTGGGCTTTCTCGGTTTGGAGAAGTTGCTGCTCTACTTAGGTCATCAGCTCCGGTGACCAACTTGTCTCACCGCCCACATCAGAAGAAGCGCAGGTGGAATTCCGGCGTCGATCCTGCCGGCGAGTGAGCTACACGCGCCGATCCAATTTTCCGGCGACTATTCACGCGCCGGCGCGTGCAGAGGCCGCTGAAGCTCCGACTTCCTATCCGCCGTCGCCTTGCTGTTTCCGGTCAGATTCCGGTGTTTGTTTGGAGTGTTCTTCCCTCTTGCTGGTCGTTGAGGCTCTGTTTCCATTCCTGTGTACTGTTCCGGCGTCAACTCTTCATCTCCAGCTTATTTTTGGTGGTTTTGTGGCTGGGTTACTCCCGTCAGTGGCTGGTTGCTCCCGTCAATTGCTGGATCTTGTGGCATATTGGCAGAGGTTTTTCTTTCTCCATTTCTTTGCTCTTTTTTGGCCCTTTTGCTGTATCGTTAGGTACTCTGTGGTTATTGGCCTAGTTGTAGTTTATTTATAATGGAGGATGCAAAAATTTCTGGTGAGAAAGGGCACATAATGACCGAAGTAGTTCCTGCACTTAGTAAAATTACAGATTATAAATTAAACGGGTCTAATTTTTTGCAATGGAGCAAAACCATTAGGATTTATTTACTTAGTATTGATAAGGATGACCATTTAACTCATGATCCTCCGACTGATGAAAAAAAACAATCTTGGTTACGAGATGATGCCCGACTGTTCTTACAAATTAGGAACTCCATTGAAAATGATGTGCTTGGTTTGATAGATCATTGTGAATTAGTAAAGGAATTAATGGATTATTTGGGTTTTTTGTACTCTGCGAAAGGGAATATTTCTCGAATGTATGAGGTGTGCAAGGCTTTCTATCGTACTGAGAAGGAAGCCAAGTCCCTCACAACTTATTTTATGGATTTCAAAAAGACTTATGAGGAGTTGAATGTCCTTTTACCTTTTACTGCTGATATCAAAGAACAACAAGCTCAAAGAGAGAAAATGACAATCATGAGTTTTTTGGCTGGATTACCATCCGAATTTGAAGCTGTCAAATCTCAAATCCTTTCTAGTCCTGAGATTACTTCACTTCAAGAGGTGTTCAGTAGGGTGTTGCGTACTGAGAATATACCATCTAATCAAGCTTCAAGTGTTCTTGTTGCCAAAGGAGGAGGAAATGATGCCTGGAGAAAAACTGGTAATCGAGGAGGAAGTGATGTTATTTGCTACTACTGCAAAGAAATTGGGCATACAAAGAAGTACTGCAAGAAACTTCAAAATAAGACTCAAAAAATTCAGACTGCTACAGCTATTGTTGCTTCTTCTTCTGAACAATCTGTCACTATATCAGCTGAAGAGTATGCGCAGTTCTCCCAGTATCAAGAATCTATGAAACAAATTTCACCTGTTGTTGCTTCTGCTTAGTCAGGTAAAAAGTGCCTCATCTCATCCTCAAACAAATGGGTCATTGACTCTGGTGCCACAGATCACATGACAGGTAATCCTAAAGTATTTTCCAGTTTTCAATCTCACACCCAATCATCTCCTGTTACTATAGCTGATGGATCCCATTACAACATTGAAGGATCGGGAACTGTTAAACCAACTCCATCCATTACCTTATCTTCTGTGCTCAGTTTACCTAGTCTTGCATTTAATCTTTTGTCTGTCAGTCGTCTTACTAAAGATCTCAATTGCTCTATCTCATTTTTTCCTAATCACTGTTTATTTCAGGATCTTATGACGAAGCAGACTATTGGTAAAGGGCATGTATCTAATGGGCTCTATATTTTGGATTCATGGGTACCTCGATCAGTTGCTTGTTCTAGTATTATTTCTCCTTTTGAAGCTCATTGCAGACTAGGCCATCCTTCTCTGCTGGTATTGAAGAAGTTATGCCCCCAGTTTTCTGATGTCACTTCAGTGGATTGTGAATCGTGTCATTTTGCAAAACACAAGCGAAGCTCATTGAGTCGTAGAGTAAATAAAAGAGCTGAGTTTGCTTTTCAGTTAGTTCATTCTGATATTTGGGGACCTTGTCCAGTTGTGTCTAAAACTGGTTTTCGATATTTTGTTACTTTTGTGGATGATTTCTCTCGAATGACATGGATTTATTTTATGAAAAGTCGTTCTGAGGTGTTTGCTCATTTTTCTGCTTTTTGTGCTGAAATTAAGACTCAATTTAATGTGTCTGTGCATATATTGCGAAGTGATAATGCTAAAGAGTATATGTCAGCTTCAATTCAAAGTTACATGACCCAACAGGGCATCCTTCACCAGTCATCCTGTGTCGATACTCCTGCTCAGAATGGGGTTGCAGAAAGAAAAAATAGACACCTCCTTGAAACTGCTCGAGCTTTGTTATTTCAAATGAAGGTACCTAAGCCTTTTTGGGCAGATGCTATTTCTACTGCATGTTTTTTGATTAATCGTATGCCATCTACAGTTCTCAATGGTGATGTCCCTTATAGTATCCTTTTTCCTAACAAATGTTTGTTTTCAATTGAACCACGGATCTTTGGAAGTACCTGCTTTGTTCGTGATGTGAGACCTGGACTCACAAAACTAGACCCCAAATCCCTTAAATGTGTATTCTTGGGTTATTCTCGAATTCAAAAAGGATATCGGTGCTACTCTCCAGATCTTCAAAGATATGTTGTATCAACAGATGTTAGCTTTTCTGAGCAAATTCCATTCTTTTCATCACAAACTGGGACACAGGTTCAAGGGGAGGATGATTGGCTAGTTTATCATGTCTTCTCTCCAGTTTCAGTTGAAGCACCTCGTTCTGGATCAATTGATGCTAACTCTCCTGATATTGAGCAAGGAGTTGAAGATTCTTTGATCGATCAGGCTGTTGTACCCTTGGCTCCTCCAACCAAGCCTCCTATAATACAAGTATATTCCAGAAGATCAGAGCATCAGGATACATGCCCTTCACCAACTTCTTTGTCATCTGATCCTCCACCAAATGACCTTGACATGCCTATTAGTCTTCGCAAAGGTAAACGTCAATGCACTCTTCCTAAATACCCCATTGCTAATTTCATTTCCTATGAACAATTATCCCCTTCCTCTAGCTCTTTAATTGTCTCTTTAGATTCTGTTTCTATACCTAAGACAGTTAAGGAAGGTTTATCTCATCCGGGTTGGCATAATGCTATGCTTGCGGAACTACAAGCTTTGGAGAATAACCACACATGGGATCCGGTTCCTCTACCTAAAGGCAAGAAGGCAGTGGGATGTAAATGGGTTTATACAATAAAATGCAATGCTGATGGTTCTATTGCTCGACTTAAAGCTAGATTGGTGGCAAAGGGGTTTGCTCAAACCTATGGTGTTGATTATTCGGATACTTTTTCTCCAGTGGCCAAGCTTACCTCTGTGCGTTTGTTCATTTCCTTAGCTGCTTCAAAACATTGGCCTTTACATTAGCTTGACATTACAAATGCTTTCCTACATGGTGATCTCTTGGAGGAAGTGTATATGGAGCAACCACCAGGTTTTGTTGCTCAGGGGGAGTATGGAAAGGTATGCCATCTTAAAAAATCTTTGTATGGTTTGAAGCAGAGTCCCCGAGCTTGGTTTGCCAAGTTTAGTGAGGTGGTTCAAGAGTTTGGATTACAGAAGAGCAGGTGTGATCATTCTGTCTTTTTCAAACAATCCACCACTGGGGTGATCCTACTTGTCGTTTATGTTGACGATATTGTCATTACAGGAGATGATTACATAGGAATCACTGCTCTCAAGACCTTTTTGCAGGCTAAGTTTCATACAAAAGATCTGGGTCAGCTAAAGTATTTCTTAGGGATAGAAGTTTCTAGATGTAAGAATGGAATCTTTCTATCCCAGATAAAGTATGTTCTAGATCTACTTGCAGAAACGGGAAAGAAGGGAGCTAAGCCTTGCAATGCTCCTATGACTCCTAATGTCCATCTTACTAAAGATGATAGTGATCACTTTGATGATCCAGAAAAATATAGAAGATTGTTTGGAAAACTGAATTACCTCACAGTAACTCGACCAGATATTGCCTACTCTGTTAGCATTGTAAGCCAGTTTATGTCTGAGCCCACATTGAAACATTGGGCAGCTTTGGAACAAATTTTGTGCTATTTAAAAAGGGCTCCAGGATTGGGCTTATTATATAAAAATCATGAACACAGTTGTATTGAGTGTTTTGTCGATGCTGATTGGGCTGGATCAAAAGTTGATAGAAGATCTACTACTGGCTATTGTGTTTTCGTCGGTGGAAATCTTGTGTCTTGGAAAAGTAAGAAGCAGAATGTTGTTTCTCGATCCAGTGCAGAATCAGAGTATAGAGCCATGGCTCAATCTACTTGTGAGGTTATGTGGATTTGTCATTTGTTAGAAGAAATTGGATTAAAGGCTTCCTCAGCAGCAACACTGTGGTGTGACAATCAGGCTGCACTACACATTGCCTCTAACCCGGTGTACCATGAAAGGACTAAACATATTGAAGTTGACTGTCATTTTATTCGTGAGAAAATTCAAGAGAATGTGATCTCCACCAACTATGTGAAGACTGGCGAGCAATTAGGAGACATATTTACAAAGGCCTTAAATGGGACTCGGGTTGAGTACCTTTGTAACAAGCTGGGCATGATTAACATCTATGCTCCAGCTTGAGGGGGAGTGTTACAGATACTCATTAAATGAGTATCATTGTTAGGTTACTGCTGTTGACTATTAGTAGATATTAAGCCGTAAAGTAGTTGTAATTAAATAGGTTAGTTAGGCATTAAATGCTAATGTGTGTATATATATGTTCTTTGTAAACGAAAATTAATCAGAAAATAATAACATATTTTCTCACAGGCAGAATTCTGGTACAACACTACATTCCATGTGAGTACAGGAACCACCCCCTTCGAGGTAGTTTATGGCAGGAGCCCACCCACGGTTGTCCAGTACCTTCCAAGAGAGGTTCGGGTGGAGGCAGTGGGTTGTGATTTAGTGGACAGAGACGAGGCCCTGAGGCAGCTCAAACAACAGTTGTTGCGTTCCCAATAGCAGATGAAAACTCAGGCCGACCGACACCGAAGAGAACTTTCCTTTGAAGTGGGTGCTTGGGTGTACTTGAAGCTGAAACCCCATAGGCAACAATCCATCAGCAGGAGGATCTATCCTAAGTTGTCGGCTCGTTACTTTGGACCTTACCAGGTGGCTGCTAAGGTAGGTCCAGTAGCTTATCGCCTGCATCTCCCCTCCGCTTCTAAGGTACATCCCGTGTTCCATGTCTCCTTGCTTAAGAAGCTGTAGGAATGCAACCAAGCTCTTTTGATTTGCCACCTGAGCTGGAGCTGGATCAGAATGATGACCTTATGCCAGAAAAAGTGGTAGCCACTCGAATTATACAGCGGCACGGGGAGAGTGTTTCCCAATGGCTCATCCAGTGGCACTCCAAGAATCTTGATGAGGCTACCTGGGAAGATGAATATATGATCAAAAGAGAATACCCACAATTCAGTCTTGAGGACAAGACTGATTCTCAAGGGGGCGGCAATGATAGAGAACAAGGAGTGGAAGATGTGGAGCAGGACCAGGCCTCTTTTGGGCCGAAGAAGCTGCAGGTCTACACCCGCAGAAAGAAGCACCAGGCTGAGGGCAAAGAGGGAAACCATAAATTCTGTTATTGAGTTGGAATTCTGGTGGTAGAATTAGTTAGGCCTAGTCCTAGCTGGACATGAGGAGGGAAACGGTTTTGCTTTTGGGGATGGCTATATTAGTCTTTTGTTTTTGTAAGGGGGGATCTTTTTGAAGGGGATTGTAAACACTGCTTTTAGCAGGGCTCCATTGTTGGAGAGGGAAGTTCATCTTCCTAAGGGGATTGTATCAGTCCTTGTTTATCAATAAAAATCAATCCATTCTCCCTCTCAATATTTCTTTTGATTCTTCCTTTCCTTTTGAACTGTTCATTAAGTTTCTGCTCTATTAGTCATCCTTTGAACTGAAGACACCCCAAAGTTTTTAAAATAGAGCGCCCGAACAGTTTAAGAAGCTTGCATAAACAGCAAAGAAAACTTCACTACTCATCAACATCTGAACCAGTAACCTCTGATTGCTAGCCAATCAAGTCAGATTGACCTATCAAGTCCATGTTTTAAAACATTAGTGTTTCAGTATAACCTTACATCCAAAAAATTGGAAAGAGAGAATATTTGTCATAAAAGCTAAATGAACCAGATTTTCGGCATATATAAATAATTACATACCGCAGCTGTCTCACATTTACCTGTGCTAACAAGACACCTATCATGCATGGTAAAGATGACACATTTTGTTCAGTAGAGCCATAATTCACCACCCGATGAGACTAACATTACGAATACAGGTTGGGATTTTCTTCTTGTGCTTATATTTCAAGATCAAAAAAAATATATAATAATTAAATTAAATAAAATACTGGATCACCCTATTAAATGCAAGAAGAACAAAATTTTAATTCCAAAAATTTTTTTTCATATAAAGAATACAACAATCATACATGCTATATTGTGATGCACCATTATGCAGTGTAAAAATAAGCACAGAAAAAGATTAAAAGTTTTACTTACATTGTCAGTTCTGGCATTTGACTCCAACATGTTATAATAATTTAGCGCAGCTTGAAAATGCCCAAGATTCATAAATGCTTCAGCTATATCCGCAATCAATCCGACATGATTAGAGGTACAAAGCCCTTCCGGATCACCAAAGAAAATCTAAAAATTATCAAAGAAGATTTCAGAAAACAAAAAATGCATCCTTAAAAAAAAAACATATTCTCTCCTGTTAGGTGCACACATAGAAGGGCAGAAAAATAATTTGTTAATTGGTAGTTAACTATGTTATTCCTTCTATTGCTTTTTAGAATTTTTCCTGATTTTTAGCGTATAGCAAAAATGGGTTATACAGCTGAAATGGGCAAAGTAGATTTTTTGCTTTTTGTCCTCTAGTACAGCCAATCATTGTATTTTCTTTATTTGCAACAGACTCTCTTACAGGGAGATCATCTATCTTATTGCAATCACTAGAGAATTTCTCTCCCTTTCTCTCTCTCTCCCTCTCTTTATCTTCCTCTGTCTCTTCTCTCTCTCTTTTCTCAACCTTCTAATCTGTCTCTTCCTATCTAAATTCTTCTATTTTGGAAATCAACCCAGAATTTCTCCATATTTCACTCACGTTAGGATTTAATCCTAACAAATTGGTATCAGAGCACCCTTCGATCCACATTCTTCCTACTGCAGAATGGGAAAAAACCCAAATACCCATAAATCTTCAACCTCCATTGAAGAGCTGGAGGAGCAGCTTAAATCTCTTAGTTCCAGAATGGAGGAGCAGAGAGCAGCTTACCAACTTCAGATGGAGTCCAGACTGAGGAACATGGAGACCAAGCTGAATAACTTCCAACTGTAGCATCAACAAAGAATAAAAGATTTGTTGCTGGAGCAAAATAACCTGAAGCTTCAGCTCAAGCAGGAGAATCAGAAGTCTGTGGCTTACTTAGCACAGCTTATCCAGGGACTTCAAACTCCAAACACATCCAATGCCCCAACCATCACCCAAACCCAACCAAGTAGTAGCAGTAATAGAGGTAAGGATCCTCAAGTCTCTATTAATGAAACTCCTAGATTTGATAAGGGGATACTGCCAAACCCAAAAAAAATGAGTTTTAAAGACCCAAACCATCCACGAAAACCTTACCTAAACAAGCTACTTTTCGAGTGTGATTTGCAGATTTTTGAGGGGGAAGGAAGCAAATCGTGGATTAACAAATGTAGGAAATATTTTCAAATATTTGAGGTGTTGCCTGAGAGTCAAGTGGACCTTGCTAGCCTATTTTTGTAAGGTAGAGCAGTGTTAGTGGTAGTAGGTAGGTAGTAGGTAGCTGTAAAGTTAGTAGTAGGTAGAGCAAATCAAGGAGCTAGTTAAGAAATTAATTATTGTATAAATATATAGTGTAATCTAAGGTTTTAATTAATTGAATACAGAGAATTCAATTCCTTTGTGTGTTTTCTCACATGGTATCAGAGCCTTAGGCTCTTTCTTTTGGATATCTGGGTTTTTTGTTTCGGGTCTGTGGTGGAAGAATCTGTCCACTTTTGGGTCACCAGCTCCGGTGATTTTTTGGTCTCACCGCCAACATCAGAAGGAGTGCAGGTGGTATTGCGGCCGTCACACAAAATCCGGTGACCATACGGCAGACGAGTGGACCTCACGCGTCGATTGAAGATTTGTCGATTTCCCATTTTTGGTTGAAGCTTCAGTCAGCCTTGGGTCACAGGATCCGGTGACCGGTTTGCCTCACCGCCACCACAAGGAGGAGCGCCTCCATCAGACCGGCCGATCCACCTTTTTCCGGCGACCATCAGAGCCGTGTGTGAGCCTCCCGGGCCGCTCTGATCACACCGCTCTTCTTCACACGCCGGCGCGTGGGAGTGCGTCCGGCATCAGACAGTCTTCCTATTCCGTCTCCGGTGTCGTCTTGTCATCCCCGGTCAGTATCCGGTGTCTTCGTGGGGTGATTTCCTCTGGTTGATGGTGTTTGATCCTCTGGATTTCTTCGTCAGCCTCTGTTCTCCAAGTTCTGCTCTTTGTCCATTTTCCATTGGACCTCTGACTCCTTCTCCGACGTCGCCCTGTCATTTCCGGTCAGGTGCCGGTGTCCTCTTGAGGTGGTTTCCTTTGTTGATGGTTCTTCAAGTTTCGATCTTCAAACTCTACTCTCTATTCTCCAATGAATAGATGAGTTTGTCCCCCTCTTGGTTGAATTTGTTCTCTTTACAAAAGGTTTTGTCCTTACCTCTCTTTAGTTGCTATGTATGTTATTTAAGAAAAATATTTGGGTGTTTTGGCATTGGAAGTGTTGGGAGTTTATGTTGAGGTGCTACTGCAATTAAGGCTTGGTGGCTATTTTAATAATTAAGATATGAAGTTGTTGTTTGGTTGGATTTATTTAGGAAAATTATTCTTTGCTGGCGGGTGGTTGTTATTGCCAACAGTACTTGTGTATTGATTTGCTGTTTGAATATTTGTGAGGTGATATTCTTTTTCACTCGGTATTATTTAATATGAGTTGGAACAAAAATATGATCTGCTATTATTGCCATAAACTTGGTTATATAAAAAGGTTTTGTAGAAAATTACATAACCAAAAGCCCAAATTAGCAAACATTGCTACGACCAGTACCTCTGGAAAGTATGTTATGATTTCTGCAGATGAGTATGCAAAATTTATCCAGTATCGGAATTCTTTGAAAATTTCTTCCACCACAACTATTGATGGGGTAAAGAATCCAAATACATGTCTTTTTTCTTCCTCATCTCAGTGGGTCATTGATTCTGGTGCTACAGATCATATGACACGCAATCGAAATGTATTTTCTACTTGTCAGTCTCATGCATCTTCTTCTACCGTTATAATGGCAGATGGATCACTCTCTCATGTAAACGGTTTTGGTACGGTTAACCTAACTTCGTCAATTTCTATGGGTTCAGTTCTACATATATCGAAACTTGCTTTTAACTCGGTTTCTGTAAGTAAACTTACACGTGATTTTAATTGTTGTATTTCCTTCTTCCCTGATCACTGTGTCTTCCAAGATCTTGTAACGAAACAGATCATTGGTGAAGGTTACGTCTCAAGAGGTCTTTATATTCTTGATAGAAAGATACCAAGGCCAGTTGCTTGTTCTAGTGTTTTGTCTCATTTTGAAGCACACTATCGGTTGGGACATCCTTCTTTGCCGACTCTGAAGAAACTTTGTCCTCAATTTTCTGATGTTTCTTCTCTTGATTGTGAGTCATGTCAGTATGCCAAACACCACTGTGGCTCTTTGAGTCCTCGGATTAATAAACGAGCCGATTCCGCATTTGAATTGGTTCATTCAGATGTTTGGGGACCGTGCTCTGTGATAGCCGAACCTGAATTCAGGTATTTTGTAACATTTGTGGATGATTACTCCCGTCTGACTCGGACATATTTTATGAAAAGTCGGTCTGAATTATTCACTCATGTCAAAATGAGAATGTATATTCTACATCAAATGAAAAATATACAGGTATATTTATACAATGTATTAGGACTAAATTAGGAAAATAAAATCCCTATAATTATGCTAAATCTACATCTACAGCTGTATTGCTGTATTACAACTATATCAGCAGCCATATCAGACTTTAACAAGACTTTAACACTCCCCCCTCTAGCTGGAGTATAGATATTGATCATGCCCAACTTGTTACAATTATAGTCGATCCGATTCCCAGGTAAAACTTTAGTGAATACATCAGCTAATTGACTCCCTGTTCTGACATATGAAGTTGAAATTGATCCGTCTTCTAGCTTTTCCCGAGTGAAATGACAGTCAACTTCTATATGTTTGGTTCTCTCATGAAACACAGGATTATTTGCAATATAAATAGCTACTTGGTTATCACACCATAAGTTCATTGGTTTAGACTGAACAAACCCAATCTCTTCAAGTAAATGACGTAGCCAAATAAGTTCGCAAGTAGTCTGTGCTATAGCTCTATATTCGGATTCTGCACTTGATCGGGATACAACACTCTGTTTCTTACTCTTCCAAGAAACTAGATTACCCCCAACAAAAACACAGTAACCAGTGGTAGACCGTCTATCTGAAAGATCTCCTGCATAGTCTGCATCCGTGAAACCTTCTATAATGTGATGACCATGATTTCGATACAAGATGCCACGTCCTGGTGCACTTTTTAGATATCTCAAAATATGTACAACAGCATCCTAGTGTGAGGTTCTACGAAATGACATAAACTGACTAACAACACTTACTGGAAAAGCAATATCAGGACGAGTGATAGTAAGATAGTTCAACTTTCCTACAACCTTCCTATACTTCTCAGGATTCTCAAACAAATCTCCATCTTCAGCTTTAAGCTTCACGTTTGGTATCATAGGCGCATCGCATGTTTTTGCACCAATAAAATCAGTATTATCTAATAAATCCAGGCAATATTTTCTCTGACATAGATAGATCCCTTTATTACTGCGAGAAACTTTAATCCCTAAGAAATATTTTAATGGTCCTAAATCTTTTGTTTGAAAGTGAGTCCCAAGGAAAGCTTTCAACCTCGTGATTCCAACTTCATCACTTCCAGTTATCACTATATCATCCACATACACAACCAACAAAATGCACCCAGAACTAAATGATGTAAAGAACACTAAGTGATCATATGCACTTCTCTATAGGCCAAACTCAATCACAACTGTACTGAATCTCCCAAACCAAGCACGTGGAGATTGCTTTAAACCATACAAAGACTTTCTTAATTTGCACACCTTCCCTGACTCCCCCTAAGCAATAAAACCAGGTGGTTGCTCCATGTAAACTTCTTCACTCAACTCCCCATGCAAGAATGCATTCTTCACATCAAGTTGATGCAGTGACCAACCGTAATTTGCAGCCAAGTAGATAAACAATCGAATAGAAGAAAGTTTCGCAACTGGAGAAAAGGTTTCCGAATAATCCACTCCATATGTTTGTGCATATCCTTTAGCAACCAATCGGTCTTTCAGTCAAGCAACAGAACCATCAGGATTCATTTTGACAGTAAACACCCACTTACAGCCAATGGCCTTTTTCTGAGGTGGTAACGGCGTAAGATCCCATGTAAGATTTTGCTCTAAGGCTGTCATCTCTTCTTTCATTGCGGCTAGCCAACCATCATGAGCTAAGGCTTCAGCAAAGGACGTGGGGATGACAATAGAGTCCAAGGAAGCTACAAAAGACTTGGAGGAAGGAGATAAAGCATGATAAGATACAAAAGAAGAAATAGGATAAGTGCATGTTCGTTTACCTTTGCGAAGAGCAATAGGAAGGTCAAGGCTAGTATCTGATTGAGATGGAGAATCTGAAGACGAAGCAGGAGGTGTCTCGGTAGCATGGTGCATACGTCGAGAATAAACTTGACGAATAACAGGTCGAGATAGAGGAGAAACATCTTGTTCACTGACAGTATAAATAGGAAAATCGTCCCCTGAATCACTAGTGTGTGAAGGAAAGGACCCAGAGGAACCAAAGAAAGGTGTATTCTCAAAAAATGTAATGTAATATCAGCAAATACCAAATAACGATCTAAAGAGGGAGAGTAACAACGATACCCCTTTTGTTCACGAGAGTATCCCAAGAAGACATACTTTAGAGATTTAGGGTCTAGTTTTGAAACCTGAGGTCGCATGTCTTGAACAAAACAGGTACTCCCAAAAATTCTAGGAGCAAGATGAAATAGTGGAGATGAGGGAAAGAGAACAGAGTACGGAATCTGACCATTAAGAACAGATGATGGCATTCTGTTGATAAGAAAACAAGCAGTGGAAACAGCATCTATCCAAAACACTTTAGGAACCTGCATATGAAATGTAAGAGCCCGTGCAACCTCTAATAAGTGACGGTTCTTCCGCTCAGCTATACCATTTTGCTGAGGGGTAACAATACAAGAAGACTGATGAATAATACCATGTTGGGAGAGATAAGATTTAAAAGTATGTGAAACATATTCTTTAGCATTATCACTGCGCAGAATACAAATGGATTTATTAAATTGAGTCTTAATTTCAGTATGAAATGCACAAAATATAGTAAATAACTCAGAATGAGATTTCATAGGATAAACCCAAGTAACTCGAGAATAATCATCAATAAATGTCACAAAATAACGAAAATCAAGTTTGGAAGTAATAGGACAAGGACCCCATACATCAGTATGAACTAAAGAAAAAGAAGACTCAACACGTTTATTTAGTCTAGGAGAATAAGATACTCTATGATGTTTAGCAAATTGACAAGCTTTACACTCTAAAGTAGATTCCCATTTAAGATTATGACATAACTTTTGTAAAATTGAAAGGGGAGGATGACCAAAACAACAATGAAGCTGCAAAAGAGAAGACGAGCTTGTGCATGCAATGGATCGAGGTATGAGTCCAAAAGTTGATTCAAGAGCATACAAGCCATTCACCAGACACCCTTTACCAAGAATATGCTTCATCCCAAGATCCTGAAAAAGGCAATAAGTGGGATAAAAAATAACACAACAGTTAAGACTTTGAGTAATTTGGCTAACAAATAACAAATTAAAGGGGAATGATGATAAACACAAAACAGATGATAAGGGAAGAGATTTTGTTGGGTTTGCTGTCCCACGTCCAATTACAGAAGCAGTAGATCCATTCGCCAAAGTAACACAAGGTAAATTATCAGTAGAAGTGAAAGAAGAGAGAATACCTGTGTTGCCAGTCATATGATCAGTAGCACCTGAGTCAATAACCCACCTTCGAGATGAGGTGGAAAGACAAGCAATGGGATTACCTGTGTTAACAAAAGCTGATATCCCAGAAGACAACTGTTGTGAATCATTAGTAGCAGTTAAGCAAGCATACTCATCCGCTGAAATAGTGACAGATGTCTGTGGAGTTGGTAGAATGCCATCCTGAGTAGCTACATTCGCAAACCTTTTATTATTCATCTGTCCTGAGTTCTTAGAAGGCTTTCCATGCAACTTTCAACAATTCTTTTTTATGTGCCCTTCAACTCCACAATAATGACAGGTACGGGAGTTACTACTATTGCCAGAAAGGAAGCACTAATATTTCCACCTTTACCTCCGCGATTACTATTCGAACCATTAGTAACCAAAGCCATTGTATTATTGGACACCATACCAGAATGTACATCACCATCTTTACATACTCGAAGCAACCGAGCATAAACCTCAGTAAAAGAAGGAAGTGACTCACCAGTTAATAATTGTGTGCGTGCCACATCATATTCAGAACCCAAACCTGCTAAGAAACACTGTACCACTATCTGCTCCTCTTGTTCTTGCATTTGTTTAATGTCAGCAACGATAGGAAACATAGCCCGCTTTTCTTCAAAAGTTTGTTTCACTTCAGTATAATATTGAAATAGGGAGTGATCTTTTTGCTCGGCTCGATAAATTTTCAACAATAAATTATGGATACGAGACATATCTTGTTTGCAAGCATACAAAAATTCCAGATATTCCCATAATTCTTTTACACTCTCAGAGTGTCTCACAACATCATCAACGGTGGGATCTAAAGTATTCTAAATTTGATTAAACAATTTATAATCCTCCATTAACCATTTCTTTCGATTAACATCATCCTTAACCGGTGGATTACCAGTTAAATGATCCTTTAAATCAATACTAGTCACAAATCTACGCATAGTTCTTTTCCACTGTGCATAATTATTACTCCCAGTCAATTTTCTATACGTAATTTTAGAAGATCCAAACATAATTTCAGTGGCTGTCTTTTTATCGCTGCTCTCATCCATTTAAACTAGTCGCAGATGATGCAGCAAAGAGATTTCAATATATCCAAAATAAATTAACACCCAAAAAAAGCTTCTCAACCAACAATAAATGACAAAAGAAAACTGAATTTTGAAATTAGAACCTTAGAGCTGGCGCAGGGGAGTGAACAGAGCAAGCGGTAAAAGCAAACACCTTCAACCAGGAGGGATCACCCCACGATGTCAACGGAAAGAAGCCGGAAATAACAGGGCGATGCCGGATATGAAGTCGGAGGTCTAGCCGATAAGCCACACGCGCTCACTTGCCGGCACGTGAGGAATAACAGTAAATCGGAGAGGCTCGTGAGGCCCACTCGCGGCTCCGACTGTCACCGGAAAGAGGTGGAATGGCCGGAATTACGAAGGCTCTTCTCCCCGAGGTGGCGGTGAGGTGAACGGATAACCAGAGGATGATACCCGTAGAAGCAGAACCGTGAGGAAGAGCAGTGAGCTTCGAACGGCGCATGGGGTCCACTCGCGGCTTCGACGGTCACCGGAAATTGTGTAGAGGCCGGACTGATGGAGGCAAACCTCCTTATGGTGGCGGTTAGGGAAGCTAGTCACCTGCAGACGTGACCCGAAGAGAAGGAACAAGATCTCCAAACCGAGATCCAAACAAAAGAGAATCAGAAGAAGAATCTGATACTGAGAGGAAATCGCAAACCTCAAACAAGAACCATAAGGCTCTGATACCATGTCAAAATGAGAATGTATATTCTACATCAAATGAAAAGATATACAAGTATATTTATACAATGTATTAGAACTAAATTAGGAAAATAAAATCCCTATAACTATGCTAAATCTACATCTACAGCTGTATTGCTATATTATAGCTATATCAGCAGCCATATAAGACTTTAACAAAACTTTAACAACTCATTTTTGTGCTTTTTGTGCTGAGGTCAAAACTCAATTTAATGCTTCTGTTCGCATTTTGAGAAGTGATAATGCAAAAGCATATTTTTCAGATACTTTTCAGACATACATGACTCAAAATGGTATACTTCATCAATCATCATGTATAGACACACCGTCCCAAAATGGAGTCGCTGAGAGAAAAAACAGACATTTGCTAGAGACAGCACGGGCCCTTTTATTTCAGACGAAAGTTCCTAAAAAATTTTGGGCCGATGCTGTGTCTACTGCTTGTTTCCTGATTAATCGGATACCCTCGTCAGTGCTTGCTGATGAGACTCCCTACTTTATTCTTTTTCCATCTAAACCGTTGTTTCCTATAGAATCACGAATATTTGGGAGCACTTGTTTTGTTCGTGATGTACGGCCTCATATCACTAAATTGGATCCAAAGTCACTGAAATGTGTCTTCTTGGGGTATTCTCGTTTGCAAAAGGGGTACAGATGCTATTGCCCAGAACTTAACAGGTATTTTGTGTCTATTGATGTTACTTTCTGGGAACATAAACCATTCTTCCCAGCTTCTAATTCTACAAGCCAAGGGGAGGATGATCATTGGTTAGTCTACAATGTTACTACACGGCCATCAAATGATCCCGTTCCTATTATGCCAAGTGATTCTGTTCCCCCTACTCAATGTGATCTTGTTCCTATTTCAGGTGATTCAGCTCCACCTGCCTCCGATTTGGCTCTAGCAAAGCCACCTATTGTACAGGTCTATTCTCGGAAACATGGAACCTTCAGTACAATGCCTGAATCGAATTCATCATCAAATCCAGTCTTAAGTGATCTTGATATTCCCATTGCCTTACGGAAAAGCAAACGCCAGTGTGCTTATCCTATTAGCAACTGTCTCCTATAATAATTTATCTCAATCTACATGTTCTTTTATTGCTTCTTTTGACTCGATCTCTATTCCTCGAACTGTTAAAGAAGCATTGTCTCACCCCGGTTGGCGTAATGCAATGATAGACGTACTAAATGCTTTGGAAGGAAATCACACTTGGGATTTGGTTGATCTGCCTAAAGGGAAGAAGGTTGAGGGATGCAAATGGATTTTTGCCGTTAAAGTTAATCCAGATGGTTCTGTAGCTAGACTTAAAGCCAGGCTTATTGCAAAAGGATATGCTCAAACATATGGGGTGGATTATTCAGAAACCTTCTCTCCAGTGGCCAAATTTACTTCTGTTAGATTGTTTATCTCTATAGCTGCTTCGCAGTACTGGCCCTTATATCAATTGGACATTAAGAATGCTTTTCTTCATGGAGACCTTCAGGAAGAAGTGTATATGGACCAACCACCTGAGTTTGTTGCTCAGAGGGAGTATGGGAAAGTTTGTCTGAAGAAATTCAGAGTAGGATTTCTTATCTTTGCATTAACACATTACAAGTATTTATACAAGATTTAGACCAGTAAAGTCAGAAACTAGCAGCTCCTAAATTATCTCCTAAATCTACTCCTACAGCTAATATCTACCATTGTCAACATTACAGCCAATGTACACAACCAACTAACAATATTCAACACAGCTGACTAGCAATATTCAACACTCCCCCTCAAGTTGGTGCAAAAATATTACACATGCCCAACTTGCAGACTATGGTGTGAAAAGTTCGACTATTAAGTCATTTTGTGAAAATATCAGCTAGCTGTCTATCTGACTTCACATGGAATAAACTCAAGATGCCTTCAATCAGCTTTTCTTTGATGAAATGTCGATCAATTTCAATGTGCTTCGTCCGGTCATGCTGAACAGGATTATGAGCTATACTGATGGGGGCTTTATTGTCACAATATAAGGATAGTCTTCTTCCCTCAGATAGTCTCAATTCTTCTAGTAGCTTTCTCAGCCAATGTACACAACCAACTAACAATATTCAACACAGCTGACTAGTAATATTCAACACTCCCCCTCAAGTTGGTGCAAAAATATTACACATGCCCAACTTGCAGACTATGGTGTGAAAAGTTCGACTATTAAGTCATTTTGTGAAAATATCAGCTAGCTGTCTATCTGACTTCACATGGAATAAACTCAAGATGCCTTCAATCAGCTTTTCTTTGATGAAATGTCGATCAATTTCAATGTGCTTCGTCCGGTCATGCTGAACAGGATTATGAGCTATACTGATGGGGGCTTTATTGTCACAATATAAGGATAGTCTTCTTCCCTCAGATAGTCTCAATTCTTCTAGTAGCTTTCTCAGCCAAAGAAGTTCACAAACACCTTGAGCCATAGCCCTGTATTCCGCTTCAGCACTCGATCTTGCAACCACAATTTGCTTCTTACTTCTCCAAGTAACTAAGTTTCCTCCTACAAGAGTACAATATCCGGATGTAGATCGTCGGTCATTTAAAGATCCAGCCCAATCTGCATCTGAAAAAGCTTTTATGTGGAGGTGACCATGTTTGGAGAAAAGAAGACCATTTCCTGGGGCAGACTTCAAATACTGCAAAATTCGAAAGACAGCTTGCATGTGAGAGTCTCGTGGATCATGCATGAATTGACTCACCAAGCTCACTGAGTAGGCTATATCTGGCCTAGTGTGTGAGAGATAAATGAGTCTCCCAACTAACCTTTGATATCTCTCTTTATCCACTGGCTTTCCAACTTCTAATTGTAACTTGTGATTGCTCTCAATAGGCGTGTCTGCCGGTTTGCATCCTAGCATACCGGTCTCATCCAAGAGATCTAAGATTTATTTTCTCTAAAAAATAAAGATTCCTTTAGTTGATCTGGCAACTTCAATTCCCAAGAAATATCGTAATTCTCCAAGATCCTTTATTTCAAATTCCTGAACTAAAAGTTTCTTCAGGTGAACCATTTCTTCTTTATCATCCCCTGTCATCATTATGTCGTCAACATAAACTATGAGAAGAGGGATTTTACCCTTGGAGTGTCTCATAAAGAGGGTATGATCAGCATTGCTCTGTTGATAACCAAAAGAAATCATGGCTTTGCTGAATCTGTCAAACCAAGCTCTTTGAGATTGTTTCAATCCATACAAGACTTTCTTCAGTCTGCACACCTTCCCTAGTTCTTTCATCATCAAAACCAAGAGTTATTTCCATATAAACCTCTTCTTCTAAGTCTCCATGGAGGAATGCATTCTTCACATCAAATTGTTGCAGATTCCAATCCAAATTAGCTGCACAAGACGACAAGATTCTGATTGTATTCATTTTGGCAACAGGTGCGAATGTCTCCTGATAGTCAACTCCGTAGGTCTGAGTGAATCCCTTTGCCACCAGTCTGGCTTTAAATCTTTCAACCGAACCATCGGCTTTGTGTTTTATTGTGAACACCCACTTACAACCAACTTCTTGTCTGAAGAGTCAACAAGTTCCCAGGTTTCATTTTTTGAAAGAGCCTTCATTTCTTCTACCATAGCTTCTCGCCATTTTGGATTCGTAATAGCTTCCCTTCAATCCTGTGGAATAGACATAGAGGAAAGGGACAAGGCAAAGGCTCTATAGGAAGGAGACAGATAATCATAAGAGACAAAGTTAAAAATGGAATGTTTTGTACAAGACCTGACTCCTTTTCTTTGAGTAATGGGCAAATTTAAATCAAGATCAGAATATGACTCACCCGAGGATTCTGGCAGTGTAGAAAACATTAGCTTCTTCAGACCTATTTTTCTTCGAGTATCTCAACAAATCAGGTCTATCTAAACGACCAACAATATTCTGCTCCCCCTGAACATCAACAATGTTATCCTCCTGAACAAGATCATGAGTTACCACAGGTTCATTTATCACCATTTCTTCACTACTCTCCCCCTGAAGAGGTGATTGATTAATGCTAAAATAAGATTCAGACTCCCTAAAGGTAATATCCATACTGACATAGAACTTCTTAGATGGGGGGTGATAACACTTATATCCCTTTTGAGTTGAAGAATACCCAATGAACACACATTTTAGTGCTTTCGGATCTAATTTCCCAACATTCCTAGTATGGACAAAGCAAACACACCCAAAAATTTTTGGTGGAACAGTATAGCGAGTTTTTCCAGTTAAAACCTGTAAAGTAGTCCTAAAGTTAAGAGTTTTGAGAGGCATTCTATTAATAAAATAGGCAGCTACCAGTATTGCATCCCCCCAATATGACTTTTGAACATTCATAGTAAACATAAGAGATCTAGCAACTTCCAGTAAATGCCTATTTTTCCTTTCAGCTACTCCATTTTGAGCACTAGTATAAGGACAACTAGTTTGGTGAATGACCCCTTGAGACTCTAAATAAGTTCCAAATCTACTCTCCATGTATTTTGTCCCATTATCAGTCCTTAAAACCTTTATTTTAGTATCAAACTGGGTGTGGACCATTTTATGAAAAGATTGAAAACAGTAGAAAACCTCACTTTTTGTTTTAATCAAATACACCCAAGTCATTCTGGTGCAACAATCAATAAAGGTAACAAACCATCGATTTCAAGTCAAAGAGGGTGTCTGTGTGGGTCCCCAACATCAAAATGAATAAGCATAAAAGGAACAGTGGTTTTATTATCACTTAAAGGATAAGAATTTTTTGTATGTTTAGCATACTCACAAGCATCACAGGATAAAGACTTAAACTGAGTTTTAGAAAATAAACTGGGATATAATTTTTCTAAAACAAAAAAGGATGGATGTCCTAATCTCCTATGCCATTGTATTATTTCCTGATTGACATCCTTATGTCCTCCAAATAAAGCTAAGCTTTGACAGTGGTCCATCATATATAAGCCATCATGCTCTCTGCCACTACCAATCCTCTTCCCTGTTTGAAGATCTTGAAAGATACAATAATCAGGAAAAAAATTCAATTTTACAGTTCAGAAATTTAGTGATAGCACTGACAGATAAAAGATTGACAGGAAATTGAGGAACGTGAAGAACAGAGAACAACTTAATATTTGGAGTACAGACAACAGAACCTATCCCAGAAATAGGAGTACATGACCCATCAGCTACCCTGACACTATCCCGTTTTAGACAAGGAGAGTAGTTAAGAAAGTCTTCAGAAGTGCCTGTCATATGTCTATTCGCACCAGAATCAATAATCCAAGAGTTATGATGAGCAAGTGTGTTACCTGTTTGGACGGAGTTCGAGGTAGCACTGGATGAAAGATTGAGCTGACATAAGGCGTCTGAAATGTTGAACTTCTTCAGAGGAGAGACTTTCGACTGGGTCTGTCTCCTTAGATGATTCAGCTGCTTCTAACATATTTGCTTGAGCCCTAGTTGGATTGGCTCTTTTTCCCCCACGACCTCTAGTATGTCTCCCGTGTAACTTCCAGCAAGTTTCTTTTGTATGCCTTGGTTTTCGACAGTATTCACAGTGCACACGATTTTGATTAGAAGAAACTCCCTGCGACGGCTCTTGAGTGAAATGGACCGTTAAACCCGACTTTTCAGCTGGTGCAGTGTATAGCATGGCACCTCTTCTGGTCTCTTCCTGCTGAATATAAGAGTGTACCTCTTCAAGAGATGGAAAGGGTGATCTACCAATGACTTGAACTCTTAATTGATCAAATTCAGAATTGAAACCAGCCAAAAAATTATACACTCGCTCTTTTTCAATCATATTTTGGATTAATATTACATCATCAGTACACTTGGCTTGAAAATTCTGATAATAATCCAATTCCTGCCATAAACTGCTTAATTCAGAAAAATAATCCACAACAGTCAGCTCACCTTGTTTTGTGTCATGAATTTTGTTCCTAAATTCAAAAATCCGAGCATCATTTCCCATACGAGAATAAGTAGTTTTTGCAGCTTTCCATATCTTCTCTGCAGTGTCGAGTAGTAAATACTGTCTGAAAATTTTAGGGTGCATAGAATTTAGAAACCAAGACATAACCAAAGAGTTATCAGAGTCCCATTGGCTAAAAGTAGGGTCAGTAACAGGTGGTGATTTTTTATCTCCATTAATATACCCTTGTAATCTTCTAGCCTTAATAGATAATAAACATGATCTAAACCAGGCTAAATAAGTATTATTTTCATCTAATTTAATTGGGCTAATTTGACAATCATTAGCCGTATAAAATTTCTCAACTTGCTTAATTTCAACTTCTGACATAATGGAAGATTAAAAATAATTATGAATAGTGGAGCAGTTGAGGACAGAACCTGGTCCAAGAGGTTAAAAAACAGCCTTAAAGAAAAAATCCAAAGGCCCGTACCAGTCTAGCAAAGGGCAGATAGGAGAGCACCACAGAATCTGTCCAAGAGTCCAAAAATCAGAATGACTTCAAAAACTGACGGAGAAGATCTGGTCGGAGTTGGAAAGAGCTGTCGATCAGTATGGGCAAAGTCCGGTGACAGCAAAGAATGGAGAGGAGGAGTGGAAGCACAGAGTAGGTTTATCTCCAAGAGACCCAAAAAGTGACTTCTAATCTGACCGGTGAGGTGCTGGTCAGAGTCGCAGGAGGCCGGTGACTTGATCGGAGCAAAAAATGGCGGCGCAAGGTGGCTGGAGGACGGTTCACGTGCTTCACGCGCCGGCGAGTGAACAGTGAGCAAATTTGGATAATCGGCGCGTGTTCTCACACGCAGAGTCTGACAGCGCCGGAAATCAGTGTACCGGCCGATCTTGACCTGGCGCTTCCTCCGGTGGGTGCGGTGTCGTCGGCAGAGGGACGAAACAGTGTCCGTTTTTACAGCTGCTAAGAAATGTAAAACCAAAGTGCTTCAGTGGCACGTGTACCCACGTGTGTGGTCAGAAGGCGCCGGAAATTTGGACACTGGCCGAAAATTGCCTGAGTTTCCTTCCGTTGGGACGGTGTCGTTTAGGGAGGGAGATAACTCACCTCTTGAATTTTGTCAAAGGTCCAGTATACTGGAATTCTGAAAGAACACTTACTGCAGAGAGATAACTCAACCTTCAATGGCAGTAAGGCTCTGATACCATGAAGAAATTCAGAGTAGGATTTCTTATCTTTGCATTAACACATTACAAGTATTTATACAAGATTTAGACCAGTAAAGTCAGAAAATAGCAGCTCCTAAATTATCTCCTAAATCTGCTCCTACAGCTAAAATCTACCATTGTCAACATTATAGCTAATGTACACAACCAACTAACAATATTCAACACAGCTGACTAGCAATATTCAACATTGTCTTTTGAAGAAATCTTTATATGGTTTGAAGCAAAGTCCCCGTGCTTGGTTTGGCAAGTTTAGTATGGTAGTTCAAGAATTTAGACTGAATAAAAGCAAGTGTGATCACTCAGTCTTCTACAAACAATCATCAACAGGTATCATCCTTCTTATTGTTTATGTTGATGATATTATTATTACTGCAGCCGACAATACAGGTATTGCATCTCTTAAGTTATTTCTACATGCCAAGTTTTATACAAAAAACTTGGGCGAACTGAAATATTTCTTGGGAATAGAAGTGATGAGAAGCAAGAAAGGAATTTTCTTATCTCAAAGGAAGTACGTTTTGGATCTACTTAAGGAAACTGGAAAGATAGGAACCAAGCCATACAGCATGCCGATGGATGCTAATGCACGTCTTACAAAAAATGATGGGGACCTCTTTGATGATCCAGAGATGTACAGGAGGTTAGTTGGAAAACTAAACTACCTCACAGTGACTCATCCAAATGTTATTCCTTCTATTGCTTTTTAGAGTTTTTTCTGATTTTTAGCTTATAGCAAAAATGGGTTATACAGCTTTAATGGGCAAAGCAGATTTTTTGCTTTTTGTCCTCTAGTACAGCCAATCATTTTATTTTCCTTTATTTGTAACAGGGGAATCATCTATCTTTTTGCAATCAATAGAGAATTTCTCTACCCCTCTCCCTCTCTCTCTCTCTCTCTCTCCCTGCCTCTCTTTCTCTTCCTCTCTCTATTTTCTCTCTCTTTTCTCAACCTTCTAATCTGTCTCTTCCTATCTAAATTCTTCTATTTTGGAAATCAATTCAGAATTTCTCCATATTTCACTCACGTTAGGGTTTAATCCTAACACCTCAAATCACAAATGTCCACCTTTCTAAAAATGGCTATTCACAAATAAGTGTCCACTTTCTAAAAGTAGGGTACATTTGAATATGAACTTCCAAGTATGCCCTTAGTACAATAAATATTTATTCAATTTTCGAAGTACAACAAATATTCAAAATTTCTTTTCCCAACCAATTTGCCTATTAATTGTCTCTTTTTTTTTAAAAGGACAAATTAGTAAAAACTTAGGATAATTAATAAGTTTCTTAATTTTGGTGAAAAAGTAAAGTGGATACTTATTTGTGTGGAGGGAATAGTTAACATTGTGATGTGGATTTAAAAAATTGTGACAAACGTGTTATGTGAAGTGTACAATTTTCAATTCCCAAATCTGCATGCAACTGTAAACAAATTTGTTAAAATATTTGGTTTCTTCCAAATATAGTGCAACTAAAAGCAACAAATATATTGTTTCTCAAAATCAGTCAGGACAGAAGGCATTCCATTAAAACAAACATCAGAAATTCCATTATTCAAAGGCTGAACATGGTAAACGAGAAGAAATAGTATATGAATAATTTCATATTTTGTTACTCTATTTTTTTCTCTTTCAATGTCAGTCATAGGACAGAAGGAAATGATTTAAATAAGCCACCAATGTCTAAATATAACATACCTCTGCTTTCTCAGTGTTTCCAAGGTAAAGATGGCAGATTCCTGCTTTGATTTTCAACTGCAAAGGCATTTCCTTTCCCTGATAGTAAACCAGGTGAGCTTGCTCAATACGTTGAAGAGCATTACCATGTGCATTAGTTTCCATGAGTACAGCAGCAAGCAAATCAATCACACCAAAATCAGCTTCAGATGGATGACACTTGAGATGGTCCTCTAAAATGCTTAGACTTCTTTCCATTTGACCACATTCAGAATATAACTGACATTGGAAAGGGAAAAAAAAAATAAAAATCAGATCCTATTGACAGACAAACATGTAACAGGGAAGGAAATCCTAAGACAAAATCAAAATAGCGTATGGAAGTATAGCTTGTATGTTTAATAGAAAAAAAAGCTCTAGGAAGATGTTCACATTTCAAACAAAGGAATGCGTATATTTAAGTACAAGCTAAGTTGGCAGAGGGAAAGAAAAAAAGATCTATACCTTGGCAAATCAAACGTATAGCTCATTTTCCACCAGTAATAACAAATTGAAATTCCATTCAATTGCATTCAGGTGTATAGCTCATATGTCAGTACATGGATCATTTGTTGGAATCATGTCAGTGTCTAATCATTCAGATTTTGAGGCATGTTAAAACCAAAAAAAGAAAAAAAAAATTGTGACTTAGAAATCAATGTGAAGAAAATAGACTCGAGCCTAACTCAACCCAAAAGCCAGCTTATAAGGTGAGAATTACAGAAGCTTTTATAAAGAGTATCATATGATTATGACTAGTCAATGTGGTATATTTAACACACACTCATTATGTCCAGGGCCGAACACATGTGGAAAACCTGAAGCATGAAGTTTGCAGAACTATAAATCTATAGGCAACCAACATAGCAAAACTAGTGGCTCTGATACCATGTAAAGTAAATTTGTTTGAGCCTAACTCAACATCAAAAACTTGCTTGTAAGGTGAGGATTGTCCAAACATTTATAAAGAGTATTATATTTTTATGATTAGCCAATGTGAGATACTTAACAATCAACCTATTCTCTATAGATACTTTAGAAGCATTCAATAATGAGGAATGGACAGGGTGTCAATGCACAAACCATTCACCATCTATTGTGCCTTTCAAGGAAATACTTTGATTTTTTGGTTGGAAAGAAACAAATATATTGTTTCTCAAAGTAAACAGAATCAGAATATAAAGCACTTGCTGCAGTTGCTGCTGAATTATTTCAGTTGAGATCCTCACTAAATGATCTAAAGCTTTTGGTTAAGCAACTTCAGAATGTTTACTATGATAATTTGTCCTTCTACTCACCGATGAACCCCATGAATTATGCCCACATAAAAACACCATGACATTGACCTACATTTTTCTCAATGGGTCATTGGGTAAAAACTTGATCAGAATTGTAACCATCGATAAACAGCTCCCAAACACCTTGTCTCAGGTGTTATCAGACTCACAGTTTCATGAATCAGAAAAAATATGGGTATTTTTACCCATACACAAAAAGAAAGGGCATAATACAAGGATAAGGCCAAAATTAATCTGTATTATCTAAACTTTATTCTTGTACATCTCTTTTTGTAACCAGATTGATGAGAAGCATCACTATTAATGTAAATTTGGTAAATCCCTAGAGAGAAGAGTATCCTATTCTCTTTTTCACACTATCTTCACATCGGGTTCATCATGGCCACTGTTTTTACTTTCTAAGCCCAGAATACTACTATCATGACCATATTGGTTTCCCAACACCTTCCCATCATCATAGAAATCATAAAATTTACATATATTAAGCAAAACCCTAAACAATCATGAAATGTGAGTCAATTATAGTAACCATCAATATCAATCAAGGTATGATAGGTACATGGACCTCCATTCTACTTGGCCTCGGGCCACATTTTCAATCTGACAGACAATGCCAATTCGTTTCATTACTTCAAACCAAGTGATCATTTCATCCAACCTTTATGTTCTTCAATCAAAGTAATTATTTCTGATGATGCAGTGTCAAAGAACCATCTCAATTGATTTTTGTGTAAATTGATAAGTTCATAATTCCTTATAAGTTCATCCTTTATGTTCTCATACATGTATTTTTTGCATTTTAATCATATCCACATAGCCTAACAACAACCATCTAGACCTCAGCCTTCAACTTTTACCTAACCCAACAAATTGAGTTTGCATCAATTATAACTGGCATAACCAAAAAGCATACACCACAAAATACCTTGCAGAGATTTCATTAGTTAATTCATGGCCAAGCAGGAAATCCAGTGGCCAAGGTTGATACTTACTGTAAAATAACTAGAGGAAGGTTCTTATGTTCATGTCACGTCTAATAGTCTCCAAATCCTTATACTAGTGACTGCCCTTTCATACATATCTCAATATACTTATGCAAGTCATCTGATAGCATTATATCATTATAAATATTTGCTAAAGATTTATATGTACAGCCCCCACCATTCATATGACAAAGGGCTTTCTATTGTCATCAGCTTCACAATCAAAGGAGTTGGACCAGTAAAATTGTGGATTAATGAAGAAATGTAGCAAGCAATATTAACTCAGTAAAGCTCTAAATAAGAAAGATTAAAATAAACCTTTGCAGCAATCTTTAGTGCTTCAACATCTTCGGGACAAATTCGTGATATTCGTTCATAAGACTCGGCAGCTCTTTGCAAATCTCCAAGCTTAACAAAAAGCGATGCATGCAGAACTCTTAGAGCAATATCATTAGGATCTGCCCTTATCGCTTTAGAAAGGCACATCCTAGCACGGGCTACATCTCCTCGTTCACTATATTTCATTCAATAAATAAGAAAGGGCCACAGGGTAAATGAACACAAAATTCATTTATAAACACCGACTTGTTTCAACATTTTCACAATTTTGTCTCAATTTATCAAAATATATACATTACGGCAGGGACAAGGACTGACCAGCCAGTAAAGCTAACCAGGATATTTATGATGCTACTACAACTGGGATTAACAAATGCACCTAAGTCTACTCATTACACTCGACTTCAATGCTCCACTCATTATGCTCGACTTGAATGCTCAATTTGTAGAGCGATAGTATCTACTTTGATGAAGCCAAATTTCCTGCCAAAGGATACTATGCCAAATAAAATCCACACCATGAACCTCTCATCAGATTATCAACACCTTAATCCTCCACAACATGGCCTCATACAAAGTTGTATAATCTTTCTCAAAGTATCATTAGCAGCTTTGAATTTCCAAGATATCAAGTTAGAATAGAAAGTGTATACATGTTTCTAATCAAGGATTAGAAAGTTCTACGGTTTGTCAAATTGAAAAAAGAATGTGTGCACATGTGTGTGTGTATCAAAATGATTATATCCATATAGCTAATCCACGTAAACAGAATGCAAACTGGTGATATATTATCAATAAAATTTTACTTATTCTTAATTCTGACTATGGTACCAAAGATTTGTTTGTATACACATATTTGCATTTATTCATCCAAATATGTATATAGTGTCATCACCAATCCAATCAGAGGAAGTTGAGCTGAGGAAAAATAATTAAATAACCTTCTGGAATTCCAAGAAAGCTAATTCAAATACAAAAGTACATATCAAACATAGTACATCACCTCAATAAGTAATAAAAAAACATAATAAAACTGCAATATATAGAGAAAACTTTTCATACCTCATAAAATTAATTGCACTAATTAGTGGTATCAAAAGTCAAATGACTTACTTGTGCCAAGCAAAAAGTGTTCTCCACAAAGGTGAGTCTTTTGGCATAAGACGTGCTGCAATAGTATAAAATCCCATGGCCTTTTCAGTATTACCAAGTGCCATATGGATAAGTCCTAGAGTATGGTATGAATCAGGCACATGTGGTGCTAGCCTAACAACTTCATTGAGAACAGTTATGGCCTGCAAAATATTGAAAAGTGTAAGGCAAGAGAACCTAGTACCTACAATACATAAAGAATCCAACAACCGACAAGCCATTTAAACTTAAATAAAGATCATAAATCTCAGTCTAAATGGAGTGATTTTACAGCTGATCTAACAACATGATCAAATACAAAACCAAGGTTAAACTGTGAAAGCTACTTACTTCTTCAGAACGGCCATGTGCATATTGAACAGTAGCATCACCAAGCATCTTTGTTATTTGAGGGCTGAGTTTATTTTTAGATCCCTTCCTCCTACCTCTTTTCTTAGACTGCACAATATAGATTTTCTGAGAACAATATAATAATGTTATGCTTATCCTTCTTTTCTATCTCTATTCTTACCCAAAAGCAATGAGCTAAAGAATGAGAAAAGTCATAAGAAAAAAGGTATAGAAGAAAAAGCAGTTACTCCATTCATCTGTGCATTCATATAACAAACAAAGATGAATCTACCTTGATGCACATCAACCTCAAAAATTCACCACTAAAAAAAATCAAGAAAATAGTTTTTCATACAATGGCAATCAAGTGTTTCATATAATTATCTGCCAAGATATCCTTTGGGGCAACCCACTACAAAAATGACCCTTTGAAACTTTAACAATTCAAAAATGATGCCACAAATAGCACACCTTTCGTGACTTCCTTCGAATACCATAATTCATAGCTTCCATTATTTCATCCATGCTAGCTCCAGACATATCCTCCAACCTAGCCTTCTTCCCTGACCCTGAACTAACATAAGGAAAATTTAGAGAAATAAGTCCAAATACAATTCTTACCAATAAACCAGAAGAGCCCATCATAAAAGAGGTCAAAGAAAACATCAATAGAAATTATAACATTGCCATCACTTACCAATCACTACCTAGCACTACAAGCACAAAGTTATTAAAATGAAATGACCAAAAATAAAAAGTAATATAAGAAACAAAGAAAGCCAGTTTAAGCTTCAAGTGACTAGCACTAACCCCTTGCTATCACCATTTCCTTTACGCTTTTTTGCAGCAAGTGCTTCATATTCAACTCGATCAAATTGTCCAAAATGTGAGATTTGTGAACCATAATCAGCATCAAGTTTAAGTGAATCCGAAGGATTCTCCTCCTCCTCCTGCTCTTCAAATTCCTCATCATCAACTTCATCATCATTGTCATGGTCGTCCTCGTCGTCATCAATGGCGCCATCATCATCATCATCTTCTCCATCTTTTCCATCTTCTACCTCCTCATCTTCCTCTTCTTCACTACTCGTATTCAAGGCATAATCTACAAGTTCACTAATTTCAGTTCCCATGTTACCTACTCCAATCCATCAATCTAAAACATGTTAGATTGCAATTTCATATAAATACAAGTTCTGGAAATAACAATTCTCATAAAATAAATTCCTTCACTGTCTAGGAAGAGTGTGATGACAACAAAACAAATTTTATTTTCAATGGAGAAAAGGCAAGATATTCTTTTATTGTGTTAAATACTATACTAAAGCTAGGTTGGCTGGTACCAGAGTGAAGAAGAAGAAATGAACAGGAAAGTATGCGAAGAGTGAACCAGCTAAAGCAAGCAGCTGTATAGGTGTAGCAATTATTAACAAGAAGCACAGTAATTTCCAATGAGCAGTGAAGCTTTCTGCTTATGAGGATAGCTTCAAAATTGACATGAAAGAAAAATATAAGGCAGCTGCCAATTTGCAAGCAATTTCATTGGCACTATTTCATAAAAACAGTTTAAAAGAAACAAACAAAAACCAGAAGAATAATCTAACCATTAACCAAAAAGAAAGAGCAGGAAAACAATCAGCATGGCAATCATAAGACTTCGAAAAACAAGGATCCAGATGTTTTAATTCTAGTGAGTTATACTCAATTGCACAAATATACAATGTTGAGCTAAAACATTTACTGACAAAAACAACTAGGACCTAATAATCGATTAATATTTCTAATTTCTGAGAGATAGTTACCATTGATAATTAAACTAGAAGTGCCATGAGGTTTACCTTTCCAGTAGCACCGGCGCATGACTGAAATAATCACCGGAATGCTGTCAGAAAGGATATCTTGGGCAAAGATAGAGGTAAACAATTGGGAGAGAAAAAAGAAGAATGGAGTAGAAATCAGTGTTACCGAAATCAGACCAGCCAGTTGGTTAACTGGGAACCAGCGGCTTATTTCAACAAGTAAAAACTGGTAAAACCCAAATTATTTTATTATGCCCTATTTAAAGGATTGTAATTGTACTGTTTAACGGGTACAAGACTGTATTATTTACCATTGTTTTGTAACAATTTTTGATTTGATTAAATTATTTTGAACTATACAATTAATGAACAATTTGTTGAATTGTCCTTAATTTGTAAATATTGGTTTATCAATAATTACTTATAAAAATTAATTATAAAAATTAATTAATGTATTCACATAATAATGACTTAATTATTAACTAATTAATTGTCAATCTTAATTAATTAATTAATTAATTAATATATCAATAATTACTTATAATATTTTTTATAATAATAATTAATTAATTAATGTATTATTATAATAATTAATTAATGTATCAATAATTACTTATAATAATATTTTTATAATAATTAATTAGTGTATTATTATAATTTCTTTGGACAAGATTTTTTAAAAAATATGGCAAAGAGTGGTACATGTTGCTCAAATGCACAGAAGAAGGTAATAGTAATCAAGAACACCAACTGCTGCAATTTTGTGGACAGCAGATGTGCGAAGAGATATATTGATAAGCAATGGCAGTTTTGTAAATAAATAAAAATGTGAGGAACAGAGTTGTCATTTAAATTCTCAAGACAATCTCAACACACCAATTGAACGGAATGCAGCGTTTCTTCTTTGTTTCCAAAGAATGGAAACCACACCAAACATTAATGAAGAATAAACAATCTTCCACTAAATAATGAGAAACAATTCTGATACACAAACTAAACAGACTCTAAAAAAAAAAGAAAAAAAAAAAGCTAAAGGACTGACATATTTATGGAAAGAAAGAAAAATTAACAAAAAAAAACATTTTACTTGATGCTTTATTCAAATTTGTAACTCAGATCAGGTAAATTGCAAAACAAACTAAAGAACAGGAAGAAGTGGTGAAGGTGGCTAGGGATAACGGGGGTTAAAAATTATGACAAAAAAGGGGATATAAAGAAGGCAAAAAAAAAAAAAGAAGAAGGTTAGAAGTAAAAACTCGTTGGTAGTACAGTAAAAAAACAAAAGGGAAAAAATGAAAAAGAGAGGATTTTAAGAATTGAATCGTGGACACCTTGCAAACTCCCTTGTACTTTAGCCTTTGTTTAGATGGGTGTAAGTAATGAAATAAATTATACTTTAACAAAGAAAATGAAAGGAAATAAATGAAATTTACTCTAATTGGTACTCTCAATAAAATATAAGGGAAATTTAATTTACTCTCCTACCATTGAAGAAGAAAAACTAGGATTTTATTCTATTTACTCTCCTTTCTCTCCGTTTTGGAGAAAAATGAAAGTAGAGAAAAAAAGTTATTTACTCTACTTTACTTCCTTTACTCTAATTTCACCCTTCCATTTTTGTCCAAACAAAAGCAAATTGAATTTCACTTACTCTACCCTCAATATTTTATTAGAGACCAGATGTCAAACCATTATGCTAATTGGTTCATGGCTCAACCAGAATTTTTGTATTTCTAAAATACAATTATTTATAAAAAAAAAATTGAAAATATAGTATGAACAACAGTAATAAAGTAAGTAAAAATACATTTAGAAATCTAATCATTCGCATATGGGCAAGACAGAACCAAAAAATTCCAGACACATCACAACCAATAGAGTTAAGACAAGCATCCTTTTGAGGGAAATTCTAATAATTTTCACTATAGTCGGTATGCTGTGAAATGGAAAAGAGAAGCAACTTTAAGGAAGAGTTTAATAATTTTCTAACTTAGGTCTCCATTTGCTTCACACAATAGAATCCAAGAAAACAATGATCCAAACACAGTGTTTGTTAACTTTTTCATTGGTTGTGTGATATCAATTCTCTATGGCTTGTTTTCCCTTCATCTAGATCTATCAAGTTTTATCTTGAAAATCCATTCTTTAAAAATCAATATTAACTAAAACCTGCACACCAAATTGTATAAGCATAGCAGAAAAAAGATTTGAAAATTAATATAAACTAATACACACACTACACCGAATCACCAAGTACTAATTCACAAACGCAGAAAACCAACATAAATAGAGGAAAAAATAAATTGAACAGTGAAATAATCAAACTATTATTATCCTAGAAATAAAGTCCTACTACACAACACCACATACATAATACATGACAAATTCCTAATACAGGCGCTTTTGTTTAATAGTGAAGAAAACCCAAAGGTGATGTTACATTCTTTGTATTAACAATCAACATATATTTATACAACATTCAATAAAAAGGCTAAGTCAAAGAAAATGAAGGGTAAGTCAAGAGGAGCTCTCTAATTTGCTCCTGAATTTACTCCTAAATTTGTTCCTAAAGTTATGGTATTTAACACTCCCTCTCAAACTGGAGCATAGATTTTAATCATGCCCAGCTTGTTACATAAATATTTCACCCGATGCCCAATTAAAGGTTTTGTAAATAAATCACCCAATTGTTCTCCTATCTTCACATGTCTTGTTGATATGACATTTTCTTTAATCTTTTGGCGAATAAAGTGATAATCAACTTCAATATATTTAGTCCGCTCATGATACACTGGATTTGAAGCAATGTGGAGAGCAGCCTGATTATCACACCAAAGTTTTGCTGGAGACGAGAAATTTATACCAATTTCAGCAAGTAAATGACGAATCCATAATATTTCACATGTAGATTGTGACATAGCCCTGTATTCAGATTCTGCACTTGATCGGGATACTACAGTTTGCTTCTTGCTCCTCCAAGATATTAAATTTCCTCCAACAAAAATACAGTAGCCTGTAGTTGACCTCCTATCAGTTTTGGATCCTGCCCAATCTGCATCCGTAAAACATTCAATGCAAGTATGTCCATGGTCACTATACAATATTCCTAATCCATGAGCACTTTTCAAATAACATAAAATCTGCTCTAAAGCTTCCCAATGTTTGACCGTAGGAGTAGCCATAAATTGACTAACAATACTTACTGCAAATGCAATATCTGGACGAGTTACTGTAAGATAATTCAATTTTTCAACTAATCTCCGATATCTCTCTGAATCATCAAAAATATCACCATCATCCTTTGTAAGTTGTATATTAGAAACCATAGGAGTACTGCATGGCTTAACTCCTAGTTTTCCAGTTTCTGCAAGCAAGTCAAGAACAGATTTTCTTTGGGATAGAAAAATTCCCTTCTTACTTCTCAACACTTCTATTCCCAATAAATATTTCAACTGACCCAAGTCTTTAGTGTGAAATTGACCCTTCATGAACGACTTAAGGCAAGAGATACATGCCAAATCACTTCCTGTAATCACAATATCATCAACATAAACAACAACACGAATAATTCCATCTTTCGATTGTCTATAGAAAACTGAATGGTCAAACTGACTTTTCTTTAGTCCAAACTGCTGGACAACCTCACTGAATTTTCCAAACCAAGCACCAGGACTCTGCATCAATCCATACAGGGATTTCTTCAGCTTACAAACTTTCCCATACTCTCCCTGAGCAACAAAACCAGGTGGTTGCTCCAGATAGACTTCTTCCTGTAGGTCACCATGAAGGAAAACATATTTGATGTCTAGCTGATGTAAAGACCAGTGTTGGGACGCCGC
This sequence comes from Excoecaria cochinchinensis, assembly GCA_947683425.1. Lineage (NCBI taxonomy): Eukaryota > Viridiplantae > Streptophyta > Magnoliopsida > Malpighiales > Euphorbiaceae > Excoecaria > Excoecaria cochinchinensis. Next base: position 554,110 of record CANTUQ010000061.1, read on the forward strand.
CAAAGATATGAATAAACGAACAGAACTCAATTTGGCTACTGGAGAGAAAGTATCAGAATAATCCACGCCATAAGTCTGGACATACCCTTTAGCGACAAGTTGAGCTTTAAGTCAAGCTACAGAACCATCCGGATTAGCTTTGACCGTAAAAACCCATTTGCAACCTACAGCCTTTTTTCCTTCTGGTAAATTCACCAATTCCCAAGTGTTATTTGTCTCCAATGCATTTATTTCTTCTATCATTGCATTATGCCAACCGGAATGAGACAAACTTTTTTTAACAATTCGAGGAACAGAAACCGAGTCAAGAGAAGCAATAAGAGAACATGTAGCTGGAGACAAATGATCATAAGAGATAAAATTACTAATAGGATAGGTACATTGGCGTTTGCCTTTCCGTGGGGCAATCGGAAGATCAAGATCATTTGAGATTGAATTGGATGATGAATGTGATTCAGACATTGTATTGCAAGTGTCATCTCTCCTGGAATAAACTTGTACTATAGGTGGCTTTGCTGGAGCAAATGGAGTTAAATCATCTACAGTAGTAGGAATAGGATTACTTGATGCCGGAAGATCCAAATTACTTGAAAGAGCAGGAGTGGGAACCACTGTTGACCTTGTAATAACATTATATTCTAACCAGTTATCCTCCTCCCCCTGACCTGTTGAATCAGAAACTGGGAAGAATGGTTTATGTTCCCAGAAAGTAACATCAATGGACGCAAAATACCTGTTAAGTTCTGGACAATAGCATCTGTACCCCTTTTGCAAACGAGAATACCCCAAGAAGACACACTTCAGTGACTTTGGATCCAATTTAGTGAGCTGAGGCGGAACATCACGAACAAAACAAGTGCTTCCAAATATGCTTGGTTCTATAGGAAACAATGGCTTAGATGGAAAAAGAACAGAGTAGGGACTCTCACTAGCGAGCACCGAAGAGGGCATGTGATTAATCAGGAAACAAGCAGTAGATACCGCATCAGCCCAAAATTGTTTAGGAACTTTCGTCTAAAATAAAAGAGCCCGTGTTGTCTCAAGCAAATGTCTATTTTTTCTCTCAACAACTCTATTTTGGGATGCTGTATCCGGACATGAAGATTAATGAAGTATACCATTCTGAGCCATGTATGTTTGAAGAGTATCTGAAAAGTATTCTTTTGCATTATCACTCCTCAAAATGCGAACATAAACATTAAATTGAGTTTTGACCTCAGCACAAAAAAGCACAAAAATGAGCGAATAATTCAGACCGACTTTTCATAAAAAATGTCCGAGTCAGACGAGAGTAATCATCTACAAATGTTACAAAATACCTGAACCCAGGTTTGACTATCACAGGACACGGTCCCCAAACATCTAAATGGACCAATTCAAATACAGAATCAGCTCGTTTATTAATCCGAGGACTTAAGGAGCTACAATGGTGCTTGGCAAACTGACATGACTCATAATCAAGAGAAGGAACATCGAAAAATTGAGGACAAAGTTTCTTCAAAATCGGCAAAGAAGGATGCCCCAACCGACAGTGTGCGTCAAAAGGAAATAAAATACTAGAACAAGCAACAGGCCTCGGTCTCTTTCTATCAAGAATATAAAGACCTCCTGAGATATAACATTTACCAATAATCTGTTTCGTTACAAGATCTTGAAAGACACAATGATCAGGGAAGAAGGAAATACAGCAATTAAGATCACTTGTGAGTTTACTTACAGAAACCAAGTTAAAAGCAAGCTTTGGTATATGTAAAACTGAACCCATAGAAATTGAAGGAGTTAAGTTAACTATGCCAAACCCGTTTACATGAGAAAATGATCCATCTGCCATTGTAACTGGAGAAGAAGAAGCATGAGACTGACAAGTAGAAAATACAATTTGGTTGCCTGTCATATGATCTGTAGCACCAGAATCAATGACCCACTGAGATGAGGAAGATAAAAGACATGTATTCTGATTCCCTACCCCAGCAATAGTTGTGGTGGATGAAGTTTTCAAAGAATACTGATACTGGATAAATTTTGCATACTCATCGGCAGAAATCATAATATGCTTTCCAGAGGTATTGGTCGCAACAACATTAGGCTTTTAATTATGCAATTTTCTACAAAATCTTTTTGTATGTCCAGACTTATGGCAATAATAGCACATCATATTCTTATTCCAACCCATATTGAGTAATACCAAGCCTCAAAAAGAATATCGCCTCACAAATATTCAAACACTACCAGCAAATAAAAACACAAAATCTCTTAATAGAATGCAATTCAAATCCACAAGTCAAAAAAGGGTGCAAGATAAAGAACCTGAAATCTCCACAGCTAGTATGATTCACTCTTAGATGGCTGCAGGGGATTGAAGCACCAAATCAATATACAAGAACTAGTGGCAATAGCAACTACCACTCAAGTATCACAATCACAATTGAAGACATGTCCAGAACTCCTCAAATAAATCAACAAATCTGAAACTTAAGAGATATGACCAAATACTCCAGAAACAAGGAAACACAACCCTCCAAAAATAGAGCCAGATGCTATCAGCAACACCTCAACCTTAAAAAGAAGCCAGCATTCCCAAAAGAACTCCTTAAAAATTCAACCGTAACAGAGGCAGGAGAGAACCTGTCGGAAACAAAGATAGGAGATAACCTGTTGGGAACAAAACACCACAAGGAGAGAGAACCACCTCAAGTAGAAGTCGGGACCTGATCGGAAATGACCAGGCGACGCCGGAGAAAAAATCGGAAAGACAACGGACGCTGCACGCGCTCCCAAACGCCGACGCGTGAGGAATAGGTCGGACTTTGTGGCGGCGCGTGTAGCCCACTCGCTGGAAGGATGGTCGCCGGAAAAACGTGTACTTACCGAAATGGAGGAGGCGGTTCTTCCCGTGGTGGCGGTGAGGCAAACCGGCCACCGGATCCAGTGACCCAAGGCTGACAGAAACTTCAACCAAAAATGGGAAACCGGCGAATCTTCAATCGGCGCGTGAGGTCCACTCGCTTGCCGGATGGTCACCGAATTTTGTGTGACGGTCGGAATACCACCTGCACTCCTTCTGATGTTGGCGGTGAGACCAAAAAGTCACCGGAGCTGGTGACCCAAAAGTGGACAGATTCTTACACCACACAGACCCGAAACAAAAAATCCAGAAACCCAAAAGAAAGAGCCTAAGGCCCTGATACCATGAAGAAAAACCAAAGGTGATGTTTCATTCTTTGTATTAACAATCAACATATATTTATACAACATTCAATAAAAAGGCTAAGTCAAAGAAAATGAAGGGTAAGTCAAAAGGAGCTCCCTAATTTGCTCCTGAATTTACTCCTAAATTTGTTCCTAAAGTTATGGTATTTAACAAATAGAATAAACAGCTGTTGGTGTGATCACAATAACAGTTCAATACTGCACATTATTATTCCCTTTTTATTTTTCTCTTTTTCCTTTCACCTTGTCTACAATAATAGTTGGTGCTGAAGAACATATATGAAGATATTAAATTCCTAACTGATATACTCCAAATAAGCATAGTCATGAGGTTAATTATCAAAAACATCCAAACAAGTTTTGCAACCATACCTGTTATGCCCACTTAATCAGTTCAAGCAATCAAACAATTTTTAATCTGAGGTTTTAAGAGAGAATTCATTCAAGTCGAACATAGGAATTTGGACCCAATGGTGAGAAGAAACCCACAACCACAGGCAAGCATATTCAAATGCAAGTATTAAGCCCTAACATTCTTTTATTTCTGTGAATTAGAGCGAGGCCACAAAAGAACAATTCAGCCATAGGCAAGTATATTCAAAAATCACAAATTATACCCCAACTGATGGCTATTTCAAATATCAACTTTGGCAACTATGGCTATTTTACAACTTATGGCTTATAAAATATGAACACTTTGCCCAGAATTTAGAGATAAATAAAAAATAAATAAAATAAAATAAAATAAAAACTTATAGATGTATACATACCTAAAAACAGGGAAACTGGTCGGCGACAGAAGCTCTGATAAATGGCCGGCCAAGGAAACTCCGGCGATGACGGCTGGGTGAGTGAAGAACAGAGGGAGAGGGTGGTCGGGAAGGGAACTCGCTTCAACAGAGGTAGACTACTCTCAATTCCTTCCAACCAAACAAAAGCTTATGTGAGGTTAAACAGACTAAAATCGGGTCGAACCGATTGAACCGGTTTAACTGTGAACCGGTTCCTTTGCCAGTTCAGCCTTCGCAGTACGCCGACTATTGTGATAATATGCAATTTTCTCCCATCCTTCTCAATCATTGCAAAATTGAAATTCACTTATATTTTCCGCCATGGAAGCTTCATTGAGGATCTTAAATCTCCAATTTCTTGCAAAATCAACTGCTAAACCATCCAAATTTCCTCGCTTTTGTTATCAGTCAGTAACCCCTCAACACCATAGGCAGACCCGCATCATTTCAACACCTATCAATTCGCTTTCGCGCATTCACTCTTCATTATCGCCCATCTCTTCTGAACCTAGTAATTTTTTTCTGTCTCTTTCATCTTCTATTCTTTTCAACCCGTCAATACCCATTAATAATTCTAATTTTAGCTCTGAATCCCATCAGCATCACAACATTTTCTCTTGGAACCGAGCTGTCATCAATGGAAAAGTCGGTGTCGTGAGTACCAAAGACCCAGTTGTGACTGTTGTGTTACTGGGTTGGCTTGGGGCGAAGCAGAAACATCTAAGGAAGTACGTTGAGTGGTACAATTCAAGGGGGATTCACGCTGTTACGTTTCGTGTTGATGTGGGAGACTTGCTTTGCTTTGATTTAAGAGAAAGAGTTGAGCAAAAGATCACTGCTTTAGCAAACGAGCTCATTTCATGCGTTTCAGAGAGGGAAGAAGATGGTAGAGAACGGTCTTTGGTTTTTCACACTTTCAGCAACACGGGTTGGTTTGTGTAGGTAGATTGATTTCATTGACTTATTGGTGTAACCTTGTTTTTTATGGTAATCCTTTTGCTTCTTCCATTGCAGGTACGGTTACATTCTTGATATTCTGCAAGATAGAGAGGACCTAAAGGAGAAGATCAAAGGATGTATAGTTGATTCAGGAGGCGGCGAACCGTTTAATCCTAAGGTTTGATTGCTTGGTAGTTTTCTACATTGCTCTCATCTATAATAATTAATGGGTATTTTTCAGATTTTAATGCGCTTATTTTGCTTATTGAAATGTGTGTTTTAATATATTATCCGCCTAGAGCATCTCGGATAAAAATTAATCTTCATACAAGGTCCAAGCATTTGAGCTATCACGTTCTTAGTTCCCATTGTAGTTCTCTCCTTGTTTGTTTGATTTCAAGAGAAGTGTTCGTTTTCTTTCTTTGGTTAATAAGTTTAAACCTTTCTGGTCGTTCAAATACCTGCACTTTCTTGCATGTTTAAAGTAGCCAATGCTCCATAGCTTCAACATGCTATTTTGTTAGCTTTGAAGAATTCTTTTTTTGTGAACGTTATTGTCAATATATATGTATGTGCATTCTTTAACTTGGGTGTGATGATTAGGGAAAAATTTAAATCTTTACTGGTGATTCAACTGCAGCAGATTTTTCCAGGCCATGACTGATTGTTGTAAGAAGAACTCATTATGAGCTTTGGTTCTGCCAGAGTGAATTTGCAAGAGTACAATATCCTCATGTTAGTTTCTCTAAAGGTGCATCAGCCTCACATATATTTAGTTCATTGCTTTTCTGACCACCCATCATAGCCTTGTAATTCAGTGAAAAATCATTTTGAATGGTAGAAAATTTTTCATTGATAAATAGGAAGAAGTGGACTTGAAAATTTTCAGGAAAGTAAGTTTTCTGCAAGAAAGAGAAAGACAATGGCTTCTTGATAGTTAATATTGTCTTGAGTTAGTAAGTTCTTTTTTATTCTTTAAATGACACAATCTGGTCTTCATGGCAAATAACTTTGTTTGCTTTGAGAATGTTCACTGGAATTGGAGCATTAACTTTGACAAATCCTATGACTAAGTAACCATATGTCGACAACGACTTCTATCAAATTTCAGATATTCCCCATTTAAGCATGACTGGTAGTATCGCCACTGTTGAGAATATGGTAAATCATTAGCATGCCTAGTTTTTCTGATACAATCATTTAGTTTGAAGTAGGTTAAGTGAGTTCTAGCCTCAAGCTTAGTTCAATTTGTATGGCCTATCAGATACCATTGAGCTGCTATGTTGGTTAAATCATAAATGATGAAGGGCTACTATGTGATTTTCTTCAACGCTGCCAGGTATGGGCTGCTGGATTTTCTGCTGCTTTATTGAAGAAACGCAACCCTGTGACACAAACTTTGGTTTCAGAAGAAACGCATGAATTAAAGCGTCAAGCTAATGCATTAAAGATCCAGGAAAACACATCACTCTTAGTTGAATCTGCGGTGCTACTGGTGTTGGAGAAGCTATTCTCTACAGTGCTGAAGTTGCCTGATGTGAATCAGTGAGTACTCTGTCATGTCCTGCTCCACTAAATAAACTACTACAATATTATAGCTCGAGAGAACTAATTAACATTTTGAAATGGGCAGAAGGCATTTTCACTTTCAAAAAATTGATGAACTGCAATTCTTGTATCTTTCTAATCATGGCAGGAAGTTAAAGAAAATTGTTTCTGTCCTCTCAAAGAATCAGCCCTCTTGCCCCCAGCTATACCTATATAGCAAAGATGATAAGGTTGTTCCATTTCAATCGATAGAGTCGCTGATTGAGGACCAGAAAAAGTTGGGGAGAAAAGTGCTATCGTATAATTTTGGGTCATCCCCACATGTGGATCACTACCGAACATATCCAGATATATATCTATCAGTACTTGATAATTTCTTGAAAGAGTGCTTTGCATTAGTTAAGCAGACATAACGCCTCTCTTCGATTGTGCAGTCCTGATAGTGCAGATTTCTGCTTATTATGCTGCTATAGGGTAATAAATTTCAATATCTGGTTTATTTTTAAGTTTTTTAATGTTATAAGCTTTTCAATTCTTTGCATCGACAGCCACAGTTGTAGAAAGAAAGAAATGTTAAGGGCTACTGGAAGTATTTAACTCTTTAAAAATCTCATTGATTTGATTGCGGATTTTTTTTTTTTTCTTTCAAAGTGTTTCTTGTTCCATGACAGTTGAAGAAAATATGATATGAGAGAACTTTTTCATATTAGCCAGTATATGGAGAAGGCCTCCTGTTGTTGGAAAATGATACCAGTACATAAAGAAATTTATAGAAAGTCCATTAATATATGATCTTAAAAAATTTTAGCCATAAATTTAGCCGTTTATTTCAGTTAATGGTTTGGTTAAGCATCATTTCAATTTATAGGCTTAATACATAGATAGATACTTAAATTTGGCTCAAAGACATCTCAGCTCCTCATTTTTTATTGTCCTCAGACCACCTCTTGCTGGATCCCCCAAAGCTTGATGTCCGCATGCTCAAATTCCTAATCTTGGTACTTAGGATTCTCACTTCAAAAAAGGTCTCTTTAATGTCTGCTGTTTGGTGTATTGGCAAAATGGTATTGATATGCTTACTAAGTCTCAAAGAAAATTGTTTCTGTCCTCTCAAAGAGCCAGCCCTCTTGCCCTCTGCTACACCAATGTAGCACAGATGATAAGTGTGTTCCATTTCAATCGATAGAGTCGCTGATTGAGGACCAGAAACAGTTGGGGAGAAAAGAATTATCGTATGATTTCAAGTCATCCCCGCATGTGGATCACCACCGAACATTTTCAGATATATATGTCAGTACTTGATAATTTCTTGAAGAGTGCTTTGCGTTAGTTAAGCATACATAACGTTTCTCCTCGATTGTGCAGATTTCTGCCTATTATGCTGCTATAGCGTAATAAACTTCAATATCTGGTTTACTTTGAAGTTCTGTAATGTTATAACCTTTTTCAATTCTTTGCTTGACAGCCACAGTAGTAGAGAGAAATGTGATGGGCTACTGAAGTGTTAAACTCGATAAATCGCATTGATTTGCTTGGAGTTTTTTGGTTTTCTTTCAAACTCTTTTATGTAGCATGACGGTTGAAGATGTGATCTGAAACCTGAGAATTTAGTGACTGTTTGTTATTGTGGAAAAGTTGTGACCTCAATAATTATTGAAAAATTCCAATTGAGTTAAAATCCAATCAGCATATTTCATGTTCGACAAATAGATTGTCGATTTGGTGAGAGTCTAGTAATAGGATAAGGAATCACCACTTTGTGGCACTGGCCAGCATATGGAGAAGGCCTCCTTTGGATAGGAAAATGACGTCCATCTTAAAAATCTTTTGAGAAAATTATATGGAGCCCTTTTTTAACTTTAGTTTTTAAAAATACACTTTCAATTTTAAATTTTCAAACTTACAATTTTTTTAAAAAAAATTACATATTTAAAAATACCTCTTTTAATTTAAAACAAAACTTAAATGTAAATCTTTTTTATTAATTTTTAAATTCAAAAATATGATTTCACATTAAATTTAAAATCTAAAAAAGTTTTGTTACACAAAATCAATATCAATGTTTTCAAAAACGAGCCAGACATCGACTCGACCTGCCAACTGAATCATGAGTCAATTGGTTGGATCTTATTGACTCGAAATTTTTATCTTTTTTTTAAATATAATTATGTATAAAAAAATTAAAATATGTATATAAAAAATACGTTCAAACGGCTTATTAATTATCAAATATCAATACAAAAATAGTAATTTTAAATCCAACAAAATTTGCAAATATAAAAATCAAATAAATTGTTCAATTAACTTACTTTCAATTAGTATGTTGGCTCAATGTTCTTCTGTCCTTGATCTCTGAGGAGCTTATCGGATGCATTTAAAAATCTATACATATAATGTGTTGCATCCCTCAAATTTTGTGTGGTTTATGTATCAGGAGATACGTAATGATGTGGCCATGAGAAAAAATATTTTATGTAAAAGTTTTTGCTGTTGGACTTTGTCATTTATTTCATCCCCAACCATTTTTTATGGGATCAATAAAAGAAATGTGGGTGAACTTTCAAAATCTTGAATGGAAAGTTCTTACATGTTTTGGATAATATAAAAATAGCCTTATAGATTTCGCGTTGGAGAATGAGCAGAATTAGGGATTTAGGGTAGATTAGATTTTTAAAAAATATATATATTTTTAAATTGAACCCGAGTCAACCCAATTCAACCATTTTCGCTCCAACTCGAGCAAATTCAGTCCAAGCCGAATTTTTGCATATTTCGATTTTCATGTTGGATTAACTCGATTTTCTTACAGATTCACGATTGAACCAGTTCGACTGGCTGAGTCAATCCGATTTTTAAAACATTGATCAATATACCAAAATCCCTAATATAGAAGGACTTTGTCTACTCTGAGAGAAAAAAATTAATCTACCAAAATCTTTAATACACGAAGAATTATGTCTACTCTACAAGAAGAAATCAAAATAAGAGAATGACAATTCAAGGACGGGGGAAGAAAGAATGATTCAAATTTGATTGTAGAAATTGTCTTATTCCAATTCAGAATACATGCAAAATTTTAGATTTAATTTTACACACAGTATACCCATTGGTCTGCAAAACTAAATTGTTAAAATTTTTTCATTTCAATTTGGTGTACATTTTGATATACAAAATTTCAAATTTAATTTTATAAAGTTCAATTTAGTATACCTACTAGTACACCAAATTGGATTGTTGAAATTACCTCCTTTCAACTCGGTATACGTATGTATACCAATTTCTATCCTTTAAGCTTAAGTATTTAACCTTTTCCAATATTTTTCATGGTTGTAATACACAAGGGATATTCTATACCATAAAGCTATGACATGGAAAAGCATTAGTACACAACAAAGACATGCTCAACACAACAAGCCATAATCAACTCAAAAAAGGCCATTAATAGGAGCTATCCTCTTTTTTTATACTAATACAAATCCATAATCATAACTGTAATGATCCTAGACAAATCAGAAATAGAGAAGTGATTATAATTTTAAATCATTTAGAGAAGAGAGAACAGAGTGTTTAAGCAAACACGTTGTTTATTAACAAGGGGCAGTTGTGACGCGTGCAGGAACCGAGGCTCCCGTTTTTCGAAGGCCAGCTTTTAGGGCTCGAGGGATGGTTCGCGTCATTTGATCTTGGATAACACGAGATATTTTGGAATCCCTACCCAATAGGATATTGGAGAAGCTCATCTAATCCCATGAAACGTTTGGGCACTTTTGAAATATTTTGGAGTCGTTACCCAATTTACGAGAAATTGGAAAGGGTTATCTAACCTCTATGGTCTTAAACTAGAGAGTAGTTCAAAACTCCACTCTTATTTATGCGTTGGTTAATTATAAATGAGTTTTTAGATTAGAAAATTCCATCTCTCCTCTCATACGATTAATGCAATTTATTAAAGGCGCACTTCAAGTATCGAGAAAGCGATAAATGAAATCTGTAAATAAAGCGGTAAACACACAAAGACACACCATTACAAAATGAAAATTGGGACAAATACAATCCCCCAAATGAAAAGAAAAGCTAAATAAAATTAAAATGGAAATTGGAATAGAATACAATCTCCAAATGGAAAAGACTAAATAAGATTGCCCAACAAATAATTAATTATAAGGGCCCATAAGATATAAACATAAAGCCAAACAATCAAACAAAATCAATCAAAATGGGTAACATGCATAAATCGGGATATTTATTCGTTTTACGAGCATTGGTTCCTTCATACTTATTTTAAAAGGGGATCAAAAAATTATTTCGGCTATTGGCTTGAAAATCGGGACGTATTACTCCCATTTTAAAAAAATTAACTCCTCGTTTTAATTCTTGACATTTTGCATTCCTTGGCTAAAATGAACGATATTGGTCCTAATTTATTAATAAAAATTCCGATTCAATTATAAAAATATTTTTGTTATTTTTTATCCGACGTGCATATAAAATAAAACTATTTTCTTTACAAACAAACACAATCACACAAATAGGGGTTAGGTAAGATCTCACCAAAATGACGTAACTTCCTACATGTCGTGACCCCTCCATTTGGTCACGAAAATGCTCAAACAAGCAACATCACATTTTAGACCCCAAATAAAAAAAACAATAATACAAAAATATTAGCGATAATTCTAAAATCAACTTAATAAAAATGAAAGTAAGGAAATATACAATAAAATTAATACGCAAGTAGAAAATAAAATGAGTTAAATTAAACACATTAATTTAATACATGAACGGCACACATACAAAGATAATAAAAAAAATCAAGCAAGAACTAGTCATGCAAAAGTATGATAATAATAATAACAATAACCAAGCCATGCAAAAATAATAATAATAATAATAATAATAATAATAATAATAATAATAGATGACAATAATAAGCAAATAAAATTAAATGAACAAGATGCGTGAAGAAAGCAAATAAGCATGCAACAAAAAATAATACTTAAACATAAAAAGATTATTACAAAAAAATCATACCAAAAACACAAACAATAAATCTGATTTTTCCCACTCAAATCATATGCACTTATCCATTTTGAAACCAAAAACAAAATAAAGATTGAAAAATCATACTAAGGGAATAAATCTCAACTCCGAGAACATATATTCCTCAAATCATTATTCATATAATCATCAATATAAGAAAATAAAATGAAATGACTAAAATGAAATGAGATCATAATAAAAAATGGATCCAAGAATCTTTACCCTCAGAGTAGATACCATGGAAGCAAGATGTCTCAATCTATTCCCCTTATCAAAATTCAAAAATAGACTCAAAAAAATTCAAAAATCTTAAGTTTTTGTCTCAAAAAACTCAAGAACACTAAGACTTAAAAATGATATTTTTTTTGTTGTTTGATGAGAAAAGCCAAAATAAGAAAATTAATTTTCCCTTCCTCAAGTTAATACAATCTCAACAAACGTTTTCTAATCCAAGAAAATCAAAGAAATAAATTTTTTGGTCTAAAAAAAAATGGGTTATTTTTGCTCTCAAAGAAAACCCACATTTTTCTCTATAAAAAATCCTTCTTTTTTACTTTCAAAAACCAAATCCCCCCTCCCTCTTGTTTCTCTCTCTTCTTTTTGTACATTTCACCTAAAAAACATAAAAACTGAAGAAATCAGGTTTTTCAATCCAGTTTGGGCTGTAGCTCCTTCAAAATCCGACCAAATCCCGCATCAGAAGGGAAAACAACGCCGCAGAAGGAAGAAAAATGACAGGAGGCGGCCAGCAGAGAGGCCGCCTTGCGCGTGGCTGCCTCGCGCAGGGGCGCCCTCGCTCGAGGCTGCCGCGTGGTCGCCTCGCACGCGTAGGCCTTGCTTGCGGGGCAGCCTCGCATGCACAAGCCATGCCTGCAGGGCGGCCTCTCGCACGCAGGCTGCGCTTACGGGGCGGCATAGCGCAAGGCTTGGCGTCCTCGCGCGCAAAGGGGATCGCCCCTCGCCGCGCGGGCGGCAGGGGAAACACCCCTTAAGTGATCGCGACAGGGCCAGTGCCCTGCACGCGCACGCGGCAAGGGCATCCCCCTGCTCGTGCATGCGTCCTCCGGCGAGACGGCTCGTGCGCGTCCTTCGTACGCAAACCCAAAAACCTCTTTTTTCTAGAAAATAATGAAAATAAAATAAAAGTAAAATAAATAAATAATAATAATAATAATAAAATAAATAATAAAAAAAACTTTTAAAAGCATTTCAAGATAGACAAAAAGAACTTGACAGGGTGACGATCAATCCTTATTTTCTTGCCTATAAATCGGTCTTTATTTTCATCATCGGGTAATCCTGATCTTAGACAGCCTTGGGACCCGGTGTCTACAGTTGCCCCCAATTTTAGGAAAACTAGCATGTAGGTGCCTAGGTGAGCTAAAATTCAGAAAAGAGGAAAGAAGTGCGTACCTGAGGTGGTGACCTTCCTGTTGCTGTGAGAAGGAAATCGTCTCCTTAAGTCACCATCTAGACTGTGGTGCAATTGTCATCCCTCTGTGTTGCATCGAGTCTTCTCAAGACTTCCAAAGCGCGGGTACCATCCTCAGATGGCGAGGCACCGACTTTGCTCCAAACTTATCAAGCGCTGGGGTTGTTCTCTCGAACTGCACCGAGTTTGCTCCCGTTTTACAAAGTGCGAGTGCCATCCTCAAATGGTGATGCGCTGAGTCTGCTCCGGACTTACAAAATGCGAGAATTTCTTCTGAACTGCACCGAGTCTGCTCTAAACTTACAAAGTGCGGGTGCTATCCTCAAATGGCGATTCGCCAAGTCTGCTCCGGACTTACAAAACATTGGAATTGTTCTTATGAACTATACAGAGTCTGCTCCAGACTTACAAAGTGCGGGTGCCATCCTCAAATGGCGATGCGTCGAGTCTGCTCCAGACTTACAAAACGCGAAAATTGTTCTATAGCATAGCCTTAGCTGTTCCCTGAATAAAACAGACTCCGTTAAATTTTATCAGGATAATCATTTTGATCATTTACTTTTCATGAAGGTTCAATTGTGATTATCTCATTGCCTCATTTTACCACTCGTGGTTCATCATTTCAAATATATTATCTTTTATCCTTGTCATCATTTGCCATTTTATTCATTTGCGATTCACTATCTTTATATTCTTATTCCTTTTATCTATCTCATGTTAAAGTGTACAAAAAATATGTAAAGTGTAATAAAGGTCATCCATATGTAAATATCACTTTCATACATAAATCAGATCAAAATAACAATAAATCTCTCTGAAAATCAATCAAACGGATCATAGTTGGTGGGCTCCTCCGGACCCTCCTCATCTGGTATGTGCACCATCGACATGTCTAGTCCTGTAAAGGTGGCTGGCTGATCAGCTACCTCCATTGGCGGAGATCTAGGGATTGGCATCTGGTGCTCCTGAATCATCATACCCAATCATCCCTCCTGGAAAGGTCGAGCAACAGTCTGCACCATCTGATTTAGCTCATGAATACATACCCCAAATGCTCCAAGGGTCTGGGTATGCTCGGCAATGTAGCCACTCACATCAGTGAGCCTAGCATCTATACTCTTTCGGAGGTCTGTCACTGACTGCAAAATACCAGGGATCAGCCCCTTCAGCATCTTAACCTCTAGTCTCGTTATGTCGACGGTCTCATCCACCACCAGTAGGGCCTCATCCACCCTCTGTGCAACCACTAGATGAGAATCCCTCATAAACTCCTCAAATCGATCCAAGCGCCGGTCCATCGCTGTGAGTCTGTCATCAGTGCGCTGGTTGTGGGTGGCCGATGCTGCCATCATGTCTATGTGCATAGATTGGAGAAGAATCTCCAAGCTAGACTGTCCTTATCCTCTACAAGGCTCGGGAGGGAGCCATCGAAGTGGATGCCCCCGAGTGATTTGGGCGGCTGTAAGGGTGAAACCTCTCATATACGTAGGGGCCCGCATCTTGCCCATGCATGGTAGGAGGGGGTGGTGTATGATCATACGAAGGGAGCCAATGAGGTGGTGGAGTGCTCAATAAATAATCTACATCCATACCAGTGCCAGTATCACTCTGTGGTGTGCTAGGCTCTACCTCTGGTTGTGGGGGATGCTCCTCATCCTCTGGCTGTGAGGGATGCTCCTCATCCTCTGACTAATGGTGTTCTCTACCTGGCACAATAGCTGGAAGTGAGGCTAGGCCATAAAGCTGTCTGGTCTCCGCGATAGTGAGCAATCGGTATACCCCCGAGCAACGTGGCATCTGCTCAACCATGCCCATAGATCTGGTAGTCGCTAGGTCCACATAAATATCTGCATCCAAAGGTGGCCCGAATACACTAGGGTCATACCCTAGATGGAGCAATAACCTGGTGACGACCCACCTATGCATATCTGCGATGTGGAACCCGGTCCCTGCCTGAACAAGCCCGATAATATCTCATGGCTGATGTTGAGCTGTGTCCCAGTAGCCATCGCCCATAGAGCCCAAATCTCTGTAGCATTTATGCCCCTTGGACTCCCCATCCGGCCCAAGTAACTGCTCCCCAAGACCTTCTGTATGTATCTATAGGCCTGAGAGACCAACAATGTGCTCTTCGCTGTGCTATGGTCATAACGGATAAAATGGAGTCAGAACCAACGAGAAATGGCCAAAAAATCCACTCAAAGCAAAGAAAAATGAAAAGGGAAAGAGGGGAAATGTTAAAGGGGCAGCCACGAAGAGGACATTGATATCCTCCCTCGAGGGGTGGCCAGGCCGACCCTCGGCCTTGGCCAATTTTTTTTTTTTTTTAGAATTCTCGAATACTCCCTGAATGCCAGGGGGCATCTTTCCGGATAATTTTCACCGCCTAATATTTCCTGCAAAATTAAAATCCATATGCAGGCATAAATTATGCGTATGAATGTGCACATGCCATGCAAAAAGCAAGCGGCAAATTCGTCCGAGCGGCCCAAGTATCGAAGCGCAATCTCATTCTTGAGGATCTCAACTGGGATGATTCTTGGCCCGGATTATCTCTGCGCTGACTCCGCAACTTGTGACGGGCAGCCTCTAATCACTCTCGATGCCATTCATCATTATTTTAAAGGTAGCATGTCTCTTGTGGATTTTCATGCTAGCTTTTTTTCATGGAAAATATGCCCCTTCAGGTTTTCACATAACCCTATGCCTTATTTTTGCCTGAGGAGATCACAATTCAACTCAGCGGCTTTTTTTTTCTTTTCTCTTTTTATTATTATTATTATTATTATTATTATTAGGATGTTGATAATAGGTTCGATCATCCTAGACATATGGCCGATTAGAAAGCACTCGGAGGATAATCATTAGATTAGATGTACTTAATAAAGAACACTTTTTCCTCTTCTTTTTACAAAAGAACTGAAAAATAATGCCACATGAATTCTTCATTGCGAAATCATGTATATCTCTATATGATTTCATTTCTCATGATTATCATTTGACCAAATTCAAGCAAATACAAGACTATACCTAATCTCGGGATAAATCCTGTAAGTGTCCCACTCCTGTTACCAATTGGCCCTCTCTGGTTTTCATGATTGATCATTTTCTCTCAGCCCTTAATTTTTGACCAGGGTGCCTTTTCGGTTTTCACCCTAGCAGCGCGCCCAATTTTAGCAAAACCGGCTTTTTTCGATTTTTGACCCGCGGGGTATTTATTCTCTTCTTTTGATTTTTTGGTCTTTAGCCATGGAACCTTTTCAACCTGTCGACATTGACCAGTTCCTTGAATTCATTTTCGTCGATGTTTGTCAAAATGGCTGGCCCTTTCGACATTAACTTCTTTAGCACGAACGGACCCTCCCAGGTTGGTCACTACAAAAAAAACAGCTAATAGCGACGGAAGAAACAGTCGCTAATATTAAAAATTTCGTCGCTAATTATAAATAGCGACGGCACGACTATCAGTCGTAAATAAGGCCATCGCAAGGACTTAGCGACTAAAATTATTTACCGTCGCTAATTTTGGCGACGGTTTTTTTAGTCGCTAAATGGGAATTTTTTGGTCGGTAATAGAGGTATAGGTTTAGTCGCCTCAATTATTTAGCGACGGAAATATCCGTCGCTAAATTTAGTAGCAAATTATTTTGCGACAATCAGTCGCTAAAATCAGTCACCAATTATTCAGTCGCTAAAAGTTAGCGACTAAAATTTAACGTCGCAGATAACTAACAGCGACGGAAATTGCCGTCGCAAATCCGTCGCTATTTATTAAATATTATTATTTTTTAATATTTTTATACCAATATAAACTAAAATAAATAAATGTGAATATAAATATAAAATATAAATAAATTTATGCAGATTTCATCCAAAATATATATAATTACTGGTCGTAGGTTCGTACATAGTATATAAGTAATCAAAAAACGTAAATAAAAAAAATAATAAATTTGTTGTGCGACATAATATAAAATATTCAAGTAAAATGTACTAGTGATAATATTAATAAGAATAAATATGGAGAAACAGTCAAGCAGGGCCGCCACTACCAAAATGAGAATCATCAGGCGGGTGAGAACCGGGCGAAAATGAAGGGCCGGCATCCTGATCATGTGGGGCAGGTGATGTAGTGGGGGTATCGGACTGAGTGGCTGGTGGCTGGGCTGGCAAGTGAGGAAGCAACGAGCGAATAGTTCGTACGACAATCTCCTCGACATCTTGCTTCGTCAGGCAGGGTCCAGCAGAATGACAGGCAGTGCTTGGACCAGCAGCAGAAGATGGTCCAGATGAATAAAGACCGGGAGGCACATAAGAGCCAAGACCGTAAATGGTTTTCCTTTTATTGCGACGTGCGGCCTCAATGAACAACTCCGACTCATCGACAGACGACTCCTCTTGCGATCTTTCAGATCGGAGTTGCTCATACCTCTCCTGTTAAATGACAACAATGTTTTATAAATATAAATATAAGTAGAAATCATGTTTTACAACAATTAGGCATTTGAATATCAGAAAATATTATCAACATTTAAAGTACATATTACTTACATGTACCTCCCTGCTACGGTCCGTCACATAAGTCTTCCCATCGTGATTTATAGTATGTGTGTGCAAATAAGCCTCGGGAATTGTAGGTGGGCGGCCCAACTCTTTCTCCTATCACACGCAGTACAAAATAGTTATTGGAACAGAAGAAGATGACCGAAAATAAATTTTTGCATTATTTTTTGTATTGCTATTTAAATGTAATGTTCGAAATGAAAAAAATTCTAAAAATAAATGAAAATTTTGACAGAACCTCCCCTATATTATTGACATCCTCCTGTAAATAAAAATGCAATTTACACTTCATAAAATGACAAATTTACTCCAATGTCCTGAACAAACTCCAACACAATATTCCCATTCGCCAATACATATAGCAATCAAAAAATATCAAACAGTTCGCTCATATTTTCAATTCAATATTGACTGGTTCTAACAAATCAATGAAAAATTTGACAGAACCTCCCCTATATTATTGACATCCTCCTGTAAATAAAAATGCATTTTACACTTCATAAAATCACCAATTTACTCCAATCTTCTCAACAAACTCCAACACAAAATTCCCATCCTCCAATACATATACCAATCAAATAACATCAAACAATTCGCATATATTTATATATTTCCAATTCAATAAATGAGTGACTCTATATAATCCTAAGTAAAAATGCTTACTGTTTGAAAGGTATTGATTTGAACAAATCATTATGCGAACATTATGATAATATAGAATCACTAGTATAAAAGTAATTTCTGTTATTATTAAAGTACTTACCAATCGTGAGATATGCTCACCAATAGATATGGTACCACCCGTGTAAGATCCTGGTGCCTTGTCTTCAAACCCTCCATAGCGATTTACCTTTTTCTGATTGGAAACCTGGATGCGTAGAGGAAGATTGAAAATCTCATGCCACCTAACCCATGCTGCTTCTGGAAAGTCCTTCGGCTTCTGCTTCGCGTTCTTTACATTATACACATAATCTTTATACCTCTGAGCAGCTTTTGTTTCCCAACCAGCCCTAACAAGAGCATTTACAGCATCATCCCACTGGCACCTTTTCTGTATATATATATATATATATATATATATATATATATATTATAAGAGATTCATTAGTCGATATGATCATATAATAATCCAATTAATTTGAAATGAAAAAGTTTCATTGCATGTTGAAATAAAAATAAAGATGTACCTTAAATTCCCCCCAATAAAACTCCTTAATTTTTCTGGAAACTTCCTTCCAACTAACTCTATTAATGTCAATCCGCTGGTGGAAGATGTTGGTAATAGTCCTGGAGCATTGTGAGGAAGGTTCTAGCCTGCAAAGTAAACAATATAAAAGAAATGTGGTTAAACATGCTTATTACTTAATCTCAATTTGCAGTCGCAAATACTCACAAGCCCGCCTGGTTCACCGTAACGTCCAATCGATTATTATTTTCAGTCGAAACCTCACATGTGGTCGATGTACTACTGTGGGCTGTGTGTGGAGAAGGAGTAGGTGCAGATGGCATAGAGGAAACAGGAGGCGAAGGTGCATTCCCAGATGAAGGGTCTCCCGGGATATGTGGCATGTCTCCAAAGGGTGGAGTTATTGAATCCCCGCCATGTCCTCCTCCCTGTCGACCCCAACCTGTAAATCCTCTTCCTTTGCCACGACCCATACCTGCAAAATGGTGAAGTATACATGTATATATGTGTTTAACATTTATAATATACAAAAAACAATCCTAATCAACAACTCATATATATAATTTAAAATTTTTACTATTTAACACACGATACTATAAAAATTACATATAATCACTTAGCAACTATCTGATGAATTTTGAAATTCCTCATCGTCGTCCTCGTTGCTATCATAGTCAACAAATTCTTCTTCATCATCATCCACTTCAAGTACTGGATCCACCTCATGAACATTATTAAGTTCAATGACAACTCCCGAAGGATCACGCAAGTCAATATCGTCATCGTTACCAGTATCCACTGTTATATCATGCACTGTAACTTCATCAACTTAAAATGCATTAGCATTTATATGAGCAGTCCCATCGCTAACATGTGGAGTCACAATAAAGTCTCTTGGTTTTACTGAAAACACAGCTAACCAATGAGATCTATCTACTTTTAAAGAAGGATATCTTGCATAATACACTTGAGTTGCTTGCATTGCTAGGATGAATGGCTCATATCTGTTGAAACGACGGTTATGATTTACATCAACCATTCTATATTTGTTGTGTATCTTAAGACCAATGTCTATAGTGGGATCAAACCAATGACACTTGAATAATACTGTCCGTTTTATTGGTAACGAAGGGTACTCCAACTCCAGGATCTCCTCAATCCATCCATAATATTCGCCAACATTATCACATGAGTTGGAGCCTTTAACACAAACTCCGCTATTCACTGATCGTCTCCCAGAAGCATGACTTTTTGTGTGAAATTTATATCCATTGACAAAATAGATAGAATAACACTTCGCTGTCCTTAATGGTCTTTGTGACAAACTGCGGAGATATTCATTGTCAATTCCATTGTAACGGACCTTAATACAAAAAAGAAAACATGGCAACGTTATCAGCAATCCAATGTTAACTTATATTTTTGAGCTATAAATGGAAATTGTGTAGGCCTTACATAGAGTTCAAACCAGTCTGCGAAATAGTGATCTATGTTTGCATCAATTTGACTTGGTGTCAGATCAGGATACTTCTCACGTAAGTTATTGCAATATATACTACATTACATTATTGTAAAAAAAAATATTAGTTTCAGCATGTATCCTTGCATATATTGCAACTTAATATTCAAAATAAGAATTATATACCTCAAAAATGGTGAAACCTCCTCGCAATTTAGCAGAATATATTTATGGGCTGCCTCATACTCCTCTGTTGTTAATGTTCTGTCACGAATTTTGGAGCATGCTCGGCCGGGGTAAGTGAACACAGATAAATTTCCGCTCATATTTTCCTGACAACCTCCATCGTCATTACGAGGTGGTCGTCGTTGGCTTGTACTGACGTGAGGTTCAAAGTAATGCAAGAAAAAGTTAGATGATTCCGATAGTAAATACGCATTACAAATGGAAGCCTCAACTGTTGATTTGTTGCCAATCTTCTTTTTTAGTGATCGGAGAAACCTGCATAGGACAAAAGGGTAACATTTAGTTCATGTATAAAGCCTCAACTTTTATTTTCACACTTCATAATATTCATTGTTATCTTTATATTTACCTCTCAAATGGATACATCCATCGATACTGTACAGGTCCAGCAACCTTTGCTTCATATGGTAAGTGTATCAATACATGCTCCATTGAGTCGAAAAAAGATGGAGGAAATATCTTTTATAACTTGCACATAATTAGGGGGATGTTTGATTCCAATGCCTCGATGTCCTCAACACGGATAGTACTGGATGTCAAATCCTTAAAAAACAAGCTCAGCTCCGTGAGTACCTGCCACACATTTCCAGGTAGTAACTCACGAAAGGCAACAGGTATCAATCGCTGCATAAATATATGACAATCGTGACTTTTCATGCCATATAGTTTGAGCTTCCTCATATCAACACAACGACCCAAATTAGAAACATATCCATCTGGAAACTTAAGTTCTGACAACCAATGAAACAATTCTATTTTCGATTCTTTATCCAATGTATAACAGGCTTTTGGATATTTTCCACTGATTGGATCCATTGCCAACTCTGGCGGACAACAATATTTTTGTAAGTCTGAACGTGATTTTGCATTGTCTTTGGTTTTCCCTTCAACATTTAAAATCGTGTTAATCACATTGTCGAACACATTTTTCTCAACATGCATGACATCAAGATTATGTCGAATCAGGTGTGATTTCCAATAAGGCAAATCCCAAAAAATGCTTCTCTTTCTCCAACCACAAGACTGACAAATGAACCCATTAATCTCATCTGCATCAAACTCTGTAACTTTCACTAAACCCCATTGATCAATTTCTTGTAGAATTTGTTCCCCATCTATTATTGGTGGCGGAGGCATTGTTTCAATATGACCGATTCTAAAATTCCTTCTGTTTCTCCTAAATGGGTGATCTGGAGGAAGAAATTTTCGATGATTATCAAACCATGTTTGCTTTCCACCACTCTCTAGTCTGAATGACTGGGTATGTTCCATGCAATAAGGGAAAGCATATTTCCCAGAAGTACTCCAACCTGACATCATGGAATATGCTGGAAAATCATTGATGGTCCACATAAGTGCGGCTATCATAATAAAATTTTGTTTACTTGACACATCATATGTTGGGACTCCAATATTCCACAATTCGTTTAACTCATGAATCAATGGTTGTAGGAATACATCAATTTTTTGCTTTGGATTTTTAGGGCCAGGTACAATAACTGTCAGAAACATATAAGCTTCCTTCATACACATCCAAGGTGGCAGGTTGTAAGGTGTTACAATGACAGGCCATGATGAATATTTCCTACCATATTGTCCGAATGGTTGAAAACCATCTGTACATAACCCCAACCTTACATTTCTAGTCTCAGCAGCAAAAGAAGGATGAGTTTCATTGAAATGTTTCCAAGATAGTGAGTCTGAAGGATGCTGCATCACCCCATCATCTTGGACATGATTATGATGCCATTGCATATGTAATGCTGTTGCTTTTGATTGATACAACCGTTGAAGCCTAGGTATCAATGGAAAATAATACATCTTCTTATATGATTTCTGACTGTTTTGACAAGACCCAACACGAATTTTAAATTGTGGATGATTGCAAAACTTACAATGTGTCAGGTTTTCATCATCACGCCAGAACAACATGCATCCCTCATTGCAACAGTCAATTTTCTGAACTGGCAATCCTAAGGTTCTAACAAGACTTTTAGTTTGGTAAAAATTTTCTGGCAAAGTATTACCTTCAGGCAAAGCTTCCTTAAAGAGTTGAATGTTTGCATCATAAAATCTCTCCGGCATATTATATTCAGATTTCGCATACAACATCCTGGCAACTACCGAAAGCTGTGAATGGTTCTCACATCCGGGATACAACTGTGCATTACCATATTCAAGAAGGTCATAAAATTCTTGGCATTGTGGATTTGGTGGCTCATCCATAGAATTTGCACCCCAATTTGAAGGTCCGGGTTCATCGGGAGTAGACATAACGCCTTGTTCATAATTATTAGCAGTTTGAGCCTCCGAAATAAATTGTTGCCACTGGGTGTCGGGAAACATATTAGGCCCCACTGCATCAATCACCATTTGCTGATATGGATTTGTAACCCCTACAACTTCCACTGATTCATTGGCCATTGGATTCCAATTTTGCTCATTAGGGGTGATGTGTGTCTCCCCGTGACAATTCCAAACCAAATAATCCCGAACGAATCCCTTACGGAAGAGGTGATTCATAACAGTATCCACGTCATGGAACTTTCGGTTCACACAATTTTTGCACGGACACCTAATAAGATCACCACTCATTTCTTCTGGATGAGAAGTAGCAAATTTAATAAAATTCTCGACACCATATACAAATGATGCATTAGTCCTCCCACTTGAGTCACGTCGATTATACATCCAACTACGATCAAAAGATTCCATTTAACCTAAATATTTCGATTTTAGCAAAATAAGAAAAAAAAAACAACCGATTAGTATCACCCTTAATTACTCAGAAGAAGGTAACGGATCCATTGCCCCTTAAAAGACATAGTCTTATTTTAGTTTCATAATAGAAATTAGATTAAATGGTGTATTAACATGCATATCGTTGATCCTATTACAAAAGTCAAAACCTAAATTAATTATAACCAATGACTATCTGATTCGGTTATTGAATATTAGAATTTCAAAGGTTGTACTCGCTAATATATGCTTAATTAATGTTAATGATGAATCCAATGCTATGTCAAGTACTTTTCATATAAAATAAATATAAGAGATCGAAAACTAATTAATCCTTGCTTTGTTATAGAATGAGCCGCATCCATCAACAAAAATATATAAATATTATGGATAGAATTACCAATAAACTGTTTTTCTAAGTTACTTAAGTCAATGAATCCTAAAAGTCTATTCATTACTTCTCCTCTACATTTCGCTTTGAAAAATAAAATAAAATTCCATGTAAATAAAAATAACAATTGAATTATTATTATTATTATTATTATTATTATTATTATTATTATTATTATTATTATTTTTATTATTATTATTATTATTATTATTATTTTATAACCATATGTTATTAGAGAATGGTATTCGACCATTAAAGCAGGTTATAGAAAGGGTAAAACATTTTCTTTATTATAATCTATATCTTTTATCTCCCATATGGTTGGTGATATTGGATTAAAGTGCAAGGAAAAGGCAATTTTTAATATTAAATATAGGGTTGGAAGATGCATTACCTCATCTGACTTGAACAATAAGAATTACTAATTCATCTCTCTGTTGTAATCCTTCTCCGATGGCTTGTTTCTTCCTATGCTAAAGTCAACTTTCTCTACCTACAAATATATACTAATTGCCTTCCATGTGGTCATTTAATATTATTTTTTATCCTTACTGACCTCACTTAGCTGTACATAAAAACTTTATTACATTATAGATAATTCAATCTAATTTCAACTCCAAGATTCAAGCAAAACTAATTATTGATTATGGCTTACGAGATTCCAGTCACATGAAAATAAAACACATTTTTCTTTACAGAATTTTAGCTAGGAAAACTCTGACAATTAAGTTAGTGAGATGATCTAAAATTAAAAAAAATATATATTCTAAATGTTAATTAAATGTGTTTATATAGTATTTATCTCGACTGCATTAAATGAGTCAGATTCGCAATGGCTAGTCATTAATAATATACTCTGGAGATTTCATATCAGATAAAATGTTTTTTGGGTGCCTGAGTTATAAGTATGGAATAGGGAATTTTAGCAATTGCCTACATAGCTCAGCCGCTATACTCTGGGTCATATTCAAGCTTAGAGAGTTATGGCTTGGCTTTATACTTGGCTTATCAATTACAATAATGATATTAAAGAAAGCAAGTACTTGAAGATATTTCTAGACCTATCTTTTCTTTGACTAAATATCATCTTTGAAAGTGTGAATAAATTGCCATTCTTGTCTGTTAAGAAAGGTTTATATATATATATATATATTTTTTTTTAACCTCTTAATTAATGCAGAAATTTAAAAAAGAAAAGAGCAAATAATAGAAAAACAAATGTTTTGATGTATAATCTCAAAAACAAACCCAACACTTCCCCACATTCAAGGATCAAAGCTATTTATTATATTTCCAAGAACAAGAAGAGAAGAATGTCTATAATATGCATTTTCCATCAAGTAAAAATGATGTCATTTTCTTAATGTAACCTTCTACATAGGAATTAAGCAAATCCAAGCACATATGTCACTATCTAGTTGAGCAAAAAAGAGAAAACGGTGCGAAAGAGATCAATTTGGTTTAGATTTGCGTGCTATTTTGTGTAACAAAATCTACATAATCTATGCCATTTAAACTGGAATTGAAATGCTAAAAACTCTCTTGGTTAAAGCCATGTTCAGTCTAGGTCAGTATAACAAGATCTTTTTTTTTTTTCATCAACAAGAATGAAATCAAGTAAACAAGAGCACTGTGGAACATACCCGGTTTTCTCCCCTTAGCTTCTGTTTTCAGTCGCAGTAACACCGGTCACTAACTCTTCCTCCTCCTTTTATGCGCCTCAATGTCTTAAGAACCCTAAGCACACAGACGAAATTTCACACAACTGAAACTACACACTTCAATTTTAAGAAAATTGAAAACGAATTCAAACTTTTGGCTATCTTTCCGTGAAACATACCTCTCAAACACAGGAAACAAACTGAATGCCGATCGCCGTTCTCACTGCCGGAGCTAACACGCGGCGTCACCAGTGGCAAAGGGAACCGAAACTCCTCCGATGCTGGGTTCTCTCTCGACGGCACTTCAGCTCTCTGTTTCTTTTTGACTTTTGATTTGGGGATTTTAGGGATTTTGGTTATTTCAGTTGATTCATAATCGTAAAATAGCGACGGCATTTTTTAGTCGCTATTATTAATAGCGACTAAATATGTCATCGCTATTTAGTCGCTAAAATTTTGCGACAAACATTTGTCGCAATTCAGTCGCTAATTATAATAAAAATTTTAGCGACTACATTTTCGTCGCTGTTTTTTAGCGACTAAAAATTATGTCGCTAATTTTGTCGAAAAAAAAGGCGAGAATTCTTCGCGGCATAATTTAGCGACTAAAATATTATTCCGTCGCTATTTAGTCGCTAATTCCATATTTTTGCAAATATCACGACGGATCATCGATTTCGTCGCTATTCAGTCGCAAAAATAGCGACGGATATATTTAGTCGCTAAATTCCGTCGCTAATAACGCTTTTTTTTGTAGTGGGTCTAAATTTTCCCCGGATGTCTGGCACTCCCGGCCTCATCATCTTGAAGACCAGATCCCCTTCTTTCAATGGGTGCTTTTGTACCTTCTTGCCAAATGACCGAGCTAGTCTCTTCTAATAAATCTGGTTGTGATAATAAGCTCGCAACCTATCTCCATCCAATAGATTCAACTGCAGTAATCGCTGTTGTGCCCATTCTGCCTCTGGAATCTTGTCTTCCATGGCTACTGTAGACACCGGGTCCCGAGGCAGCCTAAATCAGGATTAACCAATGATGAAATTAAGTGTACCTATTTACAGGCAAAAATGGAAGTTGAAAGTGATGATTTTCTTGTCAAATTAATTTATTAGAAATAAATAAAAATGTATTTAAAAAAAAATATTTTAAGTGTTTTAAAAATTAATTTGGGACAAAAGGGGATATTTTGAAATTATTTTGTTTTAGGGAAAATTTTTAAAAAAATATATATATTTTTTGCGGGTGCTGGGCGCGCGGCAGTGCGCTTGCCTGCGCGACGCGCAGCAGGCGCGACAACGTCCCGTGCGCGCGGGGCGCTGTCGCCCGCGTGCCCTGCACGCACCGACGCCCGTCGGACGCCCCATTTCGCCCCTTTTTGTGGTTTTTTCAATTTTTGGCCTAAAAATTGATTTTTCTACATTTTTTTGTGTAATTTAATGCAAAAACTTTTTATTTTCCAAACTCTTCAAATTCATGAGTTCTTTTGTGATTATTGCAATTAAATTTATTTAATTCAATTTAATAAAAATTCTAAATTTTGGGGTTATAAAATGGGTTTTTTAGAGAGGATTTTGGGGGATTTTTTCTTAAGAAAAATACACTTTTTTTTTCTCATCTTCTTCTTTTTCTTCTTCAAGAAAAATTCTCCAAGTATTTTAATCTGATTTTTTAATTTAATTCTTAAGACAAATAAATCAATTATTTGTTCTTGTGAATTTTTTTACTTCTTATTTTTCATAATTTTTCCTTAAAACAAATAAATCAATTATTTGTTCTTAGGATAAAATTTCATTATATTTTATTTTTATTAAATCAAAATAAGGAATTATCATCCAACTTCAATCATCACATCAAATTTGAGGGTAAGCATTTTTGGCTCCAATTTTAATTTTTAATTAGTTAACTAACATGTAAATCCTCTTAAATCTATTTTCTTAGTTCTTATTTAATTGTCCATATTATTTTTGTGTTCTTATTCTTATTTCATATTAATATAATTGTTGTTATTTTTATTCTTGTGTTCTTATTTAATTATTCATATTAGTATTATTATCATTATTGTTCATATTATTGTCATTATAATTGTTCATATTATTATATTTATTTCTTAATCTTTTATTTAATTGTTCATATCATTATTTCTTATTCTTAATCTTTTATTATTATTTCTTATTCTTAATCTTTTATTTAATTGTTTATATTATTATTTCTTATTCTTATTTCTATATTTAATTGTTCATGTTCATATTCTTGTCATTATTTTTGTTCATATATTATTATTATCATTAGTATTATTATTATGATCATTATTATTATAATTTACTATTATTATTACCATCATTATTTTTATTTTATTATTCTTATTTATTATTATTATTATCATTACTTGCATATTTAATTTGATTGTTCATATTCTTTGATGTTATTATTATTATTATTATTATTATTATTACTTGCATATTTAATTGGATTGTTCATATTCTTTGATATTATTATCATCATCATTAGTATTGTAATTATTATTGTAATTAGTGTTATCATTATTACTATTATTATTATCATCATTATTATTTTTATTAGTTTTGTTTATTATAATTAATTATTGTTGTCATCATCATTATTTTCATGCATGTTAAATTCTATTGTTGTTTTTATTATTTATGCATGTTAAATTGTTCATGTGTTAATTATATTTTTTATTATGCCATCTAATTAATTTATCATACATTATGCATGTTGTTTTATTTATTTTAATTCATTTTTTACATGTTACATGTTTAATTTATTTTTTATTACTAACATCATCTTTATTTGTGTTTTTATTTCAATACTTATTTTTCATGTGTGAGTTTTCCAATGCCAAGTGGGAGCCCATGGAAGTTTGAAAATACCATTTTGGTGGAGTTTATATTTTTAGCTTTTTTAGCATTTTTGGTATTATTTTGCTTTATTTGCTTTTATTATTTAAAATGTAATTTATAATAAGTTTGTTTATTTCCATGCACGTTAATTAAAATTCGCATAAAGTTTTATATTAATAAATTGGAATTTTTTCTAACAAAATGGGACCGATGTCCTAGATTTTTCATCCAATAAATTGTCACTTCAAAATTATTTCTTTAATTTTGCATGTGAGGACCAATGTCCTCACTCTTAATAAATAACCCGTTTTATGCATGATTTACACTTATTTTAGAATGGGGGTTGTATTCCGCCCCTAGTTTTGTTGATTTATTTTTATGTACTTTATTTTAATTATACTTTATTTACCGCTTTCTTTATGTGACCAACTTGTGCTCTAATTATTACATCTAAACGTATGAGAAAAGGGATGAAAACTTAAATTCAAAACTCAATTTTCACTTAAATCAAGGTATGAATAAATGAGAAGTCCCGAACCATCTTTGGTCTTTGGGCTCAACGAGGCAAGAGGACCATTTCAATGTTTCATTGGAATGGGACTCCCAAGACACCTCTTGTGTTCCGTAAAAAAACTTTAACTTGCATAGTGCTAGGCTCCACGAGGCGAGAGGGTCATCCTAATGTTCTATTAGGATGGGACCTCCAAGACCCCTCTGCCTTGCCCAAAATGTTCATAACAGCGCTGTCTTAGGCTCACTGAGGCTAGACGAACTTTTCCAATGTTTTATTGGGTGGCGACTCCATGAAACCTCCTCGTTGCCCAAAATAGACGCCCTTGTAATTTCTTACAAGTTTTCATGAACCTCTCTTGGTCGCCCTAAAGGCAGGCGGTCGGGGCGTCCCATGGGGTTCGGTGCGTGTTACAGTGGCGACTCCACTGGAGATATCTAAGTGGCTTCGATTCGAAAGTACCTTGGTTAAAAATTATAATTGAGTTTTAATTTAAAAAATTTATCCCTTTTCGAATTTGCATTGCATCCATACTAGAGCCTTAGACTATGCTAGTTTGGTCCCTATTTTTAACCCCGGTGCATTCCCAAAGCACGACCTTACGTTCACTCAATGTGGGAAAGTGTTAGGGATAATCACCAGCCCAAGCCTCGTACCTTATGGTATATCAAATGGAGACCCAATCGGTCGTTATGCTCGTGATGAGCTAGACCCGTTGGTAGGGACCATGCTTGGGTAGCCCTAAAGTATCATCATCCTTGACCAAAGCTCATATAATGGCAATAGATATTTCCCTTAGGTGACATGTACCTTAATATAATGCTTGCTATGTGGGCCATTATATATTGAACAAAATCAACCAAATTAAATGGTCTTTTATCAAAGGCTTTCATACCCCGGTGAGCCTATCTTAATATGGTTAAAATGTGTGAATACATAAAGGCCAAACCCATACGCATGTGCTTTAAAATAAGAAGTGTTGTGCTGCTGGTTTCCCACCACGCACCATACGCGTTCATCAGGTTCCCTGTTAACCCATGGATCAAGCCCACCTAGGAAAGAGAATACACTACCTCGTGTGTGGGAGTGATAAGGTTGGAAGGATCTATCTGCTTGTATGTGGTTGTCCATGCTGCATCAACACGATCATACATTGTATATATCATTCATGCATCATCCTAACATTTTAAATCTTTCAGCCATCATAGATTCGCCTAAGTGGACTAGAGGTTCTGACGATCGACTGGTGAGGATGGATCTGCCTCTTGGATTGACAGAATTAGTGTCTGACTGGAATTCTGAGCCACCCTCAACGACCGGAGAATCATCCAGAGAGTCATCCATGGCAGAAGAGACTGAAGCCTTAACAACTCAAGACCTAGCTAGGAGGCTAGAGGATTTTGAGCGAAGAGTGTTGGAAATGATGGGAGCTATGGCTGATAGGATTGCTCATCCTCCTGCTCCACAACCACCAGCTGCTCCACATCCACCTATTGCTCCACAGCCCCAGATGGTTCATGCTGGGGGGCAAGTTGAACCACCTGCTAGCAGAGAAGCCCCTGTTGTAGTTAATGCTGCTCGTTAACCTGTTAATGAACACATGGCCACAGTGCCTGTTGAGCAAAGAAGGGCAATAATCCCCAATCCCAATGATGATTTTATGATGGAGGAGGAAGATGAAGAGGTAGTAGCACCTCAGTTTGTGGGGGCCAGAGCACCCAAGGTAGAAGATGAGGCGATGAGAGGGTTGATGCAACAGATTGAAGCAATCACCCGCATGCTATCAGCTGGAAAGGGGATTAACCCTGAAAACAGAGATTTGGGGGAGGAAGAGCTATTACCCCAAAGGTTCAAAATGCCTGAGCTGCCGAATTTTGATAGTACTTTGGATCCATCCGCACATATCAAGCATTATACCCTGGTGATGAAAGGCACAGGATTGACCAAGAAGCAAAAGGTGGATTATTTCTGCATTAGTCTGGTGGGTCCGGCTGTGGACTGGTACCATGGATTAGACAGGAGGTCCAAGGAAGATTGGGACCTTTTGACTGAGGAGTTTATGAAGCAATATGACTGCAGCACCAGAATGGAGGTCACCTTAAAGGACCTCGAGCTTTTACAGCAGAAAAATGATGAGTCGTTCCATGAGTACCTTACAAGATGGAAAAATAGGGTCATGGAGATGAAAAGAAAGCCTGACACTACTGACCAAATCAGGCTATTTCTTCTTTTTTTTTTTTTAAATAAAGAAATGAAAAAATGTTTTTTCCGAGAAAGCCATCACTTCGATTTGCCTCTTGCCCGTAAACAGGCATCATTTTCATTATTGGGTAACTTTGGTCTGGGCTGCCTCAGGACTCGGTGTCTACAACGGCAGTATTGGGATCCCTTACCGCCGTGTAAATCATTCCAAACCCAGATTTTCGTAGAAAACACATTTTCTTCAAAGCCAAACCCAACTCATGAAGCATATACTTTCAAAATACTAAACATATGCACTCTACTCATGCTTATAATCATCTTAACAACCTTTAACACTTGATATAAGCAATAATTTAACAAGAATGTTCAATAGCATCTCAAATCCAGAATTTACACTAAAATCATACAAGTCCACTCTTCAATCTTCATATATCAAAATTACACACATACATATCATACATGTATTCAAGCTCAACTCAAAACATGCATGTAAAACACATTTAAACATTCAAATTTCTAGAATTTCAATGAATCATAAAACACAATCTAAACTCAAATCACTCCCAAACCTGGAAATGGAGCTCAAACCACACTCTTCAAGCTACCACTTTACCCTTTCCTTTGCTCTTTCTTCTCTCTTCAAATTCTTGCACAATCCAACCAAAACAACAGCTCAATTAACCCATGCAAATCAAACTTTAAACCAAGAATAAACTATGTAATCCCAAACCAAACCCGTGAAGAAGAAGAGGAAGAAGAATCAAGCCATAAAACAACAGCCACTTACCTCTTGGAATAATTCTATCTCAAAACCCTAACTCAAATCTTGAAGAACACCCACATGCAAAGCTTGAGAGCAGGAGATGAAGGAGGGAGGGAGTAAGAGAACGTGAGAGTGCAAGAAAGAGGAAATGCAGTGGCTTCTACGGGAAGCAACTTAATTTCTGCTCTCCCTCTCTCTACTCCCTTCAAATTTCATTAAATGCTCTCAACAACTTATCCACATGTCAAAATTCTATTGGACCTCATTTTCCATTACTTGACTTTCTTCCTTTACTTTTATCCTTAATAAAACTCTTATAAATCCTTAATTAAGCCCCAATTCACATACTAATTACCATATTACCCATTAATAATCCAATTTAACATGCAATTTCTACTAGGCCATATTTAGGATGTTATATTCATTATTAGTAGCCTTGTACTTTAACTTTTTGGCTAATGGTAGCTTCTCACCATCCGGGGTCGTAAGAATAATCCCTGCTCCTGCCCCTTTACTGTTAAGTGCATCGTCGAAGAACAACTGCCAACCTTGTACTGCTATGGCCCCGACATCTTCGTCTGGAAAACTGCACTCGAACTAGTCTCCTTTAATAGGGTAATCTGCTAAGAATTCTGCCACAGCTCTTCCCTTGATGGTTTTCCTGGTTACATACTCGATATCGAACTCTTGCAATAGTAGCAACCATCTTCCCATCTTTTCTAGCAAAGAAGGTGCTTCTTGAAGGTATTTGAGCGGGTTATGCTTTGCAACCGCCTATATATTGAATGAATGGAAGTAATGCCGTAACTTCTTAGAGGCCCAAATTACCGCAAACAAATCTTCTCGACCTCAACATATTTAGTCTTATAAGGCAAGAACTTCTTACTAAGGTAGTACACAGCAAACTCCACTCTGAACTCGTCTTTTTGAGCCATCATGGCATCCACTGAGTTGTCTTCTATAACCAAATACAAAATTAAAGGCTTAGCAGATCGCGATGGTCTCAAAATAGGTAGGTTCAGAAGGTAGTCCCTGATAGTATCAAAAGCTGTCTAGCAATCACTATTCCATTTGACTGGGTGATTCTTCCTGAGACGCTTGAATATCGACTTGCATACTGAAGCTAGCTTAGCAATGAAGCGACTGATGTACTAAAGCTTTCCTAAGAAACTTCTGACTTCTTTATCCTTTTGAGGTACATGAATTGCTTTGACAACTTTGACTTTATCAGGATCCACTTCGATTCCTCTCTAACTCACTATATGTCCCAGTAACTTCCTCGAGGTAACTCTGAAGACACATTTGTCAGGGTTGAGGTGGAGATCGTACTTATTGATCCTTCGAATGAACTTTTCTAAAGCCTCAAAGTGACCCTCCCTAGTAGTGGACTTGATCATCATGTCGTTGACCGGTGTTTAGCAAGTGTACTAGATCGGCTAGTAATATAGGAAAATATAAATTAAGACCCTAAATATCGAACCCAAGGGAAACTTGTGTTTGCATGAAATAATTTTGAATTTTAGAATGAAATTTGGGTGCAGAAGAGAGAAAAGAAATCCCAGAGTTTATAATGATGAAAACTTAAATAAATGGAAACAGACAACTAAATAATTAATGAACAAAAGTTAAACAATCCAACAAAAACGTAAATAAAAACAAATAAACAGTATTTGAGAAAAATTAATATTTAAAACAACTTTTACTAAAGGACTATCCACCTTAACTTATTACTGCAATGACTTAAATTCTAAAGAAATACCAGTGATTATGGAAAAACCATATAAAATTAACCCTGATATCTTGAAACAAGAATATCTTTCTTAAATATTAACTTCCCTAATTAAGAACAATTTAACACTTAGCATATAATTCCAGTTAAACTCCTAAACATTTATCGAATCTCTATATAAGAACATTCAATTCCAGTCTATTCTCAATTCTTCCTCTCTTAGTATTAACTAATAAAATCAACACATAACTACCTCAAAATTCAGAAAGTAATCATGCACAGACAATAAGAAGTCAATCTAAGAGCATTCAAATCTATAACAGTACCTAAATCAATTTTTAGTTATTGAATCAATAAACCAACAATTAATCCTAGCACGATCAAAGATAAGAATACGTTTAAAACCAAGAAATAATCAACTAATATTGAATTTAAAGCTCAATCAAGTCATCATAGTAGAAGTCAAGGATTCAAGGATCCTCTAGCAAAAGTAAAGAAACTACTCACTATTCATATTGAAATTAAAAACTAAATTGAAGAGAAGAGATAAAAACATAGAGTTATAGAAGCTCCCTTAATAATCTTGTACAGAAAAATCAAAACAAGCTTCCTGCTCCTTGAAATTGTTCTTCTCAGCAAAAACTAATCGTAAAAACAAACTAACTAATTTGAAGTAATGAATACTATTGCTTTTCTCGATCAAATCCCCTATTTCTGTGTTTCTTCTCGCTTTTATATGCAAAATTCCATGAGTCTATATTCTGTAACTCTTTGAATCATAATAGGAAAAGGACTCTTTAATTAGGAAGTCTGGTTAATTTAGGACACTTGAAGCGCGACCAGTTGATGAAAAAGCAAGAGGAGATGCGCGACCGTGTGTAGCTTTCCCTTTGTGATGCGCGACCATATCATGTCTTTCTTCTTCCAATGCACTATCGTGCATAAGCTTAAATAGTCATCACGCGGCCTTGTCATGTTTTAGCCTTTGGGTTACGCGGCCGTGCCATGCTTTACTGTTATTTGCTTTTTACTTGTCTCAAGCATAATCTTCAAGCACGGCCGCTCCTAATTCATCCGCAGCAGTGCAAATGTGTTGTTCTCTGGCTTTCAAAATCTGATAATTACCAAATTGATCCAAAACTTAGCATTCTTTTCAATTAAGCCCTTTTTCCTTTATTTTAATTCTGAAAAACACCAAAAATTAATAATTAAACCGTAAAACATAAAATTAACTAATTCAACTATAATTTAACCAAATAAACACTAAATGAACCTAATTAAATACCTAAAAACACATTAAAAACATCATTAATTTCACAATTATCAAATACCCCACACTTAACCTTTGCTCACCCCGAGCAAATTAGAACAATCCAACTCCTCAGAATGATCAAACTCAAATAAAAAATCATATAATTCAGAATCATGCTTAGCAATGTAACAAAAGCACTAAACAAAGTTTCAACTAGAATAAATTCAACCAAGACAAAATAAGTTAGTTTCCTTGTGTGTGTGCAAGACCAAAACATTTTAAGCATTTTAAAAACCAAAACACCAATGCAAACTCATAACCAAGCTTAGAATGAATGTACACCTAAGTGTACATATGGTTTCACGCTTGAAACTCTAGAAACACCATAGGCCTCTCCTTTAAAACCGGAACCCGAAGGTCATCTCCGCTGAACAACTTAAAAACAAAGCTTAGAATCTCTTAGGTTTTTCAAAGGTTGTAATGGGGTTAAGGTATTAGTTATCAAAGAATGGATAAAGGATCAAAAACAAAAAAAAATAGCCACTCTAAGATAAAATAGACTATCAATTTTAAAGTGTCTCCCATTAACTTTATCAATAAGGAACATAACTAAACTTGTTTAGCCTTTCGCAATTCATAGCTCTTATGAGAAAAAACTGTTGAAATTCTCTCAATTTCACAATTCATACCCATTTTTTTAAAAGTCATAACTGTTTTCCCTTGTAAGTACCCCACACTTAATATTTTGCCATGCATGCTATTTTTAATTTCAACTTTTTTTTTCCTTTTTTTTTGGCAAAACAACGATACTCTGGATATCTACAAGATACAATTTTCACTAATATTTGACTTTAACCATAATCCTTAAAAATAAAACTGTCTTATTACACCCATCAATCCATTTCCTATTAATCTACCCAATCCTAGAGTGGCAACTCTATAAAAGATAGGCAAAAATCTTTTTAGGCTAAATGGTAATTTGAATAGGTATATCAAGAAAAATAAAATTGACACGCTTTTAGCATGTCTCATTAAGCTCAACTTGGCTAGCAAGGGTCAATGTATAAAAAGGGTAGGAAAATAGGTCAAAATATGGTTAAACAGGAAAATATTGCCTAGATCACTTTCTAAGTTGAATTGAGTTATTTGTATGCTTTGAAGGGTGATGAGAAAGGTTCTAGTGCTCTAAAATTCCTTGCTCAACTATTTCATGCATTGGTTTTTTTCTAAGTTTAAAAATTGGTCTTATGTGATCAAAGAATAGAAAATAACAAATATAAGTCAAGTTGAATACTAATCTAGCTAGAAATTCATTAAACAACATGTTTGTTCTCATGCTAAGCAAAGGTCCTAACTGTCACATTCTAAATTCAAGTTCAATATGTTCAATATTTGAGGAAAAACTAGGGCAAACTAAGTTTTAGTGCAAACTAAATGATAATCGAGAACTAATGTTGTTTCTAAGAGAGACTAGAAAATTCTAAAGCAACTACTATTATCATTA
The DNA here is from genome assembly GCA_947683425.1 of Excoecaria cochinchinensis. Lineage (NCBI taxonomy): Eukaryota > Viridiplantae > Streptophyta > Magnoliopsida > Malpighiales > Euphorbiaceae > Excoecaria > Excoecaria cochinchinensis. The sequence goes on from CANTUQ010000061.1 coordinate 590,137, forward strand.
AGCTAAGAGTAAAAAGTTATTACAATAGTACAAAACATTAAACTAAAAGAAATAAAAAACATCAAAATAAGCATAATATAGATTCATGAACAAAATGGGGGTAAGATGTGTCTACTTCCTAAACCAAAATTGAGCTTAACTGAACAAGCTCTACCCCCTACCAAAAATTTTTTGTTGTCCACAGCAAATGTAGAGAGTTAACTAAGGTAGTGGAAGTGGCGGTGGAGGATAACGTGTCTAGAAATCATGCACAAACTTCTCCATGGTCTGCTTAATCTCAACAATAGTATCCTGCATCGTGTCCATCCTTCCCTACATCCTATCCAAGCGGATCTGCTAGTGGTCCATCCTATTGCTAAGCTAGTTAAGGTGAGCTTCCAAATCAGATGGAACGGCTGTCTCAGCTGGTGGGACCTCTGCTGGCTCATTATCACCTCTGACATCATTCGGCCCTTCCTGATGCTTATCAATACGTATGCCATTTTCCCTCAAATATTCCTCTCAAGTAGTCCAGTGGCACCGTGGCTTTGTTCTCCATATCTTCATGCGTTTAAGCATGACATTGTCAATATAGGCTATGTCTCCATCAAGCGGATCGCCAAAAGGAAGATCATGGTCAACAGCTTCAGCTAAAACGGTTGCTATCCAACCGATGGAGACAACAGTAATATTTGAAGGTCTCTTCTATAATTCCTGAATCCGCTGTGCTATAATCAAAGATCCATTAATGGGAATACCATCAACCATACACCTAAGTAGCATAATCTGGGAAGCATTAAGTCCACTCAGGCTATGGAGATTATTATAGATACTTCTGGATAGAAACCTGTGAATAATTCTCAAAGCATGGTCCCTAAGTGTATGAACTTTAAGCTTGCCTCCTTTCCATGGCTCGGGCTTTAATGGGTCACGAACTTTTTCCCAATTTTCTTCAGGAGAAGTATTAGGTAGCTCTACCAAGGCATCAGGCAAAACCCCTAAATGCTTTGAAAATTCCTTGAAAGTCATGGAATAACCTTTCTTACCCAGTCGAAACTCAACCTTGCCAGTATTATCGCCATCTCCTTTAAAATGACACTCAAAAGAGTATAAGAAATCCCGAACAAGATCTGGAAATACCTTCACCTTATGACCCATGAAAGGTTCCCATCCAATGCCATGAATTAATGGTTACATTTCAGCCCAAAGGTCTCCAGCAGGAGCATGCAGGAAAAAGCGACTAAAAAATGCCGGCTGGACGTATTGGCAGGTGCTAAAGTACTCATACATGGCAGATTTCGCTTTATCAACATAAGAAGGTGTACGATTGCAAGATGAGCTTGATGCTTCCGAGTGCTTTGCCTTTTTAGGTGCCACTACAAAAATAAAAAAATGAGATGAGAGTGCAAAATGGCAGCAACAATTTTAACCAGAATAACAGGCAAGCAACTACAAAATTCTAATAGGCAAGGATTATACATGTCATGGAAATTGGGGTAACATTGAAAGAGAGAAATAGGAATGCAGACAATTGAGAATGAAAGGGGTAACTAGGTATTCTTAATAACAAGAAAGCAGAAGTAGAGTATTATGCTCAAAACAGTGCCAAAATTGAATGAAGGGACGAGCCTTTGTGAAAGAGAATTAGCCACCAAATGGTATGAAGAAAGCATATGAAAGATATGTTATCAAGCATGAATGACAATTGAGAAATAGCTAATTAAAATCACAAAGCAAAATGAAGCCAAAAAGTGAGAAACGGTTAGCAAAAATAATGAGAAAACTGATTGGGACATTTCACCAAGCAGGTAGTGTGCGCACGTTTGCAAGTGAATTTGAAGATCAAGTTGATGTGCGTTGGCCACCAAAATTGAAATTAAGCAACATAGGCACACACATTAGGTACACAACCAACAAGTTTGCCAAAACAATTTAAAATGAAGTGTAAATGGCATGTTAAAGATCACCAAAATCATGTAAGTTAATAAGAGAAAATAAAGCAAAAATGGCATTAATTAATTAATTTAAGGAGCAACATTAAAAAGAATACTTACTTCTAATCAAAGGGCAGTAGAATGTTGCAAAAATTTGGAGTGAAAGAGGTGTAGGAGTGTGATTGTGGGGTTAGAGGAAGAGAAGAATGGCCGCGGATTGGAGAGAGGGGAAAGTAAAGCGGCCGGGCTTGGGGAAATAAAAGAAGATCAAAATATATTAAAGGGCAGTAGCCCTTTACGTGGCTGGGTGAGACTACAAGAGGAGAGGGACACGATCGGGCAAGGGCTGGGGTGCAGGAAAACATTTAGCATCAGTGCATTTCACGATGTTAACCCGTGAAATGCACTGGGAGAGGGACAGGGCCGGGCTTGGCATAAGCCTTGCCATACGCGGCCGGGCAAAGGCAAAAGCCTTGCCTTACGAGCATAGGCTTGTGAAGGGGTAGCGTGAAAATTTGGTCACAGTGCATTTCACAGGGGTAACCCGCGAAATATACTGTGAAATGGAACTCAAAGCATGTCTTTTTCACGCTTGAAAATGCACCAAATTAATAAATTAACCTACAATGCTGCTAAAAATTTTTCTTTTCTGAAAATTAACTCCTTAATTTAATGGAAGCACAAATTTATCTATTAATGCTCGATTAATGTCAAAATTTGCAATTAAGCCCAATTAACCAATAAAACTCAAATTAATGCCTGCTTGAAAAGCTTTTACCATGAATATGTCCAGACTCGCTAATCCAATTTGAATCAACTGCGCAGCTCTATAATTCATGAATCTAAGTGACAAAAATTAAAACTAACTAAAAACACACACAAACCAAAACTGACTAAAATCAAAAATTAAACAAAAAGAGTAGAGAATGTAGTTCTGAGTTTAAGAGTCCTCAGCTAGACTTCTGCAAACCGCCTTAATAATCTTGAAGCACAATGGTTGCTTCAGCAACCTCCTGTTGTCCAACTTTATACGGTTTGAGCCGATGACCGTTCACCTTATATTCACGTCCATCTCTTAGATTTTTTATTGTCACAACTCCGAACTCATTGCTTGACAAGACTTGATATGGCTTGAGCCATTTCGATTTTAGCTTTCCTGGAAACAATCTCAGATGACTGTTATATAATAACACTAACATACTTGGAACAAAGTCCTTCATTTTCAATCGATTGTCATGCCAACGATTTGTCTTCTCTTTGTATAAGGCTGCACTGTCATATGACCACTGTCTAATTTCATCAAGTTCACTGAGCTGCAATTTTCTCTTTTCTCCTGCATTTCTCAAATCAAAGTTAAGAAATTTTGTAGCCCAATATGCTTTATGTTCTAATTCAATTGGGAGATGACATGCTTTTCCAAAAAGTATTCGATAAGGGGACATGCCGATAGGGGTTTTAAATGCAGTTCTATAGGCCCAAAGAGCCTCATCTAACCTCTAAGACCAATCCTTCCTAGAGTTATTGACTGTTTTTTCTAGAATTGATTTCAGCTCCCTATTAGACACTTCGACTTGCCCATTTGCCTGAGGGTGATATGGGGTAGTTATTTTGTGTTTGACACCGAATCTTCAAAGCAAAGTTCGAAATTGATGGTTGATAAAATGTTTGGCTCCATCACTGATTATGGCCCTTGGTGCTCCAAACCTAGTGAAAATTTTTTTTCTAATAAATTCAAGCACAATTTTGGCATCACAAGTTCTAGTAGCTATTGCTTCTACCCATGTACTGACATAGTCCACAGCTACTAAAATATACTCAAAACCAAATGAATTTGGAAATGGTGCCATAAATCTATGGCCCAGACATAAAAAATTTCTACCTCTAGCACATTATTCATAGGCATTTCATCCCTTTTAGAGATATTACCGACACGTTGACATTTATCACAAATTTCAATAAAAGACTTGACATCCTGAAATAGAGTAGGCCAAAAGAAACCTGATTGAAGAATTTTCTGTACCGTACGATTAGGTCCATAATGGCCTCCAACTTCTCCACCATAGCACTGTCGCAATATATCTTCTTGTTCATTTTCCGGAACACATCGTCTAAGCACTTGATCCGAGCAAATTTTGATGAGATACGGATCATCCCAAAGATAGTGCTTGGCATCCGCTTGAAGCTTTTTCTTTTGTTGCCAAGTGAAGTTTTTAGGAAGATAACCTCCTGTAAGGAAATTAGATATATTAGCGTACCAAGGAACCGAATTCTCAGAAGTATAAATAGCGCAAATATATTCATCGAGAAATAAATCAGAAATTTCTCCCCTTTCAATGTGAGCATGATTTAATCTAGATAGATGGTCAGCTACAAAATTCTCAGCTCCTTTCTTGTCTTTAATCTCCATATCAAATTCTTGTAACAGCAAAACCCATTGGATGAGTCTCGGTTTGGAATCCTTTTTAGCAAAAAGGTGCCTTAATGCAGCATGATCCGATCACATAGTAACTTTGGAACCAAGGAGATAAGACCTGAATTTTTCAAAAGAAAATACAATGGGCCAAAAGTTCTGTAACACCCCCTACCCATATGTAGGCGAACCCATCCGGATCGGAATGAGATACCGTAGGAGCAGGGGTGCCACACCAAACAGATCGATACAAGCAAACATTCATACATCATAAACATACGAAAATACAATGGAAATTAAAACTTTTGAGAAACATCATCATGATCATGCATTAATATAATAACCTTCATTACAATAATGTTCTGATCAAACTGATATTACAAAATAATTACATATCCAAAATATACAAGCGGAAGCTTATAAAAATGTTGATACAATGAGAGTTCTATTACAAAAGAATATCAACAGACTACAAAAATAAGCCCTAACACTAATCCCTTTGTGTTGGCTTGACTGGCGGCGACTCTCCCAAAGCAAAAACGCCTTCCGCACCTTCACAGATAAAACACCGTGCTAAGCGATAACGCTTAGTGGGGAAACACACAACAAAAGAGTGGACGGCCATTCACAACGGTCGTCAAAGCATAACACATACAATATGATATATGCGGAGAATCATTTACGGTATAAGCACATTAGGTCACATATGTATACATATCATACTCGAATCACATTCATAACATTCAGAAGCTCATAGTCACATTCATATACATATAATCTGATGGCTCATACTTGTCATCATACTCATTCGGATATCCCATTCATATAATCATATCAAAATAAACAAAACAAAACATAACACCTGCTGACTCACAATAGTGGATAACGAGTAAACAGTGACGGTACCTTACGGGTATGAATCGAAAACCATTTTATTTTATCACATTCAAAATATTTTACAGAGGGGACCTTAAACAAGATCCAAAACTTTTCAGGGATCACGAGGATCCAAATGGGGACCTGATCGGGGTCCAAACGGAACGGAGGGCTGCAGCTAAGAGACTCTATTAGGCATGCCTAACTATCCACTAGACTGACTCTTGCAGGTCATGTATAATCCAACTTATGCTCAAAGGGAAACATATAATTTATCATAAGGAAATCATAATAATGCACATATATAAACATAATTATTCCCCTAGTAGTAAAAATTCAGAGAGGCGTGATACAAAAATTCATTTTGGAAGGAAAGGCAAAATCGAAAAAACAGGGCATGAAGAGGGTCACTGTCGCGATCGCGATAATGCGCAGCCACAAAGGCTGTCACGACCCCACGCAGGTGCGCGTGCTCGCAATGGAAAGTGCCCAACGGCTCGGTAGTTGAGGTCTCTGTCGCTCTCGCGACAGTGGACTCTGCTGCGCCGCTCGACAGCCAAATCTACTAGGCAACCGAGAGCTCTGTCGCACTCGCGACATGCTTCGTGATCACGATAGTGAGCTCTGCTGCGATCGGCTCGGCTGCCCACTTCTGCTCGGTCACGCGCAGGAGCTGGCTTCACCGAGCCCTGTCACGACAATGTCATGCTCGCGACAGTGTCGGGATTTCCAGTTCTTATGCGATTTCTGCAGAAATTTCCAAATCCAAGGCACCCAAACCTTCAATCTCAACTACAACTCAACCAAAACATCAACTTACCTCAAATCCAGCAACCGAAACATCATTAACAACATAAAATACAACATTTATGCAAAGAATTCCAATTAAATCATGCTAATACCAACATCAATTTACACAATTTAAATCTCAGCACTATTCATTCATCATCTCAATCAAATGCACAATTGGGTTCAATAACTCACATTCAAGGCTTCATGAATCATCTAAATCAAAACCCATAACATATAAACCATTATAAACATCAAGAAACATCAGATTTTCCAGAAATTCAACCAAACATGCAAAACCCATAAATGCATTAAACATAATAACTCCCAAACCTGAAACTCCTATGCTCCAAATCACTTAGTGCCACTTCCTCCCGCCTTCTCCTTGCCTTTAGGATCGCGAGGAGGCTCAACTAACAACCAAACCCATAAATCATACAAACAACAAACCCTAGATCAAACTCAAAACCAGAAATGGGAAAAGAAGAAGAAGAAAAAGAAAAAGATGGAAATGCAGCAACTTACCCAATAAACTCCTTAAAATTACCAAGATCCACGAATAATCCAACCAAAAAGGAGGAAACCAAGGTGAGCAAGGGAAAGAGGAAGAAGAAGAAGATGTAAAAGAGAGAGGAAGGGAAAAATGGGAGAGCAGCAATTTTAATTTCTGCTCTCTCTTTCTCTTTCCTCCCTAATACATTCTCCACTATTCTCCTTTCCACATGGCAACCTATGATAACACCCTACACCCAAACACCACAATACACACAAGGCTAACCTCTAAAAAGCACACATTACTACCATGTCTGCACACACATACAAGCACCACTCACTTACTCACATCCTAATACCATGTGTGCACCCACACACAAATGCAACTCAACACATGCATACCCTACTCTCATATAAGCACTCACACAATAACAAAACCCTCAAAACATGCATTTTGCCCAAAATACCCTTATCACATTACAAAACACACTCAATGCACATACACAAACATGGCTCAAACTTCTAGGGGGCAAATGGAGTGTTACAAGTTCTTTATCCGTGGTTGTATAATTGACTTGAGCTCTGGTGCGTGTATGACTTGCATAGTAGATGGTATAGAAAACTTTCTCCCTATGCTACCCTAACACTGGTCCTACTGCATAGTCACTAGCATCACACATGATTTTGAATGGTAAGCTCCAATCTGGTAATGCTATGATTGGTGCAGTGACTAACTTCTGCTTCAATAAATTAAAAGCCTGCAAGCACTCATCATTAAAGTTAAATGCAACATCTTTAAGCAATAAATTAGATAGTGGTTTAACTATCTTAGAAAAATCCTTAATGAACCGACGGTAAAACCCGGCATGACCAAGGAAACTTCTAACACCTTTTACACTAGTCGGAGGAGGTAATTTATCTATAACATCAACTTTTGCCCTATCGACTTCAATTCCTTTTTTGGAGATTTTATGCCCTAGAACAATTTCTTCTCGAACCATGAAGTGACACTTTTTCCAATTGAGAACAAGGTTTGTCTCTTGACACCTTGCTAAGACTAATGCTAGATTATGCAAACATGATTCAAAATCGCAATCATATAGTGTAAAGTCATCCATGAAAACTTCCATGAATTTTTCAAGAAAATCATGAAATATGGCCATCATGCATCTCTGAAATGTGGCAGGGGCATTACAAAGACCAAAAGGCATCCTTCTATATGCAAATGTTCCATAGGGACAAGTGAATGTCGTCTTTTCTTGGTCTTCTGGGGCTATAAGTATTTACATGTACCCTGAATATCCATCTAAGAAATAGTAAAATCTATTTTCTGCCAGTCTTTCTAACATTTGGTTAATAAAAGGTAATGGAAAGTGATCTTTTCTAGTGGGATTATTTAATCTCCTATAATCTATGCATACTCTCCATCCCGTCACTGTGCGTGTAGGAATTAATTCATTTTTTTCAATGGTTACAACAGTCATGCCCCCCTTTTTAGGCACACATTGAACTGGACTCACCCAACTACTACCAGAAATGTGATAGATAATACCTGCATCTAGGAGTTTAAGTACCTCCTTTTTCACCACTTCTTGCATTGTCGGATTTAGTCGCCTTTGGGGTTGTACCACCGGCTTGAAGTCATTTTCCATAGGTATCCGGTGTGTACAATAACTAGGGCTAATTCCTTTTAAATCGGATGTTGCCCAACCAATTGCTCCTTTATGCTTTTTGAGTACTTCAATGAGCATCTCTTCTTCCAAACCTGTTAATAAAGATGAAATTATCAATGGTTTTGCATTATCCTCTAAAAATACATACTTTAAATGAGATGGAAGAGTTTTGAGTTCAGAATATTCTCCCTTAGGAGGCGACAGTTCATCCTCCATATCTCCTTCACCATGCTCTTTTTCTAAATCTTGCATCAACTGCTCTTCTTTGGCTTCCAATTCCTCCTTTTCCGAATGCATCTCACATTTTTGAAGGTCATCATCGAGAATAATTTCCTCTTACTTTGCTTCGACACACTCTTGAACACTATCTATAAAACAAATCGATTCTTCAAAGTCATATGAGGGGTATTTCATCACCTTGTTCATATTGAAGACCATTTCCTCCTCATTAAACATCAAAGTGACTGTTTGCCCATGAACATCGATTAAAGCTCTCGCCGTGTTGAAAAAGGGTCTACCAACTATCAAGGGTACATTTCTATCCTCTTCCATATCCATAACCACAAAATCCATAGGAAATATAAAATTTCCTACTTTTACCAATAAATCCTCAATAATACCCTTTGGCCTTTTCACTGATCTATCTGCTAACTGTAGTGTCATTCGGGTCTCCTTGATATCTCCTAAGTTTATTTCCTGCAAATTGAAGAAGGCATCAAATTAATACTAGCACCCAAATTAAGTAAAGCATGTCCAACAAAGTTACCTCCTAATTCACAAGGTAATGTAAAACTACCAAGATCTTCTAATTTTGCTGGAATTTTATTCAATAAAATAGCACTACAATTTTTAGACAGTTGGACCGTTCCTACACCCTCTAGCTTTTCCTTATTAGTACAAAGCTCCTTCATGAATTTAGCATACTTTGGTATGTGTAATAAGGCTTCAGCAAATGGCAGATTTACATGCAACTTTTTAAATATGTCTAAAAATCTAGTTAATTGCTCATTTTGCTTTTCTTTCCTAGTTAGTGTGGGAAAAGGTAATTGAGATTCATCAAGGACAGTAGAAACAAGTTTTTCCTTACCTTTACCTTTCTCAACAGTAGGAGATACTTTTTCAATATTTTCAGAATTAGAAGTACTTACCTCCGGTGTTGGTTCCACCTTTTGAGAAGAATTCTTACCAATTTCAGCTTGTTCTAGCTCTTTCCTGCTTCTTAAGGTGATTGCCTTGGCTTCTTCCTTCGAATTGCGGTCTACATTATATGGAAAGGTTCCTTGAGCTCTGTTGGATAGTGAGTTAGCAAGTTGCCCCATTTGGTTTTTTAGGTTCCTAATGGATGCCTCTTGGTTCCTCATCAAAATATCTTGAGATTTCCACCTAGCATCTTGATTTGGTAAAATTGAATTTTGGGAAGCCATGAAATTTGCAATCATTTCCTCTATATTTGATTTTTTTTTTCTTGTGGGGGTGGGGGTTGAGGTTTTTAAAATCTAGGTGGTTAATAGGGTTGTGTGGGATATGTCGATGGGTAGTGTGGTTGGGCTTGATTTTGGTAATGAGAATGGTTGTTACTTTGGGAGGATTGGTTTTGGTTGAATGGAGCTCTAGGTTGAAGGTTAGAGGTAGATGCTTGATTCCCTTCTCTCCATGCAAAATTTGGATGATTCCTCCATCCCGGGTTGTAGGTATTACTATAAGGGTTCAAAGCATTTACTTCCTCTATTGATCTGTCACCATTCTTAAATCCAGGTACTCCTGGTGTTCCTGCATAAGAATCGCACTCATTAGATAACAAAGATACATTTTTAGCTTTAAGCTCATTAATTTCTCTTAAATGTTCTTTTCTCATTAATTCCATTTGAGCCTTAAGCATAGTTATTTCATCTACACTATATACTTCCTGTTTCTTTTGTGCGGTTCTAGAAGTTGCCCATTGAGCATCTTTGGTAGCCATCTCATCAAGAAGCAAGAATGCTTCTTCAGGTACTTGGTTCATAAAACTACCATTTGATGCTGCATCTAATAAGGACTTCGTCACTTGGTTAGCACCTGCATAGAAAATATGCATTAGTTGATAAACAGGAAATTCATGATGCGGACAGCTTTTCAAAAGTCTCCTGAATCTTTCCCAAGCTTCATAGAATGGCTCCTCATAGAATTGCTGAAAGTCATTGATTTGTTTCCTAATGAGGGTTGTCTTAGTAGGTGGGAAAAATTTGCTCAAGAATTTTTCTTGCATTTGTTGCCAAGAGTGAATGGACTGATTAGGAAGCATTTGTAACTAGTCTCTAGCCTTTCCTATGAGGGTAAAAGGAAAAAGTTTGAGCCTAATAGCATTAGTTGATACATTCGGGATTTGCACAGTGTCACTAACTTCTAAGACCATATCTACGTGTTGTGCGGGATCCTCTATATCTGAGCCTAAAAACTGGTTTTTTTGTACCATCGTAATGGCAGCAGGTTTTATCTCAAATGGCTGATGATGAGGTATCCTAATGGTTCTATGTTTGTCATTCCACCTAGGTATAGCATAATCTCTAATGGTTCTGGGTCTAAACCCATTCCCTTGAGCTTGATATGGCACATTTTGCTCTTCTATCTTAGGAGGTGGTGGATCAATTATGAGTGGATTTTCACGAGGTAGACCATCGATGTTAAAGGGTGGGTCTATTTCTTCGTTATTCATGGCTACTTGTAGCCTCCTAATCCTATGAAACGTCCTCTCAATTTTAGGGTCTATAGGTAATATTGGATCGTTTCTCACCATAAACTAATCACACCTGCAAAATCAAGGAAAATAAAATTAGAAAATAAATAAAGAATAAAAGAAAAAGAATAACACACAAAATCCACTGTAAAAATCAAAAATCAGTGAACAAACGCCAATGTTTCCCCGGTAACGGTGCCAAAAATTTGACCGGTGTCTAGCAAGTGTACTAGATCGGCTAGTAATATAGGAAAATATAAATTAAGACCCTAAATATCGAACCCAAGGGAAACTTGTGTTTGCATGAAATAATTTGAATTTTAGAATGAAATTTGGGTGCAGAAGAGAGAAAAGAAATCCCAGAGTTTATAATGATGAAAACTTAATTAAATGGAAACAGACAACTAAATAATTAATGAACAAAAGTTAAACAATCCAACAAAAACGTAAATAAAAACAAATAAACAGTATTTGAGAAAAATTAATATTTAAAACAACTTTTACTAAAGGACTATCCACCTTAACTTATTACTGCAATGACTTAAATTCTAAAGAAATACCAGTGATTATGGAAAAACTAGATAAAATTAACCCTGATATCTTGAAACAAGAATATCTTTCTTAAATATTAAATTCCCTAATTAAGAACAATTTAACACTTAGCATATAATTCCAGTTACACTCCTAAACATTTATCGAATCTCTGTATAAGAACATTTAATTCCAGTCTATTCTCAATTCTTCCTCTCTTAGTATTAACTAATAAAATCAACACATAACTACCTTAAAATTCAGAAAGTAATCATGCACAGACAATAAGAAGTCAATCCAAGAGCATGCAAATCTATGACAGTACCTAAATCAATTTTTAGTTATTGAATCAATAAACCAACAATTAATCCTAGCATGATCAAAGATAAGAATACGCTTAAAACCAAGAAATAATCAACTAATATTGAATTTAAAGCTCAATCAAGTCATCACAGTAGAAGTCAAGGATCCTCTAGCAAAAGTAAAGAAACTACTCATTATTCATATTGAAATTAAACTAAATTGAAGAGAAGAGATAAAAACATAGAGTTATAGAAGCTCCCTTAATAATCTTGTACAGAAAAATCAAAACAAGCTTCCTGCTCCTTGAAATTGTTCTTCGCAGCAAAAACTAATCGTAAAAATAAACTAACTAATTTGAAGTAATGAATACTGTTGCTTTTCTCGATCAGATCCCCTGTTTTCGTGTTTCTTCTCGCTTTTATATGCGAAATTCCATGAGTCTATATTCTGTAACTCCTTAAATCATAATAGGAAAAGGACTCTTTAATTAGGAAGTCTGGTTAATTTAGGACACTTGAAGCACGGCCAGTTGATGAAAAAGCAAGAGGAGATGCGCGGCCCTGTGTATCTTTTCCCTTTGTGATGCGCGGCCATATCATGTCTTTCTTCTTCCAGTGCACTGCCGTGCATAAGCTTAAATAGTCATCACGCGGCCGTGTCATGTTTTAGCCTTTGGTTACGCGGCCGTGTCATGCTTTACTGCTCTTTGCTTTTTACTTGTCTCAAGCATAATCTTCAAGCACGACCGCTCCTAATTCATCCGTAGCAGTGCAAATGTGTTCTGTTCTGTTCTGTTCTCTGGCTTTCAAAATCTGATAATTACCAAATTGATCCAAAACTTAGCATTCTTTTCAATTAAGCCCTTTTTCCTTTATTTTAATTTTGAAAAACACCAAAATTAACAATTAAACCGTAAAACATAAAATTAACTAATTCAACTATAATTTAACCAAATAAACACTAAATGAACCTAATTAAATACCTAAAAACACATTAAAAACATCATTAATTTCACAATTATTAGTCGTCAACATACACTTCAACTTCCTTGTGGATCAAGTCACTTAGAATCTTTGTAACCATCCTCTGATAAGTCGCTCTCGCATTCTTTAACTCAAAGGACATGACCCTATATACAAACGTGCCCCACTCGGTAATGAAGGCAGTTTTAATCCGTTCTAGTATCTTAGTGAGGATCTGATTGTATCCGACATACTCGTCCATGAAACTGTACATTATGCAAGCAGCTGCACTGTCCACTAGTACATCGATAAGCGGTAAGGGAAAGTTGTCTTTCGAGCAAGCCTTATTTAGATCTCGGTAATCCACACACATCGATACTTTTCCATCCTTCTTAGCCATAGGGACTACATTGGCCAACCACGTCGGGTACTGAACCTCCACTAGAAATTTGGCCTCAATCTGCTTATAGACCTCCTCCTTCACCTTCTGTGCCTATTCCTGCCTAAGTCTCATAAGCTTTTGCTTGACTGGTCTATACTCTGGGTAAGTCGGGATGGCAAGCTCAGCAACCTCTCTGTCAATCCCCGGCATGTCTTCATAGGTCCAGGTAAAGACTTTTTCATATTTTTTTAATACTTTCTCAAATTGTACTCTCTCTTCAGGAGTTATATGAGACGCTATCAAGATTTTCCTTGGGTTTTCCAAGGTCTCGAGATTAAACATAGTCGTATCAGTTGAATTAATGTCAAAAATGAATGCATCATGTTCGTGATCATGTGAAATGAAATCATTAGAGACATCACACAAGTAAGCAAAGTCATTCATATTATTGATAAAACTGGAATTACAAACATTATCACTATTAAAAAGTTCTGGAATAAAAAGAGAATCTAAATAGTTATCATCTTCACTTCCCGCTGACGTAGATGTCGCAGTCGACAGCGCACTGTTGTCTTGGCCTGGAGGGGGTTCAACTGCTACCTTAGAAATCTTCAAGTCCCGGATCTTCAAATTCGGCTTTGAAGCTTTAATATCAACTTTCTCCTTTCCCTTTGACTTGATGGCCAGGAGCTTCTCAGTGATGATCTCTTATGGCTTAGACTTGTCCCAAATGTCACACTGGGTCATGACTTCTTCATCCCAAAAGCCTTTCGCAGACCTGATAGCTCCGACTTGCCAATCAAAAACATCATTGAAGATCTCAAACTCCGGTATGATCCTACCATCTACCCACTGAGGCTTAGCCTCTCCAGCGTAAGCAAAAATGGAGGAGGCAGGCACGAAGCTCTCCAAGATATGAGGGATACCATCTAATTTCTTCTTCCCCTTGCCATTTCCACTTCCATACCCCAAACCTTTTCAGTCCCTCTGACCCCTGGTGGTGATAAGAGACTGCTAGCCTTGAGAGTTTTTGCCTAAACTAGTCCCTGGAAGAAAGTTCATATTCTTCATCATATTCAATACTTGGGGAGTATCCACCGAGCTCTCCTCTTCCCCTATCATAGATACATGGAAGCCATTAAAAGGTTGATTAATAATTCCCAAGGCAGAGACTCGGTTTTCCCTTGCAGCTTTGATAGTCACTACCTACCCCCCGTGTGGTATCTTGATCATCTGATGGAGAGTAGAGGGCACTCTCCCTATTTTTTGAAACCAAGGCCTTCCTAACAAAGCCGAAAAGTTGGCAGGGATAGGCAGCACTACGAACTCTGCCTTCGTTTTAACGGGCCCAGTCTTTCCTACCTGTAGACACCGGGTCCCGAGGCAGCCTAGATGAGGATTACCCAATGATGAAATTAATTGTGCCTGTTTATAGGCAAAAATGAAAGTTGAAAGTGATGGTTTTCTTGTCAAATTGATTTATTAAAAATAAGTAAAAATGTGTTTAAAAAATATTTTAAGATAAAAAAGTGAGTTTTGAAATTATATTGTTTTAGCAAATTTTTTTTTTAAAAAAAAATCGCAAGCGTCGGCTTGCAGCAACGCACTCGGCGCGCGCGGGTGACGCGCTGGGCGTCGCTTGTACGCGTGCCTAGCGCGCGGCGACGCCCGTCGGGGGCGCCGACGGGTGTCGCTTGCCCCTGCGTGCGCCCGACGTGTGCCCGACAGCCCCCTAGTCCCTTTTTTTTCCCAATTTTGTGTTTTTCTTTGATTTTTTTTTTGTAAAATTTAATTTTTTAAACCTTATCTTCCAACCCTTTAAAATTTTTCAGTTTTTTGTGATTATGGGAATTAAATTGATTTAATTTTTTTCATTAAAATCTAATTTTTTAGGGGGTATAAAATGATTTTTTTGGAAGACAATTAGAGGGAATAAAATGATTGGTTTTCTCTCTTCTTCTTCTTCTTCTTCAAAAACAAGTCCCCAAGTATTTTTATTTTTTTAAATTAATTCTTGAGACAAATAAATTAATTATTTGTTCTTGTGAATTTTCTTATTTATTTTTTACAATTTTTTCTTTAAGACAAATAAATTAATTATTTGTCCTTGCGATAAAATTTTGCTATATATTTTATTTTTATAAATTAAGAAAAGAAAATTGATCATTTACCATTATTCATCTCATTAAATTTTGAGAGTAAGCATTCTTGGCTCAATTTTTAATTTAATATTTTATTTTATTTTATTTTACAATTAATTAGTTATCATGTAGATTTTTAATCTTTTCTTGCTTTTTAATTTGTTTATGAAATTTAGTTATGTGATTTGATGTTTTTAGTATATTTTATTTTATTCTTGCATGTTTATTTGATTGTTCTTCTTTGTTATTATTATTATTATTATTATTATTATTATTATTATTGTAACACCCTTATACCCTATACGTACATACACTGCCGACTTAGTGATACTGTGCGATTGCCATGGTCGATTGAATGTCATTTACTTATGAAATTAAGGGTCATTATTTTTTTCCTACACTTGATATTAATTCACTATGTCAATTATCATCTAAACACTTATTTACTTTACATATCACTTAGACAATTACACTAAACTTCTTAGCTACCGATTGACCTATATCTGTCTTAATTACTATTCATTTGGTATAAATTTCGTTAGTATAACGGCTTATAATTTACACTACCCAAACCTGCACTTTTGAAAATCCACAGCCCCAGCAAAAGCACAACAATAATAATAATCCACATCCATTCATTCCATCACACAGACATAATAATAAACCACACAGATAATATAACGTATTACATCGTTACAAGCCCATGTTCCAATACTAGATTAAGCATATACATGCCAGGATAAAAATCCATTTCATACATCAAAAATAAACCAACTTCAACTTCTTCAGCTTGCTCCCAAAAAAAAAAATAAAGCTGAGGTATGCTGCTCCACCTAACGCGTACCTACACTCAGTCAAAAACAATTACGTGCTGAGCATTAGAATGGCCAGTGGTAGTTACAAATCTATAAATTTCCTATCTAATTCTATTTATATAACATAATATAAATGCTTCTTTTTATTATTTTCACTTATTATTATTTATTTTTAATTCACTTAATAATTCACTTAATTAACCACACTATTATTTATTTAGTCACTTAATTAACTACATACTTAATATTCTCACTACTTTCTTTAATTTCCAGTAATCACACTTTAATCACTATTCTTTTTACTCAATTCCATTTATGTCCCTAACTTTTTCCATTAATTCCAATTATGTCCTCACAATTACATAAATACCTATTATGTCCCATCTTTTACTTTGATTACACTTATGTCCTCATTTTTACACATAATTACCAAAATACCCTTATTTATTCAATATTTACACTATTTATCTCATTTATGCCTTTTTTCACTTTTACCTTTATTTAACTCATCTAATTACAATTTCACCCTTTTTACATTATGTTTCCACTTTATAACTCACAATTTAGCCAAATTACAATTTAGTCCCTAAATCATCACTTTTTCACTGTTTTACTATTTTAACACTATATTTTACCAAAATTACCATTTTACCCTTGCACCTACACTTTTAACTTATTTTCACCAATTTTTACCAACTTTTAGTAAAATTACCGTTTTACCCCTAAACTTTCTATTTACTTCAATTTAGTCTTGTTTTCACTCATATTCACTATTTTAATAATTTTTATTACATATTTACCAGTATGCCCCTAGTATGGACCCGGTAGAAAATCTATTGACTGGATATACGGGACATGGGCCCCACAGACCCATTTCACTATAAAATGATCCCAACAGGACTATTTTCACTGCACTGCACTATTTTATACACTGAATTTCACTGTACACTGTGATGGGCTTTCATTGGCCTATCGATAGTGAGTCGCCATGACTCATACCGCGGTGTGGAATCCATATGGCTAACCAATTATATCCTAAACTAGATTTCACTACCAGACAACTACTAAGGGCAATATTTTCTCAAAATCCATAAAATTTCCTCATTATGTTAATATGCATATTTCAACATACATCTCATTTTCACATGCCACTTTGCATACACACTCATTTGCCATTATATAGTCACATTATGCCTTTCATTTACATATACCATCAAAATACACATATATATTATCATATATACCATTCGGCCAAGGGTTCCAGTTTTCATATCATGCACTATAATTTCTCTTAGTCACTCAATTACACTTATTTCATGTTATACATACCTTTTATATCAATTACATGCCATAATTCATCACATATCTCATTTAATCCCTTATTAGTCCATTCGGCCATAACACTAAAGTTTCATCATGAATTCTTTTCAACCTTTTAATCATCCCATCATGTTATACACATGTTATATATATCATAAACACCATATACATGCCATAAATTACCTTAAAATTCAATAATTTCCTTAATGTTCAATTCGCCAACACTTAGGTTTTTCATACCACTTTGATTTAATTTCATCTATCCATGTTTATACACTATATTAAGCCTACTAATCATGAATATTAATTTAGATTTAATTAATCAATTCATTATCTTATACCTACTCTTAAACATAACCTAAAAATCAACACAAACATTAGGAAAAGTGTAGATTTAGTAATCACAAACCTCTTTTCCAAGCTTTAGAGCACTCTAGGATTGCTTTTCCTTCCCTTTAGCTTGAGAAATCTCTTCCTCACCTTGATTTCCTACATGGGCCGAATACAAACATCCACATAACTTCAAAATCAAGCTTCCAATGTAAATTCTAACATCGTAAACATGTTCTACAGCCCCAAAAACCCCTATAAGGACCAATAAACTCAATTAAAAACTCTTAAATCATAAACCCAAAAACTTACCCTAAACCTTGTGTAACACCCCTTACCCGTACTTGGGCGATCCCATCCGATAAGGAGTGAGATGCCGTACGAGTAGAGGTGCCACCACACAGATACAGAATATACATACATTCATAATAAACATACATACCGAAATATAGGGTAATTTAAAACTTTACAACACCATTCAAGAAATAAGCTGATCATGCATTAATATAATGGAAATCATTACATTACTGTTCTGATCAACTAAGAGATACAATAGTTAATTACAAATCCCAAAAAATACATATGCAGAAGCGGAAGCTATTACAAAATCAATATAAGAGAGTTCTATGCAAAAAGAATCTCAAAATACAAAATTCAATTCTATTCTAAACCCTGCTGCATTGGCTTAGACTGCGGCAACTCTCCCAAGGCAACTCCTTCCGCACCTGCACGGGTAAATACACCGTGCTAAGTGATAAACGCTTAGTGGGGAAACACACATATATCAAAGGACGACCATTTACAACGGTCATCAAGGCAAAACACAAGCATATATCAAAATATACCAAACACATAACATATCAGTTACATAAGCATGCATGTACTGAGCCATACATTCAGAAGTTCATAACAATATTCATATTCCCATAACAGATTATACTTTTCATATGAGTTACACATGTGTCAAAACATTTCCTCAACACATTTCATACAAAGCACCTGCTGACTCGAGAGAGTGGATAACGAGTATACGGACGGTACTTT
Organism: Excoecaria cochinchinensis; assembly: GCA_947683425.1. Classification (NCBI taxonomy): domain Eukaryota; kingdom Viridiplantae; phylum Streptophyta; class Magnoliopsida; order Malpighiales; family Euphorbiaceae; genus Excoecaria; species Excoecaria cochinchinensis. Next base: position 608,831 of record CANTUQ010000061.1, read on the forward strand.
ACGGGTACGAGCCGATACAGACAGTACTTTACGGGTACGAGCCGAGAAAACCAATTTTACTTTTTCCTTTTAACTTTCACAAAACATTTTCAAAGGGGATCTTAAACAAGATCCTATCACATAAGGGTTCGCGAGGAAACGACCTGATCGGGGTCCAAACATTCAAAGGGCGCTGCAGCTCAAAGACTCTATTAGGCATGCCTAACTATCCACTTACTAGACTCTAGCAGGTCATGCATAAACCATTCAATCCATTTCATAATTTCCAAAACTATTATCATATGTGTTCATAATCGTATCATGGATCCGCATTCATATAATTCATAAGATATCAAGCATAAATCTCATAAACGCTAAAAGAAACTGGAGTTCAAAAACCACACGCAACGGAGGAACAATTCATTCAGCATACAAGAACTGTCGCGCTCGAGACGTCTGTCGCGCTCGCGACAGAGATTGAAGTCTCTTCGCTGCGCGCGCTCGACGGATTTTGCAACTGCGAGGGATTTTGCAAGAGCCAGGCTCTATCGCGCTCGCGATGGATGTCGCGATCGAGACAGAGAATAAATGGTGATGTCGCGGGCTCGCGACGAACCGCGTGCTCGCGATAGCACTTAGCCAGCATCGCGCTCTGTCGCGCTACGGATGTCGCGCTCGCGATAGAGGGTGCTCAACACTTCAGCTATCGCGAGCTCGCGACGGAATCGCGTGCTCGTGACAGCGAAGCTCCGAAATGCCGATCTCTGTCGCGCTCGCAACATCGTCGCAATCGCGACAGCATCGAGTTTTGCAAAATCTGCAGATTTTCTTCCTCCCTCTCACAACCACAAACACACAAAACTCATCCAACACCTTCTTACCTCAAACCCAGCCATCCGTTAGCATCAATAACTATAATATAACATTTAATAACAAGAAATTTCACGCAATATATTAATTTAAACCCCCAATTTCAAGAATCAACCAAAAACCCAATTTATGCCCAAAACCATATCAATTCCCAAATTACCAAAATCAACTCATGCTCTTGCAAGATCCACACTCCAAATCAACAACCCATAGCATATACATCAAAATAAAGAGCACATAACAACCTAATTCTAAGAAATCATCAAAACTCATACATGAACATATTTACATGCAAAAGCAAGAAATTCCCAAACCTTCAAATCCTTAGCTCCTATTGCTTGGATCCACTAGGTACAACCTTCTCCTTGCCCTTTGGCTCGCGAGGAGGCTCAACTAAGCACAAACAAGCACCCAAACACCAAGAACACAAACCCTAGCTTAGATCAAACCCAAGAAGAAGAAGAAGAAAATGCCTGAATAATCAAAAGGAAAAAGCATAAACTTACCAAAGAAGATGAAAGGGAGTAATTAATTCCACCACTTGAGCTTGAATCTATTAGAAGAGTGCAAAGGAGGAAGAAGAAGAAGAAGAAGAAGAGAAAACGGGAATGGGTTTCAAAAAATCAGATTTCCCTTTTTTATTTCCTCTTTCCCCATCTTTCTTTCCCCTTTACACATGTCAACCATCTAGTGGAGGAGATCATTTACTCACACCCTAACTAAATGTATCACATGCACACCAGACTCCCAACTAAAGCATACCCTACAAATGTGTGAACACACACACTCAAGCATAGCCCCACAAACACACCCTACAAACATATGCATGCCCACACACCACAATAACCCACTAGTGCATACCCTACTATGGTGCACTCAACCACACACACAAATCTGACTCAACTAATTTGCACCATAGTGCAACACATGCACACACGCACCAGCAAAACCCCAAATCACACAATATTACCAAAATGCCTTTATTGTGCTAGACTTATGCAAATGCACACACATACATATATGGCTCATTCAACTAGGGGGCAAACAGGGTGTGACAACTCTCCCCTACTAACAAGAATTTTGTCCTCGAAATTCTCACCTGAGCTGAACAACTGCGGGTACTGAGTTCTCATCGACTCCTCTGGTTCCCATGTTGTTTCATCGACCCCATGGTGATTCCACAAAACCTTGACCAAAGGAATCTGCTTATTCCTCAACTGCCTTACTTCTCGAGCTAGGATAGCTCTAGGCTCTTCATCATAGGAAAAATCAGACTGCACTTGAACTTCTTGAATCGACAACACATGGGACAGATCCGATCTATACCGACGGAGCATCGAAATGTGAAACACATTATGAAGCTTCGATAATTCCATCGGCAATGCTAATCTGTAAGCCACTGGACCAACTCTTGCCAATACCTCATACGGACCAATAAAGCGAGGACTAAGCTTTCCTTTCTTCCCAAACCGAAGCACTTTTCTCCAAGGTGAAACTTTAAGAAAAACTTTGTCCCCAACTTCAAACTGCACATCTTTTCTCTTCAGGTTGGCATAAGACTTCTGTCGATCCTTAACTGCTTTCAAATTTCACTGCACAACTCTGATCTTCTCCTCTGTATCTCTAACCAGATCTGGCCCAATCACTGACCTCTCGGATAACTCTGTCCAACAAACTGGAGTCCTACACTGTCGTCCATACAAAGCCTCATATGGTGACATACTAATACTCGACTGAAAACTGTTGTTGTAGGCAAACTCCATCAGCGATACGTACTTGTCCCAACTACCCGAAAAATCCAAAACACAAGCCCTTAACATATCCTCTAAGATCTGAATCACTCGCTCGGACTGACCATCTGTCTGAGGATGAAATGCCGTACTGAAATTCAGCTTAGTACCCAAAGCTCGTTGCAACTCTTTCCAGAACTTAGATGTGAACCTTGGATCCCGGTTTGAAACTATAGACAAAGGCACTCCATGCAACTGAACTATCTCATCCACATAGATACTGGCTAATCTATCCATCTGTTAGTCCATCCTAACCGGCAGAAAGTGAGCGGACTTCGTGAGTCTATCCATAATAACCCAAACAGAATCATGCTTCTTCTGAGTCAAAGGCAACGCGGAAACAAAATCCATAGCGATGTCATCCCACTTTCACTCGGGAACGGACAAAGGCGTGAGCAATCCCGAAGGAACTTGGTGCTCAGCCTTTACCTGCTGACAAGTCAGACACTTGGATACAAAGTCCACTATGTCCCTCTTCATACCAGACCACTAAAAGAACTGCTTCATATCTCGATACATCTTCACGCTGCCAGGATGCATGGTGAAAACGGTACTATGTGCCTCATTCAAAAGCTGTCTTCTTAACTCTTCATTATCCAGAACACACAAACGGTTTCTAAACAGAAGAACCCCATTCTGAACCGAAAACTCTGACTGCTTACCTAAACTGACTTCTTGCACAATTCGCTGAAGCTTCTCATCAACCTTCTGAGCATCCACTAACCGCTGTCTCAAGGTAGGCTTGACTCTCAATTGAGCTATCAAAGCTCCATCTGAATCAAACCTCCAACTAAACCGTCTCAAAAATAAGGCAGAAACTGACTTCCGACTCAAAGCATCTGTGACTACATTAGCCTTACCCGGATGGTAATCCACAATGCAGTCGTAGTCCTTAAACAGCTCAAGCCATCGACGTTGCCTCATGTTCAGTTCCTTCTGAGTCAGGAAATACTTCAAACTCTTGTGGTCCGTAAAGATTCTACACTTCTCTCCATACAGATAATGACGCCAAATCTTCAAAGCGAAGACAACTGCTGCTAACTCAAAATCATGCGTCGGATAGTTCTTCTCATGTGGCTTCAACTGTCGAGAAGCATAAGCCACAACCTTACCTTCCTGCATCAGAACACATCCCAGACCAACACCTGAAGCATCGCTATACATAACAAACTCTTTACCCGAGGTGGGTTGAGTCAGTATAGGGGCTTCAACTAACAACTACTTCAACTGCTCAAAACAAGACTGACACTTATCCGACCACTCGAACTTAACTCCTTTCCTCAACAACCTAGTCATCGGTGCAGCAATCACCGAGAAACCCTTAACAAACCGACGGTAGTAACCCGCCAAACCAAGGAAACTCCGCACTTCCTGAACATTCCTAGGCGCTTTCCAATCGACTATCGCCTCAATCTTAGCTGGATCTACTTGGATACCCTTAGCTGAAACTATATGGCCCAAAAACGACACTTCCCGAAGCCAAAAATCACACTTGCTCAACTTGGCAAACAACCGATGCTCTCTCAAAACTTGCAAAACTATCCGAAGATGCTCCTCATGCTCGGCCTCATACTTGGAATACACCAAGATGTCATCTATAAACACCACAAGAAACTGGTCTAAGTATGGCCTAAACACTCTGTTCATCAAATCCATGAATGCCGCTGGAGCATTAGTCAAACCAAACGGCATAACAAGGAACTCATAGTGGCCATACCGAGTCCGAAATGCAGTCTTAACCACATCCACATCCTTAACACGAAGCTGATAATACCCAGACCGAAGATCTATCTTAGAGAAAACACCGAAACCCCGAAGCTGATCAAACAAATCCTCAACTCTAGGCAACGGATACTTATTCTTCACTGTAACCTTATTGATCTGCCTGTAATCAATGCACATCCTCAGGGATCCATCCTTCTTCTTAACAAACAGAACCGAAGCTCGCCAAGGAGATATGCTGGGTCGAATAAACCTCTTATCCAAGAGCTCTTGTAGTTGAGTTTTGAGTTCTCTCAACTCTACAGGAGCCATCTGATAAGGTGCCTTCGATACCGGTGTGGTGCCCGGCATAATCTCTATGGCTAGCTCAACTTCCCTCTCTGGAGGCAAACTCGGCAAATCACTTGGAAAAACAACACTGAACTCTCGAACAACAGGGATGTCCTCAATCCTAACTTGATCCCTCTTGGAATCCAAAACCACAGCCAGAAAAGCCTCACAACCTTTCCTCAAAAACCTCTTGGCTTGAATCGCAGAAATCACATTGTTCACCGAACTCGCACCCAAACCTCTTACAAACACTGGAGCTCGATTCCTAACCCGAAGCACGAAGGTCTTCCTATGACAATTAACTACCGCTCGATGCTCACTCAACCAATCTATACCCAAAATCAAATCATACTCTCTGAAGGGCAACTCTATCAAATCCGCAGGGAACTCAACTCCCTCAACCAACAAAGGATAATTCCTATAAACTCTACTCACACTGACACTATGCCCTAATGGATTGGTAACACATATCTGATAGTCTAACTGATCTACCATAAGCAACTTATCAATAATCTTATCTGTGCACAAATATGAGTGTGTGGAACCAGGATCTATTAGAGCATATAATTCAGTGTCATGGAGTAGGAACTTACCAGCAATCACATCAGGGGCATCCTGCTCCTCTCTGGCTCTAACTACATAAGCTCTAGCTGCTACCGGTGGAGGACGCTCAACTGTTTCAGAAATAGCTCCATCTCTAGGTCGACCGCCTCGACCTCGACCTCTACCTCTTGTAGCCTGGGAAACATTCGATCCAACTCTGCTAGCTCCTCCCTGAGGTCCCGAATCCTCACCCATCAGTGGACAATTAGCCAAATGGTGTTCGGTGCTCCCACACTTAAAGCACCCACCAGTGAGCCACCTACACTCACCCCGGTGAGCCTTACCGCAGTTCTCACAAACAGGTATCACATCAGATCGGTCACCTCTACCAGAACCAGACACTGCAGCTGAACCTTGCCTTCTCCCTCTGGTAGCCGAACCAGCTGATGGTTCATCTTGCGGGTTCCTAGATCTCTTACCCGAAGATGAAGAGAAACCACCTCTAGCAGAACTCCTTCGCTGGGCTCTTTCTCTAATCAAAGATTCCGTCTTCTCCGCCCTCATGGCAGCCTCAGCAATCTGATAATAACTTACTCCCCGTGTAACCATCAAAGAGATCAAAGCAATCTTTAAAGAATCGTTCAACCCGGCTTCAAAATGCTTGCATCTGAAATCATCTGTCATAACCCCACGCGGAGCATACCGAGATAACCGATTAAACTCCTTCTCATAGTCCGAAACTGACAACACCCTCTGCCTCAAACTCAGAAACTGTGCCCATCTAGCGTCCTTATAAGCTTGAGTCACATACTTCTTAGTGAACTCATCACTGAAGAAATCCCAAGTAACTGGATCAGGCATCTGAGGTCGCCTACATACCAACTCCCACCATTCATAGGCCGACCCTTGAAGCAATGCCACAGCACACTCAGCTTACTGATTAGGAGGACATCTGACTTCCCTCAAAGCTCTCTTAACCTTATCAAGCCACTTTTCAGCTACATCTAACTCATCAAGCCCGGTTCCATAAAAATCCTCAACACCAGCTCTTCTCAAACTCTCTATCGGAGCTTTCGGGGCAGTCACCCTTTCCAAAACCCAAGCCATGTCCTGATGCAATCTGAACATCGCCTCAAAAGGCATGGCAGCGGCCTCGGGCTGGACCCTAGCACGTTGAGCCGACACAGAAACAGAAACAGACGAATCTGCAGCTGGAGGATTCACACTTTCAGCGGACTCCTCGAGCGCACCGCGAGCAGAATCGGAATCCATCTACCAAACAAGAGGACAGCCGCATCAGCCAACACAGTCCTAGACATAGACATATCAACACATAGCATCACACAGACAATCACACAGAAACGCCTAAACCTGGCTCTGATACCACAACTTGTAACACCCATTACCCGTACTTGGGCGATCCCATCCGATAAGGAGTGAGATGCCGTATGAGTAGAGGTGCCACCACACAGATACAGAATATACATACATTCATAATAAACATACATACCGAAATACAGGGTAATTTAAAACTTTACAACACCATTCAAGAAATAAGCTGATCATGCATTAATATAATGGAAATCATTACATTACTGTTCTGATCAACTAAGAGATACAATAGTTAATTACAAATCCCAAAAAATACATATGCAGAAGCGGAAGCTATTACAAAAGCAATATAAGAGAGTTCTATACAAAAAGAATCTCAAAATACAAAATTCAGTTCTATTCTAAACCCTGCTGCGTTGGCTTAGACTGCGGCTACTCTCCCAAGGCAACTCCTTCCGCACCTGCACGGGTAAACACACCATGCTAAGCGATAAACGCTTAGTGGGGAAACACACATATATCAAAGGATGACCATTTACAACGGTCGTCAAGGCAAAACACAAGCATATATCAAAATATACCAAACACATAACATATCAGTTACATAAGCATGCATGTACTGAGCCATACATTCAGAAGTTCATAACAATATTCATATTCCCATAACAGATTATACTTTTCATATGAGTTACACATGTGTCAAAACATTTCCTCAACACATTTCATACAAAGCACCTGCTGACTCGAGGGAGTGGATAACGAGTATACGGACAGTACTTTACGGGTACAAGCCGAGAAAACCAATTTTACTTTTTCCTTTTAACTTTCACAAAACATTTTCAAAGGGGATCTTAAACAAGATCCTATCACATAAGGGTTCGCGAGGAACCAAACGGGGACCTGATCGGGGTCCAAACATTCAAAGGGCGCTGCAGCTCAAAGACTCTATTAGGCATGCCTAACTATCCACTTACTAGACTCTAGCAGGTCATGCATAAACCATTCAATCCATTTCATAATTTCCAAAACTATTATCATACGTGTTCATAATCGTATCATGGATCCGCATTCATATAATTCATAAGATATCAAGCATAAATCTCATAAACGCTAAAAGAAACTGGAGTTCAAAAACCACACGCAACGGAGGAACAATTCATTCAGCATACAGGAACTGTCGCGCTCGCGACAGAGACCGAAGTCTCTTCGCTGCGCGTGCGCGACGGATTTCGCGACCGCGAGGAGGACAGAAGAGCCAGGCTCTGTTGCGCTCGCGACAGAGAACAAATGGTGCTGTCGCGGGCTCGCAACGAACCGCGTGCTCGCGATAGCACTTAGCCAGCATCGCGCTCTGTTGCGCTCGCGACAGAGGGTGCTCAACACTTCCGCTATCGTGAGCTCGCGACGGAATCGCGTGCTCGCGACAGCGAAACTCCGAAATGCCGATCTCTATCGCGCTCGCATCGTCGCGATCGCGACAGCGTCGGGTTTTGCAAAATCTGCAGATTTTCTTCCTCCCTCTCACAACCACAAACACACAAAACTCATCCAACACCTTCTTACCTCAAACCCAGCCATCCATTAGCATCAATAACCATAATATAACATTTAATAACAAGAAATTTCACACAATATATTAATTTAAACCCCCAATTTCAAGAATCAACCAAAAACCCAATTTATGCCCAAAACCATATAAATTCCAAAATTACCAAAATCAACTCATGCTCTTGCAAGATCCACACTCCAAATCAACAACCCATAGAATATACATCAAAATAAAGAGCACATAACAACCTAATTCTAAGAAATCATCAAAACTCATACATGAACATATTTACATGCAAAAGTAAGAAATTCCCAAACCTTCAAATCCTTAGCTCCTATTGCTTGGATCCACTAGGTCCAACCTTCTCCTTGCCCTTTGGCTCGCGAGGAGGCTCAACTAAGCACAAACAAGCACCCAAACACAAAGAACACAAACCCTAGCTTAGATCAAACCCAAGAAGAAGAAGAAGAAAATGCCTGAATAATCAAAAGGAAAAAGCATAAACTTACCAAGGAAGATGAAAGGGAGTAATTAATTCCACCACTTGAGCTTGAATCTAAGTAGAACACTTAGAAGAGTGCAAAGGAGGAAGAAGAAGAAGAAGAAGAAGAAGAAGAAGAAGAGAAAACGGGAATGGGTTTCAAAAAATCAGATTTCCCTTTTTCATTTCCTCTTTCTTTCCCCTTTACACATGTCAACCATCTAGTGGAGGAGATCATTTACTCACACCCTAACTAAATGTATCACATGCACACTAGACTCCCCCAACTAAAGCATACCCTACAAATTTGTGAACACACACACTCAAGCATAGCCCCACAAACACACCCTACAAACATATGTATGCCCACACACCACAATAACCCACTAGTGCATACCCTACTATGGTGCACTCAACCACACACACAAATCTGACTCAACTAATTTGCACCATAGTGCAACACTTTGCACGCACGCACCAGCAAAACCCCAAATCACACAATATTACCAAAATGCCCTTACTGTGCTAGACTTATGCAAATGCACACACATACATATATGGCTCATTCAACTAGGGGGCAAACGGGGTGTGACACCTTGTACACTTGATTTATCGAATTTCCAGTGCCCAATTTGAACTCCAATTGCTTCAATATGATAGTATAGAGGTTGAATATTATCTATGAGGTGAAAATTTGGGGAAAGATTGAGGGAAAATTGAAGAAAAATGGAGGAGAAGAGAGAAGAAGAGGTTCGGCCTTGAGAGGAAAGAAGAGAGGCGGTGGCTGCTGGATTTCTCTAGAGAAATCCAGCCAGTTCCCTCCTTATATAATTCTTAAATGAATTGAACCAGTCCAACCAAGGTGGTCCGACCGATTTAAACTAAAATTTTGGTTTTTCGTTTCATTTGCACTTTTTCAAAGCATCTATATGTTACCCTCGTTATTTTCACTTTTAACTAATTCCGTTGTTCTTAAAACATCAAAAATAGATTCCCTGAAAATTTTCAACTCAATCGGAGTCCATTTGGGCACCGGTTCGATTCGATCAATTGTTCTTCTGCCATAATTTACAACTCTAAAGCTGTCCAAATTCACAGATAACACTCCCACTATCTTATTTTACACACTTAACATCTATTAGGCCATTTTAACCATTAATAACCCCTTGGTAAAATCCCGGTTCAAATTGAACCGAACCAGAAGCCAACTTCAGAATGACTTTCGGAGGTCAATTTAACTCCGTTTTCAGCTCAAATTTCACCAATAGACTCCTAACGACCCACATATTATTTTTGTGAAATTAAAATTTTTCGGACGCCGGACAGCCGGTTCGCTGTATAGCCACCCCGGTGTCACCCGTCCCAGAATTACCATACTTTTAACACACTTATCACTAAAATTTGACACTGGCAAACTCAGTCCCTACACTGTTCGACACTGCGATTATTATGGTAACACTGAAAATATAGAATGACACTTCTATACCGGTATTTGGTCCACTACAATTATTATTATTTCTTATTTCTTATGTTCTTATTTAATTGTTCATATTATTATTATTATTATTATCATTCTTATGTTCTTATTTGATTGTTTATTATTATTATTATTATTATTTCTGTTTAACATGCTTTAACATGTTTTGTTTATTTTGTTTCTTTTCACTTTTGCTTGTTTGATTGCTCATTTTTTTTATTGTTCATTGTTATTATTATTTGCTATTGTTATCATTATTATTATCATTATTTTTATCATTGATGCTTTTTATGCATGTTGAATTTTATTCTTGTTATTATCTATGCTTTTTATGCATGTTGAATTTTATTCTTATTATTATTTATGCTTTTCATGCATGGTGAGTTTTATTCTTGTTATCATTTATGCTTTGTATGCATGTTGAATTTCATTTTTATTATTATTTATGTTTTCATGCATGGTGAGTTTTATTCTTATTATCATTTGTATTTTTTTTATGCATGTTGAATTATTAATATGTTAAGTTATTTATTTTTATTTTGTCATTTGATTGATTTGTCATAAATGAGTCATTTTTATTTTATTTATTTTAATTCATTTCTACATGTTACATGTTTAAATTCATTTTTTTTATTACTAACATTACTTTTATTTGTTTTTTTTATTTCAATACTTATTTTTCATGTGTGAGTTTTTTAATGGCAAGTGCGAGCCCATGGAGGTGTGAAGACACCATTTTGGTGGAATTTATGTTTTTAGCATTTTTAGTATTTTTAGTATTATTATTATTATTGCTTTTATTTTTTTTATTATGTAATTTGTAATAAATTTATTTTTTATTGCACGTTAATTAAAAAATCACAAAAAGTTTATATTAATAAATTGGAATTTTGTTAATAAAATGGGACCAATGTACTAATTTCAACCAATAAAAATTCACTTCAAAAAGGAAGAGTTAAATTTTCTCAAAATGAGATCACTCATCCCGATTTTTCCAAGTATGTCAAAAATGACTCTTCGATTTTCTAAAGTAAACATGTAGGAACCAATGTTCCTACCTTAAATAATATCCGATTTATGAATGTTTATTTATTTGTGTTTATTATTTATTGCTCGATTTTATTTTGGGGGATTATATTTTTTTGTCCCAAATCTTAAGTACCTTTTTTATTTTGGGGGATTATATTTTGTCCCATTTTTTAGCTTGCTTTACTATTTTGCCGCTTTCTTTACTGTTTTCTTTCGTGCTTGTTCTGCGATTTATTTTTTTTATACATGACCGCGTGAAGGAGAGAGATAGAAATTTAAAATTAAAAAACTCATTTATAATTAACCAAGGCATTAATAAGAGTAAAGTTCTGAATCTTTTTCTGGTTTAAGACCCCCGAGGTTAGATGAACTTTCCCAATTTCTTGCAAATTGGGTGGCGACTCCAAAATACCTCAAAGGTGCCTAAAGGCTTAATGGAATTAGAGGATATTTCCAGTGTTCTATTAGAAAAAGGTGTCCAAAATATCTCATGATTGCCCAAGATCAAAAGACGCAGACCCTCTCGGGCCCTAAAAGTGGGTTCCCAGGAATCGATTGGGTCTGGCGCGCGTCACAGTGGCGACTCCGCTGGGGATTTTGAAACTTTTCTCCGAAATCGTCTTGGTTAATAATATAATTGGGTTTTTTTATAAATTAAAATTCTATCTCTTTTCAAAAAATTGCATTGCATCCATACTAGAGCCTTAGAATTATGCTAGTTTGGTCCCTTTCTTAACCCTAGTGTGTTCCCGAGGCACAATCCTACGTTCACTCAATGTGGAAAAGTGCTAGGGATAATCACTAACCCAAGCCTCGTACCTTATGGTATATCAAATGGAGACCCAATCGGTCGTTATGCTCGTGATGAGCTAGACCCGTTGGCAGAAACCATGCTTGGGCAGCCCTAAAGTATCACTACCTTTGACCAAAGCTCATATAATGGCAATAGATATTTTCACTAGGTGAAATGTACCGTAATCATGTGCTTGCTATTTAGGCCATCAAATATTGAACAAAATCAGTTAAATTAAATGGTCTTTTATCAAAGGCTTTCATGCCCTGGTAGGCCCATCTTGATTTAGTTGAAGTGTTTAAATACATAATGGCCAAACATCCATACGTATGTACATTAGACAAGAGATGTTATGCTGCCGATTTTTTCCACTGTACACTACACACGTCTAATGGGTTCCCTGTTAACCCTTGGATAAAGCCCACCTAGGAAAGAAACCGCACTAGCTCATGTGTTGGAGAGATAAGGTTGGAAGGATCTATCTGCTTGCATGTGTTTGTCTATGCTGCATCAGCACGACCATGTATTGCATTTCAATCATGCATCATCCTAACGTGGTGTATTGTGCAGCCATCATAGATTCGTCCAGGTGGTTTAGAGGTCTTGACGGTCGGCAAAGAAGGATTCCACTCTTTGGATTACAAGAGCTAGTGTCAGATCAGAGTTTAGATTCTCTTTCAGAAGGTAGTGAGATATTGTCTTTCGAATCATCAGCTGAGTCAAGTATGGCTAACTGTAGACACCGAGTCCCGAGGCGGTCCAAGATCAGGATTACCCAATGATGAAAATATATACTGATTCATAAGCAAGAAAGTAGGAATTGATCATCTCCTTGTCAAACTCTTTTGTCTGTCTCAAAATGCTTTTAAAATATTTATCTTTATTTTTATTTTTTATTTTTCATTTGTATCTTTATTTTTTTTTATCTTTGTTTGTACTTTTTTATTTTTATTTTTCAAAAAACAATAATAAAAAAAATTTCGGCGGCCGCGAGGGCTGCCTGCGTGCTGGCGTGCGTGCAACAAGCGCGTAGGCCAGCTTATGCGGAGCATGCGCTACCCCGCGTGAGCGGAGCGCACAGCGAGCACACAGCACTCGCCCCCCACCTGCGAGAATCCTCGCTCGTCGCGCCCAGCTCCGATTGTTTTCGCCGAAAATCAATTTTTTGACATTTTTAGGGTAAAAAAAATGATTTTTTCTTGGGACTTTTTCAGATTTTGTTGAAATTTGACAAATGTTAGTCAAATTTTGTGGGTATTGAAAGTAAAAAAAAAAAAAATTTAAAAAAAATAAAAATATTAATTGTAAATATTTGACTTTTAGGATTTTATTTTAAATTTAGGGTGTTTTTTGTTGAAATTAGGGAGGATTTACCTTTGAAAAATCTGAAGGTGGACTAAATGGAGAGGGGAATGAGTTTTTACGGGAGTTTTTTCATTTGGTGGAAAGAGAGAGAAAAAATTGATTTGTTTTGGCTAAGAAAAAATTTCTAAGAAAATTGATTTTTTCTAAGGAATTTTAGGGAGGTGTTCTTAAGAAAGAAGGGCCATTTTTTTTTTTCTGGAGAAACAAGAAATTTCTTGTTCTTGGAGTTCATTTCTTCTTTTTCTTAAAGTTTAAAATCATTTTCTTTAATCTTCTTAATTTTCTTTTCTTAAATCTAAAAATTTTCTTCTTTAATTTTATTCTAGTTTCTCTTATATCTAAAATTTATTTTGTTGAACTTGAAACCTTTGAGAAAGAAAAATTAATTTCCTTAACTTAAGTTTTCTCATCAAACAACAAATACAAAAAAAAAAAAATCAAATCATTTTTGAATTTTAGTATTCTTGAGTTTTTTGAGACATAAACTCAAGATTTTCTTGAACATTTTCGAGTTTATTCTCGAATCTTGATAAGGAGAATAGATCGAGATATCTTGCTTCCATATTATTTAATTATGAGGGTAAAGATTCTTGGATCCATTTTTTTTATCTTATTCCATTTTATTCATGTTAATTTATTTCATTTTATTTTATTTTACTTTTTTTTCTTGCATTAGCGCATGTATGTTGTTTGTTTTTTAAGTTGAGATTTATTTTTGAGCATGAGTTTTCAATCTTTATTTTGTCCTTGGCATGAAGATGGATGAATATATATGGTGTTAAGAGATGAAAAATAAGATTTGCATGATTTTTTATTTTAGTATTATCTTTTATGATTTTTTTTGTATGCTTAAATGTTATTATTGTATATCGCATGTTTGATTGCCTTCCTTTTGTTTACGCATTTAATTTTATTGGTTTTTATTATTATTATTATTATTATTATTTATTGTTACTATCATCACTTATTATTATTATTATTATTATTATTATTATTATTATTATTATTATTATTATTATTATTATTATTATCATCATCATCATCATCATTATTATTATTATTATTATTTTTGTTGTTGTTGTTATCTATTGTCATCATATTTTGCATGGTGTTATTTCATGATTTAGTTATGGTTATTATTATTAATGTACCTTGCATGATTTTTTATTTTATGTGTGATGATAACATATTAAAATAACGTGTTTAATTTAACTTATTCTACATTTTATTGGTGTATTAATTTATATTAGATTTCCTTTATTTACTTAATTTTGGAATTATTACTAATATTTTTATTATTATTTTTTTGGGGCTAAAATGTCGTGCTTATTTATTTGAGCATTTATCGTGACCAAATTCCTCGCGCCACGTAGGAGTTTATATCACTTGGGTGAGACATTTTCTATCCCTATTTCTGTGACTGTGTTTTGTTTGTAAATAAAATAAGTTTATTTTATACGCGTGTTAAATAAAAAATCACAAAAATATTTTGTACAATCAAATTGAGATTTTTACTAATAAATTGGGACCAATGTTCTAGACTTTAGCCAAAACATGCAAAAACATCGCGGACTAAAACGAAGAGTTGATTTATTAAAAATGGGATCACTCATCCCGATTTTCATAATAAATGCCAAAATAACTCTTCGATCCCTTTTTAAGTGAGCATGAAGAAACCAATGTTCCAAAACCAAATAAATATCCCGATTTATGTATGTTACCCCATTTTGATTGATTTTTTTAAAATTTTTAGTATTTTTATTATTATTGCTTTTATTTTTTTTATTATGTAATTTGTAATAAATTTATTTTTTATTGCATGTTAATTAAAAAATCACAAAAAAGTTTATATTAATAAATTGGAATTTTGTTAATAAAATGGGACCAATGTACTAGTTTCAACCAATAAAAATTCACTTCAAAAAGGAAGAGTTAAATTTTCTCAAAATGGGATCACTCATCCCGATTTTTTCAAGTATGTCAAAAATGACTCTTCGATTTTCTAAAGTAAACATGTAGGAACCAATGTTCCTACCTTAAATAATATCCGATTTATGAATGTTTATTTATTTGTGTTTATTATTTATTGCTCGATTTTATTTTGGGGGATTATATTTTTTTGTCCCAAATCTTAAGTACCTTTTTTATTTTGGGGGATTATATTTTGTCCCATTTTTTAGCTTGCTTTACTATTTTGCCGCTTTCTTTACTATTTTCTTTCGTGCTTGTTCTGCGCTTTATTTTTTTATGCATGACCGCGTGAAGGAGAGAGATAGAAATTTAAAATTAAAAAACCCATTTATAATTAACCAAGGCATTAATAAGAGTAAAGTTCCGAATCTTTCTCTGGTTTAAGACCCCCGAGGTTAGACGAACTTTCCCAATTTCTTGCAAATTGGGTGGCGACTCCAAAATACCTCAAAGGTGCCTAAAGGTTTAATGGGATGAGAT
The DNA here is from genome assembly GCA_947683425.1 of Excoecaria cochinchinensis. Lineage (NCBI taxonomy): Eukaryota > Viridiplantae > Streptophyta > Magnoliopsida > Malpighiales > Euphorbiaceae > Excoecaria > Excoecaria cochinchinensis. The sequence goes on from CANTUQ010000061.1 coordinate 624,542, forward strand.
GATCTTTCCAGTGTTCTATTGGAAAGAGGTGTCCAAAATATCTCATGATTGCCCAAGATCAAAAGACGCAGACCCTCTCGGGCCCTAAAAGTGGGTTCCCGGGGATCGATCGGGTCCGGCGCGCATCACACTACCGCTTTGAAGGTACTCGAGGCTTGCCTTTTGGAATTATCATAGGCAGTGATGGTGAGATCAGACCTACTCAGCATGCTCTCATCTAGTTTGAAGGCTTGAAGCCCTACTAGGGGGGCACACATTTATAGACGAGCCATCGTCCACCATCACGCAAGCAGTGTGATTGCCATTAATCTGTGCCTTTATGTATAGGGGACAGTTATGATTACGGCCCTCAACCGGTAAGTTAGCATCAGAGTACACTAGATTCTCCCCAGAATTCCCCTTAACTAATTCTAAGAGCTCGAATGGCGAGATGGTGGTGGCAACAGTAGACTCACACAAAACCTCGACTAACCTCTGCCTATGCGACAGTAACTGCCTCAACAAATCCCAAATAGATATCTGAGCGGCGGTCTTCTTCAACTACTTCTATATCTAATCCTCTCCCAACTCGACTGATTTAGGTGTTAGCTTGAGTTGCTTCTCTACTTTTGGGACCACCCTTCCACTTCGGGTCACTGCCTCTATGTTCTCATCCTCTGAATCCCATTCAACTGCTTCTATATCTGATCCTCTCCCAACTCGACTGGTTCAAGTGCTAGCTCGGGTTGCTTCTCTACTTCTGGGACCACCCTTCAACTTCGGGTCACTGCCCCTATGTTCTCATCCTCTGAATCCCATGGAGTAGGAGGCACAATCTCTTCCCCCTTATGTTTATCCTCTTCTCCACTCTCACCGGTGGACCAATAATCAATCGTTGCCACGAGAGCCCTTTTTTCATTTGCCTCAGGGCGAGTGACAACGATGTACTCATTTCCATACCAGTCTTGCAAAACATACCATTCTGGCAAACTAGACCCAATCATAAAAATAGGAGGCGAAACTGCGTTGTATCCTGGCTTCTTCTTACCCTCTCAGTGTTCAGGATCAGTGATCTACTTACTATCGATCAGATCCTGAATGTCATGCCTCAGCCTCGTACAATTATCTATTAGGTGCCCAGTATGCTGATGGTATGCACAGTACTCATTCTCCTTGTGCCCAGGCTGCCCTTAGGTTCTAGCCATTCTAGGTGCCAAGGGTTGTAACTTTCCTTCCTTTTTAAGCTTCTTCAGAATCCAGGACAGAGGTTAGCCTAGGTTTGTAAAGTACCTTTGGCTTGCCCCCATAGCTGAAACCTTAGCCGTCTTTCCTGTCCCATTGGTACTGCTAAAACTAGCTAACCTACCTACCCCCTAGTTGCTATAGACCTTCCTAGCATAGGCTTCACTACTCGCTCTCTTAGCCATGAATTCGCTCTCTACCTCTATGGTAATGTCCTTTAAGGATTCCCAATCCTTGAGACCTTTCATCTTTAGTCCCTACTTCAGGTATGGGCTTGCATTTCGAATAAATAACTGAATCTGCTCTGAGGTATCAAGCTTACACTTCATCTCCATAATCCTATTCTGCCACCTAGTGAGATACTCATGGAAGGACTCTCCTAATTTTTGCTGTAACATCTCTAGGTCCTTCAAGGTGACCTCCATTCGGGTACTACAGTCATACTATTTGAGGAACTCCTCGGTCAGCAGATCCCAATCCTCTTTGGAACCTTCTGTCCAATCCATGATACCAATCTACTGCAACTCCAGTTAGGCTCAAGCAGAAGTATTCTATTTTTTACTTCCTAAATAAGGTGGTACCCTTCATGACTAGAGAGTACTGTTTAATGTGCGCTGTCAGGTCAGAAGTCCCGTCAAACTTAGGAATATCTGGCATCTTAAAATTTTGGGGCACTAGGTCATCCCCATCTAACTCTCTATCCTCAGGGTTCATCTTCCTACCTACTGTCAACATACGGGTCATGGCCTCAAACCTCTCTTCCATCTTTTTCCATATCACCTCCTTAACTTTAGGCATCTTTCCCTTTACTGAGACTGGGTCCTCTTCAAAGAAGTCATCATCAAGATCTACAACTCTTTTAGGTTCAAGTGCACCCTTAGGCTCAGCTATTAGTGGGTGTAAAATCACTGGAGGATCCTCTCTAACCGGATCTTGCCTCCCTTGTCCTACTACAGGAGAAACTGGCGGCTGCCCAGCGGGTTGTGTCATTGCAGCAGTCAAATTTCCCATCATAATCATCATCCTATTTTTAAACTCCTCCAGTCTTTTACCCACTTCCTCAGCAATCAATGCGCGGGTTGCATTAGACTCTCTTGAAGGATCAACCATACTAAATTCTGCTAAAAAATCTGAAGATAAAGGCTCACTGCTCTTTGAAAGTGAATCTAGATTCTGAACTGATACCCTTCTTGCCAACTCGGAGATAGAATTTCAGATCAGTCGTCCATTGGGATCCCTAGACCACCCGGATGAATCTATGATGGCTGCATAGCTCACCTTGTTAGAATGATGCATGAATGACGTATACGATACATAATTGTGAGTCGTGCAGCATTTCCCAACCATATACAAGAAAGTAGATCCTTCCAACCTTTTAACTCCCACACACGAGGTCAATTGGTCTCTTCCTAGGTGTGCTTAATCCATAGGTCAATAGGGGACTTGAGGAACACGCATTGTGTATGGCAGGAAACCAGTAGCACAACGTCTCTCAGAATGCGCATACGTATGAGTTTCGGCCATTATGTATTTGGACACTTCAACCAAATTAAGGTGGATCCACCGGGGCATGAAAGGCTTTGATAGAAGACCACTTAATTCATTTGATTTTGTTTAATACATGATGGCCCACATGACAAGCATTGTATTATGGTTCATTTCACCTAGGGAAAGTATCTATTACCATTACATGAGCTTTGGTCAGGGTGATGATACTTTAAGGCCACCCAAGCATGGTCCCTGCCAATGGGTCTAGCTCATTACGAGCATGACGTCCAATTAGCTCTCCATTTGATATACCAAAAGTTACTAGGCTTGGGCTGGGGATTATTCTTAACACTTCCCTATATTGAGTGAACGTAGGGTTGTGCTTCGGGAACGCACCGGGGTAAAATAAGGGTCCAAACAAACATAATTCTAAGGCTCTAGCACGATACAATGCAATTTTAGAAGAGAGATGGAATTTTAGTATTAAAAACTCAATTAGACATTTTAACTAAGACACTTTCAGAGCAAAGTGACAAAGTCCCCAGTGGAGTTGCCACTGTGATGCGCGTCGGAACCGAGGCTCCCATTTTTCGAAGGCCCGCTTTTAGGGTTTGAGGGATGGTTCGCGTCATTTGATCTTAGATAACACGAGACATTTTGGAATCCCTACCCAATAGGACATTGGGGAAGTTCATCTAGTCTCATGACACCTTTGGGCACCTTTGAAGTATCTTGGAGTCACCACCCTTTATGAGAAATTAGGAAAGGTCATCTAACCTCTATGGTCTTAAACCAGGGAGTAGTTCGGAACTCCACTCTTATTTATGCCTTGGTTAATTATAAATGAGTTTTTAGATTTGAAATTTCCATCTCTACTTTTATACGATTAATGTAATTTATTAAAGGCGCACTTCAAACATCGAGAAAGAGATAAATAAAAGCTGTAAATAAAGCAGTAAACAAATAAAGCCACACCTTTACAAAATGAAAATTGGGACAAATACAATCACTTAAATGAAAAGAAAAGCTAAACAAAATTAAAATGGAAATTGGGACATAATACAATCCTCAAATGGAAAAGACTAAATAAGATTGCCCCAAAAATAATTAATTACAAGTGCCCACAAGATATAAACATAAAGCTAAACAATCAAACAAAATCAATCAAGAGGGGTAACATACATAAATCGGGATATTTATTCGTTTTAGGAACATTGGTTCCTTCGTGCTTATTTTAAAAGGGGATCGAAGAGTTATTTTGGCTGTTTGCTTGGAAACCGGAATGAATTACTCCCATTTTAAGAAAATTAACTCCTCATTTTAATTCATGACATTTCTCATTCCTTGACTAAAATCAAGGACATTGGTCCTAATTTATTAATAAAAATTTTGATTCAGTCATAAAAATATTTTTGTGATTTTTTATCCGACGTGCACATAAAATAAAACTATTTGATTTACAAACAAACACAATCACACAAATAGGGGTTAGGTAAGATCTCACCAAAATGACGTAGCCCTCCATTTGGTCACAAAAATGGTCAAACAAGCAACATCACATTTTAGACCCCAAATAAAAAAAACAACAATAAAAGAATATTAGCGATAATTCCAAAATCAACTTAATAAAAATGAAAGTAAGGGAAATATACAATAAAATTAATACGCAAGTAGAAAATAAAATGAGTTAAATTAAACATATTAATTTAATACGTGAATGGAACACATACAAAGATAATAAAAAAAATCAAGCAAGAACTAGTCATGGAAAAGTATGATAATAATAATAACAATAACCAAGCCATGCAATAACAACATGCAATAATAATAATAATAATAATAATAATAATAATAATAATAATAATAATAGATGACAATAATAAGCAAATAAAATTAAATGAACAAGATGGGTGAAGAAAGCAAATAAGCATGCAACAAAAAATAATACTTAAACATAAAAAGATTATAACAAAAAATCATACCAAAAACACAAACAATAAATCTGATTTTTTGCACTCAAATCATATGCACTTATCCATTTTCAAACCAAAAACAAAATAATGATTGAAAAATCATGCTAAGGGAATAAATCTCAACTCCGAAAACACATATTCATCAAATCATTATTCATATAATCATCAATATAAGAAAATAAAATAGAATGACTAAAATGAAATGAGATAATAAAAAATGGATCCAAGAATCTTTACTCTCAGAGTAGATACCATTGAAACAAGATGTCTCAATCTATTCCCCTTGTCAAGATTCAAAAATAGACTAAAAAAGATTCAAAAATTTTAAATTTTTGTCTTAAAAAACTCAAGAACACTAAAACTTAAAAATGATATTTTTTTTTATTATTTGATGAGAAAACCCAAGCTAAGAAAATTAATTTTCCCTTCCTCAAGTTAATCCAATCTCAACAAACATTTTCTAATCCAAGAAAATCAAAAGAAATAATTTTTTTGCTCTCAAGTAAAATGGATTATTTTTGCTCTCAAAGAAAACCCACGTTTTCTCTCTCAAAAATCCTTCTTTTTTACTTTCAAAAACCAAATCCCCCCTCCCTCTTGTTCCTCTCTTTTCTTTTTATATATTTCATCCAAAAAAAATAAAAACTGAAGAAATCAGATTTTTTAGTCCAATTTGGACTGTAGCTCATTCCAAATCCAACCAAATCCCTCGTCAGAAGGGAAAACAGCGCCGTAGAAGGAAGGAAAATGACAGGGGGCATCATGCCATGGAGGAGCGGCCTACAGAGGGGCCTGCAGGGGCGCCATTGTACTCACAGGCACGGCGTTACCGCCTCGCGCAGGGGCTGCCTCGCGTGCGCAGTCAGTGCCTGTGAGGTGACCTCACGGGCACAGGCCGTGCCTGCGGGGCAGCCTCGCGCACAGAAGCGGCGTCGCGCGAGGCTGGGCACCCTCTTGCTCAAGGGGGATTGCCCCTCGCTGCGCGCGCAGTGCTTTACGCACCCGCACACTGCAGGGGGTAGCGCTCCTCGTGCTCACATGGCAGGGTCAGCCCTCCGCCCGTGTGTGCTTCCTCCAGTGAGACCGGTGTGTGCGCGCCCTTCGCACGCAAACCCAAAAACCTCTTTTTTCCAAAAAATAATAAAAATAAAATAAAAGTAAAATAAATAAATAAATAATAATAAAATAAATAATAAAAAAACTTTTAAAAGCATTTCAAGATAGAACATAAAGAACTTGACAGGGAGATGATCAATCCCTATTTTCTTGCCTATAAATTGGTCTTTATTTTCATCATCGAGTAAACCTGATCTTGGACCGTCTTGGGACCCGGTGTCTACAGCAGTGTCTCTAAACAGGTTTTTGCCTTCCTCAGCTAATAATATAGATGAGCTGAGTCATACAAACGATAAGCTATGGAAAAGACGTAAAGTAAAGTAGTCAGCTAATAATACAAATGGTGACGAAAAAGTATCAATAATACATTCTACTTTTAACAAAGCTATTGAGGAATCTCAAAAAGTTGCTTCAGTTATTTTCTGAAAGGCTTATGGGATGGTGACATGTTAGGATCCTCATCAGAAAGTGAATCAGGAATATATTCTTCAGACCCACCATTATCTCCTACATTATATTGTGATTCAGAGTATCCCGCAATAGTGTGATACCAGGATCCAATACTGCAACTGTATTAGCATTTGATGGACCTATCTCAGGCAAGCCTATTTGATTAACCGAAAATTGATAGTCATCCTATAGTTTAACCCAATATCCTAGTGGATAGGCTTCCCAAGGAATATAATCATCTTTCCAATTGGGCCAGTTTTCTTGTGATTGTGTGTTTTATACAGCTTTTCTTGATCTAGATCAGTTTTTTAGCCTCTTTAAGTGTTGCCTTTGAGTTTTTAGGCGTTAATATATATGATCTAGGCTGTTAAAGCATAACATTTGAGTTTAAAATAGTGTTAATAGTGGTTTAGAGTGATTTTTTTGCGTTCTGGGCTCGACCGACGGGAAGAAGGAGTGACAGACGTCCATCTCTCGACCGGGTGATAGGACATAATGAAAGTCCTCCTTCTCGTCCGTCACGTCCCCCGTCTCATCTGTCCCAAGTTATGTTTGTCTGTGGGTGCTGTTTGGCCTTTTGTGATGTATTCTAATGTATTTTCTTTGGTCTTTTAGTGCTATATTATGTAGGTTGTTTTAATTTCCTTTTATTATGCATGCTGCGTTATTCTCCACATTTTTATGTTTATTTGTGCCTTTATTTTATTTAATTTCAGAATATTTATTCAAATGTTTTTTTATCATGTCCTCACTAACGAGTTACTTTTTTATTTTTATTTTTACTGGCCTGATATGTCCCTTTTGTGAGTATTCCTCGCGGATGGAGATTTGGAGATTTGGACACTAGGAGGATCTGTGTGGTTAATTCCCTTTGCACTTTATTTAATTGCTTTGCTTTATAGTTTGGACTTGTGATAATAAAGATTTTCTTGTACATGTTAATATAAAAACTCACCAAAAGATTTCTATTAACTAATTGGGATTTTCTTAATAAAATAGGACTAATGTCCTAATTTCAATCTAAGAAAATATCACTTCCAAAGAATTCTATTTATCAAAATAGGATCACTCATTTTGATTTTCTAAAACCGCCCAAGGAACTCTTATGCTTTGTAAATATGCATACGGGAACCAATAATCCCATCCAAATGAATGCCCCGATCTATGTATGTATTTCATTTCCTCATTTGTATGGACTTTGTATTTATTTTTGGGACAATTGTAATTATATTTTATTTATTGCTTTATTTATCGCTTTCTTTATATGCTTGTAATGTGCCTTTAATTAATTGCATATATCGCGTGAGGAGGGAGATATTAATTAACCTTAAAAACTCAATTATATAAACGTTTAACTAAGGTATAAGTAAGAGTGATGTCCCGAACCTTCTCTGGTTTAGGCTTCATAGGGTAATAATAAACTTTCCAAATATTTTATTAGGTGGTGACTTCAAAACCTACCTCTTGGTCCCACTTAAATGCCTTCATAGGTTGATCGTCAATGATAGAATAGGGGTGATTCCCTGTATATTGTGAAGTGACCAGCTTTCACAAGTTTTATGAACCTTCATCTAGTCTTGAGTCCTAAAGCGGAATTTCGAGAGTGACCCGGGTGCCGCGCAGGTTCGGCTCGTCACAGTGGCGACTCCGCTGGGGACTAAGAGACCTTGCTCCTAAAGTATCTTGGTTAAATTAAATGTAATTGAGTTTTTTGAATCAAATTTTTATCTCTTTTTGACAAATTGCATTGCATCCATACTAGGACCTTAGAATTATGTTAGGCGTCCCTTTTTACCTCGGTGTATTCCCAAAGCACGATCCAATATTCACTCAATGTAAGGAAGTGTCAAGGATGACCACTAACACAAGCCTTGTACTACTCGGTATATTGAATGGTGACCCGATTGGTCATTATATTCATGATGAGCTAAACTCGTTGGCAGGGACCATACTTAGGTAGTGTAGACACCGGATTCCGAGACAGCCCAGACCAGGGTTACCTAATGATGATTAGATGCCTATTCACAGGCAAAAATGTTGGAAGCGATGATTTTCTTGTGAAAATTTGCTTTTCAGAAATAAAAAATAAAAAAAATATATAGTTTAAAAATAAAAAATAAGAAAGGAGCTTGAAGGTATTAATTTTAGGTCAAAAATTTTTTCATAAAGAAAAAATTCGGAAGTTCGCGGCCACCGGCGCACGCTGGGCTAAGTGCCCCCAGTGGTGCGCGCGTGCTGGGGCGAGCGCCCTTGGCGCTGCGCACGCATAGGGGAGAGCTCCCCCAGCGCACGTTCGAGCCTCGCATGTGCCCAACTCGCCCCCAGCGCGCCGATTTTTGCCCAGTTTCGCCGAAAATGCATTTTTTTCACCAAATTCGGGATTTTGAGTCCAATCTGAACTCTAAGTCATTTTTTTGAGATAGTTAAAAATAAATCCTGATTTTATCATGAAAAAATAGAGAAATTGGATTAAAATTAATTTCATTTTCCTAATAGAATTAGGGCTTTTATTTTGAAGGATATAAATAGTTTGAGATGAAAAAACCTAGGGAGGAGCCTCCATTATTTTTTAGAGAATTTCTTTTCTTCTTCTTTGATTTTTCTTCTTTAATTTCAGATTGTTTTTTTTTTCAATTAATAAGGACCAATTGAGATTGAAAACTCAATTTTCGAGTTTTAAGCATCCAAATTAATTTCTTTGTTTTCTTCATAAACAAAAGAATTAAATTTACTTTAAAATCATTTTTTTGGTGGAATTTTTCAAGGAGATCAATCATCATATTCCTTGCATCAAATCTAAATCTGAGGATAAATTTTCTGGGCTCAAAACTAATTATTTTCATCTTATTCTCTTATTTCTTATTTAATTATTTTTGTTCATGTAAATATTGCTCTCTTGATTTTATTATTTTTAATATGTAATTAATTAATTTATTTTGCTTTGATTGATTTTCTTTTTTTTCCATTTAAATATTTATGTTAATTGTGATAACATGTAAATAGTTAATTTAATCAAATCAATTTTGCAGCTTTAGTTCCATCATGCTATTTTGCTAATTTAATCAAATTGATTCTTTTTCCTTTTCTTTGCATGATGGCCACGTGAACAGTGGCCATCTTTGTAACACCCCCTTCCCATACGTAGGCGATCCCATCCGATAAGGAGTGAGATGCCATATGAGTCAAGGTGCCACCAAATAGATACAAAGAAAATCATACATTCATTCATAACATACATGCCGAAATATGGGATAACTAAAAACTTTAAGAAAAAAGAAAGCAATAGCTGATCATGCATTAATATAACAAAACCATTACAATAATGTTCTGATCAACTAGCTGAAACAAAAGATATTACATAACCAAAATATAAGTACAAAAGCGAAAGCTATAACAAAACTGATACAAGAGAGTTCTATACAAAAAGAATCATCAACGATTACAAAAACTAAGCCCTACACTAAAACCTTCTGTGTTGGCTTGACGGCGGCGACTCTCTCAAAGCAAAACTCCTTCCGTACCTGCATGGGTAAAAACACCGTGCTAAGCGATAAACGCTTAGTGGGGAAACACACATAAAATATGGATGGCCATTCACAATGGTCGTCAAGGCATAACACATTCACAATGGCAAATGCGATAGTTTATAACATAATCCATATAAACATGCTCACAATTTAAAGCCATATATTCCGCATCTCAAATTCATATCCATATCCAAAATAATCGAACATACATCTCATCATTATACTCATTCAGATATCACATTTATATTGTCAAATCAGAGCAGAACAAACCAACCGAACACTTGCTGACTCGAGGTAGTGGATAACGAGTGAACTGAGGGTACCTTACGGGTACGAATCGATTACTGAGGGTACCTCACAGGTACAAATCAAAAATCATTTTATTTTTATCAGAAACACAATATTTTTACTGAGGGGATCTTAAACAAGATCCAAATACTGAGGGGTTCACGAGGAACCAAATGGGGGACCTGATCGGGGTCCAAACTGAACTGAGGGCTGCAGCTAAAAGACTCTATTAGGCATGCCTAACTATCCACTTACTTGACTCTAGCAGGTTATGCGTCATTCAATTCATGTTTTAATGTACAGCATACAATTCATTTGAAGAATCATGGTATTACTCATGTAAAAGCATATAAAAGCATAACATGAATCATACAGTAGTAAAGTCCATTCACAAGAAATACGAAATTCATTTTTGTGTTAAAACCGGGAAATTTCAGAAAATCGGCCGAACGGGGTGACCAACAAGGTTGGCCGGTCACGAGTCGTGACTGGCATCACAACTCGTGACTGGCCTCCTCCTGGCTGGTCACGAGTCGTGACTGGCAGTCACTACTCGTGACTGGCCTCTTCCTGGCTGGTCACGAGTTGTGACTGGCAGTCACCACTCGTGACTGCCCTCTCTGGCTGGTCACGAGTCGTGACTGTCCTCTCTGGCTGGTCACGAGTCGTGACTGGCCTCCTCTTAGCTGGTCACGAGTTATGACTGGCAGTCACCACTCGTGACTGGCCTCTCTTGGCTGGTCACGAGTCGTGACTGCCAGTCACTACTTGTGACTAGCCTCTCTTGGCTGGTCACGACACACACGTACATACTGGAAATGGGAAATTCAACAGGATCGCGATTTTCCATTCCCAGGATTCCCAAAACTCAAAAATCAATTCCAAAATGATTCAAACCACTACCAATTTCATCTTACCTTCCAGTAGATTTTCCAAACAATATAAACGGCATAAATACAACTTAATTCAGTAATCAAAACAACCAAAATCAAACATAAATATAATCCAATTTCTTAAGAACACAAACCCTAAAAATTACAGTAAGTTCAAATTCAAGCAAATTTCTCAAACAAAAATCCCAAACTTGAAATCCTTAGCTTCAAATCACTTAGCTCCACTACTCCCAGCAATCTCCTTGCCCTTGGGATCGCGTGGAGCCTCAGCTAAGCACAACACATTAAAGAACACCCAAAAATGCAAACCCTAAGTTAAATCTAAACCCAAAAAAGAAGAAGATGAAAACAAAATGAAAAGAATACATTTACTTACCAAAAAGGATGCAAAGAGATGATTAATTCCACCAATAAAGACTTGAAGGCACACTAGAGTTCTTAGAGTGAAGAAGAAGAAGAAGAAGAAGAAGAAGAAGAAGAAGAAGAAGATGAGGGGAAGAAGGAAACGTAAATCTGCCCTTCCCCTTCTTTCTTTCCTTTTTCTTTTTCTTTTCTTTTCCCTAAACATATGTCAATTTCCTATTGGTGAAACTAACCATTCACACCCAACAAGCATGCACTACACACACCCAATGCACTCCCAACTAATGCACACCCTATAATGGTATGAACACACACACTATGCACTCCCAACTTAAAACACCCTAATATGATATGCTCAAATGCACACAATCATTTCCCAATTAATTCACACACTAATGCCACACATATTACCATATGCTAATAAACCCCAAAAACATGCATTTTTACCAAAATACCCTTATGATATGCCGAACACATGCAAATGCATGCTCACACAGACAGGCTCATTCTACTAGGGGCAAACGGGGTGTGACAACTCTCCCCTACTAACAAGAATTTCGTCCTCGAAATTCTCACCTGAACTAAACAACTGCGGATACTGAGCTTTCATCGACTCTTCCGGTTCCCAAGTCGCTTCCTCGACTCCGTGATGGTTCCATAACACAATGGGATCTGCTTACTTCTCAATTGTCTCACCTCTCGGGCTAGAATGGCTCTCGGTTCCTCATCATAGGAAAAATCTGGCTGCACCTGCACATCCTGAACTGAAAGAACATGCGAAGGATCGGATCTGTACCGACGAAGCATCGAAACATGGAACACATCGTGCAACTTTGCTAACTCCACCGGTAACGCCAATCTATAAGCTATTGGTCCAACCTTAGCCAAAATCTCATAACGACCAATGAAGCAAGGACTAAGTTTACCTTTCTTTCCAAACCGAAACACTTTTCTCCAAGGCGAGACTTTAAGGAAAACCTTGTCCCCGATCTCAAATTACACGTCTTTCCTCTTCAAGTTGGCATAAGACTTTTGTCGATCCTTGGCCGCCTTCAAATTTCGCTGCACCACTCTGATCTTTTCTTCGGTATCTCCAACCAACTCTGGCCCAATCACTGATCTCTCGGATAGCTCGGTCCAACAAACTGGAGTTCTATACTGCCGACCATACAAAGCCTCATATGGTGCCATACCGATGCTTGACTGAAAGCTATTATTGTAGGCAAACTCCATAAGCGACACATATCTTTCCCAACTACCCGAAAAATCCAAAGCACAAGTCCTCATCATATCCTCCAAAATCTGAATGACCCGCTCTGACTGACCATCTGTCTGAGGATGAAACGCAGTACTGAAGTTAAACTTAGTGCCCAAAGCTCTCTGCAACTCTTTCCAAAACTTGGAAGTAAACCTCGGATCCCGATCTGAAACTATGGATAATGGCACACCATGCAACCGAACTATCTCATCCACATAGATACTGGCCAATCTATCCATCGAGTAGTCCACTCTAACTGGCAGAAAGTGAGCTGACTTCGTAAGCTGATCCACTATTACCCAAACTGAGTCATGCTTCTTTTGAGTCAAAGGCAAACCAGATACAAAGTCCATGGCTATATCATCCCACTTCCACTCAGGAAGGGATAAAGGCATAAGCAATCCCGAATGAACTTGATGCTCAGCCTTTACCTGCTGACATGTCAAGCACTTAGATACAAAATCCACGATGTCTCTCTTCATACCGGACCACCAATAAAACTGTTTCATGTCCCGATACATCTTCTCACTACCAGGATGCATAGTAAAAACTGTACTATGCGCCTCACTCATAAGCTGTCTCCTCAAATCCTCAGACTCTGGCACACACAAGCGATTTCTAAACATAAGCACCTCATCCTGAATTGAGAACTCTGACTGCTTACCCGATCTGACCTCTTGCATAAACCGCTGTAGCCTCTCATCATCCCTCTGAGCATCCATAATTCTCTGTCTCAAGGTAGGCTTCACACGCAACTGAGCAATCAAAGCCCCATCTGAACCAAACCTCCATCTAAACCGTCTCAGGAACAAAGCTAAAACTGACTTCCGACTCAAGGCATCAGCGACTACATTGGCCTTACCAGGATGGTAATCCACAATGCAGTCGTAGTCCTTAAACAACTCAAGCCAACGGCGCTGTCTCATGTTCAAATCTTTCTGTGTGAGGAACTACTTCAAGCTCTTATGGTCCGAAAAGATCCTACACTTTTCCCCATATAGATAATGACGCCAAATCTTCAAAGCAAAGATCACAGCCGCCAACTCTAGGTCATGCGTCGGATAGTTCCTTTCATATGGCTTTAACTGTCGAGAAGCATAAGCCACGACCTTGCCTTCTTGCATCAAAACACATCCAAGACCAACACCCGAAGCATCACTATAAATGACAAACTCTTTACCCGAGATGGGTTGAGTAAGTATAGGAGCCTCAACTAGCAACTGCTTTAACTGATCAAAACAAGCCTGGCATCTATCTGACCACTCAAATCTGACCCCTTTCCTCAACAATCTAGTCATCGGAGCGGCAATCACAGAAAAACCCTTAACAAATAGACGGTAATACCCTGCCAAACCAAGGAAACTCCTCACTTCATGAACATTTCTAGGCGCTTTCCAATCAACTATTGCCTCAATCTTGGTCGGATCTACCAGAATACCCCTAGCTGAAATAATATGGCCCAAAAATGACACTTCCCGAAGCCAAAAATCACACTTGCTAAGCTTGGCAAACAACCGATGCTCTCTCAACATCTGCAAAACCAGTCGGAGCTGCTCCTCATGCTCACTCTCATCCTTGGAATACACCAAGATGTCATCAATGAACACTACTACAAATCGATCTAGATATGGCCTAAACACACGGTTCATCAAATCCATAAAAGCCGCTGGGGCATTGGTCAAACCAAACGGCATCACAAGAAACTCATAATGGCCATACCTAGTCCGAAATGCAGTCTTAACCACATCTGCATCCTGAACTCGAAGCTGATAATACCCTGACCGAAGATCTATCTTGGAGAAAACACCTGCACCTCGAAGCTGATCAAACAAATCCTCAATCCTAGGCAACGGATACTTATTCTTCACTGTGACCTTATTGATCTGCCTATAGTCGGTACACATCCGCAAAGATCCATCTTTCTTTTTGACAAACAGAACTGGAGCTCCCCAAGGAGATATGCTAGGCCGAATAAACCCCTTATCCAATAGCTTTTGTAGTTGAGTCTTAAGTTCTCTCAACTCTACAGGAGCCATCCGATAAGGTGCTTTCGATATAGGTGTGGTACCCGGCATAATCTCAATGGACAACTCGACCTCTCTCTCAGGAGGCAAACCAAGCAACTAGCTCGGGAACACATCACTAAACTCCCGCACTACAGGAATATCCTCAATCTGAACTTGATCTCTCTTGGAATCCAACACGACCGCTAGAAAAGCCTCACAACCTTTCTTGATAAACCTCTTGGCTTGCATCGCAGAAATCACATTATTCAAAGAACTAGCACCCAAACCTTTCATAAACACAGGAGACTGACCTCTATCCCGAAGCACAACTGTCTTCCTATGGCAATCAACTACAGCCTGATGCTTACCCAACCAGTCCATACCCAGAATCAGATCAAACTCTCTGAAAGGCAACTCAATCAAATCCGCTGGAAGCACAACTCCCTCAACCATCAGAGGACAACTCCTAAAGACTCTACTCACACTGACACTATGCCCTAATGGACTGGTCACACATATCTCATAATCTAACTGGTCAACCACATGCAACTTATCAACAATTTTATCTGTGCACAAGTATGAGTGTGTGGAACCAGGGTCAATTAGAGCATACAATTCAGTGTCATGGAGTAGGAACTTACCGGCAATAACATCAGGCGCATCCTGCTCCTCTCTGGCTCTCACAGCATATGCTCTAGCTGCGACTGGCAACTGACGCTCCACTGTCTCTGATGCAGCACTCTCCCTAGGTCGACCACCTCGACCTCTACCACGGCCTCTACCATGGGTAGCCTGTGTAGCATTCGAACCAACCCTTCTAGCCTCTCTCTGAGAACCTGAATCCTCATACAATCTCGGACAACTAGCCAAAAGATGCTCAGTGCTCCCACACTTGAAGCACGCACCAGAGAGCCACCTGCACTCACCCCGATGAGTCTTACTGCAATGAGGACATACCAATGTAGTCTCTGGTCTACCACCTCTACCAGAACCTGACACAACTGCAGAACCCTATCTTCTACCTCTAGAAGTCGGGCCAGATGATGACTCATCCTGCGGGTTCCTCGATCGCTTACCCGAGGATGAAGAAGATCTTCCGCAAGAAGGGTTCCTCCTCTGAGCCCTCTCTCTCAGCACAGACTCTGATCTCTTAGCCCTCATAGCAGCCTCCACAATCTGATAATAACTTACCCCAGGCATACACATCAAAGAAATCAAAGCGATCTTCAAACACTCATTCAACCCCGTTTCAAAATGCTTACATCTGAAATCATCTGTCATAACCCCACGCGGAGCATAGTGAGACAACCGATTGAACTCTTTCCCATAATCTGAAACTGACATGGTCCTCTGCCTCAAACTCAAAAACTATGCCCATCTAGCATCCCTATAAGTCTGAGTAACATACTTCTTCGTGAACTCTCCCTCAAAGAAATCCCAAGTAATCGGATCCGGTAGCTGAGGATGCCTGCAAACCAATTCCCACCATTCAAAAGCAGACCCTTGCAGTAAAGCTAGTGCACACTCTGCCTGCTGGTCGGGAGAACACCGAATTTCTCTCAAAGCACGCTTCACTTTGTCTAACCATCTCTCAGCCAACTTTGACTCATCCAAACCTGTGCCATAGAAGTCTTCAACACCAGCCCTTCTCAAGTTCTCCATAGGGGCTCTAGGAGCAGTCACTCTCTCCAAGACCCTAGCCATGTCCTGATGCAATCTGAACATAGCCTCAAAAGGCATGGCTGCAGCCTTGGGCTGGACCCTAGCATGCTGAGCCGACAAAGAAATTGATGGATCTACAGCTTGAGGGTTCACACTCTCGGCGGACTCCTCAAGTGATCCACGAGCAGAATTAGAAGCCATCTAAACAAATAAGAAACAACCGCATCAGCCAACACAGATCTAGACACATACACATCTAAGCAACTCAACACAACAACAACAACACCCAAAAACGCCTAAACCGGGCTCTGATACAAAAAAATGTAACACCCCCTTCCCATACGTAGGCGATCCCATCCGATAAGGAGTGAGATACCGTATGAGTCAAGGTGCCACCAAACAGATACAAAGCAAATCATACATTCATTCATAACATACATGCCGAAATACGGGATAATTAAAAACTTTAAGGTAAAAGAAAGCAATAGCTGATCATGCATTAATATAACAAAACCATTACAATAATGTTCTGATCAACTAGCTGAAACAAAAGATATTACATAACCAAAATATAAGTACAAAAGCGGAAGCTATAACAAAACTGATACAAGAGAGTTCTATACAAAAAGAATCATTAACGATTACAAAAACTAAGCCCTACACTAAAACCTTCTGTGTTGGCTTGACGGCGGCGACTCTCTCAAAGCAAAACTCCTTCCGTACCTGCACGGGTAAAAACACCGTGCTAAGCGATAAACGCTTAGTGGGGAAACACACATAAAATATGGACAGCCATTCACAATGGTCGTCAAGGCATAACACATTCACAATGGAAAATGCGATAGTTTATAACATAATCCATATAAACATGCTCACAATTTAAAGCCATACATTCCGCATCTCAAATTCATATCCATATCCAAAATAATCGAACATACATCTCATCATTATACTCATTCAGATATCACATTTATATTGTCAAATCAGAGCAGAACAAACCAATCGAACACCTGCTGACTCGAGGTAGTGGATAACGAGTGAACTAAGGGTACCTTACGGGTACGAATCGATTACTGAGGGTACCTCACAGGTACAAATCAAAAATCATTTTATTTTTATCAGAAACACAATATTTTTACTGAGGGGATCTTAAACAAGATCCAAATACTGAGGGGTTCGCGAGGAACCAAACGGGGGACCTGATCGGGGTCTGAACTGAACTGAGGGCTGCAGCTAAAAGACTCTATTAGGCATGCCTAATTATCCACTTACTTGACTCTAGCAGGTTATGCGTCATTCAATTCATGTTTCAATGTACAACATACAATTCATTTGAAGAATCATGGTATTACTCATATAAAAGCATAACATAAATCATACAGTAGTAAAGTCCATTCACAAGAAATACAAAATTCATTTTTGTGTTAAAACCGGGAAATTTCAGAAAATCGGCCGAACGGGGTGACCAACAAGGTTGGCCGGTCATGAGTCGTGACTGGCATCACAACTCGTGACTGGCCTCCTCCTGGCTGGTCACGAGTCGTGACTGGCAGTCACTACACGTGACTGGCCTCTTCCTGGCTGGTCACGAGTTGTGACTGGCAGTCACCACTCGTGACTGCCCTCTTTGGCTAGTCACGAGTCGTGACTGGCCGTCACTACTCGTGACTGGCCTCTCTGGCTAGTCACGAGTCGTGACTGGCAGTCACTACTCGTGACTGGCCTCCTCTTGGCTGGTCACGAGTTGTGACTGGCAGTCACCACTCGTAACTGGCCTCTCTTGGTTGGTCACGAGTCGTGACTGGCAGTCACTACTCGTGACTGGCCTCTCTTGGCTGGTCACGACACACACGTACATACTGGAAACGGGAAATTCAACAGGATCGTGATTTTCCTTTCCTAGGATTCCCAGAACTCAAAAATCAATTCCAAAATGATTCAAACCACTACCAATCTCATCTTACCTTCCAGTAGATTTTCCAAACAATATAAACGGCATAAATACAACTTAATTCAGTAATCAAAACAACCAAAATCAAACATAAACATAATCCAATTTCTTAAGAACACAAACCCTAAAAATTACAGTAAGTTCAAATTTAAGCAAATTTCTCAAACAAAAATCCCAAACCTGAAATCCTTAGCTTCAAATCACTTAGCTCCACTACTCCCAGCAATCTCCTTGCCCTTGGGATCGCGTGGAGCCTCAGCTAAGCACAACACATCAAAGAACACCCAAAAATACAAACCCTAAGTTAAATCTAAACCCAAAAAAAGAAGAAGATGAAAACAAAATGAAAAGAATACATTTACTTACCAAAAAGGATGCAAAGAGATGATTAATTCCACCAATAAAGACTTAAAGGCACACTAGAGTTCTTAGAGTGAAGAAAATGAAGAAGAAGAAGAAGAAGAAGAAGAAGATGAGGGGAAGAAGGAAACGTAAATCTTCCCTTCCCCATCTTTCTTTCCTTTTTTCTTTTTCTTTTCTTTGCCCTAAACATATGTCAATTTCCTATTGGTGAAACTAACCATTCACACCCAACAAGCATGCACTACACACACCCAATGCACTCCCAACTAATGCACACCCTACAATGGTATGAACACACACACTATGCACTCCCAACTTAAAACACCCTAATATGATATGCTCAAATGCACACAATCATTTCCCAATTAATTCACACACTAATGCCACACATATTACCATATGCTAATAAACCCCAAAAACATGCATTTTTACCAAAATACCCTTATGATATGCCGAACACATGCAAATGCATGCTCACACAGACAGGCTCATTCTACTAGGGGCAAATGGGGTGTGACAATCTTTGTTTCATTCCACCTCTAATTCGCATGCAATATTCATGTGGGGCCAATTTATTTTGTCCACACACACACATTATTCCATTCATTCTCACACTTATATGTTTTTATCCTTATTATTTATTTGATTTATTTACTTGATTGGCTTAATTAATATATTTGTTAGTTGGATTCATTTAATTTAATTTGGTTCATTATTTTATTTTATGTATTTCATTTAATTTGATTGGTTTATTTTATTTTATGTATTTTATCCAATTTAATTTAATTACTAACCTTAATTTTCTTTTTCTTTTTGGCTACGATACTTGTCTTTTTCTTTGAGTATTATCCATGGATGAAGATGGAGGATCGAGGAATTAGGAGTCTCATTTTAGTTTGCATATTTAAATTCCGCATTTTCTTTTATTTTGATTTATTTGTCACATTTGAGTATTTCATTTAAAATTGTTTATTTTTATGCACGTTTAATAAAAATCATTAAAAATATTTTTATTAAGAAATTGGGTTTTTTTCTAACAAAATGGACCAATGTCCTAATTTTGTCCAATAAAATATCACTTTCAAAAGTAGAATTAATTTTCATAAAATGGGATTACTCATCCCGATTTTCTCAATCAATGCCCAAAAATAGTTCTCCAATTTTTTAAGTTAATATGAGGAACCAATGTTCCTGAAATCTAATAAATGTCCCGATTTATGTATGATTTATTTTATTTATTCTTTTGTTATGTATTTATTTATTTATTCTGGGCCCTTTACAATTAATTTTGGGGCAAGTTTATTCTTTTATCTATTTACGCTTACTTTATTTTGGGGATTGTTCTGTACTATGTTTCACTTGTAATTTATTTATGACTTTATTTTCTGCTTTCTTTATTGCTTTCTGAAATGTTTAAAATGCCCTTTAAGTTTATTGCATGATCGCATGAAATGAGAGATGTAATTTCGATTCTCAAAGACTCATTTATAACTTAAGGAATTAATAAGAGTGAAGTTCTGTAGACACCGGGTCCGGAAGCAGCCCAGATTAGAGTTACCCAATAATGATAAGATGCCCACGAGAGACGCGCAGCCCGTCCCATGCACTGGGCGAGCAGTCTCGCCCAGCGCACGAGCACCGACGGGCATCGGTCGCCCCAGTTCCGCCGAAATTGCCTTTTTCGCCCAAAATTGTTTTTTTTCCGATATTTTTACCCAATTTTGACTTTTTATCCCATTTTTTAATGTTTTTAAGGGTTTTTTTTTTTCATTTTTAATATTCAAAATAAATAATATCTGATTTAATTAAGTTTTTTTCATTAATTAGTTAGGTTTTCATTTTTTCTTGATATAAATAGAAAATGATGAAACTAAAAAGGGGAGGATTGATTTTTAGGGTTTTTTTCTCTTTGTTCTCTTCTTCTTCAAAAAAAAAAATTCGCTTATTTATTTTTTGTTCATATTTAATTTATTAACATGTAAATTTTTATTTATTTGTTGTATTTATTCAATTGCATATATATTTGTGTTATCTAATTTATTTAATCAATTTATTTATGTATTCAACTATTTATTTCATTTTAATTACTTATTTTATTAAATTATTTTTATTTCTCCTACACAATTTGTTCTTTTTCATTTATTTAATTTTTTACCATTCTTTTTATTGTTATTGTTATTTATTCTATTGTTTGTATATTTGATTTACTTAATATGTTTATATATTATTGTTATCATTATTGTTATTATTATCATTATTATATATTATCATTATCATGTTCATATTTTTATGTATTAATTCATTAACATGCTTTATTCATTTCAATCACATCATTTAATTCTTTTGTCTTTCATAATGCATTTTTTTGCATTTATTTTAATTTATTAATATTTTAATTCATTTGTTATTTTGATGTCATATTATTTTATTTTATTTTATCTTATGTTATTATATGTTTAATTGATTTAATTGACTTGATTACTAACATTAATTTTTTTGTATTTATTTTTAACTCCAATATCTATTTTTCCTTTTTGGACATTTACGCGAGCGAACGGAGAGATCCAGGAGGCTCATTGGGTTTGATCATTTTATTTTTATTATTTGTATTATTTTCTTTATTTGGCCTTTTTATTTATTTTGTCAAATATAATTCCTAATAAAATTCTTTATTTTAGGCACGCTAAACAGAAAATCACAAAAATCCTTCTATTAATTAACTTGGAACCTTTTCTAATAAAAGTGGGATCAATGTCCCAGTTTTTCCATCCATAATAAATTGTCACCTTAAAATTATTTTCTTTAACCATACATGCGAGGACCAATGTCCTCATCCTTAATAAATAGCCCGTTTTATGTATGATTTGTATTTTATTTACAATGGGGGTTGTATTCTGCCTCTAGTTTTGTTGTAATTTGCTTTCATGTACTTTATTTTAATTTTCATCCTGTTTACCACTTTTCTTGGATGGACAACTGTGACGTGCGCCGGACCCCGGGGCGCCCCTTTAACCACCCGCTTTAGGGCGATCGGGCTGATGAGGTCCGTTGACAACTTGCAACAAATTACAAGTGCGTCTATTTTGGGCAACAAGGAGGTTTCATGGAGTTACCACCCAATAGAACATTGGGAAAGTTCGTCTCCCCTCAGTGAGCCTAAGACGGCGCATATTTTCATTTTGGGCAAACCAAAGGGGTCTTGGAGGCAATCAACCCAAAAGAACATTGGGAATGATCCTCTAACCCTATGGAGCCTAGGATTTATTAAGCCTTTTTAACACAAGAGGTGTCTTGGAGGTCTCATTCCAATGAATGATCGGATAGACCTCTCGCCTCGTTGAGCCCAAAGACCAGAGAAGGTTCGGGACTTCCCATTTATTAATATCTTGGTTAAATTTATAATTGAGTTTTGAATTTACCTTTTCGTCTCTTTTCTCATGCGTTTAAATGCAATAAAAATTAAAGCACAGTATCAACCATATAAATGAAGCGATAAAGAATAACATAAAGCGCATAAACATAAATTACAACAAAACTAGGGGAGGAATACAACCCCCATTTTAAATAAGCTGCGATCCACGCATAAATCGGGTTATTCATTTAAGGATGAGGAATTGGTCCTCGCATGCATATTTAAAGAAAACACTTTTGATGTGGCAATTTTATTTAGGATGAAAATTTAGGACTTTGGTCCTATTTTATTAGAAAAAACCAATTTATTCTATAAAATATTTTTATGTGATTTTTTATTTAAGCGTGCATAAAAACCATTTTATTTAACAATTACATACACGAAAATCAAAAATATAAACAAAATGAGAATTAAAATGTACAATAAAGATACCAAACCCCGTATCTTCTCCTTCACGTGCATGGATGCTCAAATAAGAATAAAACAATGATTTGCAACAAAAAAATAAAAAAACAAATAAAATTCATGTTAGTGATTGAGCCAAAGAAATTATTTAAACATATAAAATAACAAATTATAGATTAAAATAAATAAAACATGCATTATTTATGACAAAATTAATTAAATGACATGATAAAATATATAATTTAACAAATTAGCAATTTTACATGTACAAAATAACACAACATAATGACGAACACAAATTATAAATAAAGATTAGCATGCATAAAAAATTAATAATAACAAATTTATCATACCTAAAACATGCATAAAATAATTATGAGGCAATTTAACATGCATAAGAATAAAATACATTAATCATGCCAAACATGTTAAATAATAATTATAATAACAGCAATTTTGAGCAAAGAATAAAAATATTAACATATGCAAGAAACAATTTAACAAGAAAATAAAATAATAGATTTAAAAGAATTTACATATTAAATAAATAATTAAAGATAAAAATAAGAAGAAAATAATAGGCTAAAAGAATTTACATACTAAATAATTAATCAAAAACAAAACAAAATAAAGGATCTAAAAGAATTTACATGCTAATTAGTTAATTGAAAACAAAATAAATGAAATTAACAAAAAGAATAAAGGAGTAAAGCCAAGAATAATTACCCTCAATATTTTCTTGTAGAATTGAAGGTAGATGAATTAATCCTTTGCCTTGATTTGTTGGAATAATAATAAAATTCAGATGTAAGAAATTGAAAATAATTTT
Source organism: Excoecaria cochinchinensis (assembly GCA_947683425.1). NCBI lineage: Eukaryota > Viridiplantae > Streptophyta > Magnoliopsida > Malpighiales > Euphorbiaceae > Excoecaria > Excoecaria cochinchinensis. Next base: position 647,747 of record CANTUQ010000061.1, read on the forward strand.
ATGTAATTTTTTGAAGAAAAATGAAGCAATTTTCTAAAAAAATCCTTTCCAAAATTTTCAGCCAAAACCCAATTTTTTCTCCCTAAGAAAAATCAGATTTTTTTTCCCAAAAACCTCTCTAAAAACTCCCAAAAATCCTCCCCCTTGATGTTCTAAAATTTTCCCCTTTAATTCCCTCAAAAAACTGCCAAAAAACCACCTCAAAAGCTAAAACCGTCCAAAAACCGTAACTAGTAAGTGGGGGGCGAAAATGGGCGAGGAATGCCCGTCGGCAGCGCGGACTGCGTGAGGAAATCGCACGCAGTGCGCGGACGCTCCGCGTGCGACGCGCTGGGCGCTGCGCGTCGCCCAGTGCACGGGCGAGAGCTCTGCGTGTTGGCGCGTGCTGCCGCGCCCCGACGCTCGCGAAATTTTTTTTTTTAAATAAAAAAAACCTAAAAACTCATTTTTTTTATCCCAAAATAATTTTTTTAAATATTTTTAAAATATTTAAGAAAAATACATTTTTCTCCATTCCTAACAAATCCAAATGACAAGCGAATTTACTTCCGACCTTTATTCTTTTTGCCTATAAGCCGGCATAGCTAAATTTCATCATTGGGTAATCCTGATCAAGGCTACTTGGGACCCGATATCTACAACTTGCACTGAATTGAATGAGAAATGGGATGAAACACTAAATTCAAAACTCAATTATAAACTTAACCAAGATAAGAATAAATAGGAAGTCCCGAACCTTCTCTGGTCTTTGGGCTCAACGAGGCGAGAGGGCCATCTCAATGTTCTATTGGGGTAGGGCCTCCAAGATACCTCTTGTGTCCCCGAAAAGGCTCAACTTGCATAGTCTTAGGTTCCACGAGGCGAGATGGCCATCCTAATGTTCTATTAGGGTGGGGCCTCCAAGATACCTCCAGCTTGCCCAAAATGGACATAGCAGCATTGTCTTAGGCTCACTGAGGCTAAACGACCTTTCCCAATGTTCTATTGGGTGGAGACTCCAAGAAACCTCCTTGTTGCCCAAAATGGACGCACTTGTAATTCCTTACAAGTTTTCATGAACCTCTCTCAAAAGCCCTAAAAGCTGGCAGTTTGGGGAGCCCCGGGGTTCGGCGCGCGTCATAGTGGCGACTCCACTGGGGACAATACTCGAGACTTCACTTCGAAAGTACCTTGGTTAAAACTTACAATTGAGTTTTAATTTAAAAATTTCATCCTTTTACGAAACTGCATTGCATCTCATTAGAGCCTTAGATCTATGCTAGTTTGGTCCCTCTTTCAACCCCAGTGCGTTCCCAAGGCACAACCCTACTTTCACTCAATGTAGGGAAGTGTTAAGGATAGTCACCAACCCAACTCTCATACCCTCAAGGTATATTAAATGGAGACCCAACCGGTCGTTACGCTCGTGATGAGGTAGACCCGTTGGCAGGGACCATGCTTGGGTAAACCTAAAGTATCATCACCCTAGCCAAAATTCATGTAATGAAAATAGATACTTCCCCTAGGTGGTATGAACCATAATACCTTGCTTGCTATATGGATCATTATGCATTGGACAAACCCAGATAATTTGATTGGATACCTAATTAAAGACTTTCATGCCCTGATAGGCCCATGTCGATTTATTCAGATTGCCTAAATACACAATGGTCAAAACCCATGCGTATGCACATTAGCTAAGAGAGGTTATGCTGCCGATTTTTCACCGTGCACCATACGTGTCCATCGGGTTCCCTGTTAACCGATAGATCAAGCTCACCTAGGAAAGAGACCGCACAACCTTATGTATGGGAGAGATAAGGTTGGAAGGATCTACTTGCTTGCATGTGGTTGTGGACGTTGCATTTCATATTTATGCCTTACGTGACGTTCATTTCGTGTGTGTACATTTTATCCTGTGCATATAGTTTTCGCATATACATATCACCCAGTGCATAAATTTATTCCATGCGTTACTTATATTATTCTAACCTCTTTGATCTTTTTAGCCATTGTATGCCATTTGTTGTACAACACGACCATTCATAGCATGTTATTTATACATCATTCTAACTCCTTGCTTTTCAGCTATTGTAGACCATTTGCTTGGGTGGTTTAGGGATCTCGATAGTTGTCTAAAGAGCGATCAAAGTTCAAGTTGGCTGACAAAGATTTAGCATCCCTGCTAGAGCATCTGAAGGTATCAGAAATGGATGGCCCCTTACAACAAACTGAAGGGACTCGTGCCCTAATTGGCCAGGAGTTGGATAAAAGGTTCGAGGAGCTTGAAACAAAGACGCTGGCCATGGTCAAAGAAATGATTGATGCCATGGCGCTTGTTCTGCAAGCTCAACTTATGGCAACTACTACACTTAACCAGGTTGAGCCGGCCATTGTCAAGAAGGCCTATACCGAGACGGTTGTAGTATCTCCTTTTGCTTGCGAACCCAGAGCCAAAGGACTATTTATTTTACTAGTTGAACAAGGAAGAGGCAAGAAGCCTGCTCTAGAATACAACTGTATTCCTAAAGAGGAGGACATTTTAGCAGTGATGCAAGTTCCAAATAGTAAAGCGTCAAGGGCGGGATATGATTTAAGGTTAGGCTCAGGTCAGCACTTAGGTGGAACATCGGAGGGGTCTTTGATGCAGTTACAAGAACAAGTAAGAAAGGCAGAAGGAACAGAGCCTTCACAGTCAATAGGCATCTCTAAGCCCTCAAGCACGAAAAAAGAGCTAGCTAATCTTAAAGAAGAAATTATGAAGTCCAAGTGTGCAACTACTCAAGTGCCTCTCAACAAAATTATTACTGGCCCCGCAAGACTAAGAGAGGGTTGTTATGATGCCAGCAATGCCCGAAGGACAGGAAAAGCACCTACTATGAAAATAAATCAAAGGCATTTTTCTAATTTAGGCAGATCATTATCCTGGGTCCTTAAGAGGCTAATGAAGGAGGGGATGCTACAACCATTACCAGCTAGGCCCGCTAGAAGCTAGGGACAACCCGATCATAAGGGGGATCAGTATTGTGCCTTCCACCAACACACCGGGCATACCACAGATGATTGCAAGACCTTGAGACATGCTATTCAAGATCTGATTGACTCCAAGCAGATCTTCGACCCAGAAAAGCGAGAGGAAAAGAATAAGATGGATTAAGTGCCTAAATTGGGGAAGGGAGGATGGTTCTTGAGGATGGTAATGGACCACCAACTGTAGCATCTCTGTTGACAAGAGCGGAAAATGATTAGCTATTTAGAATGTTCTTTTTATTTTTGAACTATTAATAATGACATTCTGATTTTATTAATAAGATGAACATTTTTTCTTACTTGTGTGATATCTCTTATGATTTCATTATGCATAATCATAATCATGACTCATCCCTATTTGATATTGATTCAATTGATGTTACTCTGTTTAATCTCAGAACTTTGGAAAACCCAAAGAAAATCTTGATAGCATCTAATGTAACCCCTAAAGAGAGATCAAAACTTGAGAGTAATTCAAGAAAATATGAAAAAGTCTTTGCCTTAACCTACGAAGACATACTAAGAGTTATTCGCGGAATCGCCAAGCACACCATTCCAACATATCCTGATCATGGACCAACCAAGCAGAAGCCCAGAAGAGTTAGGCTAGAATGGGCAGAGAAAGTTAAAGAAGGGATCCACAAGCAGAGATGAAGCCAAAATTTCTTGTCGAAGTTCAACACCTGACTTAGTTGGTCAGCATCATCCCAATAGTCAAGAAGAGCAAAAAAGTATGAGCTATCAGGATTTAAACAAAGCTTGCTCGAAAAAAAAAAAGAAAAACATAATGAAAAAAAAGGGAAAAGGAAGGAAAATAATCAATATGTAGATCTGACAAAAAAAAGAGAAACTGTTTTGAGGCAAGCTTTGTTCAAATCCCATTGATCTACACATGCCCGTACTTTGCCATTTTTCTTGACTTTCGAAAAGGACCAAAAGGATTCTATTGACTTACAATGCATACGGGTTGCTCAAGTTTGGGAATAGACATTATAGGGGAGGTGCGTCCTATGGTCTGCAACAGACAGGGTCATAAAAAAGAATCCGATATGTCGATATGGTCTCCCACGCCACACAGGGTTCAAGGACGGAAGGACAATTTATGGCTAAGGCTAGGGAGTTGCTCCAAAGGTATGACATTAAAGACCACAAATCCTTCCTGTATTGCCTTCAAACCAATGGGGCAGGAAAGGCTATTAACAAGGAGATTTGGGTCAAGATGGTTTGAAACTACAAAGATTGGGCAGAGAAATGGCCCTTTTGCACTTCGAGGCTAGAGAACCACTATCGGAACCTCTACGAGAGTCACATGGGGCAGAAGAAGTGATGGCCAGTCGAAGTAGAGCTCAAATCTTTAAGGACAGTCATGGAAGCCCAGATTCTAGAAGCCGACAGGGTGCAGCAATGGCAGCAGCAGTCAAACACATCAGATGAGGGCATGTCATGGGATTACCGCAACAGTCAGATATATCAGAAAACACTCTGCTCTGGCATTTAGGAAGAAGGTCAGAAAGCATCCGATGGGAGAGAGAGATTCAGTCTTCAAGCAAATGAGTCCGAATGTTCTAGACGAATGAGCCAAATTCAGACCAGTATAGGAAGGCCCATTTGTTCTCCAGAGATTATTATCCAAGAGAGCAGCAATAGACAACGATGAAGATGACTTTAAAGAATTGGTCAACATCAACAGACCCAAGAAGTTCCATGGCTAAAGACTAAAAATCAAAAGAAGAGAATAAAAGGCCCGCGAGTCAAAAACCGAAAAAAGGCGGCCTTGCTAAAAATGGGCGCCTCATCAGGGTGAAAATTGAAAAAAGGCATCCTAGGTAAAAATTAGAGGCTTGAGAGAAAACGTCCAATCAAGAAAACCCGAAAGGGTGGATTGGAGACAGAAGTTTGATGCTTACAAGATGTACTCTGAGATTAGATGTAGTTTTGCATTTTGAATCGATGTTAGATAATGATCATGTATAGAGAAATCATACCAAAATGTACACAATCTTTGCAAATACATGTGTTCATTATTTTCTAGTTCATTTATAAAAGGAGAAATATCGTTCATTGCTGAATGCATGAAATCTAAATGGCTACACTCTACTACTGCTCTCACCATCTGGATGTCTAAGTCAATGAGTTCTAGTATCAATTGCGGGACTAAGTACCTACCTCTTGAATGCATTAGTGGGAGTGAAAGAACAACCCTCGAATGATGGCATAATAGTCTTCACCGATAGCTCGCCTAGAGGCCGTGATGTTTGGAGGTAAGAGCCAAAGATAAAGGTCCACCTTGGAAAGATAGGGATGCCTCACTACATCATTAATCCCTCTAAACTATCGAGCACAATGGGTGGTAATGTAAAAAGCAGCCTCATGAAGCCCTAAGGAACCCGATCCTCATCCACCACCTTACCCAATCTTGCAACACATTCACCAAGAGAGGCAAAGGAATGCAATCGATGCTTAGGGAGAAAATGCCTCAGTGAATAATTGTCCATTACTCTAGAAGGGGGCTCTGATAGTAGCTTCAACTTTTCTTGTAGTCATGACTTTAAAAAAAAAAAAAAGGCTGTTAGAGATGAAAATCGTAATTGGTTCTCTAAGCAAAAGTTAGGCCAAAGGGCAAGGTGAAAACTTAGAAACTGGCAGTCTGTCCTACAAAAAAATGAGTAAAAGCCGCTGGAGTGGGTTGGGTCCATTCCAGGCAAAAATTAGGTACAGGGTTATGTGAAAATCCCCAAAGGGATGCATTTCCCGCTAAGAAAATCTAGTGTGAAAATCCACAAGGGACGCACTACCTTTAATATAATAACTTTTGAAGCCTGGAGCGATAAGGCGGCATTACTTCCCTTTAGGAATATAGTGCATAACTCAGAACTCGAGTTAAAGCTTTGGGGGCAAAATGTCCATTGACCGGGGGGCAAAGATGCGCACGGGTCAGTTTTCTTTAGAAAGATTATGGGTCAGAGTCCCTAATGTAACACCCCAATACCCCCGGGAAGGTATGTCGGGGCACCACGCAAACACATATGCATGTAAGCATAACCAACCTCGAAAGTGGAAGCAATAATAATAAATGATTAGAATAACTTGGGCCAAACATACTATTATTATAAGATAAATAAACTGTACATATTACAAAAGCTTTATACTTAGTACATTTTCATCTTCGGTACATATACAAAACAGTTAACATTTACATTTCGATACTATGCTTCTCTATATACATAATGATGTTACTCAAAACATAAGAAACTCTATCTTATACTAAAAAGATCTTCGTTCAAGGTCCTTGATGTGAATGCAAAATGCTATCTTTTTACCCTTAATAATCAGTACTTTGTGTTGATTTAATGAATAAATATACTCATTAATTTGTTATTTTGATTTAGGAAATGATTGGAAATATAAATAGCAAAATAAAGATAATTGAGCAATTATTTGGCATTATGGACACAACAGAGTAATTTGGGCATATCTCGTTCATACGGAGTCCAAATGAGGAGATTCAAGATGCTATGGAACGAAGAGAAACAGATCTACAACTTTGATGCTTTGAGTTTTGCGAGAAACTGAATACATCAAGGTCAGAATCGGGCTTGAATTTGCTATATGTGATTGTCTGAAAATTTCAGTTTTCCAAGTGCAGAGCAAGTTGGGTGCAGGTGCAGCCTATTTTGGGAACCAAATTATAGACCTGGCATGCGGGACTATAGCTGGATGATCAGTCTTTTATGTGCATTAGAAGTCCTTTTATTTTATTTTAAAGAACCAGATTTTTATTAAAAGATAGTTGACACATTTCAGGAGATTTGGTAGGCTTTTTGTTTGGGACCAGCTAGGGAAAAATAGGGGAGGAGTTTTAAAAAGAAAAGGGCTGTTCTATTTTGGAGAGGGGATTTTTGAATTCTAAAATTCTGTTCTACGTTATTTTTTTTATTATGGCTTGTAGCTAAACTCTCTATCTCGGTTGAAGGCTACAGAAACCATTAATTGTTGATTGGCTTATTCAATTCCAATTGCTCTATTCAAGTATTGATTTTTCTTCTATATTAATTTTCTGATTATTTGATTGAATGGCTAAGTGCGCAATTAGTTTGTTGAGTTGAATAATGCATTGCTAGATTGAGAACCTATATCCGTAATTGTATGGGAATTTTGATCATTAGTAGCATCTGAATTATATTGTTTACTATGTTAGATTCAATAAATTCAAGAAGAAAAATCATCTAGGTTAAATATAACACTGTGTGTTTTATTGTCTTGCTCGTTTGTTTTTCTAGATCATATAGTTGTTATTTAATTAAATGTTAGATCGTATTTAATGTTATTGGATAGCAAGAATAGAGTAGAATACATGTTTTTATTCTATTAATCATAAGGAAGGACAGATATTGATATCATGATGAGTATTTGAAGTGTGATTAACTATCGTTGGTGTCGATGAACAAATCAAGTTAATGGTGGATGTGCTTGATTCCGAGGTTTCTTTATTCTGATTTTATTTTTAGTATTTTATTTAATTTATTTCTCATAGATTTAATTCAATTTTCTCACACACAAAACCCCATCTTTTAATTTATTTATCGATTTTAGTGCGTATTTATGCATACTATCTCCTTGTGGGATCGATCCTTCTTGTCACTAACTACATTTCTTATTAGTGCAGTTGGTTAATTTGGTATTGTAGGCGACAGCTCTACCAAATTTTGGCGCCATTGCCTGGGAACTTAAGTTTATGTATGATACGCCTTCTTCACGAAGAGGAGAATTGAATTTTGACTTGGAGATTGAGAAGACAGCAAAGCATTTGAGAAAAGAGGCTCGAAATAGGCAAGAAACCAGCACTATTGAATCTAAAATTTTTGAAGAAGCTGACCAGGTGACACCTGACATTTTTGGTCCTATTTGTGAGGCAACAATGGGTGAAAATAGGACACTAAGACAACTTGCAACGCCAGATTTGGGTCATCAGCTCCGTGGCCTCACTTTTCCAGCTTTAAATGCTAATGCCACATTTGAATTGAAGTCTGGACTTATTCACTTATTGCTGATATTTCGAGGCACCGCTGGAGATAATCCACATAAGCATTTAAAAGAGTTTCACGTTATTTGTACAGGGATGAAACCAAATGGAGTGACAGAAGAGCAAATAAAATTAAGGGCATTTCCTTTTTCCTTAAAGGATGATGCCCAAGATTGTCTTCATTGCCTACCAGCTAGAAGCATAGCCACTTGGAATGAAATGAAGAAACAATTTTTGGAGAAATTCTTTCCAGCATCTAGAACAACAAATATTAGAAAAGAAATTTGTGGGATTAGACAAATAAGTGGATAATCTTTACATGAATATTGGGAGCGTTTCAAGAAGCTTTGTGCTAGTTGCCCACATCACCAAATAAGTGAGCAATTATTGATCCAATATTTCTATGAAGGTCTTCTTTCCATGGAGCGAAACATGATAGATGCTGCAAGTGGAGGAGCATTGGTGGATAAAACACCCGAGGCTATTAGACAATTAATAGCTAATATGGCATCGAATTCTCAGCAATTTGGAGTGCGAGGAGATCATTCAACACGATGAGTGAATGAAATAGAAACCTCTTCTATGGAACAACAACTTAGCGACCTCACTTCATTGGTAAGACAACTTGTTGTTGGAAAATCTGAAGTTGCTAAAGTCTGTGGTATATGTTCTTATGCAGGTGATCCTACTGACATGTGTCCTACTCTTCAAGAAGAGACAACTGAACAAGTGAATGCTACTGGGAGTTTTCCTGGACCGCCACAAAGGAATTACAATCCTTTCTCGAATACTTACAATCCCGGATGGCGTGATCATCCGAATCTAAGGTATGGAAATTCATAAGTTAATTCACAAAATGCTAATTTTCAATCTTTCAGGCAGCCACTTCCACCTAGACCAATACAATAATCTAGTTCGGGGACATCATTGGAAGAATTGGTCAAAACTATGGCTGAAAACACTTGCAAATTTCAGCAAGAAACTAGGGGTAGTATTCAACATCTTGAAAATCAAACGGGACAAATGGCTACAGCCATAAGTTATTTGGAAGCACAACAATCCAGCAGACTACCTTCACAAACTGAAATAAATCTAAGAAAAAATGCAAGTGCCGTCTTGTTAAGGAGTGGAAAGGAGGTTGAACAGCCCATAAAGACACCAAAAAGAGCCAAAAATCTAAGAGGAAGAAAGAAAATCAGCATTGGAACAACATTTGAGCAACCACACCGATTTGGAAGGTAAGTCTTCTTCTCAAAGTCCACTAAAAATTAAGCCTAACCCACCTTTTCTTGAAGCTTTGTTAAAGGATCGAAAGATAGATAGAAATTTAGAACTCTATGAAACATTTTGGAAGTGCGAAATTAATATCCCCCTCTTTGATGCCATAAAGCAAGTACCTCGGTATGCAAAGTTTTTAAAAGAATTATGCACAGCAAAAAGGAAACAAAAGTTCAAACGAGGTGAGAAAATTAGAGTGGGAGAAAGTGCTTTAGTAATCATTCAAAAAAATATTCCAGAAAAATGCAAGGATCCAGGTATGTTCTCAATACCTTGTTTCATTGGAGGAACCAAAATAGAAAAAGCTATGCTTGATTTAGGGGTGTTTAAAAATGTAATGCGTTATTCAATATATGCCTCTCTAAATTTAAGCCCCTTAGAAAAGACTAGTGTAGTCATACAACTAGCCAATCGATCTAATGCCTATCCTAGGGGGTTAGTTGAAGATGTTTTGGTTCAAGTTAATGAAAAATTGATTTTTTTGGCTGACTTTTATGTGTTGCGCATGGAGAATGGCGAAAAGCATGCACCAATTTTGTTAAGACGACCATTTATGAAAACTGTAAAAACAAAAATTGATGTGTATAGTGGCATTTTAACAATGGAATTTGATGGTGATGTGGTTCAATTTAATATTTATGATGTGATGAAATTTCCTGATGATGATTACTCTATTTATGCATTGGATTCAATTGATTTTATAGTGCAAGATGTTTTTGAGATTTCAAGGATGGATGAGCTGGAAGTGACTGTGAGAGAGCATTTATTTGGTGAAAATTAAAATTTAGAGTTTAGTTCTGATTTGCAACAGTGCATGGCAGCAATGAATACTTTCAAAGAGCTAAATTCTTCTAACTTATCTTATATTAATTTGCCTTTGCCTACAAAAAAACTAAAACCATCTATTTTGCAGCCATCGGTCGTAGAATTAAAAGCACTTCCTAGCCATTTGAAGTATGTTTTTCTTAGAGATGGGGACACACTTCTAGTTATAATTTCTAACAAGTTAAGTGAAGAACAAGAAAGGAAACTCATTCAAGTGTTGAAGGAGCACAAAACAGCCATTGGATGGAGCATTGCGGACATCAAAGGAATCAACCCTTCCACTTGTATGCACAGAATTTTGCTAAAGGAAGGTACTAAACCTGTTCGCCAACTACAAAGGAGGTTAAATCCTCCATTGATGAGGTGGTGAAGAAAGAGGTACTTAAGCTACTTCAAGTAGGGATTATATATCCTATTTCCGATAGTGAGTGGGTAAGTCCAGTGCAAGCAGTTCCAAAGAAAACTGGAATTACTGTTGTGGAAAATCAGTTTGGTGAGCTGGTTCCAACACGGATTCAAAATGGGTGGCGAGTTTGTATTAATTATCGCAAACTAAATTTAGTTACTCGTAAAGATCACTTTCCACTTCCATTTATTGACCAAATGTTAGAAAGATTAGCCGGTCGCGCTTACTTTTGCTTTTTAGATGGATTTTCAGGCTATTTTCAGATTGCAATTGCACTGGAAGACCAAGAGAAGATAACTTTCACATGCCCATTTGGAACATTTGCATACAGGCGTATACCATTTGGAGCATGTAACGCACCGGCTACATTTCAACGTTGTATGGTGAATATTTTTTTTGAATATGTAGAGCAAATCATTGAAGTTTTTATGGATGATTTTATAGTGCATGGTAATTCATTCGATAATTGTTTGCATAATTTGACATTAATTTTAAAAAGGTGTGTTGAATCTAACCTTGTTTTGAATTATGAAAAATGTCATTTTATGGTAGAGCAAGGCATTGTATTAGGTCATGTAGTCTCTTCTAAAGGAATAGAGGTAGATAAAGCTAAAGCTGATGTTATACAATCTCTGCCTTACCCCGTCACTATGCGGGAGATTCGTTCATTTCTTGGTCATATAGGTTTTTATAAGCGATTCATAAAAGACTTCTCAAAAATAGCTCAACCTCTTTGTAAATTACTGCAAAAAGATATCAAGTTTAAATTCAATGATGATTGTAAGGTTGCATTTGATAAGCTGAAGAAGTTGCTAACCATGGCTCTAATAATTCAGCCGCTAAATTGGAGTTTTTTATTTGAGTTGATGTGTGATGCAAGTGATCGAGCCGTAGGAGGTGTTTTAGGCCAAAAGGTGGATAAGATACCCCACGTGATCTATTACGCATCAATGACTTTGAATGAAGCCCAAAAGAACTACTCAACAACCGAAAAAGAATTTATTGCAATAGTATTTGCATTAGAAAAATTTAGATCTTATTTATTAGGTACTAAGGTTGTTGTTCATTCAGATCATTCAACTCTAAAGTACCTAATGTCAAAGAGAGAAGCTAAGCCGAGATTGATGCGTTGGATTCTTTTATTGAGTGAGTTTGATTTAAAGATTAAAGACAAGAGTGGAGCTGAAAACAAGGTAGCAGATCACTTGAGCAGGCTGCCGCATGATGCTTCAAGTGAATTTTTCACTAAAGAATTTCCCGATGAGCAATTATTTTCTGCAATTGTAAAAATGCCATGGTATGCTGATTTGGTTAATTATTTGGCCGCTAATATGCTTCCTGCAGGTCTTTCCAAGGCAAGTCAAGATAAATTGAAAAGCAATTCAAAGTATTATGTCTGGGATAATCCCTATATATGGAAACATTGTTCTGACCAAGTAATTAGAAGGTGTGTGCCTGACTCTGAGATTTCTTCGATTCTCACTTTTTGTCATGCAGAGGACCTAAAAGAACTGTAAGAAAAATTTTGGAGTGTGGATTTTATTGGCCTAGTATGTTTAGAGATGCATTTCACTTTTGTACGTCATGTGAGAGATGCCAAAAAACAGGTAATATAACAAAGAGGAATGAAATGCCTCAAGTACCAATCCTAGTTTGCGAAATATTCAATGTTTGGGGCATTGATTTCATGGGTCCTTTCCCATCATCTTTTGGTAACTCTTATATTTTACTTGCTGTGGATTATGTTTCAAAGTGGGTGGAGGCTAAGGCCACGAGAACTGATGATTCTAAAGTTGTTGCAGCTTTTTTTGAAATATAATATCTTTAGCAGGTTTGGAGTACCACGAGCATTGATAAGTGACCAAGGCACACATTTTTGCAATCGCACAATTGAGACATTATTGAAGAAATATGGTATCAGGCACAAGGTAGCAACAGCTTATCATCCGCAAACAAATGGTCAGGCAGAAGTTTCTAATCGAGAAATCAAATTGATAATTGAAAAGACCGTTGGACCAACTAGAAAAGATTGGAGTTTGTGTTTGAAAGATGCATTGTGGGCTTATAGGACTGCATACAAAACTCCAATTGGTATGTCGCCGTACAGGTTAGTTTATAGTAAGCCTTGTCATCTGCCTGTTAAATTAGAACATAGAGCATTTAGGACTGTAAAGCAATGTAATTTTAATTTTAATAATGCGGGTGAGGCTCAAAAATTACAATTGCAGGAACTGGAGGAGATTCGTAATAATGCTTATGAAAACTCTAGGATATATAAAGAGAAAACTAAAATGTTCCATGATAAAATGATATCTAGGAGGAGTTTTCAGTGGGTCAAAAGGTTCTCTTATATCATTCTAAGTTGAAGTTATTTCCTGGAAAATTACGATCTCGATGGATATGTCCATTTATCGTTTCTCACATTTTTCCTCATGGTGCAGTGCAAATTCAAAGCTTAACAAGCTCTAAATCCTTCAAAGTGAATGGTCATAGGCTTAAACCATATTTTGAGAATGTGCAGGTGGAATGTTCTTCAGAGGTGAAGTTTGTTGATCCAATTTATTTGGATTAGCAAGTGGCACTACATCAAGTAATAAGATGAAAAAGAAGCTCTGATTTGGAATCCTATTTTGTTTTTATTTTTCTAAAAAAATAAAAAAAAAATTAAAAAAAAAAAAATTGAGTGTCGTCTCTTTCGTTCAGACACTGTTTTTTTTAGGAGTGATGGTTTTTATTTTCATTCTAATGGGGTTTGAGTTACTCTATCTATTTTACATTGGGCTTTTGTTTTAAGTCTTTAGTTTTATTGTTTTGTTTTAAGTCTTTGTTTTTATTCTATTAGTTTTTAAGCTTTTAGTAATTTGTTTTCTTATTTTAAGTCTTGTTTTTAAGCTTTTGTTTCATTTGTTTTCTTTTATTTAGCATTTTCATGTTAGTTCCGTTCCAAAAGAATAGTCCCACCTCTTCTCCGCCAATGGAAATCTTGCTGGATGCTCACCAATTGGGGCTGATCCTCCACTCACTTCCTCGCCGCTGCTCCATCTTCAGTCACTGTTGCGGCTCCCTTGGCTTCCGAAGTGACAAATTGTATGGTGAACATCTCAGCCCTAAATCCCCAAATCGTAAATCATAACTAATTAATAAAGCAATTCCAGGTTCTTTCTTCTCTAATCACTCACGATTGATAGTGTTAAAAGGATTTCTTGGTCTTTAGTTTTATTTTTTAAATTTGGGTCTTTATCATCTACATGGTTTGCAATTCTCTCCCCTTTCCATTCACTTTTGTATAAATTGGGTTGGGTTTTATTCTAATTGCATTTAGGGGAATTGATAATTTCATTTCGCTTGATTTGTTTGCTTTGAAATTGGCGTGGGATTTTGTGACGCGCGCCGGATCCCCGCGGCCGCCCGCTCGACCGCCCGCACGTGGGCGATCGGGGCAATTGTGGGTCCGTCAACAGCTTGCGATAAATCGCAAGTGCGTCTATGTTGGGCAACAAGGAGGTTTCATGGAGTCGCCACCCAATAGAACATTGGGAAAGTTTCTCTCGCCTCGGAGAGCCTAAGACTTGCGCATTTTATCCATATTGGGCCATGAGGCCTAGGATTAACGTCTAAGTCTCGTGACACAAGAAGTATCTTGGAGGATAACCTCTAACCTCTTGAGCCCAAAGACCAGAGCTGGTTCGGAACTTCTCATTTATTTATACCTTGATTAAGTTTAAAATTGAGTTTTGAATTTATTAGTTCGCTCTCTCTCCACACAAGGCAAGTTTGGTTAAAGCACAATTTATTCATGTATTTAAAACAATAGATAAACAAATGAATAAAATAATAAAGCATTAAATCAAATAAATTACAATAATACTAGGAGCGGAATAAGAATGTTTGCTAAATAAAATTGGACCAATGTCCTATTTTACCCAATAAAATCATCATATAAAAATCGTTTTCCATAATGAACACATGTGAGGACCAAAGTCCTCAAAATAAATGAATAACCCGTTTTATGCATGTATAGCACATTTATAAATGGGAGTTGTATTCCGCTCCTAGTATTATTGTAATTTATTTGATTTAATGCTTTATTATTTTATTCATTTGTTTATCTATTGTTTTAAATACATGAATAAATTGTGCTTTAACCAAACTTGCCTTGTGTGGAGAGAGAGCGAACTAATAAATTCAAAACTCAATTTTAAACTTAATCAAGGTATAAATAAATGAGAAGTTCCGAACCAGCTCTGGTCTTTGGGCTCAAGAGGTTAGAGGTTATCCTCCAAAATACTTCTTGTGTCACGAGACTTAGACGTTAATCCTAGGCCTCATGGCCCAATATGGATAAAATGCGCAAGTCTTAGGCTCTCCGAGGCGAGAGAAACTTTCCCAATGTTCTATTGGGTGGCGACTCCATGAAACCTCCTTGTTGCCCAACATAGACGCACTTGCGATTTATCGCAAGCTGTTGACGGACCCACAATTGCCCCGATCGCCCACGTGCGGGCGGTCGAGCGGGCGGCCGCGGGGATCCGGCGCGCGTCACAGTGGCGACTCCACTGGGGAGAAGGAGGCTACTTTGATTTCATCATAAACTATTTATAGGATAAAATAGGTTGCCCTAATTTAATTAAGGAAAAAAACCTATTTTAACCCAAAATTATTTTATTTTTAATGATAAAATCAAGTTTTATTATTTAATTACCCAAAAAAATATTTTAGAATTTAATTTGAAGTCAAAAACCCCAAAAAAATGGGATAAAAAACGGATTTTTGGGTGAAAAAATCGGAAAAAAGGCTGAAGAGAGGGAAAAAAGGGATCAGACCCTGTACCGACGGCCGGAAGCCGTCGCCAGAGGGACGCCGCCCGTCGCTATAGAGCGACAGGCACTCACGCGGCGAGGCGCGAAATCCGCGCGGAGCTCGGGCGAGAAGCGCGCGCAGAGGCGCGCGGTGCGGCGCGCAGCGCGCAACGCTGCGCGTCGCTCTTTAGCGACGCGCAGCATTGGCGACGCTGCGCGTCGCCAAATCGCGCCCAGCGCGCTGGGCGCCTGGGCGTCGGCGTGCTGGGCGCCTGGCGCCTGCGAGCTGGGCGCCAGCGCGCTGCCGCGCCCGACACTCGCGGTCCGAAAATTTTTTTTTATTTTTTCTATTTTTTTTTAAATTTTAAATAGACTAAAAACATCATAATTTTAAGCCCCCATTTTTCAAAATTAATTTTTTTAAATCTTTTTTATTATTTTTTAATTTTTCACTCTAAAATGCAAATTTGACGAGAAAACCATCACTTTTAACCTTTTAAGCCTGTGAAGGCAATTATCATCATTGGGTAACTTCGATCTAGGCTGACTCAGGACCCGGTGTCTACAGATTTGTTGCACTTTTGTGTTTCATACTTTGCAATTCTTTTGAAATAAATGGGTTTAGCATCATTTAATTGAGAAAAAAAATTTCAAATTAACCCATTAACTGTTATTAAGTTTTCTCTATTAGTTAGTTGTCTGTGCAGGAATTTATGAACTAAGTATGAGTTGATCCATTCTTTTTGGATACTGCAAGCTGCACTTGCACATAAAATAGAGAAGTTTTCTTTCCCCTGCTTTTAAATTTTTTTAAATTTAATTGCTTATTTATTCTGCTAGCAACATTAGGGACAATGTCGACTCTAGGTGTGGGGGTGTGGATGGTGTGAGAATTATGATTAATATTCTTCTTGTGTTGTCCAATTTGCTTGATCTAGTTATTTTTTTTTTTTACCTTGATGACTGATTGAATCTACATTTTGCATGAATTTAATTAGTAGCAGCTGCATCTTTAGTTAGACAATCAAAAAAATTTTGGTTTTCATTCGGTAGCATTGAATTGCAGGTATGCTTGTATAATTGCCTAATTATTTTGGAAGAGATTAGGCTAAATAACTATGTAGTTGGATTCTTGTTTTGCTTACATTCCTGATGATTGAATGATAGATTTTGCATAAGCTAGGGTGAACTACAAAATTAACTAGTGAGATTTTGAGCCTTGAAAGATTGATTCATTATTCCAATCTCAATTTTTTTTCTTGTACGTGTGATGTTCTTTGATGTAGATTTTTCTCTAGAACTTGCTTGGAACCATTTTGAGATCACATTCTACACAAGTGCATGAAAATGATTAAGGCCATCTTTGTTTAAGCCTTTTCAGCCTTTTAAAAATCCATCCCAATTATATCTCTTGTCAGCCCTGTTGAGCTTTCCCATTTCTTGTGAAAAACCTCTATATTAAGCCGAGCCATGTGTTAAATAACTTGTCCCAAACAATTGATGCTACCAAGATTGTTAAGCATGTGTAGTGAAATGGTTTTATACTCTTGTCTCCTTAGATGTGGTAACTTGATGAAAAGTTTAAAGATACATCTTGATCTCATTATTTTATTCATTTGTTGTAGTGATTAGAATTTTTATTTGTTTCTCAAGTATTGAAAAATAAAAAAAGAATTAAAAAAAAAATAGAAAGAAGAGAAGTGGTTATTTGATTGTAAGATTTTTGGGCACTGTTGAATTCCAGTTAATTATTAAAGAAAAAAAAAGCAACGAAAGTTTAGATTGTCAAGGTAGAAGAGTGGGTTGCCATATCCTCTTTTATTATGCTCTGTATGTGTTTAATGATCTCAAAGGCATTCATGGTTTTTAGCCTATTAATTCCTTATCCTACCCTTAACCTGAACCCCATTACAACCTTATTAAAGTCCTTTTGATTTGTGTACTTGTGTGTTTAAAGTGGTGGAGGTTTGGTGTAAAAGCAAGCATATGGTAGAATATTTACATTGGATGAACTTGAGAGAAACACCAACTCTATACACTTGTGCAATTTGAGTGACATCTGTGAGGTAGTTCATTCATGTTAATGTGGATCTGAAGTACAATTATCTGGATTTGTTTGCTAGCATTAATCTTAATGAATTAGTTGTGAAGCTTGAGCTACTGGAAATTCAGTTAGGTTCAGTAACATGTATACATGTTTTTCAATGATTAGAGTGTGAACTGATGCAGAGCTGGTTGTCTGGTAATGATGTGTTGCTGAGTAGTGTGATTTATTTTTGCTCGAGGACGTGCAAAAGCTAGGTGTGGGGGAGTTGATGTGAATGCAAAATGTCATCTTTTTACCCTTAATAATCAGTACTTTGTGTTGATTTAATGAATAAATATACTCATTGTGACGCACGTCGGACCCCGAGGCGCCCCTTTGACCTCCCGCTTTAGGGCGATCGGGCTGATGAGGTCCGTTGACAACTTGCAACGAATTATAAGTGCGTCTATTTTGGGCAACAAGGAGGTTTCATGGAGTCGCCACCCAATAGAACATTGGGAAAGTTTGTCTCGCCTCAGTGAGCCTAAGACGGCGTATATTTCCATTTTGGGCAAACCAAAGGGGTCTTGGAGGTAATCACCCCAATAGAACATTGGGAATGATCCTCTAACCCTATGGAGCCTAGGATTTATTAAGCCTTTTTGACACAAGAGGTGTCTTGGAGGTCTCGTTCCAATGAATGATCGGATAGACCTCTCGCTTCGTTGAGCCCAAAGACCAGAGAAGGTTCGGGACTTCCCATTTATTAATATCTTGGTTAAATTTATAATTGAGTTTTGAATTTACCTTTCATCTCTTTTCTCACGCGTTTAAATGAATAAAAATTAAAGCGCAGTATCAACCATATAAATGAAGCGATAAAGAATAACATAAAGCGCATAAACATAAATTACAACAAAACTAGGGGCGGAATACAACCCCCATTTTAAATAAGCTGCGATCCACGCATAAATCGGGTTATTCATTTAAGGATGAGGAATTGGTCCTCGCATGCATATTTAAAGAAAACACTTTTGATGTGGCAATTTTATTGAGGATGAAAATTTAGGACTTTGGTCCTATTTTATTAGAAAAAATCAATTTATTCTATAAAATATTTTTATGTGATTTTTTATTTAAGCGTGCATAAAAACCATTTTATTTAACAATTACATACACGAAAATCAAAAATATAAATAAAATGAGAATTAAAATGTACAATAAAAATACCAAACCCCGCATCTCCTCCTTCGCGTGCATGGATGCTCAAATAAGAATAAAATGATGATTTGCAACCAAAAATAAAAAAAATGAAATTCATGTTAGTGATTAAGCCAAAGAAATTATTTAAACATATAAAATAATAAATCATAGATTAAAATAAATAAAACATGTATTATTTATGACAAAATTAATTAAATGACATGATAAAATATATAGTTTAACAAATTAGCAACTTTACATGCACAAAATAACACAACATGATGACGAACGCAAATTATAAATAAAGATTAGCATGCATAAAAAATTAATAATAACAAATTTATCATACCTAAAACATGCATAAAATAATTATGATGCAATTTAACATGCATAAGAAAAAAAATACAATAATCATGCCAAAACATGTTAAATAAATAATTATAATAACAGCAATTTGGAGTAAAAAATAAAAATATAAACATTTACAAGAAACAATTTAACAAGAAAATAAAATAATAGATTTAAAAGAATTTACATATTAGATAAGTATTTAAAGATAAAAATAAGAAGAAAATAATAGGCTAAAAGAATTTACATACTAAATAAATAGTCAAAAACAAAACTAAAAAAAATGGGTCTAAAAGAATTTACATTTTAAATAATCAATTAAAAAACAAAAGTAAAAAAAGAAAATAATGGGACTAAAAGAATTTACATGCTAATTAGTTAAATGAAAACAATATAAATGAAATTAGCAAAAAGAATAAAGGAATAAAGCCAAGAATAATTACCATCAATATTTTCTTGTAGAATTGAAGGTAGATGAATTAATTTTTTGCCTTGATTTGTTGGAATAATAATAAAATTCAGATGTAAGAAATTGAAAATAATTTTATGAAGAAAAATGAAGCAATTTTCTAAGAAAATCCCTTCCAAAAATTTCAGCCAAAACCCAATTTTTTCTCCCCAAGAAAATCAGATTTTTTTCCCACAAAAACCTCTCCAAAACTGCCCAAAAATCCTCCTAAACAAAATCCTGCCAAAAATCTGAAACTTTTTCCATTAAATTCCCCCCAAAAAACTGAAAAAAAACCACCCATAAACCCCAAAAAACGAAAAAAAACCGAAAATGGGCGAGTGGGGGCGAAAGTGGGCGAGGGACGCCCGTCGGCGCCAGCGCGCGAAAATCGGGCGCAGTGCGCGGACGCTCCGCGCGACGCGCTTGGCGTCGCTCGCGCTGGGCGCTGCGTGTCGCCCAACGCGCTGCAGCGCCGCGACACTCGCGAATTTTTTTTTTTAAATAAAAAAAGCTAAAAACTCATTTTTTATCCCAAAATATTTTTTAAATATTTTTAAAATATTTAAGAAAAATACATTTTTCTCAATTCCTAACAAATCCAAATGACAAGCGAATTTACTTCCGACCTTCATTCTTTTTGCCTATAAGCTGGCATAACTAAATTTTATCATCGGATAATCCTGATCAAGGCTACTTGGGACCCGGTATCTACACTCATTAATTTGTTATTTTGATTTAGGAACTGGTTGGAAATATAAATAGCAAAATAAAGATAATTGAGCAATTATTTGGCATTATGGACACAGCAGAGTAATTTGGGTATAAATCGTTCATATGGACTCCAAATGAGCCGATTCAAGATGCTATGGAACGAGGAGAAATAGCTCTACAACTTTTATGCTTTGAGTCTTGCGAGATACTAACTGCATCAAGGTCAGAATCGGGCTTGAATTTGCTATACGTGATTGTCTGAAAATTCCAGTTTTCCAAGAGCAGAGCAAGTTGGGTGTATGTGCAGCCAATTTTGGGAACCAAATTATAGACCTGGCATGCGGGATTATAGCTGGATTATCAGTCTTTTATGTGCATTAGAAGTCCTTTTATTTTATTTTAAAGAACCAGATTTTTATTAAAAGATAGTTGACACATTTCAGGAGATTTGGTAGGCTTTTTGTTTGGGACCAGTTAGGGAAAAACAGGGGAGGAGTTTTAAAAGGGAAAGGGCTGTTCTGTTTTGGAGAGGGGATTTTTGAATTCTGAAATTCTGTTCTACGTTATTTTTTTGTTATGGCTTGTAGCTAAACTCTCTATCTCGGTTGAAGGCTACAGAAACCATTAATTGTTGATTGGCTTATTCAATTCCAATTGCTCTATTCAAGTATTGATTTTTCTTCTATATTAATTTTTTGATTATTTGATTGAATGGCTAAGTGCGCAATTAGTTTGTTGAGTTGAATAATCCATTGCTAGATTGACAACCTATATCCGTAATTGTATGGGAATTTTTATCATTAGTAGCATCTGAATTATATTGTTTACTACGTTAGATTCAATAAATTTAGGAAGAAAAATCATCTAGGTTAAATATAACACTGTGTGTTTTATTGTCTTGCTCGTTTGTTCTTCTAGATCGTATAGCTGTTATTTAATTAAATGTTAAATCGTATCTAATGTTATTGAATAGCAAGAATAGAGTAGAATACATGTTTTTATTCTATTAATCATAAGGAAGGACAGATATTGATATCTTGACGAGTATTTGAAGTGCGATTAACTATCGTTGGTGTCGATGAACAAATCAAGTTAATGGTGGATGTGCTTGATTTCGAGGTTTCTTTATTCTGATTTTATTTTTAGTATTTTATTTAATTTATTTCTTATAGATTTAATTCAATTTTCTCACACACAAAACCCCATCTTTTAATTTATTTGTCGATTTTAGTTCGTATTTATGCATACTAACTCCTTGTGGGATCGATCCTTCTTGTCACTAACTACATTTCTTATTAGTGTAGTTGGTTAATTTGGTATTATAGGCGACAACTCTACCAGTCCTAGTGGCCATGACCTGCATATGCAAACTCTCTAATTCCACCCTGTCAACCTACATGGGAAAAACACCTGTGCTAACCGATAATGCTTAGTGGGGATAAACAGAAGCAATAGACTTTAAACGAAGTCACAGATATATCAAAGGCATATTAGTAGTCATGTCATATACAAATAATCATGTACACAATCTTGTAAGCAAATAACATCATACCTCAACCTATTCATGTGCAAAATCTAGACATGGTAAACCATCTCAATGGCATGTCATACTATATTCGTATATATATACAAGTTTTTACATTACCTCTTGTACACTACAAAATATACAGTAGCCTGAATTCTCAACAATGGTGGATACGGGTACTGTGGGTACTATTTAAACTTTAGAGAGCTAACTCAATAGTGTTGAATACTCTAGGTATTCATCAAGTAGACACAACTAAGGTCCCTGCAGCAGCCGCCTCTAACCATTTATAAGCATGCTTATCTATCCACTACTATGACACTTCAAGCTCAACTCACTCACTCACTCGAAGCATATCACTTGACACTACCAAAATTACAAGTCAAAACACTATCACTTCATCAATTATTCATACAACAGCTAGAATAATAATACCATTAAGGCATAAGCAAAACTATGTACCATACAATAGTAAGGACCCATGCAAAATGGGGAAAAAAGAATCAATTCGGAAAATAGGGCAGGCAAGAAGGGCCTCTATCACGATCGCGACAGAGCGCAGGGTGCCCTATCGCGCGCTCGAGATGAAGCACGACTCGGCAGATGCTCACTTTATCGAGCTCCATCTCGCTCGCGATAGAGACCGGACATTCACTCCTTCGCGCTCGCGCTTAGCCTAACTGAACTCTCTGTTGTGCTCGCGACAAAGGGCTCCTCAGCACAACAATAGCCATCCCAAGCGCGACATAGTCCAGAATCGCCCAGAAACCCAGTATTCTGCACTTCACTTTAAACCCAACAATTTCAAAACCACACATTCATGCAATTTCATGTTAAATCATCACTCCAATGCATTCAAACCTGCTAAGGATCAAATCATACACTCCATACACTAATTATTAACAAGAAATACACTCAGCATGCGAATTAAATCACAAAAACATTCAAATTACAATCTACCCAACTCAGAAGTTCATATATAGACCATACTCTTTTAAACACTGCAAGTAATCAAAATGAGCATATAAACAAGTACACAACTCATAAAGCTATTGAACTAATCCAAGTTCACCAGACATCACTACTCATGCATATCTCTATTTGATCATAAAATTTCTCAAACACAAACACATGCAATGTAATTGAAATCGCACTCGATCCCAACCTCTAGGTAGCTTAATCACTGCTCTTTACTCGATTCCAATCTTCTCTTTGCCTTTATCTTTCTTCTTTTCCACAGTTTCAACAAAATCATTCAAATAACCCATGAATCAATCCTTTACTCACTTTAAATCAAAAATAGAAACCAAAGTAGAAGAAGAAGACCAATACTAACAAAATCACCAACTTATCTCTTCTCAAGAGTCCAAGTCAACCCCTACTACACTCTCTTCAAACCAATCCAAGTGATCCACTTAAGGAGCAATCAAAAGAGAAGAAAAGAAAATGGAATGGAGAAGCAAGAGGGAGCACGGCAGAAAACCAAGGAAAAGAAAAGAAGAAAACTAAAGCAAAGCAAAATGGGAAGGAGGGAAACAAAGCAACCGGTCAACCCTCACTAATTACCCACCAACTCCCATAAATGCTGCTAACCACAATAAGTACATCTCAATCCATTACATTCTCTCTACTAAGCACATCTCAATCCATTACATTCTCTCTACTAACTCATGCAAAAAGCCAGGTGTCACCACTCGAAGCCGCCACATGTCAATAACCTATGAAATAAACTAAAAATAATCCAACTTAATTCGGCTTCCCGTAAAGCATTCTGTCGTGCTCGCGACACCATCGTGGTCACGACAGAACCCACACTAAGCCACTCATTTATCTTATACCACCTTTAAACTTAACTTAATTTGACAAAATTTTACCAAAACTTCTAGGGTCCAAATCGGGTCGTTACAAATTCTCCCCCTTAAGAAATTTTGTCCTAGAAATTTCCCCCATACCACATAGCACATTCTATCATAAATTCTTGTATACACTACCAAAACAATGTAAAAACACCAAAAGAACTTACCAGAAGAACCAACAGGGGCATCTACAGCTTTTGCCACCATTGCGTAGACTCGCGGCTATCCCTCGGTAGGAAATGGCTTCTCCACCATTTTCAATGGCGGTCTATAAGCTCCACTTCTTCCTCTTCCACTTCTAATGGTTCCAGATGCATTCACTTTACCTTTACTTGCTTGCGAAGCCAAATTCTCCCTCGACTTGGGGCACTTGGCAAGCATGTACTCCATGTTGCCACACCTAAAACAAGCTCTAGTGAGTTTCCTACACTCACCCCAGTGCTGCCTCTCACAATGAACACACTTAGGTGCTGCACTTCCTCTACTGGTAGGTGGCACTACACTCCCAACTGATGTTGGCACTTGCACCGATTCTTGTTCATCTCTTCCTCTCATCATTTCTCTAGCTCTTTTGCGAGGACCTTCTGTGATGCTTGCCAAACCTAGCAAAGGCTCTCTTTGAACCCGCTTTTAGGGCTTGATCGATTGGTTCGCGTCGTTTGTGATCTTGGGCATCATGAGTCATTTTGGATGCCTCCTTCCCAATAAAACATTGGAAAGGATCATCTAGCCTCACAACGCCTTTAAGCACCTTTGAGGAATTTTGGAGTCGCCACCCAATTTACGAGAAATTGGGAAAGGTCTCTAACTCTATTGGTCTAAACCAGAGATGGTGTTCGAAACTTCACTCTTATTAATGACTTAAGTTAAGTTTATAAATGAGTTTTTAAGAAATCAAAATTTCATCTCTCATCTCACGCGATCATGCATTGAATTTAAAGCGCATTGCAAGCATATGGAAAAGCATTAAATAAAGCGATAAAAAAGGACAGTAAATAAATTGCATAAAAATTGGGACAGAACAATCCCCCAAAATAAGAAAGCATCAAAGAATAAAATTTGCCCCAAAATTAATTACAAGGGCCCAAAATGAATAAATAGACACATAAAGATAATTAAAATGCATCATACATAAATCGGGAGATTTATTGAATTTTAGGAACATTGGTTCCTTTTTGTTAACTTTAAAAAATAGAGAACTATTTTTGGGTATTGATTGAGAAAACCAGAATGAGTGATCCCATTTTATGAAAATTAGTTCTCTATTTGATAGTGAGATTTTATTGGTTAAAATAGGACATTGGTCCATTTTATTAATAAAAATTCCAAATTATTAATTATTGTAAAAAACATGATTTTATATAATATGAACGAATATGAAATACATTTTTACATACAATGTAAAAAATAATATAATAAAAGAAAATACAATAAAAATGCAAACCCTAAATTCGACAGTCTTTGATCACCCGATCCTCCATCCCGTGCGTAAATATAACTCGCATAAATAAATAAATTTTGAGGCAACAAAACAAAAAATAAAATAAAACATTAGCAAAGTAATTAAGTAGATAATATATAAGAAATAGTCAAATAAAGATTAATAAATAAACAAAACAAATAAATCAACAAAAATAATCAAATGGTGACAAATGATTCGATGATAACATTAATAATTATTAAGAGAGATAAATTGAATAAAAGCTAAAAATTAATAAAATGAATTAAGACAGAAATTAACAATGAAAAATAGAGCAAATTATATTACATCACATGCATTTTTGGCAACTTCCTACATTCGGGCACTTGGAAAAATGTACATATAATGCGCTATGAAGAGGTAGCACGGCGGTCCCGCTAGCCGGTTAGCAGGCGGGGTTAAGGGGTAGCTCCCCTTACGGGTTCGGGGGAGCAGCGCCCCATGAAACTTTTTCAATTTTGTTAAATCTTATTAACAATTTTCTGCCCAAATCCCCATTTTGTGTACGTTTGGGTAAAACAGGAGAGAAGACGCTCGGGCAAGAAAAGAGCTAACGAAGGAAGAAGGGGGTGAAGCCAGGCATGCACGAGTCGTGCATGCATTGCACGAGTCGTGCAATGAGTGCACGACTCGTGCACTCATTGCACGACTCGTGCAGAGGTGCACAAGTTGTGCAATGACTTCACGGGCGATCGGGGCAAACGGGAGCACGACGAATCTAGGACACGACTCGGATAGAAAATCACAACTTGATCGAAAAACCAAAAGCACGACTCAAACTCAAAGCACAATCCGAACGGACAAAGCACGATACGAACAAAATGAAGGCAAAATCCGATCGGGCAAAATGATTCGGATAGAAGAAACACAGGTAAGACTCAAATGAATAAAAAATAGAGACGAATAGAGGAATATCAATAGGCTAACAAATATGATAATATGCCATCAAAACATGCATAATGAAGCCATAAAACATGTTTATCAACCATGACAAATATTTAAAGATCATATCTGATAACAAATAACCGCAAACATATAATATATATATTAATAAAATCAAACAACAACTATATATAGTATGTACATCATAGGAACTTTAGTAAAGAAAAATAAGAAATGAAAAAGAAGAATGAAAGAAGAGGAGGTTTACCCAGAATTTACCCTCATAATGACTTTATATTGCAAGCGAGGAAGTGTTGGTTTCCTTTGTTAGTTTGTTTAAAAAGAAAGTAAAAACAGAGACTAAGAAGAATTTTAAATGAGAGTTACGTTGAAGGAAAAAATGTAAGATGATTGAATCTCAAATGCCAGGAATTAATTTCCTGGGTTTAAGAACAACTTCAGAATACTTTGAGAACAAAAAATGGTTTTCTTGGCTCTCAAAGCTCCTCTCTTTCTTTCTTTTTTTTTTGTTGGGTTTTTCGGCGCTTTTTCAAAAATACCCCCTCCTTAGTTTCTTTTTGCTTTTCCTTTTATACTCCCTCTGAAGGATTATGTTTCTTTTTTTCACCAAATCATCCATAGACCAAGTGTTTCAACTAAATCCCGAAAATAAAGGCAGGTGAGAGGTGCCTCACGCTACCTCTCACAAATGTGAGATGGGCCTCACATCACAGGTCCCCAGCAATAGCTCCTTTCTCCTCCCTCTCTATCTTTTTTTTTTAATTTTTAAATTAAAAACGAAAAACATATTTTTCGAGGAAACCATCACTTTTATCTTTCTTTTGCCTGTGAACGGGTATTATTTTCATCATTGGGTAACTTCGGTCAGGGCTGCCTCAGGACCCGGTATCTACACCTTCATTTCCTTTTAGGAACTTCCTCTTTTGCTCTCTCTTCTGCTTCAATAACTTCGAATCCTCTAATTTTATGGCTGCCAGTACCAATCTATAGTAATTCACCGGTTGCAAAGCAACCATGGCAGATAGAGGTCCTTTAATGTTTTCTCTTAATCCATCCTCAAACTGTCGGCACTTAAAATCCTCTGTTAACAGAATATCACGCACATATTTACTCAACCGAGTGAACTCTTTCTCATATTCCCCGACTGTCATATTTCTTTGCTTAAAACTCACAAACTCTTTCCACTTTGCCTCTTTATATGCTTTAGTCACATATTTCTCTTTGAACTCGTGGACAAAGAAATCCCAAGACAATTCTACTGGCCTCTATGGGTTTCTCAATACTAATTTCCACCAGTCATATGCTGCACCCTACAGCACAAGCTACTCTCTGATTCTGTGGGCAATTAATCTCTTGCAGGATCCTTCCTGTTCTCTCTAGCCAAAACTCTGCTATATCAGATTGGTTCAATGAGGTTCCATTAAACTCTTCAGCTCCTCTTTTTTATTAGGTCCGTTGGTGCCTTAGGAGCCGTCAGTCTGTCTAAAATCTGAACTAACCCATGCATCAGCAACGGGTTATCCTGAACAGGATCAGCTCTTTCATCTCTACCTTGTTCTTGCATAAGCGGATCCCCATGAACCGTATTCACACTACCTGTTATCTCTCTTACGTTCTCACTCAGATCCGACTCCATCTATACTCTACAAAACAAATAACATCTGCATTAGGCCATAACTCTAGACAGACTCCGACATTTAATCTATACTCTACATTTTATAGACCAGAACCTCTAACCTATGCTCTGATACCACTAAATGTAACACCCAATACCCCCGGGAAGGTATATTGGGGCGCCACGCAAACACATACTCATACAAACATAACCAACCTCAAAAATGAAAGCAATAACAATAAATAATTAGAATAACTTGGGCCAAACATACTATTATTATAACACAAATAAACTGTACATATTACAAAAGCTTTATGCTTAATACATTTTCATCTTCGGTACATATACAAAACAGTTAACATTTACATTTTGATACTATGCTTCTCTATATACATAATGATGTTACTTAAAATATAAGAAACTCTATCTTATACTAAAAAGATCTTCGTTCAAGCTCCTAGTGGCCATGACCCACAGATGCAAACTCTCTAATTCCACCCTATCAACCTACACGGGAAAAACACCCGTGCTAAGCAATAACGCTTAGTGGGGATAAACAGAAGCAATAGACTTTGAACGAAGTCATAGATATATGAAAGGCATATCGGTAGTCATGTCATATACAAATAATCATGTACACAATCTTGTAAGTAAATAACATCATGCTTTAACCTATTCATGTGCAAAATCCAGACATGGTAAAAAATCTCAATGACATGTCATACTATATTTATATACATATACAAGTCTTTACTTTACCTCTTGTATACTACAAAATATACATTAGCCTGAAATCTCAATAATGGTGGATACGGGTATTGTGGGTACTATTTAAACTTTAGAGAGCTAACTCAATAGTGTTGAATACTCTAGGTATTCATCAAGTAGACACAACTAAGGTCACTATAGCAGCCGCCTCTAACCCTTTATAAGCATGCTTATCTATCCACTACAATGACACTTCAGACTCAACTCACTCACTCGAAGCATATTATAATGCGCGTCGAACCCCGGGCGGCCCCGAAGACCCATTTTTAGGGCTTTCGAGAGAGGTTCATAAAAACTTGTAAGAAATTACAAGTGCGTCCATTTTGGGCGACAAGGATGTTTCTTGGAGTTGCCACCCAATAGAACATTAGAAAAGGTCGTCTAGCCTCAGTGAGCCTAAGACAGCGCTGCTATGTCTATTTTGGGCAAGCCGGAGGTGTCTTAGAGGTCCCACCCTAATGGAACATTAGGATTGCCCTCTCGCTTCGCACTTAGGCAAGCCAGAATAGAACATTAGGATGGCCCTCTCGCCTCGCACTTGGGCAAGCCAGAATAGAACATTAAGATGGCCCTCTCGCCTCGGGGAGCCTAGGATTATGCAAGTTGAGCCTTTTTCGGGACACAAGAGATATCTTGGAGGCCCCACCCCAATAGAACGTTGAGGTGGCCCTCTCGCCTCGTTAAGCCCAAAGACCAGAGATGGTTCGGGACTTTCCATTTATTCATACCTTGATTAAATTACAATTGAGTTTTGAATTTAAGATTTCATCCATTTTCTCATACATTTAAATGTAGTAATTAGAGCGCATATCAATCACATAATAAAACGGTAAAAAAAAGCAAAATTAAAATAAGGTAAAAAGAAATACAATAAATTACAACAAAACTAAAGGCGGAATACAACCCCCAATATAAAATAAATGTAAATCATACATAAAACAAGGTATTTATTAAGAGAGGACATTGGTCTTAGCATGCATAGTTAAAGAAAATGATTTTAAAGTGGCAATTTATTTGGATGAAAACTAGGACATTGGTCCCATTTTAAAAGAAAAATCCAATTTATTTATAAAAATATTTTTGTGTGATTTTTAATTAAATGTGCACAAAATAAATGATTTCATTAATAATTACATGACAAGTAAATTAAAATACAAATAAAGGAAAAATACTAAAAATAATAAAAATAATAACTCTCCGGATCTCCTCCTTCGCTTGTAAATGTGCTCAAACAAGGAAGAATAAAGATTAAAACAAAAAAAAAACACAAAATAAATTAATGTTAGTAGCAAATCAAGAAAATTAATTAAACACATAAAACAATAAATGATAGATTAGAATAAATAAAATATGCATTATGGATGACAAATAAATTAAATGACATATTAAAATAAATAGTATTAACATATTAATAAATTAACATAATAATAATAATAATAATAATAATAATAATAATAATAATAATAATAATAATAATAATAATAATAATAATAATAATAATAATAATAATAAACAATTAAATAAGATAAAGCAAAAAGAATGTTAGAGATATGTTAAATCTATATATAAAATCACATAAAATAAATAAAAACACAATAAATATAAAGATCTACATTATTACTAATTAAATATGAACAAAAATAAATAAAATTAAAAATAAAATTAAGAGATTGGGTCTAGAATGTTTACCCTCAGATTTCGGATTCAATTAATGAGAAATATGATTGATTTTCTTGCTTTAATTCGCAAAATAGGAATAAAAATAATAAAAATTGGAATTTTATTTCAAAAGAAAATAGCTTAACAAAATAATAGAAGAAAATAAATTAATTCTCAAGAACAAAAAATTGATTTTTTTGTCTCAAAAAAAATTATGAATGATAAAAAAAACCCAAATCTTAAGAACAAAAAATGATTTTTCTTTGTCTTAAGAAAAATTTTTGGTTAAAAATTGAATTTTTTAACCTTAAGAATTTTATTTGGAGAAGAAAAACTAAGAAAACTGTAGAGAGAATTCTTAGAGAAGAAGAAAAATAAAGAATTTTGATGCAAAATGAATTTCCTATTTTTTCTTTCCCAAATTTTCTATTTAAATGAATAAAAATGGAAAAAACTATTAATTAAGGAAGAAAATAGGATTTTTATCAAATTTCCCTTAATTTGGGTGTAAAAAAGGAAAAAACCATTAAAAATCCCGAAAAAAGGTGAAAAAGTCAAAGAAAATTAAGAAAAACGGAAAAAATGGGCGAAAAACACGTTTGCGGCAGACCAGGGGCGACCGACGCCCTTCGGTGCGCGTGAAATTGCCCCTTTTCACCCAAAATCGTTTTTTTCAGATTTTTTTCACCCAATTTTGATTTTCTATTCCATTTTTTTGGATTTTAAAGGTTTTTTCCATTTTGAAAATTCAAAATAAATAATATCTGATTTAATTAAGTTTTTTTCATTAATTAGTTAGGTTTTCATTTTTTCTTGATATAAATAAAAAATGATGAAACTAAAAAGGGGGGGATTGATTTTTAGGGTTTTTTTTCCCTTTTTTCTCTTCTTCTTCTTCTTCAAAAAAATTCTCTCTGAGTTTTTTAGGTTTTCCCCACAAAAAGAAAATAAAAATTGAAGAGTTCAATTCTTTTTCTTCCTTTTTCCAATAAAATTTCTTCTAAGAACTTTAGATGGAATTTTGTTGATGGAAATTAATTTTGGGATAAATAAAATATTTATTTGCTCTCAAAATTCAATTTTTTTTGACTTGTTTTTTTGTTTTCAATTAAACTTTGTTCAAAGATTTTTTATTGGAATCCCTTTTTGATGAAAATTAGATTTTGGGACAAACAAAATAATTGTTTGTTCTTGTATTCTGATTTTTTTTCATTTGATTTTCTAAAAAATAAGATTTTTCATAAATAATTTTTTTCGTGAGACAAACATAGTAATTGTTTGTTCTTGAGAACATTTTTATTTTTAATTAATAAAAATTATTCTTTAGACAAAGAGAATAATTTTTTGTTTTTGAGAATTTTTATTTTCTTTTATCATTTTTAATCAAATTTTCTCTTTTGGAATAAAATTCCAATTTTTTCCAATCTTTAATTCTAATTTTGCCAAATAAAGCAAGGAAATCAATCAACTTTTTTCACTCATCGAATCCGAACTTTGAGCGTAAATATTCTAGGCTCGATCTCCTTTTTTTTATTTTCGCTTATTTATTTTTTGTTCATATTTAATTTATTAACATGTAAATTTTTATTTATTTGTTGTATTTATTCAATTGCATATATATTTGTGTTATCTAATTTATTTAATCAATTTGTTTATTTATTCAACTATTTATTTCATTTTAATTACTTATTTTATTCAATTATTTTTATTTCTCCTACACAATTTGTTCTTTTTCATTTATTTAATTTTTTACCATTCTTTTTATTGTTATTGTTATTTATTCTATTGTTTGTATATTTGATTTATTTAATATGTTTATATATTATTGTTATCATCATCATCATAATCATCATCATCATCATCATTATTATTATTATTATTATTATTATTATTA
The DNA here is from genome assembly GCA_947683425.1 of Excoecaria cochinchinensis. Classification (NCBI taxonomy): domain Eukaryota; kingdom Viridiplantae; phylum Streptophyta; class Magnoliopsida; order Malpighiales; family Euphorbiaceae; genus Excoecaria; species Excoecaria cochinchinensis. The sequence goes on from CANTUQ010000061.1 coordinate 679,526, forward strand.
TTATTATTATTATTATTATTATTATTATTATTATTATTATTATATATTACCATTATCATGTTCATATTTTTATGTATTAATTCATTAACATGCTTTATTCATTTCAATCACATCATTTAATTCTTTTGTCATTTATAATACATTTTTTTTATTTATTTTAATTTATTAATATTTTAATTCATTTGTTTTTTGATGTCATATTTTTTATTTTATTTTATCTTATGTTATTATTTATTATATGTTTAATTGATTTAATTGACTTAATTACTAACATTAATTTTTTTATATTTGTTTTTAACTCCAATATCTATTTTCCCTTTTTGGACATTCACGCGAGCGAACGGAGAGATCCAGGAGGCTCATTGGGTTTGATCATTTTATTTTTATTATTTGTATTATTTGCTTTATTTGGCCTTTTTATTTATTTTGTCAAATGTAATTCCTAATAAAATTCTTTATTTTGGCACGCTAAACAGAAAATCACAAAAATACTTCTAGTAATTAACTTGGAACCTTTTCTAATAAAAATGGGATCAATGTCCCAGTTTTTCCATACATAATAAATTGTCACCTTAAAATTATTTTCTTTAACCATGCATGCGAGGACCAATGTCTTCATCGTTAATAAATAGCCCGTTTTATGTATGATTTGTATTTTATTTATAATGGGGGTTGTATTCCGCCCCTAGTTTTGTTGTAATTTACTTTTATGTACTTTATTTTAATTTCGATCCTGTTTACCGCTTTTCTTGGATGGACAACCTGCGCTTTAATTAAATTACACTGAATTGAATGAGAAATGGGATGAAACGCTAAATTCAAAACTCAATTATTAACTTAACCAAGATATGAATAAATGGGAAGTCCTGAACCTTCTCTGGTCTTTGGGCTCAACGAGGCGAGAGGGCCCTCTCAATATTCTATTGGGGTGGGGCCTCCAAGATACCTCTTGTATCCCAAAAAAGGCTCAACTTGCATAGTCCTAGGCTCCACGAGGCGAGAGGGCCATCCTAATGTTCTATTAGGGTGGGGCCTCCAAGACACCTTTGGCTTGCCCAAGTACGAGGCGAGAGGGCCATCCTAATTTTCTATTAGGATGGGACCTCCAAGACACCTCCAGCTTACCCAAAATAGACATAGTAACGCTATCTTAGGCTCACTTAGGCTAGACGACCTTTCCCAATGTTCTATTGAGTGGCGACTCCAAGAAACCTCCTTATTGCCCAAAATGGACGCACTTGTAATTCCTTACAAGTTTTCATGAAACTCTCTCGAAATCCCTAAAAGCGGGCAGTTCGGGGCGCCCTGGGGTTTAGCGCGCGTCACAAGTTCCGAACACCTTCTCTGGTTTAAGACCCCCGAGGTTAGATGACCTTTCCCAATTTCTTTTAAATTGGGTGGCGACTCCAAAATACCTCAAAGGTGCCTAAAGGTTTTATGGGATTAGATGAACCTCCTAATGTTCTATTGGGTGGGGGATTCCAAAATGTCTCATGTTTCCCAAAATCTAGACGCTAACCCTTCTCGGACCCCTTAAAGCATGTAACAGCCCGAATTATACCCTAGTAGTATTTGGTTAAAATAGGGTAATTCGATGAATTGGATTTGGGATATTTAATTTGAATTTTAGAGTAATTGATAAATTGAGGACCCAATTGAATAAATAAAATAAGTTTCAGTGACTAATTGGTAAATGTGCATGATTAAAGTTAATGGAGGTTAATTAGTGTTAATCAAATTCAGATTTTACTAATGAGGATTAAGGAAGAGATAGTGGAATCTAAGTGTCTTCCTTTGGCTTTGCCACTTCAGTAATTGCATGCATTGGAGGAGAAAGAGGTGGATTGGCATGCATGTAGGAGAGAGAACTTCCTTAAGTGGCTGCATATGGGTCAACTGCCTCTCCTCTCCCCATTCCTTCTTTCTCTTCTTCTTTCTTCTCTCTTCTACATTTTCTCTTCTTCTTCCTCTCCTTCTTTGTTTCTTCTTCTTCCTTTGTACATCAAGTATAATTTCTGCTGATTTAGAAAAGAGGTGCTTGCATGTGTGGTTTAATCATCTAGTCAAGGTAAGAGGTTGAGATAGTTTGATCATCTTCTTCTTCTCCTTTTCTTTTAATATGAGCTAGAAGTAATTCCTTTATTCAATTTTTTGAATTTGATTGTGCATGTGATGGTGGCTATGAAAAAAGAGAAGGGAAAGAAGAGGGTTGAGTAGTAAAGTGCCAAGTGAGCTTAAGTGAAGCTACGAAAATTAAGGTTTGGGAACTAATTGCTTTGTGTGCGTAAATTGATAGATTATGTGTTTAAATGTGAAAATTATGTTATGAGGTGTATTGAATTGAAGAAATGAACATAACAAGTTATTGTGATAACTATGAATCAAATTGACCTAGTTTGAACCCTAATTTTGGATGAATTGTGGAATTACTGTAATTTGCGAGAAATGAAATAGTTGAGAAATTATATATGGTATGGTATGGATAATTGAGTTAGGAATGTGTAGCTTGAATTTGTTGTGAAAGTGATGTTGAATGAGTATAGTATAGTGACCAAAAACATGAACCTTAATTTTGGAGACGTGAGTATTGATTGTATAATTTCTGGTTATTGGCTTATGCTGCCAATTTTGATTGTGCTGTAATGTTCAAATATGTGTATAGGGACTACAGTTTGAATTTGGCGTATTGGTTTGGCCAAGTTGACTGTTTCCAAGCTTGACAAACTTGATTGTGTCAAATGGTTTTTGAGGTCTATTCTGACCCATGTAAATTGTTTATGCTGTAAAATGAGTTTTACAACTCTTAATTGGATGAGACTAATTGGATTAAATCTGTGAAATCTATGTCTTTAAATTCTGTAGAAATACTCTTGTTTATTGGGGGACTCTAAAGTCTCCAAAAATTACCTATAAGTGAAGCTAGAATTTCTGTAGGAGGGTTATTGGGATAAGTCATGCTCCCTTGACCATAACTCCTTGAATTTGAGTCTAAATATTATATAAGTTGTGCCAATTGGAAGCTAGCACATAGATGAATAATTTTTTAGCAGATAATGTTGGATAAAAATGTCATTAAAGTTGAATTTAGAGGTCATATGCATGTAGTAGGAAAAATGTGTTTGTAGAGTAAGTTTCTAGGTGGGCCTCTCTTGACCTTTAGTAACTATTTTGCCCATATATTAAGTTATAATTCTCCAAATTGGTTAATTCAAATTGTATATACAACCTAAGATCTGCCCTTAAAAATTTCTAAGAAATATGGTTGAGCTAAGTTTAGCTCTACGTGTCCCAAAAGTGGCCAAGATAGAGGTGTCTCTACTTTGGCCAGCTCATTTGAGCAGTTAATGTTGTACAGCACCTATTTAACGCTTTATATGTCCAAATGACTTGCAAATTGTTTCATTTGAAACTTAACATCCTAGGGAACAAATGTTAAGAAGGAAGTTTTGTCTAAAAATGAGGTTTAGGCTTTGATATATGCTTTTCAAAATTGGGTAGTAAAGCAGTCCCGAGTTTTACACTCAGTTTTCTTAAATTTTGGTATGTCACGGTGACAACCAATTCATTACCACTGTGACCAAAGCCTAGAGAAGGAAGAATGCTTATTTTTGGATCTCATGGTCATAACAAAGTCATTGCCACCATGACCCCTTCTATTTTGACTATTTTATGCGTTTTTCTTCCCGAATTGAACTCGTATTGCATCAAAACTTTCTAGGATCTATCCAATGCATGTTTAGGACTATAAAATGAGTATAAGAATAGTTATCACTTGGGAAATACACATGAATATGATTGAGATTAGTAATAAACTAATGAAGTAATAATGTATAATTATATGAAATAGAATTTAGTCAAGTTAAATGACATTTAAAGATTATGATGCCTTAATATATATGAGCATGTGTAGTATGAACAAGTATGCATAATTATGAGTTGATATTAGGTTATACACATATGAAGGATATCAAATGAAATGAGTTTGTTTAATGTGATTATGAACCATGTGTATGTGTGTAATGAGGTTAGATTGTATATGAGGAAAATATGAGCATGATTGAAATGAATGAGATATGTAAGAGGATGACTTAATGTTTGTAATGAATACATATATATATGATTTGTATGAATCAAATGATGAAGTGTGACATACCTTGAATTTCATTCTGCCAGATTGGGTTGGTATGTCATGGTGACAACCAAATGATTGTGTAAGCACTGTGTCCCGGAGCGGTCCGGATCAGAGGTTACCCTATGATGAAATCAGTGTCCGAGCCTGTATAAAAAGGGCTGGATTTGGAGGTTTTAGTCCCACGTTCCACGAGAAATGAGGCTTTTTACCATTCCTGGGCAGAGGGGGAGAAAATAGAGGTTTTTTCGAGTCAAAAGGCTTTTTGTCCTCTACAGACGGCCAGCCCGTCTGTGAAGTCAGCCCGTCGCTTTGAGTCACCGACGGCTTGTGGTATTTTTCGACGCCCGTCAAAAAGTCACCGCCCCTGTCAGAACGCTGCCTGGTTTCCCGGAGCACGCAACCGCTCCGACGCCCGTCGGTGGATGTGGCAGGGCCATCGGACGAATCCTTGTGTCAGAAGGATTCTTCCGACGCCTGCCCCTATACACCGACGCCCGTCGGTCGTGTATGGCTATAAAAGCTCCGGATTTTCACTTGAAAAGGGTTTTTTCAAAGGAGGAAACTCTGCCCAATTTCAAGCAAATTTTCTCTCTCTTCCAATAAAGCACATTTACTAAGGAAATCTATTGAATCAAGGATCAAATCAATCAAAAGGAACTAAAAACTAATTAGTTTTCTTTAGATTTTGACTCCAAAATCGATCTTTTGAGGGGTTGAAGAAGAAATAGCTCATTTTCTTTCTTTGATCCTTCATCTTTCGCTTCTCGTAGAACGCGCGGGGCTCTAATCAACATAAGAATCTCACCCAAAGCGATTATCTGAGGGTAAATATTCCAGATTCCTTCTCCATATTATCTCATATTTATTTCTTATTTTGTGGGTTTTTTTTTGAATATCTGTCATTATTTTCTTTTATTTTGACTCTCTTATCTCCTTTTGGGATAAAACCCACTTTTTGACTTTGAAAAGGGTTTTTTCTCCATTCTGTTTTTCGGAGACAGTGGTGACTGACGGGTCATCTTTATCACCGACGCCCGTCGGTCACCCACCTACAAACGCCCCTCCTTGAGTGATAAACGGACATCTCGGTTACCTTAACCGACGCCTGTCGGTCAGCTAAGGAAGGCCATCGGTGGGTTCTGTCTCCATCTTTTTAAATCATTTTTCATCTCTTCCAAGTCTTTTTGACTTCTTACATGTTAATTTTATGTATATTAACATCTCTTAACTTTCTATGAGTGTATATTGATTCTCTTGGATAATCCCGAGCTTGAGCGGCTGTCTACCATGTTCGGAGGATTTTGTCTGGTTTAGCTCCCTAACCCTCTTGGCTATTTTCTTCATTTTGTTATTTATTGATTATTTTATGTATACGGATGTACTCCTTTCATATCCCGTTGATGTACAAAAATGACTCAATGTTTTATATTCAATAAAATGAGGTTTATACAAAAGCAAGGGTCCAATGCCCTATTTTTATCCAATAAAGATCATCACAAATAAAAATTCCCAATTTTAATAACGATGCATGTGAGGACCAAAGTCCTCAAAATAAGCAATGCCCCGATTTATGCATGATCCGCATATTTACGAAAGGGAGTTGTATTTCGCTCCTTGTATTATTGTAATCTATTGCTTTCATTATCTATTTGATCATTTATCGCTTTCAAGATGTGAATAAGTGCGCCTTTTAATCAATTGCATAGTGTGGAGAGAGAGTGAATTAATGATATTAAAATTTGATCATAAAATAATTGAGGTAGAAATAGATGAGAAATCCCGGACCCAGCTCTGGTCTTTGGGCTCGAGAGGTTAGAGGTTATCCTCCAAAATACTTCTTGAGTCACGAGGCTTTAGCGCTAATCCTAGGCTCTTTAGGGTGAGAAGTTCACCTTCCATGACCCCTTTGGCTGGCCCAAAATGGATACCAAGCGTAGTCTTAGGCTCTCCGAGGAGAGAGTAACTTTCCCAATGTTCTATTGGGTGGCGACTCCATGAAACCTCCTTGTTGCCCAATATAGACGCACTTGCAATTCATTTGCAAGATGCCAACGGACCCACAAGTGCCCCGATCGCCCACTGCGAGCGGTCGAACGGGCGGCCGCGGGGATCCGGCGCGCGTCACAGTGGTGACTCCACTGGGGACGTTTATGGTTCGAGATTTCGATTTGAAAATACCTCTTGAACATTTATGATTAAAATTTACTTCATAAATTCACTTTCTCTCAAATTTGCATTTTCATATCATTAGAGCCTTAGGATACGCTAGTTTGGTCCCTCTTTTAGCCCCGGTGCGTTCCTGAAGCACCTCCTCATTTTCACTCAATTTGGGGAAGTGTTAAGGATAATCACCAGCCCAAGCCACTTACCTTAATGGTATATCAAAATGATGACCCGATCGGTCGCTATGCTCATGATGAGATAGACCTATCGGTAGGGATCATGCTTGGGTAGCCTTAAAGAAACATATCCCTTGTCCAAAGCTCATGTAATGGCTATAGTTACTTTCCACGGGTGAAATGAACCCTAATTCCATGCTTGCTGTATGGATCCTCATGTATTGGGTGAGTCCAAATGTCTCGCTTGGTAACCTAGCCAAAGGCTATCATGCCCCGGTAGGGCCATGTCGAAATTTATGGAACGTCCAAATACGTGACGATCATTATCCATCCGCTTGTACATTAGCATAGGAGTGTCATGCTGTCGATTTTTCGCCGCGCACCATGCGCGTCCATCGGGTCCCTCGTTGACCCTTGGGCTAATCCCACCTAGGAAAGAGACTGCACGACCATGTGTGTGGGAGAAATAAGGGCGGAAGGACCTACTTGCTTGCTTGTGCTCTGTAAGTGTTGCATATCACGACCATGCATTATACCTGCATTTCATGCATCATGCCTAACTTTTTGTCCCTGCAGCCATCATAGATCTGCCCAGGTGGACTAGATCACCAACCGGACGACTGATCCGAGTTCCTACTCTCGAGCTGTCAGATAGAGAGGGTCTACCAAGAATCTTATCAGAAATCAGTAGTACAGTATCTCAGATGGCAAACTCGCCTAGGGGGGATGACGCCCCCAGGGCCATGATCGCGAAAGAAGTGGGCCGTCAGTTTAAGGAATTCGAGGGTAGGATGATGAACATGTTGACCGCCTTGGCACAGCAGAATGCTCAGCAGAATCCTCCTCCTCCTCCTCCTCTTCCAGTGAGACAGAATGAGCCAGAAGAAAAAAGGGTTGAAAGACGAGAAGAACCTATTCGACCGCCTCCAGTAGAGTTAAGGTCAGTAGCCTCGGGAGAGCAGAGAAGAAGGACTGTGCTGAGAATTGATGACGATAGAGATATCGAGGATGATAGGATGAGCATTGCATCTGAGAAGGGGAAGGCGCCTCAAACTGATGACTTTATTCTGAAAAAGATGGAAGAGAGGTTTGAAGCCATGGCCCGTATGATAGGCAGAGCTCATGGGATGAATCCGGAGGATAAGGAGTTGGACGGAGAGGACCCGATCCCTTATAACTTCAAAATGCTGGATGTGCCGAAGTTTGATGGTACTTCTGACTCGACCGCACATGTGAAACAGTATTCTCTGGTCATGAAGGGGACCACGTTGTCCAAGAAGCAGAAAGTACAATACTTTTGTCTGAGTCTGACCTCTCATGCCATTGACTGGTATCATGGCCTTGACCGACGCACTAAAGAAGATTGGGATCTACTCACTGAAGAGTTTTTGAAGCAGTATAACTGTAACACCAGAATGGAGGTGACTCTAAAAGATCTTGAGCTACTCCAGCAGAAGACTAGGGAATCATTCCATGATTATCTCACCCGATGGCGGAACCGAGTAATGGAGATGCGCCGAAAGCCGGACACCCAGGATCAAATTCGTTTATTTATCAAGAACGCAAGCCCATACTTGAAAGAGGGGTTGAAGATGAAGGGGTTGAAGGACTGGGAATCTCTCAAAGATATAGCCATCGAAGCAGAGGGAGAATTCCTGGCTCGAAAAGCTAACAATGACAATTTCGCCAAAAGGGCTAACCCCGGTCAAGGAACCAACAGGCCGGCAGGTCCCAGTAACAGCACTAGAAGAGCGGGTGAAGTGTCTGCTACTGAGGCAACCACCCAGAGGAAGTTTTCGAATTTGGGGAGACCATTATCCTGGGTTTTGAGGAGGTTAATGAAGGAGGGAAAATTGCACCCTCTGGCTCCAAGGCCAGCTTTGACGCAAGGGAAACCTGGACACAAAGATAACGAATTCTGTGCATTCCACCAGTACTCAGGCCATATCACAGATAAATGCAAAGTGCTCCGACACTCTATCCAAGACTTGATTGATAGCAAGCAGATTTCTGACCCTGAAAAGAGGGAAACTGAGAAGAAGCCCGGTTATAATACCGTACCACCACCCGTGTTTATGATCAGCTCTAGCCTGCCAGAGTGGTACATGCTGCAAGATCTATATGGGAGAGAGAATTTTGCTGCTGATTGTTCAGAGATTAGAGAGGAGAGAGCAGTCGTGGCAACCCTTGATTGCTGGTCTAGCAGTGAGAGCGGCGGAGAAGCCGAGGAGGAGGGAGGAATGAACCTTGATTTGTAGGGCTCCGATGGAGACGAAGGAGAGATAGGGGCTGTAACGAGGAGTGGAAGAGTGATCCCCGAGACTACGAGGCTACCTGAGCCAGTGCAGCCATCAGCAAAGAAAGAGCCAGAGGAGAATCAGATTGTCAGACAGTTGAAGAAAACTGCAGCTCAAATATCCATCTGGGATCTATTGAGGCAATCCCCCTCTCATAGGCAGAAGGTAGTGGAAGCTTTGGTTGAGGCCAAGGTCGCCACCACGATTTCCCCGTCAGAACTTTTGGGTTTAATTAAGGGAGGATCCGAGGAGAGATTTGTCTTTTCTGACGCCGACCTACTTGTTGAAGGCCGCAACCACAACCGACCCTTGTACATCAAAGCACAAATTAACGACAAGCACACTGCCTACGTTATGGTAGATGATGGGTCTTCTATCAATGTATGCCCTTTGATAGCTCTGCAAGCTCTTGGTTTAAACGAGGATATGCTCAGCGGATCGAATCTGACTATCGCAGCCTATGACAACTCGAGGAGGCAAGCCTCAGGAACCTTTAAGACCTTGGTCAAGATAGGACCTATTGAAGTGGAGGTTGAATTTGTAGTTTTGCCCATACCCGCTAACTTCTCAGCTTTGCTTGGGAGACCCTGGTTTCATAAATTAGGGGGAGTGCCATCCACACTGCATCAGATGATAAAGTTCCCACATAAAGGGGAGGTGGTGACTATCAAAGCGGCCAGGGAGAACCAGGTCTCAGCGCTGGAAATAGCCAATCAGCCATTTAGCGGCTTCCACGTGTCCATGATAAGGGAAGAGTACGGGTCAGTGGATAGCCCAGCTGTGGTTAATATGATGAAGAAGATGCATTATCTTCCTGGGGCTGGTTTAGGCAGAAACTCCCAAGGACTGCAAACCGCAATCACCACTCGAGGGAAAAAGAACCGGAAAGGTCTGGGGTATAGAGGTGGCTTCGGCAAGAAGAAGGTAACGGATAAGATCCCCCACATAACAGAGAGCTTCGTACCAGCATCCTCAGTTTGTGCATACACTGGCGAAGATGAGCCGCATTGGGTAGAGGGGAGGATTGTCCCTGGCTTTGAGATCTTTAACGATGTGTATGACTGGCATGTCGGGTTTGTCAAGACTGTCGAAGACTTCTGGGATGAGGAAGTTATGACTCAGGGTATCACTTGGGACAGATGCGAGCCTGAAGAGGTTGTTACTGAAAAGATGATAGCTGCCAGGTTGAAAGGGAAAGGGAAGATAGCAGAATTAGAGCTGAAAGTGGAGAATTTGAAATTTTCCTCCGACGAGCCTAAGGGGCCTCTGCAGAATCAGGAAGCCAGTGAACAAGCTGCAATGGCATCGACCTCTGGAGTGGCGGAAGAAGATTCTAGTTTGGACTGTCTTTTTATTCTCGAACTCTTTTATGATTTAAATGATAACTATAATATTATTAATAAGACAAACAATTTCTCTTACTTGTGCGATGTTTCTGATGATTTCAGCATGCATGACCATGATCATATTCCATCAATTTTTGACATCTATTCCACTAATACAACGCCTTTTAATCTTGGAACCTCGGAAAATCCGAGAGAAATTCTAATAGCATCAAATATAACTCCTGAGGAGAGAAAAAATTTTGAGAGAATAATAAGAAAACATGAAAAAGTCTTTGCCTGGACCTATGAGGACATGCCAGGAATTGACCGAGACGTGGCAGAACATGCTATCTCGACTTACCCAGATTGCAAGCCTGTGAAACAGAAGTTGAGAAGGCTTAGACCAGAATGGGCTGACAAGGTCAAGGAGGAAATTCAACAGCAGATTGAAGCCAAGTTCCTCGTGGAAGTGCAGTATCCCACATGGCTGGCAAATGTGGTCCCTGTAGCAAAGAAGAATGGGAAGGTCAGAGTATGTGTGGATTACCGAGATCTGAACAAGGCCTGCCCTAAAGATGATTTTCCATTACCCCATATCGATGTGTTAATAGACAGCGCCGCCAATTGCGCGATGTATAGCTTTGGAGATGGATATGTGGGGTACAACCAAATCCTGAACAAGATAGCTGATCAGGTTAAAACCGCCTTTATCACAGAATGGGGAACCTATGCCTACCGAGTCATGCCTTTCGGCCTAAAGAACTCAGGGGCCACATACCAGAGAATGGCGACCAAGATCTTAAGTGACCTGATCCATAAAGAAGTAGAGGTATATATCGATGACATGATGGTCAAGTCGGCCACCCGAGAGGGACACTTTGAAGCTCTAGAGAAGTTCTTCACCAGGATCGACAAGTATAATCTGCGACTTAACCCCAGAAAGTGCATTTTCGGAGTGACTTCAGGAAAGCTATTGGGACATGTCGTCAGCCAGAGGGGAATAGAAATTGACCCGGACAAGGTGAAGGCCATCAGAGAGATGCCCGTGCCGCAAAAGGAGAAGGATGTAAGGAGTTTCCTGGGCAAGCTGCAGTATGTCAGTCGATTCATTGCCAAGCTTACTTCGATATGCGAGCTTGTTTTTAAGCTGCTTAGAAAGAATCAGCCTGTGGTCTGGAACGAAGATTGCCAGAAAGCTTTTGACAGTATCAGGGAATACCTGTTGAATCCGCCAGTGCTAAGGCCGCTGCAGCCGATTAAACCGCTTATCCTGTATTTGGCAGTAGAAGGCAGTTCTGTGGGCGCCATGATGGCTCAAGAAGATGAATTTGGGGTGGAGTTTGCAATTTATTATCTTAGCAAGAAATTTTTGGCTTATGAGATAAAATATGCTGAAGTAGAGAAGATCTGCCTTGCAGTAATTTGGGCGTCAAAGAAATTGAGGCATTATTTCCACTCGTACAAGGTTCAAGCAGTGGCCAAGCAGAATCCGTTAAGATATTTGCAGGAAGCACCGTCTTTGCTTGGAAAGATGGGGAGGTGGCTGCTCTTGCTACAAGAGTTTGATGTGCAATACATCACTCGTAAGACTATTAAGGGGCGAGTCGTAGCCGAATTTCTTGCTGAACATCCCATTCAAGGAGACACCCCCGAGTTCACCTTTCCTGATGAAAGCATAGTTGCGATTTCTGTTCAGGGATGGCAGTTGCACTTCGACGGGGCAGTAAATAACAGGGGAGCCGGAGTTGGAATCATCTTGACAACCCCGGATAATGAGAAACTTCCCCTTGCTAAGAAGCTGAGATACAAAGCAACCAACAATGAAGCCGAATACGAAGCATGCACCTTCGGAGTAGAAGCTTTAGCTGCATTGGGGGCAAGGAACATAGAAGTCTTTGGTGACTCATCCTTGGTGATCAACCAGATCCGAGGTGAGTGGGCCGTAAAAGAAGAATGGCTGATGCCCTATGTTGAGTATTTGAGAGGGATATGTGGGAAGTTTGAGACTTGCACTTTCCACTCGTGCCCAGAGATGAGAATCTTCTAGCTGATGCGTTGGCAACCTTGGTGTCGATGTGGGATAATCCTGAGGGAGTAGCTATAAAACCGGTACTGATTTCAAGTTCTGAGAAGCCCAGCTTTGAGATCAAGCCTGTAATGGAGGTAGAAGTGGCAGATGGGAAACCATGGTACTTCGACATCATGAACTACTTGGAAAACAACAAATTTCCAGAAGAAGCTACTGAGAAAGACCAGAGGATAATCCGGAAGCTATCCGCTCAGTTCATATCCTTGGAAGGGGTGTTGTACAAGAGACGGTCGGACGGGATTCAGCTCAGGTGCTTGAATGAAAAGGAAGCCCGCAAGGTGATGGAGGAAACCCATGCAGGTGTCTGCGGGGCCCACATGAACGGTTTGACCTTGGCTAAGAAAATCATGAGACAAGGCTTTTATTGGCTTATTATAGACAATGACTGCTCGAAATATGTCAAACAATGCCAGTTATGCCAACAGTACGCAGACTTGAGACACCTACCAGTATCAGAGCTACATAACCTGACATCGCCTTGGCCTTTCGCTGCTTGGGGGATAGATATCATCGGAGAGATTCGCCCTACGGCGTCCAATGGGCACCGATACATCATAGTCGCAATTGACTATTTTACCAAATGGGTAGAGGCGGAATCCTTCAAGAAGATTTACGCGAGGGATATGGCAAAGTTCATAGAGAGGAATTTGATCTGTAGATATGGTCTTCCTCATCACATAGTGTCCGACAATAGGGTGCAGTTCATGGGAGAAACCAGGAAGCTCCTTGAGAAGTATGGTATCGAGCATCATAAATCCTCTCCCTACCAACCGCAAGCGAATGGCGCAGTAGAGGCCGCAAATAAGAATATGAAGAAGATCCTATCCAAAATGGTCCAAACCTACAAAGACTGGGCTGAAAAGTTACCCTTCGCCCTGTGGGGATATAGAACGACGGTGAGGACGTCTACAGGTGCTACACCATTTTCCTTGGTATACGGAACAGAAGCAGTGTTGCTAGAAGAGATAGAGCTTAAATCACTGAGGGTGGTCATGGAAGCCCAAGTCCCGGAGGCCGAATGGGCGCGGCAGAGGCTACAACACTTGAATTTACTGGATGAGAGTATGCTAAAAGCCTATTATCATAATCAGATTTACCAAAAGAGATTGGCAAGAACTTTCGGAAAGAAGGTGAGAAAGCATCCGCTGAAAGAAGGGGACTTGGTGTTCAAGCAGATAAGGCCAGGCATACCAGACATCAGAGGGAAATTCAGACCTACCTGGGAAGGGCCGTATATCCTTAAGAAGCTGCTGTCCAAAGGAGCTGCAATCTTGTCGGATAGTGATGGGAACGAATTCAAAGAGCCGATCAACGTCTACAGACTCAAAAGGTTCCATGGCTAAAGACCCAAAAATAAAAAGAAGAGAATAAAATGCCCTGCAGGTCGAAAATCGAAAAAAGGCGGCTATGCTAAAATTGGGCACCTCGACAGGGTGAAAACCGAAAAAAGGCATCCTGTGCAAAAATTAGAGGCATGAGAGAAAATGTCCGATCGTGAAAACCCGAGAGGGCCGATCGGTAACAGGAGCTGATGCTGTTAAAATTTGGTTTCATCTATTAAACGGCGCGTAAGCGGCTGAATAAATGTCAAAACTGATAATGTATGTTGAAACTGTATGAAAACGTACACGAATTTGGGAAATAAAATGAATATTATTCTTCTCATTTTTGTCATTTTCTAGTTCTGCATTAAAAAGAAATGTAGCACCAAAAGAAGTACATATGAAAGCCAAACTAGGTCCTGCTGCTGCTCTCGCCAACCAGATGCTTGAGCCCTCGAGTCCTGTTATCAGACACTGGACTAAGGATCCACTTCTTGTACTCACTAATCGAAGACACAGAATGATCGCCGAACCTCGGGATAACAGTCTTCACGGGTAGTCTGCCCCACAGCTCATGATACCGAGAGGCAAACGCAGCCGAGAGAGCTCCTCCTCGGAAGGACAGGGGACTCCATGAAACCTCCTTGTTGCCCAATATAGACGCACTTGCAATTCATTTGCAAGATGCCAACGGACCCACAAGTGCCCCGATCGCCCACGTGCGGGGGGTCGAACGGGCGGCCGCGGGGATCCGGCGCGCGTCACAGATTGCCACCGTGAGGTACCCTTATTTTACACAATGAACTATAGAACTTGAATAAATGATATATACATGTATAATCAATAATGCAAACATGTCTAACATCATCTAATGTGGAGTATTATGTGTCAAATGCTATTATTAAGTATGATGAATGCATGTTATTGACGAATGTGGGCTTGCTTGATAAGCCATGTGAATGTGTAAATTACAGTCTATACTACATTGCTTTATGCGTTATGATATGAATAAGATAATGTTTGATCAAATGAACAAATAACTGGATTTAATAATTATAGCCTGCAAGTCAAGTAGTGGATAGATAGGCATGCCTATAGGGTCTAAGTGCTGCAGCCCAATGCGTTCAATTCCTCTGGAATCACAATGCGATTTGAATCCTTACTGGATTCCCTAATTCGAATTTATAAATGATGTTGATAATTTTGTACCTTAGGGTACCAATGCGAATGAGATGTATCCACGAATACCAATGCGATTACTGTACCCAAGGGGTACCAATACGATACTTGTTATCCACATCATTGAATCGTAGGCAAGGTTAATGATAATATTGAGCATTTTAAAAGAATGCTATATTATTGGAAATGTGAATGCAATGCATTAAAGTCTGGCTTGCGATACAGCCATAAGAACATGATTCATTAGTAAGGCCATGTGTAAATCAAGTTGTGTGGTATGCTATGTTTACATTCAGTTGATCCCAAAGTGTATGTATGTTCAAATATATATGTGAATGAGGTACTCTTATGTGCATGGTAAAATGTCGCCATCCATTTCTAAGAATGATGAAAACAAAGTATAGAATGAATGTTATGTTGTGAATATAGCAATGTAAGTGTATGCATATGCAAGTGCTACTGGTTATTTATTGTATATGTTTGAATTTATATATGTGATACAAGTAAAGATAAGACTTATAGAATCGGCATGAATTAATGAGCAAATACCATAATAAGCAAAGGAATATATGTGTGAATTCATGATATAAAGTAATGAACTATGAATGATTTTGATGATATTGATAATTACTTGTTATATAATCGTTGATGGGTAATCTGAAGTTATATATATATATGTGATGATATAGGATCACTTAGATGTGATAGATGATATATTATATGTATGTGATAATGCAAGGACTGTTCAAGATTTGATATAATAGCTATTATGTATGAGTATGGTATGTTGTTGTTCCCCACTAAGCGTTATCGCTTAGCATGGATATTTTATACATCCAAGTATCTGAAGATTGTGTTTTGGAAAATAGTCCTGCATCGCCAACGGCGAACAGATTAGGAACCATTGTAAATGTAGAATATTTATAATATTATAGGATGTGTTACTAGTTAGTAATGTGTAAGGAGACTAAGTTTTTGTATTAAGAAAGTTATATTTTGTAAAGTGAATAATAAAGAAAGTATATAAGTGTTTTTTAATGCAATGCATGGATTCTCAGTTTGTAATCTAAATGTGATATTAAAAGAAATTATTAATTCAGAACTTTGTTTTTAAAAATGTTTTATGCTCACGTGTTTGTGTTGTGACACTCCATAATCACTGTAGTAAATCTCTACATGTGGTTAGGGGGTGTTACAAAGTGGGCCGGGATCCGAGCCGCGTGCTCACAGTGGTGATTCCACTGGAGATGATCAAAACTTTACTTCGAAAGTGAATTAAGTTAAAATTATAATTGAGTTATTAAGAATCGAAAATATCATTTTTATTCAAAAATTGCATTGCATCCACTAGAGCATTAGAACTATGCTAGTTGGTCCTTTATTTTACTCCGGTGCATTCTTGAAACACGACCCTACTTTCACTCATTATAGGGAAGTGTTTGGGATAATCACCAGTCCAAGCCTTGTACCATCAATGGTATATCAAATGGTGACTCGATCGGTCGTTATGCTCACGATAAGCTAGACCCATTAGCAGGGACCATGCTTAGGTAGACCTAAAGTAACACTACCCTTGACTAAATCTCATGTAATGGCAATAGAAACTTCTACTAGCTAATACGCTCCTTAATACGATGCTTGCTACATGGGCCCTTATATATTGAACCAATTCAAACGTATTAATTGGATTGATGGGCCCATTTTTTTGTCTGTTTGAAAGGTCCAAATACATAAAGGCTAAAACCCATTCGCATGTGCTTTAAATTAAGAGTGTTATGCTACTGGTTTCTCACCATGCACCATACGCACCCATTGGGTTCCCTGTTAATCCATAGGTCAAGCCCACCTAGGAAAGAGACCACACTACCTCGCGTGTGGGAGTGATAAGGTTAGAAGGATTCCTTTGCTTGCATCTGGTTGTCTATGCTGCATCAACACGACCATGCATTGTTAATATCATTCACACATCATGCTAACAATTCGAATCTTTTATCCATCATAGGTAGGAATTAGTGGTATAAGGGTCCTGACGGCCAATTGGTAAGGAGAAACCCTTTCTTTGAGTCGCTAGAGCGAGTGTTGCATTGGGGTTCAGAGTCACTCTCAGATAGCACCAAATCCTTGCCGTCAGAATTATCATTGAACATGGACAACTAAGAATCAAATGCCACCCGGGCTATTATCATCGAAGAGATGGATCGAAGGACTTAGGAAATGGAGAGCAGATTTGAGAAGTTCGAACTTAGAATGATGGCAATGATGGGAAACTTAACTGCTACTCTAGCACCGCCAGCAGGCCAACAACCTGCTGCTCCTGCTAGAGGATAGGCCGAACAGATTTCAATCAGGGAGGCGCTCCCAGTAGCAGTTATAGAGCCACCTCCTACTGTTGAGCATAAACCTCTTGCAAATGTTAAGCTTATAAGAATTGGGGAGCATAGGCCTGAAAAGGATTTTGTAGAGGATGAGCATGAGGAATCCATGTCAGTAAGAGCTAGACCTCCTAAAGTGGATGTTGGCTTGAAAAAGATAGAAGAGAGAGTTGAGGCAATGGCTGTTGTGCATTTTTTTTAATGATGCAACATACCGCAAGTATACGGTGTACCGCAATAGTACTTAAGATATCGATCCCACAGGGAACGTGTTACACACTATTACTAATTGATTTTAATCTTGTTTACAATGATTAATTGATGGAAAAATGATTCTAAATTAATCTAACATGTAACCTAACTAAATCAGGTTTGTGTGAATTCAAGAAGATAGAAAAGATTAATGATGCTAGATATAAAGATGGAACTTGAATTAATTGTTCTTAATGATTTTAGTATTCTTTTCTTGTAAGCCAAGTTGAATAAATTTCCTACTTACTTTCTCAATATAAGTAAGATTGCCCAAAACATACACATACAAGTCCAATTCCAAACTTTCATTTAAGAACTAGATGATTATATATGTAAATCTTAGGAATAAAACACAACCTATAGCAACCATTTCAATATTATGATTTCTCAAACAATATCTTAATGATGAATTTCCAATTAGTTGTAAGAATAAATTTATTTCTCAATTAAACTCAAACTTATAATGATCATAAATAATGTATTAATGAGAAATTCTACAATTAAGAAAACTTGAATTAATATGAACAATAAAATATTTAATATAAACATTCAAGTTCAGAATTTACATCATAAAAATTACAAAGAAGAATTAAAAGATAAGAATTGAAGAAGGAGATTTCTCAACCCTTTCCAAGTCACCAATTGTAGTCTTCTTCCTTGTATAATACCTTCTCTTCAACACATAAACTCAACTTAAGAAAAACTAAAGAAAATTATTCTAATTTGCAGAAAAATATTCAAATGTTCAATTCTAAGTCTAACATCCCTAAATTACAGTTAAAATCAGTATTTATAACATCAGCTCATGCCCCTTCAGATGCCCTTCTACAAAGGTTGTAATTGTTGGAGGAAAGATACAACTTTTCAAGTTAAAATTTGAACTTTAGTGTCTAACGGATCCCTCTGTCGCGATCGCGACGATGTCGCGACGTCGCGACAGATCACGCCTTCTCTTTTGCTCGCCTTTCCTCGCGTGTGCCTTCTCCGCGCCCTGTCGCGACCTCGCGACGGCTTCCCTTGGTCGCGACAGCTCCTCTTCTTTTCTCTTTTCTCTTCTTCTCTTGATCCTCCTTAGCGCGCTCTGTCGCGCTCGCGCCATCCATCGCGATCGCGACAGAGACTCTTCTAACTTAATTCAATTCTTCTTCTTCTCTCCATTTTGCTCCATATTTTCTCCATTAACTCCATACTTTCTCCATTTGTCTCCTACACACAAAACTTAACAAAACACATAAAACATACCTAATTCCTACAAATAAAAACACTTAAAACATTACTTATAACCATAAAGTATAGTTTAATTATGAGCTAATTAAGCTCATATCAAACCCCCACACTTAAACATTTGCTTGTCCCCAAGCAAAACACTCACACAACACAAAAACAAAATTTGTTCTAAACACAATATTTTGGAGCTTACTTAGACATTCGATAATTATTTGAAAACACCATGCATAGAATTATCCTTCTAACACACTAGCTTCAATAAGTATCCATTTAAACATTCCCATCATTCATTAAACTTTAACCATCTATGCACGTTTGGAAAACCATGAAATTGTAAAACACAATGATATTTGATCTCAAGAAATTAAATATCTTAACACATGTAAGAGATTATTTCACACAAAGCATTGCCTAAGATAATTTTCACTCAACACTTATTTTGATAAACACTCAATCACTCAAGTGTATAAAGGTTAGTGTTTTCCCTCATTCCTTGATTATGCCATTACATACCATAAGCTTGTAAGTGATAAAAATCTCCACTACTAGTAAAAGGTAGTAAAGAGGATCAAAGGGTCTTAAAAGGGTTGTAATGTGGCTTAGGTTAGGGCAGGAACTTTTGGATTTAAGTAGCTAAAATTGTGTAGAGAAAAACATCAATATAACATAGGAGATTTAACCAAATAGCAACAAGCATGATATTTTCAATCAAAGTCCCTTCTTAAGAATATAAATTTGCTGCTAGCTCTCAATTTATACTTACTATTTTTTTCTTTTTTTTTTTCTTTTTTTTTTTTATCTTAGGACAGCAAGAGAATTTAGTGTGGGTGCATTTTAATGCTCCATCCCTCACATAAGTAATTTAGATGTACATCTTGCTAATCCCATTTTCCTCTTTTATTTTATTTCTACTAACAGTTGGAATTCTAACTTCGAAAAGAAGGACTTGGCAATTGCAACTTTTTATTAAGTTCATGCTTTTCAATAACAAATATATCTCCCATGCTATATCAATCCTAATCCCTCCACAATAGGGTAATTAAAAAGAAATTAGGTTTTGTTTAAGCAAAAGTTTGGTTATTAGTATGTTAAACAAGAAAAACAGATATAGGCTCAAAATTGGCTACCTAAAGTCAAAAGGTAAGGAATTTAAAAGTAAAGCCAAAATAGGTCATTCTAAGTGCCCTCATCATATCCCGTGTACATCCCATACTAATATGTAATCTCGAAATTTACCACAAACAAGTTCTAGAGGATATGGCATAATAAGGCTCTCATACAAGAAAAATTTGTGTATAAGGCTTCAAAAGCTCACATGGCTATAGTTAAACTATAATAGGCAATAAGTTGGCAAAACAATCTTAATTTACATATAAAAAGATATCTAACTTAAAAAGAACCTACACCAAAATGTTTTGCTAAGTCATACCCTTCACTATGTACAACAAAAAGCTAAAGGAAAACAAATAATGAAAATAGTCAAAAAGTTACTATCTAAACTAATGGTAAAAAACATAAAACCTATACATGCTCTAATTTTCAAATATTCATCAAATACTAAGCTCCAAAAATATTTAGCATAAAACAACCTAAAACAATAAAACAACATATACCTAAATCTAGCAGTTCATGCAAACACAAGCTATACTACACAATAACACATAAAACTATATATACATATATACACTAAACACATAAAACATATATACATAACCAACCCCCACACTTAAAGGACACAATGTCCTCATTGTGTAAAAAGGAGTAAAGTACATAACAAATGAACAGAAAAACACAAGGAAAAACAAAAACAAAATAAATAAAGAAAAGTATAGGAGACAAACTTCAGAAACTCTCACTTGGAGAGCTTGGCGGAGTTGGAGACAATTCTACATTCTGCTTTCGGAAGAAACTTAAGAGCTTGCGCCCCAAATTCTTTTGATTTTTCAGCACATGCCTCACATCCGTCTCTAGCACATCCATCCTAGCTGCCATACTCTGATTGGTGGCCTCAATACCATCCAAACGATGCAAAATAGGCTCAATATCCACAGCAGCTCCTCTAGTACTCCTCCTCCCTGCATCATCAGCTCCAGCAGCAGCCTCGTCCTCACCTGAAGAGTCATGAGCTGCAGCTGCAGAGGCTGATTCACGTGCCCTGTCATGGGTCACACTTGGGCCAGGCATATGTGGGTCAGCTCGACTTGGTTCACCTGCAAATCTATCAACAAACCTTGGGGGCCAAGCTCCCTTGGTTAAAATATTAGCTCTACGCAAACACACCACATCCAACAAAGGAATTGTTTCTTTTTCATCCATTACAAAATTATGCAAATCTCCCAAACATCCCAAAATAATACCGGTTACCATATGACACATACCCACAGATTTACTACGGGCAGTAGACGCATGATAAAGGCCATCAAGTATGAAATCAATTGAATCAGGTGTTTTGTTAGATTGCAATAAATCTAAAACAAACAAATCCTTTGTTTGAACCTTAGTACTCTCTACTCTACCAAACATGGCATGACAAAGAAATTTATGAAAAATCATTAAAGCATTGTGCTTTATCTGCCTATTAGTAGAATTTTTGTTATTAAACCTGTCAAGTCCTGATAATCTATTCCACACAGGTGTTGGATTGAAAATATGGGAATCAAATCTTTTACCATTCAAAGGAAAACCAAACCAATTATGCAAATCATTAATGGTAAAAGTATATTCAATACCCTGGTGCCTAAATTTCATTGCATCCCTACCTTTATCCACATACTCTTATGTAACAAAAAATTCTAAAGCCCATTCCTTTCTAACAGGTAAAGAGTATGTAATAAATTTCCCCCATTTCATGTATCTCAGGAAATTATTAATCTCATCATTTAAACCCATGGTATTCAGAATAGCAAAATCTAAACCCCACATTCCCACATACGATTTTTTAGCAAAATAGGCAAATTTCACACCCTCTTCTTCAGAAAAAATTTTAAAAGGGCATTCAAACCTGTTTTGAAGAATCAAAGAATCAAGCGTGGGTTCCTCTCCTTGAGCGCTGGTTTCTCCAATTGGGCGTTTCCCTTGGCTTTTGTCCCCAACATGCTTTGTTCTTACCATTGTGAAATCACTTTACCGTTGGTTGAATCAACCAAAGAACAAAAAGAAACACAAGTAGAAGAAGAACAGGAGTCTTAAGAACAAGAAATACGGAGGTTAGATGAAGAAGTTAGAGAGAAAATCGGGAGGAAGTTAAGAAGATAAAAACGAAATTAGAGAGAAGATAAAAACGAAAAGGTAAGAGAAAATGAAAAAGAGAGAGTAATTAGGGTAGAAAAGAATAAGGTGGGAAATTAATGGAAGTCCAAACGGTTAGTTTGCCCTAGAATTGCGAATTCCGCGTTCTGTCGCGACGTCGCGACATTACCGCGATCGCGACAGAACCGAAATGAAAAAATTTGAACATCGCGCTGTACGTCGCGTCATCGCGAAAAATTATTCCCGCTCTCCATCGCGACATCGCGACATCGTCGCGATCGCGACAGAATGAAAAGTGAAAAATTTAAAAATCAATTGTCGCGATGATACTCAGTGTCGCGCCGTCGCGACGGCAACGAATAAGCAACTCCCCCATTCTGTCGCGCTCGCGACGTTGTCGCGATCGCGACAGAACAGAATTTTGAAAAATCGCATTTAATTTCCCTTCCAAAAACAACACACAAAGGAATATAAAATAAATTTACATATGAAAAACATCTGTGGAACAAAAATAACAACATTAATATATACAAATATCACTCATATAATAAAACAATTAATTAACAAGAAAATTTAAACCAAGTAACCATCAAATCATTTTTAAGGAAAGAAATGAAACCTCCCTTCCATGAAATGTTTCCTCCAAATACACTTTACATCGTTGACCATTGGCTTTAAATAACTCATTTTTATTATTTTTAAGTTCCAAAAACCCTTGATCAAAAACTTGTGTAACTTCAAAAGGTCCACTCCATCTTGATCTTAATTTTCCCGGGAAGAGTTTCAATCTAGAATTATACAATAAGACCTTGTCCCCAATATTAAAATTTTTAATTCTTATATGTGCATCATGCCACTTTTTAGTTCGTTCTTTATATATCTTAGCATTCTCAAATGCAAGAAGTCTCAATTCATCAAGCTCATTCAATTGTAAACATCTTTTGACACTTGCATCTTTAAGATCATAATTCAAAGTTCTAATGGCCCAATATGCTTTGTGTTCTAATTCAACAGGTAAATGACATGCTTTTCCATAAACCATCCTATATGGTGTCATTCCAATTGGAGCTTTAAATGCAGTTCGATATGCCCACAAAGCATCATCTAATTTATGTGCCCAATCCTTTCTAGAAGTAGAGACTGTTTTTTCTAATATCCACTTTAACTCCCTATTGGACACTTCCACTTGACCACTTGTTTGTGGGTGATATGGTGTAGCTACCCTATGATGAACTCCATATTTTTGCAATAAAGAATCAAAAGAACGGTTAATGAAATGCTTACCTCCATCACTTATGATGGCTCTTGGCACTCCAAATCTTGAGAAAAGCTTCTTCAAAAATTTTATCACCACCTTTGAATCATTGGTTGGTGTAGCTTTGGCTTCAACCCACTTTGATACATAATCAACTCCAACCAAAATATAATTTTGACCAAAAGATGTGGGAAAGGGACCCATGAAGTCAATCCCCCATACATCAAACACTTCAACTTCCAATATATTATTCAAAGGCATTTCATCTCTTTTCCCAATATTACCAGCCCTTTGACATTTATCACATTTAGCTACATACATTTTTGCATCATAAAATAAAGTTGGCCAAAAGAATCCACATTCAAGCACTCTAGATGCAGTTTTATTGGCACCATTATGACCCGAATACAATGCAGCATGACAATGCATTAAAATGTTTTGATAATCCTCCTCACTTATACAACGACGAATTATACCATCCCCACATATCTTAAACAAGTAAGGTTCTTCCCATAAATAATTTTTAACATCACTAAAGAATTTCTTCTTTTGTTGCCATGTTAAATTTTCAGGTTCAATTCCAGCAGCAAGATAATTAGCAAAATCAGCATACCAAGGTACATGCATATTCAAAATTGACATCAAGGCTTCATCCGGAAATGATTCATTAATTTCAATACCATCACCTAAAGTTTGTTCATTGTTTTCTAATCTAGACAAATGGTCAGCAACAAGATTTTCACTTCCCTTTTTGTCTTTAATTTCAAGGTCAAATTCTTGCAATAACAATACCCAACGAATCAACCTAGGTTTAGCATCTTTCTTTGCAAATAAATACCTCAATGCAGCATGATCCGTATAGATTATGACTTTAGAACCCAACAAGTAAGATCTAAACTTATCACATGCATACACCACAGCTAACATTTCTTTTTCTGTTGTTGTATAATTAACTTGAGGAGGAGACAAAGTATGACTAGCATAATAGATCACATGCAAATTCTTACCATGTCTTTGACCTAATACACAACCCACAGCAAGATCACTTGCATCACACATAATTTCAAATGGCAATTCCCAATTTGGAGCAGCAATTATAGGAGCACTTATTAGGGCCTTCTTTAAAGTATCAAAAGCATGCATACATTCCATAGAAAATTCAAAAGAAACATCCTTAACTAATAAATTAGTTAAAGGTTTAGCAATTAAAGAAAAATCCTTTATAAATCTTCTATAAAATCCAGCATGTCCAAGAAAAGATCTAACCCCCTTAATTGTAGTAGGTGGAGGTAATTTCTCAATTAATTCTGTTTTTGCTCTATCAACCTCAATACCCCTACTTGAAATTTTGTGCCCTAAGACTATTCCTTCATCTACCATGAAATGGCATTTCTCCCAATTAAGAACCAAGTTAGTCTCTTCACACCTAGCCAATACTTTGTCTAAATTTTGTAAACAAAGCTCAAATGAATCCCCATAAACAGAAAAATCATCCATGAAAACCTCCATTATATCCTCTATCATATCTCCAAAAATGGAAGTCATACATCTTTGAAATGTGGCTGGGGCATTACAAAGCCCAAAAGGCATACGCCTATAAGCAAAAGTTCCATAAGGACAAGTAAATGTAGTTTTCTCTTGGTCACTAGGGTAAATAAAAATTTGGAAATACCCTGAATATCCATCAAGAAAACAGTAATGAGAATGGCCAGCAATTCTTTCAAGCATTTGGTCAATGAATGGTAAAGGAAAATGATCCTTTCTAGTGGCCAAATTAAGCTTTCTATAATCTATACATACCCTCCAACCCGTGGTGGTTCTAGTTGGAATTAAATCTCCATTCTCATTCCTTACTACGGTCATACCCCCTTTCTTTGGAACACAATGTATTGGACTCACCCAATCACTATCCGAAATAGGATAAATGATTCCAGCATCTAGTAATTTAATAACTTCCTTTTTGACTACCTCTTTCATATGAGGGTTAAGCCTCCTTTGTCTATCAGCTTTTGGTTTAAAATCATCTTCCATATTTATCCTATGCATGACAACATTAGGACTAATACCCTTCAAATCAGATATTTGCCATCCAATACTTTTTATCCTTTTTCTAACAACTTCTAATAATGCATGCTCTTGTTCTTTATTGAGTTTATTAGAAATAATAATAGGCAAAGTATGATTTAATCCAAGGAAAGCATACCTCAAATGACTAGGTAATTCCTTTAGATCAACGTTTGGTGGACTTTCAATGGAAGGTGGTAAAGGTGCTTCATTACGAATAAGAGGTTCACTTCTAACACTTTCTTGCTCTACCTCTTCATGAACTTCTTCTTCCATTTGGACTTCCTCTTCATCTGCATTTTCTAAGACTTCCACAACACATGCATCAATGACATCTATTTTCATGCACACATTTTCATCCATTGGGTATTTTAGTGCCTTATCCATGTGATATTCAACACTATCCTCCCCTACTCTTAAAACTAATGTGCCCTCATAGACATCAACTAAAGCTCTACCAGTCCTCATGAAAGGTCTACCCAATATTAAAGGACATTTCTCATCATATGTAAAATCTAAAATGACAAAATCAGCGGGCAAAATAAATTTATCCACTTTTACAAGTACATCTTCAACTATTCCATATGGTTTCTTAATAGATTGATCAGCTAGTTGTAAAACCATGGAAGTAGGTTTAACATAATCTAAACCCAACTTTTTAAAGATTGAATAAGGCATGAGATTAATACTTGCCCCCAAATCACATAGGCACTTAGGAAACTCTCTATCCCCTAAGGTACATGGAATGGTGAAACTACCATTATCTTTAAGTTTTGTAGGCAAATTATTTGTGATTATAGAACTACATGCTTCAGTTAATGCAATAGTGGATATATCTTCCCAACTTCTTTTCTTAGAAATTAATTCTTTTAGAAATTTTGCATAGTTAGGAATTTGTGATATGGCTTCAATAAAATTCAAATTAATGTGCAAATGCTTCAATTTATCCATAAAAGATTGAAATTGCTTATCTTGGTTTTGTCTCTTCAGGCGTTGCGGAAATGGTGGACTAGGTTGAAAAATTTTAGAAGAATTCGCTTTAGATGCTCCTTCTGTCGCGACCGCGACAGGTGTCGCGATCGCGACAGGAGACTCTCCTCCTGCTGTCGCGCTCACTTCTGGTATCGCGCCCGGTGTCGCGCCTGCAACATTGGTTGGCTTCTCCTCTGTCGCGACCGCGACAGGTGTCGCGCTCGCGACAGAAGACTCATTCTTCCCTTTATTTTCCTGAAATTCTCCATTTTTGTTAGTAATAACAAATTCATTGGTGTAAGTTTTACCTGACCTCAAATTTATGGCTTTTAGATGTTCCCTTGGGTTCTCCTCCGTATTACTTGGTAAAGTACCTTGTAATCTTGAAGGTAAAGCCTTTGCTAATTGCCCAATTTGCACTTCTAAGTTATGAATGGATGAGGCTTGATTCTTTGTGATCTGATCAAACTTATTTTCCAGCCTCTTTTGATTCTCCTCTTGTGAATTAAATTTCATATTAATCCCTTCTAAGAACCTATCCATTTTAACCTCCAAGGCCCCAAACCTATCTTGAGGTGGTTGAAAACTTACTCCTTTATTTTGATTACTACTATTCCCCCATGAAAAGTTTGGATGGTTCCTCCATCCAGGGTTATATGTATTGGAAAATGGATTACCTCTTCCTTGCCCTTGAATAAAACTAACTTGCTCCTCCGTACTATTAATGCCTAAATTGCATACCTCACTTGGATGTCCTTGTTGTCCACAAATATTGCATCTATTTGGTTGACTACCTCCCATACCAAAATTATTGAGTTTGTGAGTCAATGCTTCCACTTGTGCTTGCAATGCAACTACTGAATCAAGTGCATGAACTCCTCTCACATTAGTAGAATTTGAATCTCTACTTCTCTCGGTAGGCCACATGCAGTTGTTCATGGACATCTCCTCCAATAATTCAAACGCCGCTTCAGTAGTTTTCCTCATCAAGGAACCTCCAGCAGCAGCATCAATAGTTCCTCTTGTGGTAGGATTAACTCCATTATAAAATGTTTGCATTAACAATTCTCTTGGCAAATTATGATGTGGACACATCCTTTGCAATTCCTTAAATCTTTCCCAAGCCTCATATAATGACTCATTTTCATTTTGCACAAATGTAGTAATATCCTTTATGATTTTTGCGGTTTTGGCCAAGGGAAAATATTTTGATAAAAATGCTTGGGCCAATTGGTCCCAAGTAGTTATAGAACCCCTTGTCAAAGAATTCAACCAAGCTTTTGCTTTATCCTTCAATGTGAAGGGAAAAAGCCTAAGTTTGATTGCATCATTTGAAACCCCATTTATCTTAAAGGTATCACAAATCTCAAGAAAATTTGCCAAATGAGCATTTGGATCCTCATTTGCCAAACCATAAAATTGTATACTATTTTGAATCATTTGCAATAATGAAGGCTTAATTTCAAATTGATTGGCATTTACCGTTGGTCTTACCACTCCTTGTTGAGCACCACTCAATGCAGGTGTGGCAAAGTCCATCAATCGTGGTGGATTTTCATCAGCCATGACAATTGATCTTCTATTTTT
This sequence comes from Excoecaria cochinchinensis, assembly GCA_947683425.1. NCBI lineage: Eukaryota > Viridiplantae > Streptophyta > Magnoliopsida > Malpighiales > Euphorbiaceae > Excoecaria > Excoecaria cochinchinensis. The sequence goes on from CANTUQ010000061.1 coordinate 707,187, forward strand.
ATTCTTCTTTTTATTTGATTTTCGGTTACTTAATAAAAACCTCTCAATTTCAGGATTTATAGGCTCAAGCTCTTCTAAAGAACTCCTTGTACTAGGCATGAACTTTCAAAATCCTGTAAAACAAATACAAAACACAAAATTAATTTAAACAAATAAACAAATTAAAACAAAACAAAATATTGTAATCCAAAATCATAAATCAATTTTTATAATGGCAAACAACCGCTCCCCGGCAACGGCGCCAAAAACTTGTTGTGCATTTTTTTTAATGATGCAACATACCGCAAGTATACGGTGTACCGCAATAGTACTTAAGATATCGATCCCACAGGGAACGTGTTACACACTATTACTAATTGATTTTAATCTTGTTTACAATGATTAATTGATGGAAAAATGATTCTAAATTAATCTAACATGTAACCTAACTAAATCAGGTTTGTGTGAATTCAAGAAGATAGAAAAGATTAATGATGCTAGATATAAAGATGGAACTTGAATTAATTGTTCTTAATGATTTTAGTATTCTTTTCTTGTAAGCCAAGTTGAATAAATTTCCTACTTACTTTCTCAATATAAGTAAGATTGCCCAAAACATACACATACAAGTCCAATTCCAAACTTTCATTTAAGAACTAGATGATTATATATGTAAATCTTAGGAATAAAACACAACCTATAGCAACCATTTCAATATTATGATTTCTCAAACAATATCTTAATGATGAATTTCCAATTAGTTGTAAGAATAAATTTATTTCTCAATTAAACTCAAACTTATAATGATCATAAATAATGTATTAATGAGAAATTCTACAATTAAGAAAACTTGAATTAATATGAACAATAAAATATTTAATATAAACATTCAAGTTCAGAATTTACATCATAAAAATTACAAAGAAGAATTAAAAGATAAGAATTGAAGAAGGAGATTTCTCAACCCTTTCCAAGTCACCAATTGTAGTCTTCTTCCTTGTATAATACCTTCTCTTCAACACATAAACTCAACTTAAGAAAAACTAAAGAAAATTATTCTAATTTGCAGAAAAATATTCAAATGTTCAATTCTAAGTCTAACATCCCTAAATTACAGTTAAAATCAGTATTTATAACATCAGCTCATGCCCCTTCAGATGCCCTTCTACAAAGGTTGTAATTGTTGGAGGAAAGATACAACTTTTCAAGTTAAAATTTGAACTTTAGTGTCTAACGGATCCCTCTGTCGCGATCGCGACGATGTCGCGACGTCGCGACAGATCACGCCTTCTCTTTCGCTCGCCTTTCCTCGCGTGTGCCTTCTCCGCGCCCTGTCGCGACCTCGCGACGGCTTCCCTTGGTCGCGACAGCTCCTCTTCTTTTCTCTTTTCTCTTCTTCTCTTGATCCTCCTTAGCGCGCTCTGTCGCGCTCGCGCCATCCATCGCGATCGCGACAGAGACTCTTCTAACTTAATTCAATTCTTCTTCTTCTCTCCATTTTGCTCCATATTTTCTCCATTAACTCCATACTTTCTCCATTTGTCTCCTACACACAAAACTTAACAAAACACATAAAACATACCTAATTCCTACAAATAAAAACACTTAAAACATTACTTATAACCATAAAGTATAGTTTAATTATGAGCTAATTAAGCTCATATCAATGGCCCACCTACTATCTGCTGAAAAGGGGATAAGCCCTGAAGATAGGAATTTGGATGATGAGGAGATGCTCCCTCAGAAATTTAAAATGCTCGAGTTACCCAAGTTTGACGGCACCTCAAATCCATCTGCTCACATCAAGCAGTACACACTTGTGATGAAGGGCAACATGCTTACCAAGAGACAAAAAGTGGAATACTTCTGCCTCAGCTTGACCAGGCCTGCTATAGACTGGTACCATGGTTTGGATAGGAGAACTAAAGAAGACTGGGACCTATTGACTGAAGGGTTTCACAAACAATATGACTGCAGTACCCGAATAGAGGTTACTTTAAAGGATATGGAACTATTTTAACAGAAATCTGATGAGTTATTCCATGAGTATCTTACTCAATGGAGAAATCGGGTAATGGAAATGAAAAGAAAGCTGGATACTCCAGATCAGATTTGGTTGTCCATCCGGAATGCTAGTCCATATCTTAAGGAGGGACTAAAGATGAAGGGGCTCAAAGATTGGGAGTCTCTAAAGGACATAGCTAGAGAGTGAGTACCTAGCAAAGAAAGCAAGCCAAGGTAACTTTGCTGGAAAAAATTTCAGGAACCAATTAGGGTACAGATCAGGCAGTGCTAGGGGCAGTAATGACGGGAATGGTAAGACGGCCGAGGTTTAAGCTACCGAGATTGGACAAACTCAGAGGTATTATTCCAATTTAGGCCGCTCTCTATCCTGGGTCTTAGAGAAATTGACAGAAGAGGGGAAGCTGAGACCACTATTTCCCAAGCCAGCTATAAATCAAGGACAGCCAGGGCATAGAGATGATCTGTACTGTGCCTACCATCAACACACTGGGCACTTGATAGATTATTGTCGGACTTTGAGGAACAAAATCCAAGATCTTATTGATTCCAAGGAGATCACTGACCCTGAGAAGAGGGAGAAGAAGAAGAAGAAGGCAGGCTACAATGCAGTCCCCCCACCATAAATATGACTGGGTCTTGTAGAGGAGAAGATTATGATTTTTTTTAGATGCTTTGTTCTTTTATTCCAAGAACTTCTTATGACAATCTTTGCAATTTCAATAAGATGAACAATTTTACTTATTTGCATGATGTTTCTAATGATTTCATTTCACATGATCGTGAGGCATTCATGTTGATATTAATTCAATTAATACGATTATATTTAATCTCGTAACTTTAGAAAACCCAAAGAAAATCTTCATAGCATCTGATATAACTCCTGAAGAGAGGAAAATTCTAAAAAAAAAAAGAAAAAAAAAGAGAGAGAAAAGAAAAAAAAACTAGTTGCAATTAGGGGATTGGATGAAAACTCACTAAGAGCACTAGAACCTTTCGGATTACCCTTCAAAGCGATCCCTGGATAAGATGGAACCTAGAAAATGATTTAGGTAGCCCTTCTTTGCATAGCTCTCTCAATGACTATTTTCTACCTTTATTTTGCAATCGCTTACCAGTCCGTTGAGCCTTTATGCTGGTATGCTAAATGCGTATCAATTTTATTTTTACACATGTTGAAACTACCCTTCGCCTAAAATAATTTTTGCCTCCCCTTAGAAAAATGGCCGCTCTAGTAAGGATGGATGTACATCATCGATAATTCTTTAGGCTATTAAAGCTCGCCCTGATAAGGATGAGTTTACACTTCGGGAAGAGAGCTTAGTTATTCACAAACCCGCATGGTCAGAGATATAAGAAAAAAATAAAAAATAAAAAAGGAAAGAAGAAAAAAAAACGAAAAGACAAAAACAAAAAAAAAAAAAAGAAAAAAAAAGAAAAAAAAAGAAGAAAAGAGAAAAAAGAGGGAAAAAAGAAATAGAGCTCAAGATAGCAACCACTTGACGAGTTTCAATGGTTATCTTTTTAATTGTTATTCTGGTCTTGATGAGCTAAAGTGTTATCAAGCCCAAATTCAAGAATAGCTTTATATATGCAACTGAGTTGAGAATGGTCCTCCCATCAGTCGAGTAGATATTATGGCCATTTTTCTTCTTTAGCGACCTGATCCTTCTTTGACAGCCATCTACTTAAGCCTAACATTGCAAACAAAGTAAGATCTCTTGATTCTTAGTTTAGTCTTATCTAATTAGCGGAGATGACCATGTAATAAGGTTAGGTACGTAGGAAGAGGCATATGGTGTTTCTTGAGGTTTAAGCGGGAAGCCACAAGTGCGTTTATGCATTTGAGTTGAGTCTCATCCCCAACGTTTCATCTAGAATCTGCTTTCACAAAAAAAAAAGCTGAGAGAAAATTTTCAAAATATCCGACAAGGCTGATTGATAACAAGAGTTTGATGCTTTCAGGATCTATCCCGAGATTAGATAAGATTTTATATTTTTGAGATTAATGCCAAATAATGATCATGTGTCATGAAATCGAACTGAAGCGTACACATTTATGTAATGATATGTTGATATGATCAAAGCAGGTCATTTTTCATGTTTAAAGTTGTTTAGTTCCGATGTAAAACTAGCACATTGTTGCTGTATACCCTCTGCTACTCTCACTACTCATATGCTTCGGCCAATTCATCCTACCATCAATTCTGAACCCAAATTTACAGCACCTTCATGAGGACAATCAAGACCATGCAACCATGATCTAAGATGTAAGCACATGTAGGTCACCCTTAAGGGATCTCCAAAAACATCTTCAGACCCAATTACAATGCAGTAAAAAAAAAAATAGCCGTTAGAGATGAAAACCGTAATTGGCTCTTTAAGCAAAAGTTAGCCAAAAGGATAAGGTGAAAACCTAGAAACAGGCAGTCTATCTTTAAAAAAAAAAAAGCCACTTGAGTGGCTTGGGTCCATTCTAGGCAAAAATTAGGCATAGGATTATGTGAAAATCCGAAAAGGACACATTTCCCGCAAAGAAAAGCTGGTGTGAAAATCCATAAGAGACGCACTACCGTTAAAATAATGACTTCTGATGCCTGGAGTGATAAAGGTGCATTACTTCAGATAATCTCATTTCGAGCAAATAATGCATAATTCAGGACACGAGTTAAAGTCTCGGGGGTAAAAATGCTCATTTGACCGGGGGCAAAGATACGTACGGGTCGGTTCCCTTTGGAAGGGTTATGGGTCAGAATTCTTAAGCCAAGACGACACTCCTCTAGGTCCCTGGGAGGCATCAAACAATGCGAGTAGCCAAGATGTACCCTCAGCCCTGACCACTCAAGACTCAGTCTATTCATTTTTGCTTGCATTTCAAGTCACGTGGTTCATTTGCAAACATTCGCATATAACTTTTCACATGCACATATGTATTGTTGTGCATATAACTTCGCAGGAAAAGTCCAAATAAAGACTACACGCACAAAAACGAGTCAAGAAAAACTTCAACACAATATAGGCATTCACCTGTACAAGGCAATCAGACCAAGATGAAGTCTACTTAGGGGCAATCTCTAAGTCCTCTTAAGAGGCAATCTCTAAGTCCTCTTAAGAGGCAGTTTCCCTAAGTCCTATTGAGAGGCAATCCTCCAAGTCCTCTTAAGAGGCAAAACAACCAAGGATCTCTTAGGGGCACTAATCTACGAATTAGCAAAAATTCTCTGAGAGACAACCGTCCTCTAGGAAAGAACCAACCGTCCTTCAAAGGGCATCGATCTTACCAAGGATTGCGACCAGTCCGGTTATCCTCTCTAAAATCACTTGGGTGTATTTTGGTCCTGCATTTCTGCATAACTCATTGTAGACACCGGGTCCTGAGTCAACCTATATCGAAATGACCCAATGATGATAATTGCCTTCACAGGCGAGAAACGTTGAAATTGATGTTTTCCTTGCAAAATTTGCAATTTAGAATGAAAAACAAAAATATATTAAAAATGTTTTAAAAATTAGTTTAAAAAAATGATATTTGAAAATTTTGGTGTTTTTTAGTCATATTTAAAATTAAAAAAAAAATTCCGAGTGTCTACCACGGTGGCGCCTTGTGGCAGCACACGCGCGCGCGCAATGCGCGATTATTCGCGAGACGCCGCGCGCATTCAGCGTCGCGTGCACGCTGGGCGAGCGCTCTCGCCCAGCGTGCGCTACGGACGCCCGTCGGGCGCGCCGACCGGCGTCTGTAGCACCTGTTCTGCCGCAAATGGTATTTTTGGCCCCAAAATCATTTTTTCCCGATTTTTGGACCTAAAAATCAGTTTTTTTATCCCCTTTTTTTAGGTTTTAAGGGATTTTTCCCATTTTTAAAAATTCAAATAGATAATATCTGATTTTATTACATTTTATCCCTTTAATTAATATTATTGTCCTATTTTCTTCATATAAAAAGAACGAGATGAAAACCTAAAAGGGGGGATCTTTTCTAGGGTTCTCTCTTCATCTTTTCTTCTTCTTCCTCCTCTCAAAAGCTCCCAAAAATTCCAGATTTTTTCTCAACAAAAATAACAAAGATAGTTATTGCTCTTCTTTTTTTCCAACACAATTTCTTCAAAAACATATTTTTTGGATGGAATTTTTTTGATGGACTTTTTTGAGACAAATCAATCAAATATTTGCTCTCAAAATTCAGCTCTTTAACCTTTTATTTGTTTTCAATTAAGTCTTTTTCAAAGTTTTTTTTTTTGTTTAATCAATAAAAATAATTCCTTTGAGCAAAGAAATTAATTCTTTGTTCTCAAAGAGTTTTTTATTAGTTTTTTTTAAGTCTACTTTTGTTGGAATAAAATTCCAACATTTTCATCATATTTCACTCTAATATTGCAAATCATCAAACAAAGAAATCGATCATTATTTTACCTTCATCGAATCCGAAACTCTAAGGGTAAACATTCTGGGCTTATTCTTTCTTTTTATTATTTTTGTTCGGGGCGATGCGGTTCGGCGCGCGTCACAGTGGCGACTCCGCTGGGGACATAAGAGACTTCGATTTGAAAGTACCTTAGTTAAAAATTATAATTGAGTTTTAATTTAAATTTTTTTTTATCCCTTTTCGAATTTGCATTGCATCCATGCTAGAGCCTTAGAACTATGCTAGTTTGGTCCCTATCTTAACCCCGGTGAGTTCCTGAAGCACGACCCTACGTTCACTCAATGTGGGAAAGTGTTAAGGATAATCACCAGCCCAAGCCTCGTACCTTATGTTTTATCAAATGGAGACCCAATCGGTCGTTATGCTCGTGATGAGCTAGACCTGTTGGCAGGGACCATGCTTGGGTAGCCCTAAAGTATCATCATCTTTGACCAAAGCTCATATAATGGCAATAGATACTTCTCTTAGGTGATATGCTCCTTAATATAATGCTTGCTATGTGGGCCATTATATATTGAACAAAATTAACCAAATTAAATGGTCTTTTATCAAAGGCTTTCATGCCCCGGTGAGCCCATCTTAATATGGTTGAAATGTTTGAATACGTAAAGGCCAAAACCCATACGTATGTACAATAGGCAAGAGATGTTATGCTGCCGGCTTTTCACCGTGCACCATACGTGTCCAATGGGTTCCCTGTTGACCCATAGGCCAAGCCCACCTAGGAAAGAGAATACACTACCTCGTGTGTGGGAGTGATAAGGTTGGAAGGATCTATCTGCTTGTATGTGGTTGTCCATGCTGCATCAACACGATCATGCATTGTATATATCATTCATGCATCATTCTAACAGTTCAAATCTTTTTAGCCATCATAGATTCACCGAAGTGGACTAGGGGTTCTGACGGTCGGCTGGTGAGGATAGATCTGCCTCTTGGATTGATAGAATTAGTGTCTGACTGGAATTCTGAGCCATCCTCAACGACCAGAGAGTCATCCATAGAATCACAAATGGCAGAAGAGACTGGAGCCTTAACAACTCAAGACCTTGCTAGGAGGCTAGAGGATTTTGAGCGAAGAATATTGGAAATGATGGGAGTTATGGCTGATAGGATTGCTCATCCTCTTGCTCCACAACCACCAGTGCTCCACATCCACCCGTTGCTCCGTAGCCCCCAATGGTTCATGCTGGGGGGCAAGTTGAACCACCTACTGGCAGAGAAGCCCCTATTATAGTTAATGCTCCTCGCCAGATTGTTAATGAACATATAGCTGTTGTGCTCGTTGAGCCAAGAAGGGCAATAATCCCCAATCCCAATGATGATTTTGTGATGGAGGAGGAAGATGAAGAGGCAGTAGCACCTCAATTTGTGGGCGCCAGAGCACCCAGGGCAGAGGATGAGGCGATGAGAGGGTTGAGGCAACAGATTGTAGCAATCACCCGCATGCTATCAGCTGGAAAGGGGATTAACCCTGAAGACAGAGATTTGGGGGATGAAGAGTTGTTGCCCCAAAGGTTCAAAATGCCTGAGCTGCCGAAGTTTGATGGTACTTCAGATCCATCTGCACATATCAAGCAATATACCCTGGTGATGAAAGGCACAGGGTTGACCAAGAAATAGAAGGTGGATTATTTTTGCCTTAGTCTGGTGGGTCTGGCTGTGGATTGGTACCATGGGTTAGACAGGAGGTCCAAGGAAGATTGGGACCTTTTGACTGAGGAGTTCATGAAGTAGTATGACTGCAGTACCAGAATGGTGGTCACCTTAAAGGACCTCAAACTTTTACAGCAGAAGAATGATGAGTTGTTCCATGAATACCTTACACGATGGAGAAATAGGGTCATAGAGATGAAGAGAAAGCCTGACACTACTGACCAAATTAGGCTATTTATCAGGAACTCTTGCCCTTACTTGCGGGACGTGCGCAGCTTTAAGGGGCTCAGAGACTGGGAGTTGCTTAAGGACATTACTGTAGAAGCTGAGGGGGCTTACCTAGCAAAGAAAGTAAGCTAGAATAATTTTGCTGTGAAAGGCTATGGCAACCAGTCAGGGTACAAGCCAGGTGGTGCAGGAAGCAATAATAATAGAAGTGGTAAGATGGCGGAGGTTTCAGCCACTGAGGTTGGGCAGGTTTAGAGGTACTACTCCAATTTGGGCCGCTCTCTATCTTGGGTATTGGAAAGATTGATAAAAGAAGGCAAGCTGAGACCATTGCCACCCAGGCCAGCCATGAATCAAGGAAAGCCGGGACATAGAGAGGATCAATACTGTTCTTACCATCAGCACACCGGGCATCTAATAGATTACTGCAGAACTCTAAGGAACAAAATTCAAGATCTTATTGATGCTAAGGAGATCACTGACCCTGAGAAGAGAGACAAGAAGAAGAGGGCAGGATATAATGCAGTTCCCCCACCATGAATGTGATCGGAGGAGAAGATGATATGTTTTTAATTGCTTTTATTCCAAGAACACTTTTTATGACAGTATTTACAGTATTGCTAATTTCAATAAAGTGAACAATCTTGCATATTTGCATGGTGTCTCTAACGATTTCATTTCTCATGATCACGATGCATTCATTTTTTGATATTAATTCAATTAATACAATTACATTTAATCTCAGAACTTTGGAAAATCCAAAGAAAATCTTGATAGCATCTGATATAGCTCCTGAAGAGAGAAAAATTTTAAGGGATAAAAAAAACTAGTTGCAATTAGGGGATTGGATGAAAACTCACTAAGAGCACTAGAACCTTTTTGATTACCCGTCAAAGCGATCCCTGGATAAGACGGAACCTAGAAAATGATTTAGGCAGCCTTTCTTTGTCTAGCTCTCTAAATGACTATTTTCTACCTTTATTTCGCAACCGCTTACTAACCCGTTGAGTCTTTATGCTAGTATGCTAAATGCGTGCCAATTTTGTTGTTACACATGTTAAAACTATCCCCTTACCTAAAATGATTTTTGCCTCCCCTTAGAAGAATGGCCGCTCTAGAAGGGATGGATCTACGGTTTAACAATTCTTTGGGTTATCAAAAATTGCCCTGGTAAGGATGAGTTTACACTTCGAGAAGAGGGTTTTAGTCATGTACAAAAGACATGAGCTTACAAAAAAAAGAAAAAAAAAAGGATAAAAAAGAAAGATGAGAAAAAAAGAAAAAGAAGAGCAAAGAAAAGGAAAAGAAAGATAAAAAAAAAAGTAGAGCTCAAGATAATAACCTCTTGATGAGTTTCTGTGGCAATCACTTTAACTTAATTGTTATGCTGAGCTTGATGAGCTAAAAGTATTATCAAATCAAAATTCAAGAACACCTTTATAGTACGCCATTGAGTTGAGCGGCCATTTTTCTCTAGCAACCTGATCCTCCTTTGATAGCCATCTACCTAAGCCTAACGTTACAACCAAAGTAAGACCTTTTGATTCTTCGTTCAGTCTTATCCAATCAGCGGAGATGACCTTTTAATAAGGTTCGGTATGTAGGAAGAGGCATATAGTGTTTCTTGAGCTTCAAGCGGGGAGCCACAAGTGCATTTATGCATTTGAGTTGAGTCTCATCCCTAACGTTGGAAAATATTCAATCATAAAACCTAAGAGAGCTGGTTGATAACAGGAGTTTGATGCTTCCAAGGTTTATCCCGAGATTAGATAAGGTCCTATAGTTTTTGAGATTAATGTCAAACAATGATCATGTTTAATGAAATCGAATTGAAACATATGCATTTATGCAATGATATATTGATGTGATCAGAGCAGCTCACTTTGTGTGATCAAAGTCATCTACTGTCTGCCCTCCGCTACTCTCACCACTCGGATGCTTCAGTCAACTACTTATCCTGCTATCAAGTGTGAAATCAATTCTATAGCACCTTCATGAGAAGAATCAAGCTCATATAGCTTTGACATGGGTATAAGCACATACCGATCACGCCTGAAAGATTTTTGGCAACAGCTTCAGCAATCTGTAAAAAAAAAAAAAGCCGTTAGAGATGAAAACCGTAATTGGCGTTCTAAGAAAAAGTAAGGCAAAAGGATAGGGTGAAAACCTGAAAACAGGCAGTCTGTCCTTCAAAAAAATAAAAGAAAAGAAAAGCCGCTGGATTAGGTTGGGCCCATTCCAGGCAAAAATAAGGCACAGGGTTATGTGAAAATCCACAAAAGGCGCATTTCCTGCTAAGAAAAGCTAGTGTGAAAATCCACAAGGGACGCACTACCTTCAAAAAAATGACTACAGGTGATAAGTTTAAATTAAACAATGTTTTGATGTGAATTTAGAGATTATTTCTTAGTCTAAAAGCTGTTATTTGTGTTAATTTTTGATAAAATATCATTTGATGTTAGTTGGTGCACTAAATAAAGATTTATGTTAATTTTGGCAGTTTTGGGTATATTACACGGCGGTAAGGTTATTCCTCACCGCCGTGTGAAACGAAAATAAAGGAGAGCATCAGAAGGGCAGCACACGGCGGTAAGGAAGTCTCATACCGCTGTGTATCACGAGAATCATCAATTACGTAAGATGTTACACGGCGGTATGGAAGTCTCATACCGCCGTGTGAGGCGTAAAAATTCCAGAAATTGCGGCACTGAACAAGGGGAGCAAAATGTCAGAATTGTTGACCAGAGGCATGTTACACGGCGGTGAGAGACTCTCATACCGCCGTGTAACCTATTTGTGAACCAAATCTGCACAAAATCAAAGACTTTGAAGGCCACCTTTTGACTTGGAACTTTGAACGGTTATTTAGAGACTAGACAGAAGGGGAGAAGGGGGTCGATTTGGCTGGAAATAAAAGAAGGAACATTTATTTTTCTCTGCAACTTAATATTGAGTTTTTCATATAGTTTTAGAATTTAATTTATGCTGTTGTTATTTTTTAAATCTGAGAGAATAATGAGAGATAGAGGGAGGTTATTATTTCTTTTTGAAGTTTTGAGAATAGATCAGACGGGAAGAACATCAATTTTATTATTGTAAGAATTTCATTTTCAGATCTCAAATGGGTAATATCAACTTATCTCTATTTAATTCAGTTTTTATTTCAAGTATGAGTGAGTAATCTTAATTCTTGTTAAGGGATGCCTTAAATCCCCAGTAAATCATGTGAATATTTTGTATGGATTGTATTATGCATATACTTCAGTTTTATCTTCTCTGATTTTATTTGTTGTTGCTGAAGTGAATACAAGTTAAAGGGAGATCTACCAAGATAAACTTTAATGGTGATTAGTTCAAAAATACATACAAATATAATTCAGTTTTATCTTCTCTGAAATTATCTGTTGTTGCTGGTTTGAATGTAAATTAAGGGGAGATCTACCAAGATAAACTTTGATTGCAATCAGCCCATAAATACATACACATGTTCTGTTCTATTGTGCTCAACTTTCATTGATTTGATGAATCCGAATTGGTAGTTAAAATCTGTGAATGTTTAGTTCAATAGGTTTAGAATGGTGGAAGATAAATGAGTTTGATATCTGAATCCGTAATGGTAAGATTATTTAACTTAGAACTTAAGATCTGTAATAATGCTAATTTATGTGCTGAATCCGGATTGGTAAGTGCATATTTTAGAGAAGCTGGATCCGAAAGGCAAGCTATGGTATAGGCTAGATTATTCACTGATTGTATATGAAATTGTTAAATTAAGTATTCACATGATATTATTGGGGAGAATGGGTATTCCTTAGCAAGATCTCTTAGTTATTTTATCAACTCGCTGTATTATTAAATCGTTAATATTCTTAGACATTAATATCATCAGTTAGATTATTGATTTTTCTGAGTTAAACAAACACCACATCAAAATAATTGGGAATTCTTTAGCATACATTTAATTGTCAAACACTTGCACAACACAGTCCCTTGGGTTCGATAACTTGTGGTCTTAATTATATTCCACTATATTACTTGCCGATTCAGTACGCTTGCTGAGGTCGCGTCAAGTTTTTGGCGCCGTTGCCGGGGACATAGCGTTGTCAGTAGTTTTGATTTTTATTTGTATGTGTTTTCATTTTTCTGATTTTATTATTTTTATTCTTTTCAGGTAGTTGTGGTGTATGAGCAGAGTTAGACAAGGATCATTAGCACCCTACGACCCTAAAATCGAGAGGACTTTGCGTCAACACAGGAGAGCCAACAGAGATAACAACATGGAAAATAATCCTCTCCCTATTGATGAAATTCCTCCCGAGAACGAACAAGTGCCAAGGGCACAAGAAGAGATACAAAGAAATTATGGAGGAGAAGTCCCTAGGCAGCGAACGATAAGGGACTATGCTATGCCAAGATGGACTGAAGACCATAGGACAATTGTGCTACCAAGAGGAGTACAATTTGAACTGAAACCAGCAACTATCAACATGGTGCAAAGAAATCAATTTTCTGGAACAGAAGTGGAAGATCCTGCACAACACCTGGATTTATTTTTGGAGATTAGTGACACAGTGCAGATTCCAGGAGTGACACCTGATGCTATAAGACTGAAACTATTTCCTTTCACCTTGATTGGAAAGGCAAGAGAGTGGTTGCAAATGTTACCAAGACAGTCAATTACATCGTGGGATCAATTGCAAGAAAGGTTTCTGATGAGATTTTTCCCACCTAAAAAAACAGCAAATATTCGCAACAGCATTTTTCAATTTAGCCAATTGAGTGATGAGCCTTTTTATGAGGCTTGGGAAAGATTCAGAAGATTGTTAAGAAGCTGTCCGCATCATGAAATACCAATCTACCATCTGATGCAACAATTTTATTCTGGTATTTCACCACAAACAAAATCTTTGTTGGATGCATCATCAGGAGGTTCTTTTATGAATAGAATACCAGAAGAAGCATTTCAGCTGCTGGATGAAATGGCATCAAATGACGCTCAGTGGGCTAATCCTAGATCAGTCCCAAGAAGACAAGGAATACATAGTGTAGATGAAGTGTCAATGCTGAGGGCACAGGTGGAGTCAATGCAGAACGAGATGAAAAACTTAAGAGTGAAAAATGTAGCCTCTGTTTCTCAAGAAGATGAGTGGTATGAAAGTGGGCAATATGCTCAAGAGAATGCAGCAATGGGAAATGTTAATGCTGTAGGGGATTATCGGAGGAGTGACCCCTATAGTAACTCATACAACCCAGGCTGGAGAAATCACCCGAATTTTTCTTGGAAAGATGGAAATTAGAATGCTTCATCCTCTCACCCACCAGCAAGACCACCTTTCAACCAAAGTACTCAGCACAATCAAGGACATTCATACCAACCTCAAACATCCAACCAATACCAAATGCCATATCCACCCCATCACAACCATGGACAAAACTTCAATCAACCACAAGCTCAAACATACCATCCACCAGGATACCAACCTAGACCACCTATGCAAGAGAAAAAGCCAAACCTTGAGGATATGATGGCTAGCTTCATAAACAGTCAGCAGCAATTCATGACAAATCAAGAAGCTAGGTGGAAATCCCAAGAACAATGGAATCGGAATCAAGACGCATCAATGAGAAATTTAGAAACTCAATTGGGACAACTTGCAAATTCTGTGTCTCAAAGACAACCAGGAACATTTCCATCAAATGTGGACCGGAATCCTAAGGAAGAGGCAAAAGCAATCACTTTGAGAAGTGGCAGAGAGATGGCACCAAGAGAGGACCAAGGTAAAAATTCTTCACCATCCACAAGTAAGGAGGAGCCAACGCGAGAGGTAAGTAATCCTAACTCTAAGGTAGAGGTTAATGAAAAGACTCCTAAAAATGATAAGGGTAAAAGTCTAGTGAATCCTAGAATAGAGGATCTTGATATCAATAGATTGCCATTTCCTGCTGTAGCTAAAAAAGAAAAGAAAAATGAGCAATTGGCTAGATTTTTAGAAATGTTTAAGAAACTACATATTAATCTACCATTTGCTGAAGCTTTAGCTCACATGCCTAACTATGCTAAATTCATGAAAGAATTATGTTCCAATAAAAAGAAATTAGAAGGGCATGGAACTGTGCAGCTTACCGAAAATTGCAGTGCATTGATAATGAACAAAATTCCTGAAAAATTGGAGGATCCAAGTAGTTTCACTCTACCCTGTGCAATTGGTGAAGATTTTAATGGAAATGCTTTATGTGATTTGGGTGCGAGCATAAATCTGATGCCTTATTCTATTTGCAGGAAGCTGAATCTTGGAGAGCTCAAGGAGACTGGAATGAGACTCCAACTTGCAGATAGGTCGGTAAGGAGACCCAAAGGAGTGATCGAGGATTTATTGGTGAAAGTGGGGAAATTTATTTTTCCAGTAGATTTTGTAGTAATGGAAATGGAAGAGGATCGGAAGATACCATTGATTGTGGGAAGACCATTTTTAAATACAGCAAAGGCGCTGATTGATGTACATGGTCAGACGGTCACCTTGAGATTCAATGATGAGAAATTAGTGGTGGATATGAATAAGGCTCAACAGTATCCAATGAGAGATGTGGAAGAATCTGTTTATTTTATGGATGCAATATATGAGTGTATAGAGGAAGTGCAAGAAAAAATAGAAGGAGAAGTAATAGCAGCTGTAGAAAAAGAAGATGGAAAAGAGGAAGTGCAGCAAGAAGAGTTTAAACCAAAGGAGGGGGATTCAATTTCTGAACTCAAACCCCTTCCTTCTCATTTAAAATATGCATTTTTAGAAGATGAGAAAAAGCCAGTGATCATTTCTTCTTTATTGATAGATATCGAGGAGAAAATGCTGCTTGAGGTGCTGAAAAAGCACAAGGGAGCCATTGGATGGAAAACCTCAGATTTGAAGGGGATTGACCCAAGTTACTGCACACACCGAATTCCGATGGAAGAAGAATGTAAGCCGGTTGCTCAACCTCAAAGAAGACTTAATCCGGCAATGCAAGAAGTGATAAAGAAGGAGGTATTGAAACTCCTTGACTCAGGTATTATCTATCCTATTTCGGACAGTAAGTGGGTTAGTCCAGTACAGTGCGTGCCTAAGAAAGGGGGGATGACTGTGGTTAAAAATGAGATGAATGAATTGATTCCGACTCGTACTGTTACGGGGTGGAGAGTTTGTATTGATTTCAGAAGGTTAAACAATGCCACAAGAAAAGACCATTTTCCCTTACCATTTATTGATCAAATGTTAGAAAGGTTAGCAGGTAATAAGTTTTACTGTTTTTTAGATGGGTACTCGGGATATTTACAAATCCCTATAGCCCCTGAAGACCAAGAGAAAACAACTTTTACTTGCCCTTATGGCACATTCGCCTATAGGAGAATGCCTTTCGGATTATGTAATGCACCGGCTACGTTTCAGCGGTGTATGATGGCTATCTTTCATGATTTCATAGAGAAATTTATGGAGGTTTTTATGGATGATTTCACCATTTATGGGGCTGACTTTAAAAATTGTTTAGAGCATCTTGATGTAGTGCTAGGGAGATGTGAAAAAACCAACTTAGTACTAAATTGGGAAAAATGCCACTTTATGGTGAAAGAAGGCATTGTACTTGGACACAAAATTTCTGAAAATGGGATAGAGGTCGATAAGGCCAAGGTAGAGGTGATAGAGAAGTTGCCACCCCCAACTAGTATAAAGGGTATTAGGAGTTTCTTGGGACATACAGGGTTTTATCGTCGTTTTATCAAAGATTTTTCGAAAATTGCTAAACCCTTGTCAAATTTGCTTATGAAAGATGCTCTTTTTAATTTTGACAGTGAATGTATGCTAGCTTTTGAAACTTTGAAGCAACGGCTAATTTCAGCTCCGGTAATTATATCTCCTGATTGGAATTTGCCGTTTGAATTAATGTGTGATGCTAGTGATTTTGCAGTTGGGGCAATGCTTGGACAAAGGCGAGATAAAGTATTTTGTGCAGTTTATTATGCTAGTCATACTTTGACAGGAGCACAGGTTAACTACACAACCACTGAGAAAGAACTTCTAGCAATTGTGTATGCTTTTGAGAAGTTCAGACCATACTTGCTGGGAGCAAAAATCGTGGTGTGGTCAGACCATGCAGCTTTGAGGCATTTGTTTGCAAAAAAAGAATCCAAGCCAAGGCTGATTAGATGGGTGCTGTTATTGCAAGAGTTTGATTTGCAAATCAAGGACAAGAAGGGAGCGGAAAATTTTGTAGCAGATCATTTATCGAGATTGGAGAGTGAACACATTGAAGAAGGGGAAATTTTGGATTTGTTTCCTGATGAACATATCTGTGCTTTATTTGCATGTGAAATGTCTGTCCCTTGGTTCGCTAATATAGCCAACTTTCTTGCAGGAGGCTTTATGCCAAAAGACTTTACATGGCAACAAAGGAAGAAGCTGCGTGCTGATACCAAACATTACATTTGGGACGACCCGTACTTATTCCGCTTGTGTGCCGATCAAGTAATAAGAAGGTGCATTTCAGATGAAGAAAAAGGAGAAATCATTAAGGCTTGTCATAGTGGGGAATCTGGTGGCCATCATGGACCAAATCGAACGGTAGCAAAAATTTTATCTTCTGGTTTTTATTGGCCTGCCATGTTTAAAGATGTTCAAAGTTTTGTGAAAACATGTGATAGATGTCAACGGGTAGGAAATATTTCTAAGAAAGATGAAATGCCGTTAACCAATATGCTTGAAGTGGAATTATTTGATGTGTGGGGGGTAGATTTCATGGGGCCTTTTCCAATATCCTTTGGTTTTGAGTATATATTAGTAGCTGTGGATTATGTGAGTAAGTGGGTAGAAGCTATAGCTACTAAGACATGCGATGCCAAAATCGTACTAGAATTCCTTAGGAGGAACATTTTCACTAGGTTTGGCACACCAAGGGCCATAATTAGTGATGGGGGCAGGCACTTTGTTAATCATCAATTTACTGCCCTATTAAAGAAATTTGGTGTGAAGCACAAAATTACCACCCCATATCATGCTCAAGCAAATGGACAGGTTGAGGTTTCTAATAGAGAACTCAAAACAATCCTAGAAAAGACTGTAAATTCATCTAGGAAGGATTGGTATTTGAGGCTGGATGAAGCTTTATGGGCATATAGAACCGCATTTAAAACGCCTATAGGGTTATCCACGTTTAAGTTAGTCTATGGTAAGTCATGCCATCTCCCTGTCGAACTTGAACACAAAGCTTATTGGGCAACCAAATTTCTTAATTTCGATGTTAAGAGTGCAGGTGAGAAGAGACTTCTCCAGATGAATGAATTGGAAGAAATACGTTTTTGGTCGTATCAACAAGCGGAGAAGTATAAGGAAAATACAAAGAGATGGCACGATAAGAAACTGATCAGAAAGGAATTCACTCCAGGTATGAAAGTCCTATTGTATAATAGTCGATTGAGGTTGTTTCCTGGAAAATTGAAGTCGCGGTGGACGGGACCATTTGAAGTGGTAAGTGTGACTGACTTCGGAGCTATCACGATCAGAAAACAACCTGGGAGTGAGGAATTTAAGGTAAATGGTCATCGTCTAAAACCTTATTTTGAACACCACGCTGAAGGTGCAGCAGTGGTTATTTTATTGGACGATGAATAAGGTGAGTTCAAAGTCTAGCTGAGACTAAAAATCAGAACTAAATTAATTTCTATTCATATTCTCTTTTGTTTTAATTTATTAAGACTGGTTATTTTTAGTTTGTAGGTCATTTGTATTTTTATTTAGTGGTCTGTTGATTTTTTTTTGGAGTACTTGGTGTAATTATTGCTTAATTAAAGGGTTAGTTTTTCTCAAAAACTTGTTTTACACGGCGGTGAGGAACCATCATACCACCGTGTGAAACGAGCATTTTCATAACTGGGACAGTGGCGTTTTACACGGCGGTGAGGAATCCTCATACCGCCGTGTATATCGGGATTTAAGATAACGAAGTTCCAGTGGCGCTGTCACACGGCGGTATGGAATTCGCATACCGCCGTGTAAGAAGTAAATTAAAAATCCCCATTTGCAGTCACGTTGTACACGGCGGTATGGAATTAGCATACCGCCGTGTAAAACGTTAAAATCTATTTTTTTAAAAAACCCCTGTCGTCAGTTTCTTGTGCATAAATTTTTGAAAACAAAACTTCCCTCTCTCATATCCCTCTAACCCAAGTTCCGCGAACACAATTTTCAAGTGAAAAAATCGATTCTAAACCTAACTTTTGCACATCAAGTCTGCATTCTTCGATCCAAGTAAGTTTCTTTTATTCTTTTCTTCTTCTTTTTCATTTTATACCTTCGTTCTTCTTTTTGGTTTTGTTTCTCTGTTGTTCTAGGGTTTAGGTATTTTTCAGTTCCTCTTTTCTTAATTAATTCTTTCTTTAAGAAATAAGTGGATTTTATGTTGTAATTTTCAAATAATGGTTAGATTATGTGTCTTAAATTGAATGGTTGGTTGGATTGATGTCGAATTCTGTGGATTTGTTGTTGGGTTTGTAAAATTTTTTTTTTGTTTTGTGGCTGAATTTAGGCGAATTTAGTGATGTGTATGTTCTGCTCTGAATTGATAATTGAATCAGTATTTTTATTCTCTTAAATCATGTTGCGTTGGTGAATATATGGATTACTAGATGATATTTGAACGAATTTTGGGTAACAATTGATTGAGAGATGCTGTTTTTATCAACAAAAAGTGGTGCTCACCAAGTGTTTGACAAAATGCCTAAATGAGTGTTCATTAACCCTTCTCTGTCATATAGTTGCTGTCAACCATGGTTTTCTTTTGGGCTTTCATACACTCTGAAATATGTTTGTCGCGAGCTGTGATTACCGTTTGAGTGGGCATTTAAGCATGTAAACATTATGGCAGTATGGCAATTCGATGAGAATGCTGTAATTTTTCACAATCTATTTCTTTTGTGCATTTGTTGCTAAGGGAACTAGGGGGTGTTATCAGAATTGCTACCCTTTGTCATTGTTAAAGTTATCATTATAGTATTGCTGTCTCATTGATCTACAAATTGTTTTAAGCTCAATTACGGCTCGCTTATTATTTTGTTGCAAATGTAAGCCATTGTTCTTCTCTCTCTAATTGTGTTTATTTATTGATGCAGTGGCTCCAAAAAGATCTAGACCAGACCAGGCATCATCTTCTCGAGATAGCTCCATACCCTCGTGGGTCCCAACCAGATGCCACACCGCATACGAATGTCTAACAGCAGCAACCTTCCTACCATCTACATTTCTTGATTTTGATTCACTACAGAGCTTGGGTATACGTGACGAAATCAATGAATTGATTGAGGGGATAGGATGGACAGATTTCTTTCAGAAAAGGGAGCGAGTTCACCCGAAGCTGACTCGGGATTTCCTTGCAACCGTAGATTGCAAGATTGATAATGATGATGAGGAAGATCCCGGAGAGGTAACATTCTGGTTAAACAAGAGGAAACACACACTGACCTTCAATGAATTTGCAGATGCATTGGGTTTTCCATTGGATGGAGCTCGCTATGTGCCAGATGTGGATAAACAAACTATTTGGGAAACCATTCGAGATCCAATCACGGCTACCCGATATGTCACTGGGCAATCAAAGGCGCATCACCTTAGAGATCATGCTTTAAGGATCTTGCATCGATTTTTTTCCCTTTCTTTTTATGGACACATTGAAGCTGCTGGCGTGGTAAACCAGGCTGAGGCACTATTTTTACATTGCATGATCAACCAGATCCGGTTAAATGGAGCTTATTTCTTATGGAAAAAATTTGAGGACTTGCAGGCTAATCCCAGGAAAGTAAAGAAGATAGCGATCGGATGGGTGGTCACCGTATTGGCTAAAAGAATAGGCCTCAGCTCATTGGGACCCGATTTAGGAGATAGTGATTCCTTAGACTTCAAGATGTTGAAGAATTTAAGGATCATTGTGGATGATCATCAGTTTCATGAACAAGTCAGATTGTCCACAAGGGAAGAATACTTACGCCTCATTGAAAGGGGTCGAGTACAGTTGCCAGTGGAAGGGGCTGAAGATGAGGATGAGCAGCCAGAGGAGGCTGCAGGACCCGCCCCAGCCATGCCAGCCTATGATTTCTCTCAGTTTACTGCCCATTTTGAGGCTTTGCAGACTGGACAGGCTCAGATCAATTCTCGCTTAGACCAGTGGGAGAGCTTCATGGAGGATACCCATGCTGAACATGTTCAGCTTATGGGACGCTTAGATATGCATGAGCAGCAGTTAGCTTTGCAAGCACAGAGTCTGTCATGGTTGGAGCATTCCATATATCTCTCTCGGCAGGAGCAGGAGCAGTTTTACCAGACCATGAGGGATCGTTTCCCTCCACCTCCACCTCCACCTCCACAGGACTGAATTTTCTGGGAGTTCTCTGATCTTCTATTTTGCTGCTTTCGTTATTTTTGTTTGACTGACGTACTTGCTGGGGACAGCAAGCTTTTAAGTGTGGGGTAGCTAGTTTGTGTAACTTTGATGTGACTAACCCTGCAGTATTTTAGTAAGCTTAGTTTTATTATTATTTTTTTTTTTTTTAGTAAGTTTAATTTTATATTAGTAAGTTTAATTTTATCAAAGCTTAATATTATTATTTCTTTTGCCTTTATATTTTAGAAGTTATATTTTCTGCTTTTTGATAATGATTTCTTTAGTTAGTTGTTTAAGTTTTGTGATTTAAGCTCATCAATTTGACTCATGCTTAGCTTAACAAATTTTTAAGTTGATATTCCAGCTCAAATTGTTAATCTTGAAAAGGTCATTCAGAGCACTTAGTCTGCAAGAGAGTAAGATTCTGTCTTAAAGTTATTTTTCTGAACAATTTTCAAAGTAGAAATATACAATTGCAATTTCCATGAATTGTACACTTAGGCCAGTTTTTACAAATAAAGAAAAACCAGCATGAAATCTTTTGATCAAAAAGATTTTAGAACACTAGAACCTTCCTCATTGCCCTTCGAAACGACATAACAATTAAGACATAAATGTTGACATGATTTAGGCATTAATTCTTTTGAGAAGCTACTTAAAATAAACTTTATCCCACCTATTGAATTAATTTTCCATTGCTAGCCCCATTGAGCTGAATTGGTATGCTAAAAGCGTACTCTGAAATTTTTCTTGTTACACACTTAATATGCCATTGAACTTAAATGCTTTTGCTTATCCCTTCTAAGAATTGGCCACTCTAGGATTGGGTTGGGAAGACATTGAAGGTTGAAATAAGGTGTTTAGTATTAAATAAGTGAGGGTACGAAAAAAATTAAAGAATTTTGGGATATTGCTTGACAAGTAAGTTGTAAGAAAATAGAGGATGTAAGTATTCCACTAAGTTCAATTCTCGTTCAAAAAAAAAATAAAAAAAAATAAATAAATAAAAAATAAAAAAATGTATATATATATATATATATATACATTTTTATATATATATATAATATTTAATTATGAGTATAGCAAAATTCAAGTGTGGGGTATCCTCTATTAGAAGACAATATTGGGGTATAATAAGGATTGAGAAAGAAATTGTATCGAATTATTTCTCTTGTGATAAAAATTTTTCATAGTTGGGAAAATAGCTAAGTCTTGGCAATTGTTGTTAAATTGGAAGTAGGTGATGAAAATTTTTTATTGGGTAGCAGAGTTAGTTGGTAGAGTGGCTGAATCTTCATTTGATTTCCTAAACTTTTCTTGTTAGCCATCACCGATTGAACCGTACATTACAACCTACTTAAGACCTAATGATCATGTTTATGTTTTAATTTGTTCAGTGGAGATGACCTTCGGGTTCCGGTACTAAAGAAGAGGCCTATGGTGTTTCTAGAGTTTCAAGTGAGAAACCAGAAGTGCATTTATGTACTGATTTAATCTGCTATTGATTGATTGATGCTGGAAGTTTTAAGCTTTGAAAAATATTAAAACATTGGTTTTGGCCTTTGCACACACACATCAGAAATTCGATTGTATTTTCTTCCTTTGAAACTTGTTTGAGTAAAGATTACTCTAAAGTGGAATTTACTAAGTGTTTACTTGGTATTCTGAATTTCCATTTTCCTGCTTGAAAATTGAGATGGCTGGAATTGAAGAAGTTATTTTACTCGAGGGCGAGCAAAAGCTAAGTGTGGGGTATTTTGATAAGTTTAAATTAAACAATGTTTTGATGTGAATTTAGAGATTATTTCTTAGTCTAAAAGCTGTTATTTGTGTTAATTTTTGATAAAATATCATTTGATGTTAGTTGGTGCACTAAATAAAGATTTATGTTAATTTTGGCAGTTTTGGGTATATTACACGGCGGTAAGGTTATTCCTCACCGCCGTGTGAAACGAAAATAAAGGAGAGCATCAGAAGGGCAGCACACGGCGGTAAGGAAGTCTCATACCGCCGTGTATCACGAGAATCATCAATTACGTAAGATGTTACACGGCGGTATGGAAGTCTCATACCGCCGTGTGAGGCGTAAAAATTCCAGAAATTGCGGCACTGAACAAGGGGAGCAAAATGTCAGAATTGTTGACCAGAGGCATGTTACACGGCGGTGAGAGACTCTCATACCGCCGTGTAACCTATTTGTGAACCAAATCTGCACAAAATCAAAGACTTTGAAGGCCACCTTTTGACTTGGAACTTTGAACGGTTATTTAGAGACTAGACAAAAGGGGAGAAGGGGGTCGATTTGGCTGGAAACAAAAGAAGGAACATTTATTTTTCTCTGCAACTTAATATTGAGTTTTTCATATAGTTTTAGAATTTAATTTATGCTGTTGTTATTTTTTAAATCTGAGAGAATAATCAGAGATAGAGGGAGGTTATTATTTCTTTTTGAAGTTTTGAGAATAGATCAGACGGGAAGAACATCAATTTTATTATTGTAAGAATTTCATTTTCAGATCTCAAATGAGTAATATCAACTTATCTCTATTTAATTCAGTTTTTATTTCAAGTATGAGTGAGTAATCTTAATTCTTGTTAAGGGATGCCTTAAATCCCCAGTAAATCATGTGAATATTTTGTATGGATTGTATTATGCATATACTTCAGTTTTATCTTCTCTGATTTTATTTGTTGTTGCTGAAGTGAATACAAGTTAAGGGGAGATCTACCAAGATAAACTTTAATGGTGATTAGTTCAAAAATACATACAAATATAATTCAGTTTTATCTTCTCTGAAATTATCTGTTGTTGCTGGTTTGAATGTAAATTAAGGGGAGATCTACCAAGATAAACTTTGATTGCAATCAGCCCATAAATACATACACATGTTCTGTTCTATTGTGCTCAACTTTCATTGATTTGATGAATCCGAATTGGTAGTTAAAATCTGTGAATGTTTAGTTCAATAGGTTTAGAATGGTGGAAGATAAATGAGTTTGATATCTGAATCCGTAATGGTAAGATTATTTAACTTAGAACTTAAGATCTGTAATAATGCTAATTTATGTGCTGAATCCGGATTGGTAAGTGCATATTTTAGAGAAGCTGGATCCGAAAGGCAAGCTATGGTATAGGCTAGATTATTCACTGATTGTATATGAAATTGTTAAATTAAGTATTCACATGATATTATTGGGGAGAATGGGTATTCCTTAGCAAGATCTCTTAGTTATTTTATCAACTCGCTGTATTATTAAATCGTTAATATTCTTAGACATTAATATCATCAGTTAGATTATTGATTTTTCTGAGTTAAACAAACACCACATCAAAATAATTGGGAATTCTTTAGCATACATTTAATTGTCAAACACTTGCACAACACAGTCCCTTGGGTTCGATAACTTGTGGTCTTAATTATATTCCACTATATTACTTGCCGATTCAGTACGCTTGCTGAGGTCGCGTCGTGAGAACCTCACAATTCCAAAGACATGAAATTCAAAAGCAGCTCCAAAAGGCATCGATCCTATTGCAAATTGCAGCTAGCCCGGCTGCCATCTCCAAGCCCACATAGATGAATTCTTATCCTGCATTCCTGCATGACTCATGCATTTCACTTCCATGCTCACTATTTTTCCTGCATACTTTAGTTTCCCTATTTTGCAGAAAGAGAGATTTGATGCGGACACCGACAAAACCCGAGTGACGACATCAGCCCAAACAATCAACCAAAGACCTCTCAGGGGGCAACCAGCAGAAAACAAAGATCCAAGTATCAATCCAAACATCAATCGAAGTAATTAACCAAAGACCTCTCAGGGGGCAATCATCAAATCAGAAGGGTTAGTACGATGGCGGCACTACTACTCTACGGAGGGTTATCACGACCGCGGCACTACCACTTCACCAAATCAAAAGGGTTAGCACGATGGCGGCACTACCACTCTACGGAGGGTTAGCAGGACCACGGCACTACCACTTCTCGAAGGGTTAGCACGATGGCGGCACTACTACTCTACGGAAGGTTAGCACGATGGCGGCACTACCGCTTCATTAAATCAGAAGGGTTAGCACGATGGCGGCACTGCCACTCTACGGAGGGTTAGCACGACCATGGCACTACCACTTCTCGAAGGGTTAGCACGATGGCGGCACTACTACTTATGGAGTTAGCACGACCACGGCACTACCACTTCATCAAAATCGAAGGGTTAGCTCGATGGCGGCACTACCACTCTACGGAGGGTTAGCACGACCATGGCACTACCACTTCAGCAAATCGAAGGGTTAGCACGATGGCGACACTACTACTCTACGGAGGGTTACCACGACACTACGACTTCATCAAATCGAAGGGTTAACACGATGGCGGCACTACCACTCTATGGACGGTTAGCACGACCATGGCACTACCGCTTCAACAAGCAATAGCACGCCTACAACATTGCAACAACCACCACAACAACATCATCCAGTTTGGAA
Organism: Excoecaria cochinchinensis; assembly: GCA_947683425.1. Lineage (NCBI taxonomy): Eukaryota > Viridiplantae > Streptophyta > Magnoliopsida > Malpighiales > Euphorbiaceae > Excoecaria > Excoecaria cochinchinensis. The sequence goes on from CANTUQ010000061.1 coordinate 732,383, forward strand.
AGATAGTTGCCTCATGTACGTGTCTTTTTCCTTCTTTTCTTTGAGTTTAGGCTCACCTAGACACTAGTGTACTAGATTCCCCTAAACTGGGGGCAACTGTGGACACCGGGTCCTGAGTCAGCCTATATCGAAGTTACCAAATGATGATAATTGCCTTCACAGGCGAGAAACGTTGAAATTGATGGTTTCCTTGCAAATTTTGCAATTTAGAATGAAAAACAAAAAAAAATTAAAAATATTTTAAAAATTAGTTTAAAAAAATGATATTTAAAAATTTTGGTATTTTTTAGTCATATTTAAAATTTTAAAAAAAAAATTCGAGTGTCTGTCGTGGCGGCGCCTTGCCACAGCTCGCAAGTGCGCGTGCGGCGCTCCGTGCGCGAGTGTTGTGCACGCGACGTGCGATTGTCCGCGCGACGCCGCGCCCAGCGTGCACTACGGACGCCCGTCGGGCGAGCCGACGAGCGTCCGTAGCACTTGTTCTGCCGCAAATGGTATTTTTGGCCCCAAAATCGTTTTTTCCCGATTTTTGGACCTAAAAATTAGTTTTTTATCCCATTTTTTAAGGTTTTAAGGGATTTTTTCCATTTTTAAAAATTCAAATAGATAATATCTGATTTTATTAAATTTTATCCCTTTAATTAATATTATTGTCCTATTTTCTTCATATAAAAAGAATGAGATGAAAATCTAAAAGGGGGGATTTTTTCTAGGGTTCTCTCTTCATCTTTTCTTCTTCTTCCTCCTCTCAAAAGCTCCCAAAAATTCCAGATTTTTTCTCAATAAAAATAACAAAGATAGTTATTGTTCTTCTTTTTTTCCAACACAATTTCTTCAAAAACATATTTTTTGGATGGAATTTTGTTGATGGATTTTTTTGAGACAAATCAATCAAATATTTGCTCTCAAAATTCAGCTCTTTAACCTTTTATTTGTTTTCAATTAAGTCTTTTTCAAAGTTTTTTTTTTTGTTTAATCAATAAAAAAAATTCCTTTGAGCAAAAAAATTAATTTTTTGTTCTCAAAGAGTGTTTTATTAGTTTTTTTTCAAGTCTACTTTTGTTGGAATAAAATTCCAACATTTTCATCATATTTCACTCCAATATTGCAAATCATCAAATAAAGAAATCGATCATCATTTTACCTTCATCGAATCCGAAACTCTGAGGGTAAACATTCTGGGCTTATTCTTTCTTTTTATTATTTTTGTTCATGTTTAATTTATTCATGTATATTTTTATTAACTTCATTTATTTATTATTTTATTTATTTTAGATTTTTTTTATTTAATTTGTTTATATATGATTTTATTCTTATTCATGTAAATATTGATTTCTTTTAATTCCTAACATGTAATAATTTATTTTGTTTGATTTCTCATTATTTTTAACATGTAATTAATAAATCCATTTTAATTGATATTTTTACCATGTAAATGGTTTATGTTAATTGTGAACACATTAATTAATCATGTTATTGTTTTAATTATTTTCATCATTCTTTTATTCTTTATTCTTTATCACTCTTTTTATCATTGTTACACATTTTATTTATTGTTATCCATTTATTTATTTACTTTCATTCTTTATCATAGTCATGTGATAACTTCAATATAGTACTTAGTTTTGATGGTATTTTCATATGATTTTTAGGTGTTTAGTTGTGTTTTTGTGTCATGTTTTGTTTTCTTTAGGTTAATTTTACTAATCTTAGTCAAATTGGAATTTTGATGCATTATAGATAGTTTTTGATGGATTTTGATTTGTCTTTGCAGGTGTGGTTCTAGGTGCCTCACGGTCACAATGAAACTCATTGTGACCGTGACATAAAGAGAAGTTGAAGACAGGAGCAGACTTAGAGGGGTCACGGTCACAATGGATTTCATTGTGACCATGACATAGCAAACGTATGGACAAAATGCAAGTATGAAGCATGTCACGGTGGCAATCTATTTCATTGTCACCGTGACATGAAAATCATTAAGGCAGAATCAGAGCAGCACGTACCTCACGGTGACAATGAAATTCATTGTCACCGTGACATAAGTTTTTCCTGGACAGAAGCAAAAATTGAAGACCTCACGGTGACAATGAAATTCGTTGTCACCGTGATCCCTCTCCTGTGCGCAAAGGCAATTTGAAAATCTCGACTCTACACGGTGACAATGAATTTCATTGTCACCTTGACCCCTCTGGAACTATAAAAATGCACTTTTCTGTTTGGTTAGGGTTCCGAATTTTTTAGTTAGTTTTTGATTTTAGTTTTGGCGACTGAGATTTTTCTGAGTTATTCTTCTGTTCTAAACTTCAGTTTTTAATCTTGTTTTTTGAGTTTTCAATTATAAATTGAGAGTAATTTTCATTAGATACATAGTTTAATTTCCAGAGATTGTTATTTTTAGTTTTCTAGAATTTTAGTTATTTCTCTATTGAAGATCTGAAGAAGAAGACTGAAGAACGTGGGATTCAACCGGGATTTTTACCTCAATGAATTTCTGGGTTTATTCTTTCCTTTATTCTTTTGATTTTGTAATGGATTGTAAGTAGTCTTTTAGTTGTTTAGGGGATCTCTGAATCTCCTACCTATGATATGAATAATGGATAATTTTTGAGTTTATAGATGAATGAATGGTTTATTTCACTTTTACATATTGTCAATTTATGGGATTTATTTTCTCAGTTCAATTTCCAGTTTTGATGAATGATTTATTTCATGTATCTCTTTTGGTTATTGAATTTGTTAATTGAATGCCATGAATATTTTATTCTCAGATTTTCTATCGTGTTTACTTATCATTTAGACTGCTCCGGAAGGGAATCTAGATGTGCATGTTTTCATGGTTCAAGAGTGGAGTGATGAGTGAAATAATTAGGTTTTGGATTGTTTGGCTCCGGAATGGGAAAGCAAACCGAACCTAGGATTTTAGACCCGTGATTAGGCTAGTTGTATGACTTGCTCCGGAATGGGACGTTATGCAATTAGAATAGCTTGCTCCGGAATGGGACGCTTGGGTTAAGAGGGTTATCCCGATTTCTTTCATATAAGATTCTTAGGTTAATTTTGTTCATATTTGGGTATGGGGTGGATGAGTGAACCTGAACAACACTTTTCTATATTGAGATTTTTGCTTGTTATCAATTTTTATCTTTGCTAGTTTTTACTGTCATCTTAATTTGTGTTTGCTTTGTTAACTCATTATAGTTGATTCATTTATTTGTTCTAGTAGTCATAATTAAATCAATTCAACAACTGGGAATTCTTTAGCATACATTTAAGTGTCATAACTTGCATACACAGTCTCTTGGGTACGATAACTCGAAGTCTTGAAAACACTCCATTATATTACTTGCCGATTCAGTACACTTGCTGAGGTCGCGTCAAGTTTTTGGCGCCGTTACCGGGGACTGGCGTTATTTGTGAGTTTTGATTTTTATTTGTGTGTGTTTATATTTTTCTTATTTTAGTTTTTGTTTTATTATTCTTTTTCAATAGTTGTGGTGCATGAGCAGATTGAGACAGGAACCAATAGCACCATACGACCCTGAAATCGAGAGGACCTTGCATCAACAAAGGAGAGCCAACAGAAATAATAACATGGAAGATAATCCTCCGATTAGTGAGTTACCTCCCGAGAATGAACAAGTGCCGAGGGCACAAGATGAAAATCTGGGGAATTATAGAGAAGAGGTCCCAAGGTAGAGGATAATAAGGGATTATGCAGTACCAAGATGGAATGAGGATAATCAGACGATTGTGCTGCCAACGGGAGTGCAGTTTGAGCTTAAACCAGCCACCATCAATATGGTACAGAGGAATCAGTTTACGGGTTTAGAAGTGGAAGATCCCACATAGCACTTAGACATATTCTTAGAGGTCAGTGATACGGTTCAGATTCCTGGAGTGTCATCTGACTCGGTAAGATTAAAGTTGTTCCCTTTCACATTGATTGGAAAAGTACGTGAATGGTTGCAAATGCTACCTAGGCAGTCGATTAGATCATGGGACCAGTTACAGGAGAGATTTTTGATGAGATTCTTCCCTCCGACAAAGACTGCGAACATCCGTAACAGTATATTGGGTTTTAGTCAAATGAGTGAGGAGCCATTTCATGAAGCCTGGGAAAGGTTTAGAAGGCTGTTGAGAAGCTGTCCACACCATGAGATAGCCATATACCACCTAATGACAACATTTTATTATGGGGTTACACCACAGACAAGATCTTTATTGGATGCTTCATCAGGAGGGTCATTCATGAATAGACTACCAGAGGAAGCTTTTCATCTGTTAGATGAAATGGCGGCGAATGATGCCCAATGGTCTAATCCTAGGTCAGTTCTGAAAAGACAAGGGATACACACTGTGGATGAGGTATCGATGCTGAAGGCACAGATTGAGTCCATGAGGAAGGAGATGAGTAGTCTGAAAGTGCAGAATGTAGCTTCTGTGGCTCAAGAGAGTGGATGGTATGAAAGTGGGCAATCTGGTCAAGAGAGTGGGGCAATGGGGGATATAAATGCCATAGGAGATTACAGAAAGAATGACCCCTACAGCAACACATATAATCCGGGCTGGAGAAATCATCCAAACTTCTCTTGGAAGGATGGAAATCCAAATGCTTCATCCTCTCAACCACAAGTTAGACCTCCCTTCAACCAAAACACTCATCAGAACCAAGGGCAGCTGTATCAACAACCATATCCACCCCATCACAACCAAGGGCAACAATACCAACCACCGGGATACCAACCGAGGCCACCTGTACAAGAAAAGAAGCCAAATCTGGAAGACATGTTGGCTACTTTCATAAACAGTCAACAACAGTTTGTAAATAGCCAGCAGCAGTTCATGGCTAATCAAGAGTCAAGGTGGAAATCTCAAGAGCAGTGGAACCGAAACCAAGATGCTTCCATGAGGAATTTAGAGACTCAAGTGGGACAGCTGGCAAATTCCATGTCTCAAAGACAACCGGGAACATTTCCTTCGAATGTGGATTGGAATCCAAAAGAGGAAGCTAAAGCAATCACACTGAGAAGTGGTAAGGAAGTGGTGCCGAGAGAAGACCAAGGTAAAAATTCTTTATCATTAGAAAAGGAGGAGCCGACACGGACGGTAAGTAACTTTAACTCTAGGGTAGAAGTTAATGAAAATGCTCCTAAAAGTGATAAGGGTAAAAGTTTGGTGAATCCGAGGGTAGAGGATCTTGATATAAATAGACTGTCATTTCCTGCTGTGGCTAGACAGGAAAAGAAAAATGAGCACAAGGCTAGGTTTCTAGAAATGTTTAAGAAACTGCACATTAATTTACCATTTGCTGAAGCTTTAGCTCATATGCCTAACTATGCTAAATTTATGAAAGAATTATGCTCTAATAAAAATAAATTAGAAGGGCATGGAACTGTACAGCTTACAGAAAATTATAGTGCTATAATTATGAACAAGATCCCTGAGAAATTGGAAGATCCAGGTAGCTTTACTTTACCCTGTGCTATTGGTGAAGATTTTTATGGTAATGCTTTATGTGATTTGGGTGCCAGCATAAATTTGATGCCTTATTCTATTTGCAGGAAGCTTAATCTTGGGGACCTCAGGGAGACGGGAATGAGACTCCAACTTGCAGATAGGTCAGTGAGGCGGCCCAAAGGAGTGATAGAAGATTTGTTAGTGAAGGTGGGGAAATTCATCTTCCCAGTGGACTTTGTGGTGATGGAGATGGAAGAGGATAGGAAGGTGCCACTGATAGTGGGGAGGCCATTTTTAAACACAGCAAAGGCGTTGATCGATGTTGATAGGAGCTTAATTGAGGTATAATTTAGTATTTATTTTGTATGAGTTTATGTAATTAATTATGAAATTATGTGTAAATTTGATGTGATGTGTTAGTTTATGATTATTTGTATTAGATTGCATGTTTGTGTGTTTACTGTTGTTTTTAGGTGAAAAATGAAGAGAAGAACCAGATAAAGAAGGAGAGGATCACGAGAGAGAAGCAGGTTACGTCTCACACAAGGGTCACGAGACGTGAGTAGTGGTAACGTGACGTGACTGGAGAAGAAGAACAAAGAAGGAGGAAAAGAAGAGAAGGACTGAGAGAGAGGAGTCACGCGACGTGAGAGGAGGTGGCGAGTCGTGACGCCATAGAGAAGCAAGGAAAGAAAGAGAAAGAGAAAGAAGAGAAGAGAAAGGAGAGGGCGAGACGTGAGCGCCAGTCACGCCACGCACACGCGAAGACACGCCGTGATGGGGAGTAACGAGTCGTGACTGGCCAGAGAGGGAAGAGAAAACCGAGCGAAAGAAAGAAAGAAGAAACTGGGCAAGCGCCTTCTGTCGCGATCAGGACAACGTTGCGAGCGCGACAGAGACGACCGTTGGACAGTTTTGAGACAAAAGTCACTTGAAAAGTCACCTATTTTCACCAAACTTTGCAACCATTCTCAAGAGACATGATTTTTAGATTATTATCTATAAATATGTAGTTTAACTGTAATTTTAGGAGGATGAATTTTAGTTAAGTAATTTTTCTGTATTTTGCAAGATAGATTTTTCTTAGTAAAATTTCTATTTAGTTTTATGGTTTGAAGAAGAAGATCAAGGAGAAGGAAAATTTATTTTCAAGAGATTGAGAAAAGGGTTGAAAGGCTTCTATCTTATTCTCTTATTTTTAATTCTTCTCCAATATTTTTATGAATAAAATTTCAATTATTCTTTCTATTTTCATCTACTTTTATGGTCTTTTAATGCAGATTTTCTATTAGTATCTTTTGCATGATCTTTACAAGTTAAAGTAATTCGATAGTTTGCTTTATCTGACATCTAATAGAGATTCATTATTAAGATATATTTGAGAGATCGGTATATTGAGATAATTGCTATAGGTTAGTGTTTATTCTTAAAATATGTAATTAGAAACCTCTAATTCATTAATGAAAATTGTGAGTTAGAATTTTAATTGTATGTTTTAGGCATTTTAATTCATGTCGAGAGAGTGAGTTAAAAGTTTATTCTAACTTGGCTTGCATAAAAAGATGAAAGATGTTAATTAAAATGATGGAATCAAGTTCATTGTCTTTAATTCTTCATGATTTATTTTATCTTCTTTTGACTATCATTAACTAGGTATATTTAGTTTACATGTTAGATTAGATAAAAATCCACTCTACCATTAATTAATCATTGTAAACAAGATTAAAATCAATTAGTAATAGTGTGTAAAAACGTTCCTCGTGGGATCGACATCTTAAGTACTATTGCGGTACACCGTATACTTGCGGTATAATTAGCATCTATAGAAAATGCTCAACAAGTTTTTGGCGCCGTTGCCGGGGAACGGTTCTATGCCATTATGAAAATTGATTTATGATTTTGGATTACAATATTTTGTTTGTTTTAATTTGTTTGAGTGTTTAAATTAATTTTGTGTTGTGTTTTTGTTTTACAAGATTTTAGAAGTTCATGCCTAGTACAAGAAGTTCACAAGAAGAGCTTGAGCCTTTAAATCCTGAAATTGAAAGATTCTTGTCAAGTAACCGGAAGTCAAATAGAAAGAAGAACAAAAATAGGAGATCAATTATCATGGCTGAAGAAAATCCGCCAAGATTGATGGACTTTGCCACACCTGCTTTGAGTGGTGCTCAACAAGGAGTGGTAAGGCTAACGGTAAATGCAAATCAATTTGAGATTAAGCCTTCATTGTTACAAATGATTCAAAATAGTATTCAATTCTATGGTTTGGCAAATGAGGATCCAAATGCTCATTTGGCCAACTTTCTTGAAATTTGTGATACCTTTAAGATAAATGGGGTTTCGGCTGATGCAATCAAGCTTAGGCTTTTTCCATTCACTTTGAAGGACAAAGCCAAGGCTTGGTTGAATTCATTAACAAGGGGATCTATAACCACTTGGGACCAATTGGCCCAAGCATTTTTATCAAAATATTTTCCATTGGCCAAAACTGCAAAAATCATAAAGGATATTACTACATTTGTTCAAAATGATAATGAATCATTATATGAGGCTTGGGAAAGATTCAAAGAATTGCAAAGGATACGTCCACACCATAACTTGCTAAGAGAGCTGTTGATGCAAACCTTCTATAATGGAGTAAATCCTACCACAAGGGGGACTATTGATGCTGCTGCTGGAGGTTCTTTGATGAGAAAAACAATTGATGCAGCATATGAGCTATTGGAAGAGATGGCAATGAACAACTGTATGTGGCCTCCTGAAAGAGTAAGGGAGTATAATAATTCTAATACTAGGAGGGTACATTCAGTAGATTCTATGGTTGCATTACAAGCCCAAATTGAAGCATTGAATCATAGAGTTAATAGTTTAAGTATGGGTGGTAATTCATTAAATGCATGCAATGTTTGTGGTCACCAAGGACATAAGAGTGATAATTGCAATTTAGGCATGGTTAATAAGGAAGAACAAGTTAATTTTCTTCAAAGCCAAGGTCGTGGAAATCCTTATTCTAACACTTATAATGCTGGTTGGAGAAACCATCCTAACCTTTCATGGGGGAATAATAATGTTAACAACCAAAATAGAGGTGTAGGATACCAACAATCACAAGATAGGTTTGGGGCCTTTGAGGTTAAAATTGATAAGTTCATTGAAGAAATTAATTGTAAGATGCATTCTCAAGATGAAAGTCAAAAGAAACTTGAAGAAAAATTTGATCAAATTGCTAAAAATCATGCTGCTACTATTCATAATTTTGAGGTTCAAATAGGCCAACTTGCTAATTCTTTACCTTCTAGAAATCTAGGATGCCTTCCAAGTAATACTGAGGAGAATCCTAGGGAGCACATTAAGCCATGATATGTCTAATTCTTCTATTTAGGTTACTTAGTTATATTGTTTTTATTTAGGTTTTGTAATTTATTTTAAATTTGTTTATATAGTTTTATTTATGGTATTATTGATTTTCATGCTAAAAACACATTTGTTTTTAAATGATAGCTAATTTAGTAAGATTAGATTTGTTTAATAAATATATAAAAAAATTAAATAAATAAATGAATAAAAAAAAAATAAAAAAAATAAAAAAAGTTTTGCAGACGTTTGATTCTGTTGCGATCGCGGCAAGTATCGCGATCGCAACAGCAAGCGATTTTAGCAGTGCGTCTCGTGATGCAGCTTCACGCGACGTGATGGGCTGAGGAGATGACTTCGCCCAGGTAAGTGAAGAGCGTCACGAGTCGTGACGTTGTCTCACGACTCGTGACGCGTGAGGTGCCATCAGGTAAGCTTTAATTTTTTCTTTTCTTTTCTTTTATTTTCTTATTTTACTTATTATTTTTCTATTATTTGGATTTGTTTTCTTTTCTTTTCTGATTTAGATGATTTAATTTCAATTATATTAACTTAATTTTACCATTTAAGCATTAAAACATAGGAAAAGAAGAATTAAAAGCGGGAACTTAAATTTCAAAACCCTAACGTCGTGACCTTTCATTTTCTACTTCATTTCTCTGTTAGTTTTATTTTGCCCAGTGCAGGTCACGAGTACAAGACCCTCATAAGCCATTTTTATTCTTCATTTCTTTTTCTTTTTCTTCCACAGAGATTTTTGAACTACCATACCCTGTTTTCCTTGCGTTTTTCTAGTTCTTCATTTCAGCATTCCATTTCTATTTCTTCTCTTCTCTTTTCTTCAATAGACTTAGGGATTACGGGATTTACATTTTCTTTTCAGGTTTGTAACTTTCTTTTCCTTTTTCTTTGTTTCATTTAATTTTTCATTTCTTCTTTTCCCTAACACACTTGATTTCGGTATTTTTCCTGCATAACAAAGCTACATTTTGTTTGTAGTTTATTATCTGTTTCTATTTCTTTTTCTTCTGTCTATTTGTCTTTTCTTTTTGTGCGTTTGGTTTTGTAAATTTTCTTCTTCCATTTTATTTGGCTTTGTTTCCTTCTATTCTTCAATCTCTATTAAATAACACATTCACTGTTAACACCAACACATTCAGAAATGGTTAGAACAAAAAACCCATCATCTTCAAGGGTTGAGCAGGAAGCTGAAGAGGTGAACATTGCTGCTCATTATGGTGCTCTATTTCCCATATTCTCTGTAGATGAAGGCAGTCGTTATTTAACTCTTCGTGGTAGGCCTTTAATGCAATGTAAGTATTTTCCTGATTCCTTGCTTATTCAAATTGGCATGTTAGATGTAGTTAATGACATGTTAAGAGTCTGTGGATTGTTGAAATTTGCATCTATGCATGAAGAAGTTCGTCCTGATTTAGTTTTAGAATTTTACACCACATTGAAAAAGAATGATAATAATGAGAATTGGTTAGATTTTAGGATGGCTGGTAAACCTTATACATTAACCTATTTTATGATGAATAGGATGTTTAGATTTTCTCAAACTGGTTTAATTGATCCACCTAAATCTTTTAAGCCACATGAATTTTGGACCTTTTTAACTGATTTGCAAACACGTTATAGGGCTAGGGATGCTAAATCCGTGTTTATTAAAGATTTGAGATATTGGATTTTGCATAGGATTTTAGCTTCTTTGGTTTTTAATACGTCTGAATTCAATAGAGTTTCATATAATGAGTTGTTTTTGATGTGGTGTGTACATAGACGTAAGGATGTCTGTTGGCCTTTTTGGATTGTTAGTCAATTGTTGCAATGTGTAAATAAGCATGATTCACCTTTAACTCATGGACATGTTATTTCTAGTATTGCAAACAATTTAAATGTGGATCTTGATGCTTATTATCGTATTTTTCCTTGCCTTTATTTTAATAAGAATGTGTTAGTTCGTGGAGAGGTTGTTGGTAATAATTTTCAGGAAATCCCATCTCGTGCTCGATCATGTTGGAGGGATATTGCTGGAACTTCTGAGCCACAAGAAGAAGAAGGTGGTGATGAGGAGGCAAGTGACGATGAAGAGATGGCCGATATTCCAGCTGATGTGGCTGCTGCTCCTGAGGTTGGCTCATCTAGCCATAACATTCCCATGATGTTCTCTAATATGCAAGAGCAACTTTCTGCCATTGAGCGACGTCAAAGGCGGTTGGAGTACAAATTTGATAGTTTCCTGACCCAACCTGGTTTTGTGGTTCCATCGCCTCCACCTTCACCATGATAGGGGAGTTTTTCTTTCCTTTCATTTTATTTGTTTCTTTTACTTGTTTTTGTGTGTCATTCCAACATATTGAGGACAATGTTGGTTCTAAGTGTGGGGGAGTGAGTTAGTTTGTTTGATTATTGTTTTATATGTTTATGTATGTGTTGTTTATATGTTTGTTGTGTGTTTTTATATTTCAATTAGGTTTTTAAGTAAGCTTTATTATAAAGCATTGTTTATTTGGTATATGATATAGGTTGTTAAGTCCATTATCTTTTATACTCATTTTTCTCAGTTCTTCAAAATTTTTGGGATGTGTTTTAAGTTTTTCAAGTTATTTGGTTTTACTTATTTCAACATTATAGATTATTTAGTCTCTTTACCTACCATATTCTTAAAGTTAGAATTTGTTCATTTTGTTTAAAATTTTAAGTTTCTAGTTGCCTATGGAAACTATAGCCATAATACTTGCCCTTATTTCTTTTCAATAATGGATGAGGACTTGAAAAATAAAAAGAAAAATCAAAAGTGGGATGGAGCATAAAATGCACCCACCAAGTTCAACAATAAATAGCAAGATGTACATCTAAAATTGCAAAAATATGGGATGGAGCGTAAAACGCACCCATATTACCTTCTCTTGTTATACATGGGAATCCACAAAAAGTTATACCCATGTGAAAAAAAAAAAGAAGAAAAAGAGTCTAAAAATGCCATGAGATTTGATTAAGGGTAAGTGAGCTTCAATTGTCCTAAAAGGTGACTAGCAATCTTAGATTTTTAACTTTTATGATCAATTTTCTCTCTTTAATTCATGTTTAGTTTTTGAGACTTTATATTCTTTATGTTGGAAGTAGTAAAGTTAGAAAACTTGTTGAATTTTCAATGCATATTTTGAATTTTGATTTACTGATATGTGTGAGTATTTGGGATAGTTGATCTTTGCAACTCTAGTGTATATGCTGAATGGACATTGCTTTGTAATTATGTTTACTAGCTGTTACATTTGCTCATGTCTTTTGTCTTGCTTGAGGACAAGCAAGGGTTAAGTGTGGGGGAATTTGATAGGAGCTTAATTGAGGTATAATTTAGTATTTATTTTGTATGAGTTTATGTAATTAATTATGAAATTATGTGTAAATTTGATGTGATGTGTTAGTTTATGATTATTTGTATTAGATTGCATGTTTGTGTGTTTACTGTTGTTTTTAGGTGAAAAATGAAGAGAAGAACCAGATAAAGAAGGAGAGGATCACGAGAGAGAAGCAGGTCACGTCTCACACAAGGGTCACGAGACGTGAGCAGTGGTAACGTGACGTGACTGGAGAAGAAGAACAAAGAAGAAGGAGGAAAAGAAGAGAAGGACTGAGAGAGAGGAGTCACGCGACGTGAGAGGAGGTGGCGAGTCGTGACGCCACAGAGAAGCAAGGAAAGAAAGAGAAAGAGAAAGAAGAGAAGAGAAAGGAGAGGGCGAGACGTGAGCGCCAGTCACGCCACACACACGCGAAGACACGCCGTGATGGGGAGTAACGAGTCGTGACTGGCCAGAGAGGGAAGAGAAAACCGAGCGAAAGAAAGAAAGAAGAAAATGGGCAAGCGCCTTCTGTCGCAATCGCGACAACGTTGCGAGCGCGACAGAGATGACCGTTGGACAGTTTTGAGCCAAAAGTCACTTGAAAAGTCACCTATTTTCACTAAACTTTGCAACCATTCTCAAGAGACATGATTTTTAGATTATTATCTAAAAATATGTAGTTTAACTGTAATTTTAGGAGGATGAATTTTAGTTAAGTAATTTTTCTGTATTTTGCAAGATAGATTTTTCTTAGTAAAATTTCTATTTAATTTTATGGTTTGAAGAAGAAGATCAAGGAGAAGGAAAATTTATTTTCAAGAGATTGAGAAAAGGGTTGAAAGGCTTCTATCTTATTCTCTTATTTTTAATTCTTCTCCAATATTTTTATGAATATAATTTCAATAAATTTGCATATTATTATTCTTTCTATTTCCATCTACTTTTATGGTCTTTGAATGCAGATTTTCTATTAGTATCTTTTGCATGATCTTTACAAGTTAAAGTAATTCGAGAGTTTGCTTTATCTGACATCTAATAGAGATTCATTATTAAGATATATTTGAGAGATCGGTATATTGAGATAATTGCTATAGGTTAGTGTTTATTCTTAAAATATGTAATTAGAAACCTCTAATTCATTAATGAAAATTGTGAGTTAGAATTTTAATTGTATGTTTTAGGCATTTTAATTCATGTCGAGAGAGTGAGTTAAAAGTTTATTCTAACTTGGCTTGCATAAAAAGATGAAAGATGTTAATTAAAATGATGGAATCAAGTTCATTGTCTTTAATTTTTCATGATTTATTTTATCTTCTTTTGACTATCATTAACTAGGTATATTTAGTTTACATGTTAGATTAGATAAAAATCCACTCTACCATTAATTAATCATTGTAAACAAGATTAAAATCAATTAGTAATAGTGTGTAAAACGTTCCTCGTGGGATCGACATCTTAAGTACTATTGCGGTACACCGTATACTTGCGGTATAATTAGCATCTATAGAAAATGCTCAACAGATGTTCATGGTCAAACGGTCACCCTACGGTTCAATAATGAGGAGTTGGTAGTGGATATGAACAAGGCTCAAAAGTATCCATGTAACACCCCCATAACCCCGGTAAGGAATATCGGGGCGCTACGCGGTCACTTACGTATACATGCACATGCATTAGCGGAAGCGGTAACAATAAATTATTATAAATAAGTTGGGCCCAAACAAAAATTACTTTTATTATACATATAAACTATACATATACAAAAGTTTTATAGTTATTACATATTCATTTACGTTACATATACAAATACATTTAACGGTTATATGTCGAGACTAAACTCTCTATATACATAATGATGTTACTCAAAACATCATAAACTCTAATTCTATCTTATATAAAAAGGGTATAACAACAAGCTCCTAGTGGCCCTCACTTGCAGATGAACGCTTTCACTGGTCGCACCTGTCAACCTACACGGAAACAAACATCCGTGCTAAGCGATAACGCTTAGTGGGGATGTAAACAATGCAAGGGACTTCTTTCGAAGTCTCAAAATAAATTATATATATATCACATTTATTAGTCAAAGCACACATGCATATATTTTCACACTCGTGTAAATCATGGATTCTAATTCATATAAACATGTGCTGGTACATATAACTATCCTGTAGCATTCATCTCATATACTTTAAACATTTACTTATAACACTACATATGATTATTTCATGTTCACTATACACTAACAATAACGAGGATAAAACAATAAGCCTGAATTCCTTTCACGGTGGATACGGGTAACTCTGGATACTGTTTACAGTATCTTACATGTGGAGAATTAACTCAAACTCTATGGAATACACGAGGCATTCCGAACTCTGGGCACAATTAAGGCCAACTCTAGTAGCTGCACTCTAGCCCTTTATAAGCATGCTTATCTATCCACTATAACGGTAATCAGGCTCAAAAACAACTCACATACCGTACACAGATATCAACTCATTTACTGTAATTCAAATACATTTAATTTTTGTATAGCTTTTAATAATCAAGCATATTTAAGGTTATTAATCATATAAATGATTTAAAAGATGATTTAAATCAACCACAGGCTAAATGATAACATACAAGATCCATTTAGACCTTTAATAACTCAAAACAGGAGCAAAAGACAAAAACAAGACAAAACAGGCAAAAAATAACTCACTGTCGCGATCGCGACTTGTGTCGCGCTCGCGACAGTAGCCTAAGGAAATAGGGCCGTCACGAGGCGCACACTCGATTGCGTCTCGTGACGATCTGCTTCGCTTCACGCCCACCAGGAAGGAAGAGGTCACGAGTCGTGACTGCCCATCACGACTCGTGACAGGATCCTCACAACAGAGAGAGGGCATCACGGGTCGTGATGCCATCTCACGCCTCGCCGGAGGAAGGTCACGCGGCGTGACTGCTCGTCGCGTCTCGTGATGGAACTCTCACAGCAACTGAGAGAGAGGCATCGCGGGACGTGATGCCATCTCACGCCTCGCGCCGAGGCTCGCCCCAGGGTCACGAGTCGTGACCTACCCTCACGTCTCGTGACTCTCTCCTCACAACTCTGAAAATCAAATTCCAACTCGCTTCCTACGGAAATGAAAGACGCGATTCTGTCGTGATCACTGCTTATGCTGCGCTCGCGACAGAAGCGTGTTTCCCACTTCCAACGGCAAAAATCCACACACAGTTAAACTCAAACAAAACCCAAACCAACTCTTTTATTTTCACATACAACCACTCCTCTTTTAACATGTAATTGCCCTATAAATCATGCTCATAACTAAGTTTTGTTTTCCACTCAAATTACACAACCACTTTAGACATTAAGACACTACAAACAATCATAATAATTTCACACACTTAAAAAGCAGTTGAGCTAATTTAAGCTTCCAGTACCTTTCTTTATACAACTAAGTCTCTATTAAAACATTTAAAGTCACAACACATGCAAAATAGGAAAACCGCACATGATCCCTACCTCTAGGATGTTGAACCGCACTCTCTACTCGGCTTCGACCTTCTCTTTGCCTTTATTGGGCCTCTTGTCCACAGCTTCCATGCACAAACCATTCAAAATGCCAAGGTTACTCTTCTCTCTTACTTTAAATCAAAAACAGAAAT
This sequence comes from Excoecaria cochinchinensis, assembly GCA_947683425.1. Taxonomy (NCBI): domain Eukaryota; kingdom Viridiplantae; phylum Streptophyta; class Magnoliopsida; order Malpighiales; family Euphorbiaceae; genus Excoecaria; species Excoecaria cochinchinensis. The sequence continues at coordinate 748,201 of CANTUQ010000061.1, forward strand.
AAAATAGAAGAAGAAGACCAATACTAACTAAAGAGCATTACTTACCTTCTTAGAAGACCTAATCAAACTCTACTAACCCCTCTCAAAGCCAACCCAAATGAATCACTCAAAACAGTGTAAAGAAGAAGAAGAAGGAACGAAAGAAAGAGCAGGGCAAAGGAAAAGAAAGAAACTCACGTGAAAGAAGAAGAAAGAAGCAGATAGTCTAAGTCAATCCAACAATTAACTATGGTAATAAATGCCATCTACCCAAATAATTACATCCTCATCCTCTCTTTAACTCTTAATCTCTCTTAACATAAGTTAATCTATTGCCACTTGTCACTTCCCTACCAAACCATGTGTCATTCTCCTACAAAGTCACCTTTAAAAATAAGCCAATTTAATACCCTATCACCGGAGTGGTTCTGTCGCGCCCACGACGCTTATCGCGCTTGCGACATGACTCAAACCCTCAATACTAATCTTTCTTGAACAAAAATTCTATAATTCTTCTAGGGCTATTTCGGGGTGTTACAAATCTCTCCCCCTTAAGAAATTTAGTCCTCGAAATTTCCCCCGCTACCGAACAACTAACTCAAACTATATACTGTATAAACTAATAAGAGGACTTACTAGAAGTTCCAATCAATGCCTCCACATCTTCAGCCGTCATGGCAAATACACGTTGCTGATCCTCGGGGAATGGCCTCTCGACTGTTTCCGATGGCGGTCTTTCAGCTCTACCTCGTCCTCTTCCACTTCTAACATTCCCAGAAGCATTGCCTTTCTCTTTATTTACTTGTGATGCCATATTCTCTCTTATTTTAGGACACTAAGCAAGGAAATGCTCTGTACTACCGCATTTGAAGCAAGCTCCGGTGAGCTTCCTACACTCACCCCAATGATGCCTTCCACAATGCTCACATTGTGGTGCTGCACTTCCTCTACTGCTAGGTGGCCTTACACTTCCGACTGAAGTTGGCACTTGTACCGATACTTGTTCATCCTTTCCTCTTTTTACTGCTCTAGCTCCTCTACCAACACCCTCATCTTCTCTTGGAAATCTTCTTTTCTGCTCTCTCTTTTGCTTTATCAACTCAGATTCCTCCATTTTCATCGCTGCCAACACCAATGGATAATAACCCACCGGTTGTAAAGCAACCATGGCAGCTAACGGTCCTCTTATGCTCTCTCTCAATCCATCTTCAAATTGCCTACATCTGAAGTCATCAGTTAACATCCCTTCCGATACATATTTACTCAAACGAGTAAACTCTTTATCATATTCTGCAACAGTCATATTCCTCTGCTTAAAAGTTACAAATTCTTTCCACTTGGCATCTTTATACGCTTTGGTCACAAATTTCTCCTTGAACTCTCGAACAAAGAAATCCCAGGTTAACTCCATGGGTCTCTGAGGATTCTGCAACACCAACTTCCACCAGTCATATGCTGCACCCTGCAGCAATGACACGGCGCAAACTACTTTCTGGTTCTGAGGGTAACTGATCTCTTGTAAAATTCTTTCCATTTTCTCTAACCAGAATTCTGCTATCTCGGATTGATCCAGGGATGTTCCATGGAACTCTTCAGCTCCTCTCTTTCTTATCAAATCTGTTGGAGCTTTAGGAGCTGTTAGTCTATCCAAAATCTGCACCAACCCTTGTATCAACTCCGGGTTATCCTGAACAGCTCTTGCTCTTTCCTCTCTATCTTGTGCTTGTACATGTGGATCCACTCGAACCGGATTCACACTGCCTGTAGTCTCTCCAACATGCTCACTCGGGTCGGACTCCATCTAGACCCTACAAAACCAGCATCTGCATTAGGCCACATTCTAGACAACTCAAACATATACACTAGTACTATACTCTATCATCTTATAGTCCTGAACCAATTAACCTAGGGCTCTGATACCACTAAATGTAACACCCCCATACCCCCGGTAAGGAATATCGGGGCGCTACGCGGTCACTTACGTATACATGCACATGCATTAGCGGAAGCGGTAACAATAAATTATTAGAAATAAGTTGGGCCCAAACAAAAATTACTTTTATTATACATATAAACTATACATATACAAAAGTTTTATAGTTATTACATATTCATTTACGTTACATATACAAATACATTTAACGGTTATATGTCGAGACTAAACTCTCTATATACATAATGATGTTACTCAAAACATCATAAACTCTAATTCTATCTTATACAAAAAGGGTATAACAACAAGCTCCTAGTGGCCCTCACTTGCAGATGAACGCTTTCACTGGTCGCACCTGTCAACCTACACGGAAATAAACATCCGTGCTAAGCGATAACGCTTAGTGGGGATGTAAACAATGCAAGGGACTTCTTTCGAAGTCTCAAAATAAATTATATATATATCACATATATTAGTCAAAGCACACATGCATATATTTTCACACTCGTGTAAATCATGGATTCTAATTCATATAAACATGTGCTGGTACATATAACTATCCTGTAGCATTCATCTCATGTACTTTAAACATTTACTTATAACACTACATATGATTATTTCATGTTCACTATACACTAACAATAACGAGGATAAAACAATAAGCCTGAATTCCTTTCACGGTGGATACGGGTAACTCTGGATACTGTTTACAGTATCTTACATGTGGAGAATTAACTCAAACTCTATGGAATACACGAGGCATTCCGAACTCTGGGCACAATTAAGGCCAACTCTAGCAGCTGCACTCTAGCCCTTTATAAGCATGCTTATCTATCCACTATAACGGTAATCAGGCTCAAAAACAACTCACATACCGTACACAGATATCAACTCATTTACTATAATTCAAATACATTTAATTTTTGTATAGCTTTTAATAATCAAGCATATTTAAGGTTATTAATCACATAAAAGATTTAAAAGATGATTTAAATCAACCACAGGCTAAATGATAACATACAGGATCCATTTAGACCTTTAATAACTCAAAACAGGAGCAAAAGACAAAAACAAGACAAAACAGGCGGAAAACAACTCACTGTTGCGATCGCGACTTGTGTCGCGCTCGCAACAGTAGCCTAAGGAAACAGGGCCGTCACGAGGCGCACACTCGATTGCGTCTTGTGACGATCTGCTTTGCTTCACGCCCACCAGGAAGGAAGAGGTCACGAGTCGTGACTGCCCATCACGACTCGTGACAGGATCCTCACAACAGAGAGAGGGCATCACGGGTCGTGATGCCATCTCACGCCTCGCCGGAGGAAGGTCACGCGGCATGACTGCTCGTCGCGTCTCGTGACGGAACTCTCACAGCAACTGAGAGAGAGGCATCACGGGACATGATGCCATCTCACGCCTCGCGCCGAGGCTCGCCCCAGGGTCACGAGTCGTGACCTACCCTCACGTCTCGTGACTCTCTCCTCACAACTCTGAAAATCAAATTCCAACTCGCTTCCTACGGAAATGAAAGACGCGATTCTGTCGTGATCACTGCTTATGCTGCGCTCGCGACAGAAGCGTGTTTCCCACTTCCAACGGCAAAAATCCACACACAGTTAAACTCAAACAAAACCCAAACCAACTCTTTTATTTTCACATACAACCACTCCTCTTTTAACATGTAATTGCCCTATAAATCATGCTCATAACTAAGTTTTGTTTTCCACTCAAATTACACAACCACTTTAGACATTAAGACACTACAAGCAATCATAATAATTTCACACACTTAAAAAGCAGTTGAGCTAATTTAAGCTTCCAGTACCTTTCTTTATACAACTAAGTCTCTATTAAAACATTTAAAGTCACAACACATGCAAAATAGGAAAACCGCACACGATCCCTACCTCTAGGATGTTGAACCGCACTCTCTACTCGGCTTCGACCTTCTCTTTGCCTTTATTAGGCCTCTTGTCCACAGCTTCCATGCACAAACCATTCAAAATGCCAAGGTTACTCTTCTCTCTTACTTTAAATCAAAAACAGAAATAAAATAGAAGAAGAAGACCAATACTAACTAAAGAGCATTACTTACCTTCTTAGAAGACCTAATCAAACTCTACTAACCCCTCTCAAAGCCAACCCAAATGAATCACTCAAAACAGTGTAAAGAAGAAGAAGAAGGAACGAAAGAAAGAGCAGGGCAAAGGAAAAGAAAGAAACTCACGTGAAAGAAGAAGAAAGAAGTAGATAGTCTAAGTCAATCCAACAATTAACTATGGTAATAAATGCCATCTACCCAAATAATTACATCCTCATCCTCTCTTTAACTCTTAATCTCTCTTAACATAAGTTAATCTATTGCCACTTGTCACTTCCCTACCAAACCATGTGTCATTCTCCTACAAAGTCACCTTTAAAAATAAGCCAATTTAATACCCTATCACCGGAGTGGTTCTGTCGCGCCCACGACGCTTATCGCGCTCGCGACAGGACTCAAACCCACAATACTAATCTTTCTTGAACAAAAATTCTATAATTCTTCTAGGGCTATTTCGGGGTGTTACAATCCATCTGAGGATGTGGAGGAGTCTGTTTATTTTGTGGATGTAATAGACGAGTGTATGGAAGAAGTGCAGGAAAAAGTGGTTGGAGCTGATCCAAAAAATTTGTGTTTGTTACATTCAGTGGAAGGAGAAGAAGTGGAAGAAGAGATGAGGGGAGAAGAAATAGAAATTATGGAGATAGAAGATGGAAAGGATGAGTCACAGAATGGAGAGTTTAACCCTAAAAAGGGGGATTTAAATTCTAAACTTAAACCTCTCCCCTCTCATTTGAAATATGTGTTTTTAGAGAAAGATTAGAAACCAGTAATCATATCTTCTTTGTTGATAGGTGATGAAGAACAGCTGTTGCTAGAGGTGCTGAAAAAGCACAAGGGAGCCATTGGATGGGAAACCTCTGATTTGAAGGGGATTGACCCAAGTTACTGCACACACATGATCCCAATGGAGGAGGAATGCAAGCCGGTAGCTCAGCCTCGGAGAAGACTCAACCCGGCCATGCAAGAGGTAGTAAAGAAGGAGGTACTCAAACTCCTTGATGCAGGTATAATCTACCCTATTTCTGATAGTAAATGGGTTAGCCCAGTGCAGTGTGTGCCTAAAAAAGGGGGGATGACAGTGGTAAAGAATGAACTGATTCCAACTCGTACAGTTACGGGTTGGAGAGTCTGTATTGATTATAGAAGGTTGAATATTGCCACTAGAAAAGACCATTTCCCTTTGCCGTTTATTGATCAGATGCTAGAAAGGTTAGCAGGTAATAGGTTCTACTATTTTTTAGATGGGTATTCGGGATATTTGCAGATTCCTATAGCCCCTGAGGATCAAGAGAAAACGACCTTTACCTGCCCATATGGCACATTTGCATATAGAAGAATGCCCTTCGGGTTATGTAATGCACCGGCTACGTTTCAGCGGTGTATGATGGCTATTTTCCATGATTTTATAGAGAAATTTATGGAGGTATTCATGGATGACTTCACTATATATGGGGCTGATTTTATGAGCTGTCTAAAGCATCTTGATTTAGTGCTAGGGAGGTGTGAAAAGACTAACCTAGTTTTAAATTGGGAAAAATGCCATTTTATGGTGAGAGAGGGCATTGTGTTAGGGCATAAAATTTTAGAGAGAGGAATAGAAGTGGATAAGGCAAAAGTTGAAGTCATAGAGAAGTTACCGCCTCCGACGAGTGTTAAGGGCATAAGGAGTTTTTTAGGACATGCAGGGTTTTACCGGTGTTTTATTAAAGATATTTCAAAAATTGCTAACCCCTGTCTAATTTACTCATGAAAGATGTTATTTTTAATTTTGATAGTGAATGCTTGCTAGCTTTCGAAATGTTAAAGCAACGGCTTATTTCAGCTCCGGTGATTATATCTCTAGATTGGACTATGCCGTTTGAACTAATGTGTGATGCTAGTAATTATGCAGTAGGAGCGGTACTGGGACAGCGTCAGGATAAGATATTCTGTGCAATTTATTATGCTAGTCACACTTTAACAGGAGCACAGGTTAATTACACCACCACAGAGAAAGAACTTCTAGCAATTGTGTATGCGTTTGAGAAGTTCAGGCCATATTTGCTGGGTGCAAAAGTTGTGGTGTGGTCGGACCATGCAGCTTTGAGGCATTTATTTGCCAAGAAGGAATCCAAACCGAGGCTGATTCGTTGGGTGCTGCTATTGCAAGAGTTCGATTTAGAAATTAAGGATAAGAAGGGCGCTGAAAACTTCGTGGCAGACCATTTGTCAAGAATGGAAAATGACCATATTGAAAAGGGGGATATTTTAGATTTATTTCCTGATGAACACATTTGTGCTGTATTTGCTTGTGACACTTTTGTTCCTTGGTTTGCTAACATAGCAAATTTTCTTGCAGGAGATTTTATGCCTAAAGATTTTACTTAGTAGCAAAAGAAGAAACTGCGAGCTGATGCAAGAAAATACATTTGGGATGACCCCTACCTTTTCTGATTATGTGCTGATCAAGTTTTAAGAAGGTGCATCTCAGATGAGGAGACGGGTGCAATCATCACAGCTTGTCACGGCGGAGAAGCTGGTGGACATCATGGGCTAAATAGAACGGTAATGAAAATTTTGTCTTCTGGTTTTTATTGGCCTACAATGTTTAGAGATGTTTAATTTTATGTGAAGACTTGTGATAGATGCCAGAGGGTAGGAAATATATCTAAGCGAGATGAGATGCCTCTGACAAACATGCTTGAGGTAGAACTATTTGATGTATGGGGAATAGATTTTATGGGACCTTTTCCGATTTCGTACGGGTTTGAATATATTCCGGTGGCAGTGGATTATGTGAGTAAATGGGTTGAAGCTATAGCCACTAGAACTAGTGATGCTAAGATTGTTTTAGAATTTTTGAGGAGAAACATATTCACTCGGTATGGAGCCCCTAGAGCCATTATAAGCGATGGTGGTAAACATTTTGTGAACCACCAATTTAAGGCTTTATTAAAGAAATTTGGCGTTAGGCATAAGGTCACAACCCCTTATCATGCTCAAGCTAATGGTCAAGTTGAAGTGTCTAACAGGGAGTTAAAGGCCATCTTAGAAAAAACGGTCAATTCATCTAGAAAAGATTGGTACCTTAAGTTAGATGATGCTCTGTGGGCCTATAGGACAGCATTCAAGACACCGATAGGGATGTCCCCTTTTAGGTTGGTTTATGGGAAGTCCTGTCACCTCCCAGTGGAATTAGAGCATAAAGCTTATTGGGCTACCAAATTTATGAATTTTGACCTTCAGGTCTTTGCAGCTAAATGAACTAGACGAGCATCGATTTTGGGCCTATGATCATGCCATGAGATACAAAGAAAATACCAAGAAGTGGCATGATCGAAAACTAGTCAGAAAGGAAATTACACCTGGAATGCGAGTGCTTCTTTATGACAGTAGGCTGCGGTTGTTTCCTGGTAAGTTGAAATCGAGATGGAAGGGACCCTATGAAGTAGTGGCAGTTGATAAGTTTGGCGTGGTGACATTGAAGCACCCGCGGTTTGAGGATGAATTAAAGGTAAATGGACATCGTGTGAAGCAATATTTTGGATCTACCTTTGATAGTGCTTCCATGATCGTCACTCTTGCAGATCCTTGACGGTTTTTAAAAGTCCAGCTGCGGACTTGTTAAATGCAGAACTACTTCTTATCTTTGTTTCTTTTTATCGTTTAATGTTAATTTTTTTTTTAGGAAGTTAATCTTGTTTCGTTTTGTAAATTTTATGTTCAGAAGAGAAATTATGTTTTGTTGGAGAATTTTCCAAGTAGTAGTAGTTAGAAAATTTTGAGAGATTGATGATATTTTGGCAAGTGTGCAGGTGGTCACGGTGACAATGAATTCATTGTGATCGTGACCAACAGAAGTTACATTCTGGATTATGGTTGGTGCACATGTCACGGTGACAATGGATTTTATTGTGACCGTGACCATCGGATAAGTAACTTTCTGTTTTGAGGTGTGCACATGTCACGGTGACAATGAAATTCATTGTCACCGTGAGGTAGAGTAAGTTACATTCTGTTTTCAAACTGGGTTATGTCACGGTGACAATGAAATTCATTGTGACCGTGACATAATGCACATTCAATTCTGTTTTCAAATTGGGTTATGTCACGATGACAATGAAACTCATTGTGACCGTGACATAATGAACATTCGATTCTGTTTCCAACATGGGTTAAGTCACAGTGCCAATGAAACTCATTGTCACCGTGACCCCATGGCGGTTCAATTCTGGATTGCAATTTTTGGGTATGTCACGGTCACAACGCGAAAAGAACTTTTAAAATCCCAGTTTTTCATTTGTTATTTCTCACTTTCCCACACCTCATTCACTCTCACCGTGCACTATCTATTCTTCTCTGCATTCTCTGTGTTTCTTTTCTCTCTTTTAGACCACCATTCTGGATAATCTATAACAAGTATTTTTCTCTTCCTTTTTAATTTTATTTCAGTTCATTTATTTTTATTTTTCTCCTTCCTGCGTTCCTCTTGATCTCCATGGCAGTGATTCTTGCAATTCCTATGCCGATGCTTTTGTTTTTCTTCTTTGATAATTTTCAATTCTTGTTGTGCATCCCTTCAATTCTTGCTGTGCATCCCTTAAATTTTTATCTTTATTGAGAACAAGAATGGGTGGGGAGTAGAAGTTTAGGGCTTTATTTGCATTTAACGTTGGGTTGATGATTTTACTCAAATTTGGGATTGGACTTGACTTTTATTGATCTTAAACTATTTGTTATGCATTGTATTGTTGTTAATTGCCAATTTGGGGGGTTGTTAGTGCCGTTGGTTTTCAATTCTAGTACGTTTAAATGCTTGCTCACCAAGTGCTTGATAAAATGTCTCAATGAATTGATTTTCCAGCTTCTGCAATTTTTAACATGCTGAAATGCAGAGTTTTATTTAGCCTTATGTTTAACTGTGCTTTAAGGTTGTCATTGCACATTCTCAACCTACTTATGAGTTGATATCACTTTGTTAAATTAAACTCATTTGGAGGATGCATAGGTTTGGGTAGAATGGATTATTTATTGCTGAGTAGAGTGGTAGCTATTGTTTGTTAAACTTACATTGTTATTGAAATTGGCCGATTGCTTTCGTGCAGTGGCTCCAAAAAGAAAAAGCTTTGCTCTAGCTTCAAGCTCTGCCATCCAACCCCCCAGCGCAGATTTAGTGGACATTTCTAAGGTGCCAACCTGGGTTCCAAGTGGTAAAAAGGTTCCGTATGCTCGATTCACCAAATGCTCGTTCATCCCAACGAGCTATTTGGATTTTGGACTGTTGGAAAAACTTGGCATAAAAAATGAAGTCCAACAGCTTATCGCCAACATTGGCTGGGAGCGGGTTTTCATGCTCAATGAGAAAGTCTATCCTACCTTGACAAGAGACTTTGTGTCCACTATCACTTGTAGATCAGGCCGCGATCTCATCAATGATCCAGGTTCTGTTTCATTTTTCTTGGACACTATAGAGTATAACCTCACTTTCCATGAATTTTCAGAGTATCTTGGATTTCCACACCTGGTGCCGGATTGTTATGATGATTACTCTAAAGAAGGTGCGTGGGCGATCATTCGTGACACCGTGACTGCCACACAGTATATCTCAGGGAAAACGAAGGCGCATCATTTGCACAGCTATGTTCTGCGGATCCTCCATCGATTTTTTTCATTATCTTTGTTAAGCCATGCAGATTTAGCGGGCCAAGTAAACTTACTGGAAGGCCTGTTTCTCGCGTGCATGATCCAGGGTGTCCGAATAAATGGCGCCACTCATTTCTGGCATAAATTGGAGGAGATGCAATGGAAGCCAAAAAAAGTGACCAAAATCACACTTGGGGGATTTATCACCGCCATAGCTAAGCGTGTCCGCCACCCATTGAAAAAGTACAAATCACTGCCTTCCATTGCCACAATTGATCAGAAGATGCTTACAAATATGAAGGTAATAGTGAAAGATGTGACAATGGCTGATGGCTTTCGGTTGTCCACACGTGATGAGTATTTGCACAGCGTCGAGCGCGGTCTGGGAGGCTTGCCACGCGACAATGAGGAGGATCCTGAGGCTCAAGCTCCCCCAGTCCCTGAGCACCAGCCGTTTTCTTCAGCGCATTATGACGCGATTATGGAGCGGATGGATACCATAGCTGCATCGGTGGACACCATCTCAGCGTCTCAGGCAGACATTCAGTCCCAGATGGACCAGCTAATCCAGGGATTTTCCGCCTGATCTGCGAGGTTTGATGCCCATTTCGCACCGCCACCACCACCACCAGAACAGTGATCAGGGAGACTTCTTATCTTTTGTTTTGATTTTTTGTTTTTTTTATTTTTATTTTTCTTTTTGATATGTAATATTCTTACTTGCTGGGGGCAGTAAGTTTTTGTGTGGGGGGTAGGAGAAATTAACTTCATATATATATGTAATTAACAGCCGTTGATGTATGATGCATGTTTATTTCTATTTTAATTTATTTGTACTTTATTGTCGTTGCCTAAATATCTTTATCTCAGCTTGGCTTAACCTCAGTTATTCCTATTATGAATGTTTTGAACTTTAATTGGAGAATGGTTTATCTTAAAAATTGATCTTGGCAAATGAGTAGTTGGAAGTTTTAGAAGAAAATTGAATCTCAATCAGTCATATATCTTGTGATTTCCAATCTTTCATGCACTGTAGGCTTATTTGGGAAATTTTGAAAAATCCAGTGCGTAAGAGTTTTTGAGTGAAGGAATGTTAGGATAGTTAGAACCTTCCTCATCACCCTTCGAAACATGATAACAACTTAAACAAGTTTAGGACATGATTAAGGCAATTTGTTTCTTTGATAACCACTTTTAAATAGCTTTAGACCTACCTGTTTATGTTATTTCCATTGCTAGCCCCATTGAGCTGATTTAGTATGCTAAAAGCGTACTACGCAATTTTCTTGTTAAACTCTTAATTTACCATTTAGCCTAAATGCCTTTGCCTACCCTTTTCTAAGAATTGGCCACTCTAGGATTGGGTTAGAATATCATTGAAAGTTGAATAAGGGTATCTATTGTTGAAATAGTGGAAGTGTGAGAAGAATTGTTGAATTTAGTGGGTGTTATTTAGTATGGTGTTAAACTTCCCTTATTAGAAAAAAAAATGGGTATATGAAAATCTAGACTTTGGGTACCCCAGTTGAAAAACAAATATATATATATATATATATATATATATATATATATATATATGAAAAAAAAGAAAAAAAAAAGATCATGAGAAAAAAAAAAGAAAACAAAATATATGAAAAATGAAAGTTTAATGAGTTTTGTTGTTTTTAGTTAATTTTGATGTATTGAATATAGAAAAATTCAAGTGTGGGGTACCTTTGAGTAGAAGAAGACATACTCATATTTACGGATAATTGGGTTTAAAATTGAATTAAAAGGGAAGTTCACCACCTTGTTGTTTTGAGTTCGGTGTATTTTATGTATGGGGAAGTTTAGACAACATTGGAAATTATGGGTGAATTGAAGGCAGGACGTGGACAATCTTGTTCAGTTTTGGGTAGTTGAAATGTTAGGTAGAGTGGCTAATTCTTTGTTTGAATTCTTTAACTTTTCTTGTTAGCCAATACCTTAACCCACTACAAGAAAAAAACGTTTTCCCGACGGAAATTACCGACGAAAAATGAGGAATTTCCGTCGGGAATGCTATTTGCCAACGAAAATATTTTCCGTCGGTAATTGAAGCGTAGCTAATTTTCCCGACAAAAACTTTTTCGTCGGCAAAATTACCGACGAAAAGTAACGGAAAGAACTTTCCGTCGGTAATTTTGCCGACGGAAAAAAAATTTCGTCGGTAATTACCGACGGAAATGAATTTCGGTCGGTAAATTTCCCGACGAAAATTTTACAAATTAAAAAAAATAATAATAATAATAATATTAATTAACATAAATAAATAATAATAATAACAAATACAAATTAACATAATAATATTAATTAAGGTACAAATTTTACTGATTTTAATTTAATAATAATAATAATAATAATAATAATAATAATAATAATAATAATAATAATAATAATAATAATAATAATAATAATAGTAACTAAAATTAACACAACTTCTTAATAGAAATAATAACAATACTAATAATATATCTACTTAACATACCCATTAAATAATAATAGTAATAATAATTAACACAACTACTTAAAAAAATTATAATAATCATAATAATAATTAGGAAAAATATTTAATAATACTAATAACAATTCCAATTATTTTCTATTAATACTAATAATATGAAAAATTCTATTAATAAATTTAATAACAATAAAGTGTTAAGAATTTATTATTTTCTAATCATACTAATAACAATAATAAAATATTTAATTAACATAAATCAATTAAAATAATTCTAACAACAATAAATTAATAATAATTACCAATGTTCACCTAACATAAATAAATTAATAATAATAATAATAATAATAATAATAATAATAATATTTACTAATTTAACAAAAGAAAAATAAAATTAATTAACCCAGATCTGTGCACCTGGCGCCGGAGGAGGAGGAGGAGGAGGGGAGGCAGCCGACGCCGGTGTGCGGGTCGTCAACGCCGGTTGGGAGGAGGCGGCGCGCGGAGGGAGGGAAGGAGGAGGGAAAGGGGAGCGGGAAGAGGGAAGGGAGGGAGGGGAGGAGGAGGCCAAGGGAGCGGGAAGAGGGAAGGGAGGGAGGGGAAGGAGGGGAGGCGCGCCGATCGGCGCCGGAGGGAGGTGGAGGGGCGGATCCGTGGGAGAAGCGCAGGTGGTCGGCGGCGGCTGGGCAGAGGGCCAAAAACGGGGAGAGGAGAGGGAGGAGAGAGAAAGAGAGAGAAGAAAGAGAGAGAGAGAGAGAGAGAGAGAGAGAGAGAGAAAAGAGAGGGAATATGTTTTTAATTTTTATCTTTAGCGACGGAAAGAATATTCCGTCGCTAAAAAAGAGAGGGAAAGGAAATTTTTTATCTTTAGCGACGGAAAGCATATTCCGTCGCTAAAAATGAGAGGGAAAGGAGATTTTTTATCTTTAGCGACAGAAAGAATATTCCGTCGCTAAAAATAGCGACGATATATTCAAACCGTCGCTACTTTTAGCGAGTGATTTTGAAACCGTCGCTAAAAATTAAAAAGGCAATTTATTAGCGACGGTTTTTTTTTATTCCGTCGCAATTTTAGCGACGGATTTTTTATTCTGTCGCTAAAAATATAATTAAGTTTTTTTTTTATTTTTTCAGCGACGGACAAGAATTTCCGTCGCTATTTTTAGCGACGGTTCCTAAGAACCGTTGCAAATATCGATCGGCAATTTTGGTGGGAAATCTTGGCGCCATTTTTAGCGATGGATTTTATTTTTCGTCGCTATTTACCGACGGAAATTAAATTCCGTCGCTATTTAATTTCCATCGCTAAATAGCGACGGAAGTTAATTTTCGTCGCAATTTAGCGACGAAAATGACTCCGTCGCTAAATTTCCGTCGCTAATTTAGCATTTTCTTGTAGTGACCTAACATTACAACCCTGGAATAAGTCCTTTTGATCCTGTTCTTGATTTGAGTTGTTTAAGTGGAGATGACCCTTGTGGTTTCGGTGCTAAAGGAGAGGCGTATGATTATTCTGAGTTTTAAGTGCGAAACCTATATGCAAATTCATTTGCATATTTAATTTCTTTGCTCAATTGCTGGAATGTATTGGTTATTTTGTTTTGAAAAGAGAAAATTTGTTTTGAGCCTAGCACACACACATGTGAAATTATTTAATATAAATTGATTTGAGGATTTGTAACTAAGACCCTTCTGCTTGGTGCCATGATTGTTGTTAAGTTTTTGTATTCTGAGTTAGAGTTTGAAATTTCAGGAATGTGGATAATTCATTTACTCGAGGACGAGCAAAGTCTAAGTGTGGGGTATTTTGATAACTTCAATATAGTACTTAGTTTTGATGGTGTTTTCATATGGTTTTTGGGTGTTTAGTTGTGTTTTTGTGTCATGTTTTGTTTCCTTTAGGTTAATTTTACTAATCTTAGTCAAATTGGAATTTTGATGCATTATAGATAGTTTTTGATGGATTTTGATTTGTCTTTGCAGGTGTGGTTCTAGGTACCTCACGGTCACAATGAAACTCATTGTGACCGTGACATAAAGAGAAGTTGAAGACAGGAGCAGACTTAGAGGGGTCACGGTCACAATGGATTTCATTGTGACCGTGACATAGCAAACGTATGGACATAATGCAAGTATGAAGCATGTCACGGTGGCAATCTATTTCATTGTCACCGTGACATGAAAATCATTAAGGCAGAATCAGAGCAGCACGTACCTCACGGTGATAATGAAATTCATTGTCACCGTGACATAAGTTTTTCCTAGATAGAAGCAAAAATTGAAGACCTCACGGTGACAATGAAATTCATTGTCACCGTGACCCCTCTCTTGTGCGCAAAGGCAATTTGAAAATCTCGACTCTACACGGTGACAATAAATTTCATTGTCACCGTGACCCCTCTGGAACTATAAAAATGCACTTTTCTATTTGGTTAGGGTTCCGAATTTTTTAGTTAGTTTTTGATTTTAGTTTTGGCGGCTGAGATTTTTCTGAGTTATTCTTCTGTTCTAAACTTCAGTTTTCAATCTTGTTTTTTGAGTTTTCAATTAGAAATTGAGAGTAATTTTCATTAGATACATAGTTTAATTTCCAGAGATTGTTATTTTTAGTTTTCCAGAATTTTAGTTATTTCTCCATTGAAGATCTGAAGAAGAAGACTGAAGAACGTGGGATTCAACCGGGATTTTTGCCTCAATGAATTTCTGGGTTTATTCTTTCCTTTATTCTTTTGATTTTATAATGGATTGTAAGTAGTCTTTTAGTTGTTTAGGGGATCTCTGAATCTCCTACCTATGATATGAATAATGGATAATTTTTGAGTTTATATATGAATGAATGGTTTATTTCACTTTTACATATTGTCAATTTATGGGATTTATTTTCTCAGTTCAATTTCCAGTTTTGATGAATGATTTATTTCATGTATCTCTTTTGGTTATTGAATTTGTTAATTGAATGCCATGAATATTTTATTCTCAGATTTTCTATCGTGTTTACTTATCATTTAGACTGCTCCGGAAGGGAATCTAGATGTGCATGTTTTCATGGTTCAAGATTGGAGTGATGAGTGAAATAATTAGGTTTTGGATTGTTTGGCTCCGGAATGGGAAAGCAAACCGAACCTAGGATTTTAGACCCGTGATTAGGCGAATTGTATGACTTGCTCCGGAATGGGACGTTATGCAATTAGAATAGCTTGCTTCGGAATGGGACGCTTGGGTTAAAAGGGTTATCCCGATTTCTTTCATATAAGATTCTTAGGTTAATTTTGTTCATATTTGGGTATGGGGTGGATGAGTGAACCTGAACAACACTTTTCTATATTGAGATTTTTGCTTGTTATCAATTTTTATCTTTGCTAGTTTTTACTGTCATCTTAATTTGTTTTTGCTTTGTTAACTCATTATAGTTGATTAATTTATTTGTTCTAGTAGTCATAATTAAATCAATTCAACAACTGGGAATTCTTTAGCATACAATTAAGTGTCATAACTTGCATACACAGTCTCTTGGGTACGATAACTCGGAGTCTTGAAAACACTCCATTATATTACTTGCCGATTCAGTACACTTGCTGAGGTCGCGTCATCATGTTCAGATTTTTATGTATTATTTCATTAACATGTTACATTTTATTTCAATCACATCATTTATTTAATTTGTCATTTACAATGCATTTTTATCATTTATTTTTATTGTTAACATATTAATTCAATTGTCATTTTGATGTCATATTTTTTATCTTATTTTATTTCATTTTACCATTTATTATTGATTTAATTGTTTTAATTACTAACATTATTTTGTTTATGTTGTTTTTATGTCAAAACTTATCTTTCTTTACTTGGCATTTTTGCGAGCACAAGGGGAGATCCAAAAGGCTCGTTTGGATTAAATATTCATTTTATTTAATTGTAATATTTTATTTATTTGGCTTTCCATTTATTTTGCCATATAATTTTCTTATAAAATTGTTTATTTAGTCCCGCTACAAAGAAAGTCACTAAACGTTTTTTTTATTTATTAACTTGGTATTTTTCCTAAATAAAGTGGGATCGATGTACCAATTTTCCATCCAAAATCATCACATCAAAATTATTTCATAATAAGTATACATGCGAGGACCAATGTCCTCACCATAATCAATATCTCGATTTATGTATGATTTTTATTTTATTTACAATGGGGGTTGTATTCCGCCCCTAGTTTTGTTGTATTTTATTTTCATATACTTTATTTTATTTACCCTTTTATTTATCAGTTTCCTTGAATGATCAAACTTGCGCTCTAATTATTGCATTGAAATGTATGAGAAAATGGGTGAAAACTTAAATTCAAAACTTAATTATAAAATAACCGAGGTATGAATAAATGGAAGTCCCAAACCATCTTTGGTCTTTGAGCTCAACGAGGCGAGAGGACCATTCCGATGTTTCATGGGAATGGGATCTCCAAGACACCTCTTGTGTCCCACCAAAAGACTCAATTTACAATCCTAGGCTCCATAGGGTTAGAGGGTCATTCCAATGTTCTATTGGGGTGAATGCCTCCAAGACCCCTTTGGTTTGCCTAAAATGGATAAGATGCACCGTCTTAGGCCCACTGAGGCGAGACGAACTTTTCCAATGTTTTATTGGGTGGTGACTCCATGAAACCTCCTTGTTGCCCAAAATAGACGCACTTGTGAATCCCTTACAAGTTTCCAATAAACCTCTCCCGATCGCCCTAACAGCAGGCCTTCAGGGCGTCCTGCGGGGTTCAGCGCGTGTCACACTCATGCATTTCATTTGCATGCTCATTATTTTTCCTGCATATTTGGCTTTCCAATTTTGCAGTAAAAGAGATCCGATGCAGGCCGAATGGCGACATCAGTCTAAACACCAATCCAAACAATCAACAAAAGGGCTGAACCAAAGGGCAGTTTTGACAAGATGAAGTTAAGATGAAGCTCACACAAGCTGAAAATCATGTGAGCCCATAAAGAGGCATCCTAAGCCTCCCGACAAGCACAAAGCCCTCCTAAGAGGCGTATAGGACCAGATGTTGTTTTGTTCCTAGTTGAGCCTCCCCGGGATCCTAAAGGCAAGGAAGTTGTTGGATCCAGTGGAACTAAGCACTAGGACCTAAGGATTTTGAAGGTTTGGGAATTTCTTGCTTTAGCATTTGAATATGTTTATGTATGTGTTTTGATGATTTCTTGGAATTAGGTTGTTAGATGTTCTTTATTTTGATGTATATGATATGGGTATTTGCCTTGAAGTGTGGATCTTGCAAAGGCATGAGTTAATTAGGGTAATTTTAGAATGGATGTGATTTGATGCATAAAATGGGTTTTTTGATTGATTCTTGAAATTGAATGTGTAAATTAATGGATTGTATGCAATTTATTGTTAATAAATGTCGTATTATGGTTGTTGATGCTTATGAATGGCTGGATTTGAGGTAAGTAACCTTGGATTGAGATTTGTGTGGTTGGATGAGGATTTGGAAGAGGAAAATCTGCAGAATTTCTGCAGATTTTTGAAGTCCCGACTCTGTCGCGATCGCGACAGAGAGCGGTGTTGGGAGCTTCGCCGTCGCGAGCCCGCGACAGCCGAAGTGCTGTGTACTCTCTGTCGCGATCGCGACAGAGCGTATTGTTGGCCAAATGCTATCGCGAGCACGCGACCCATCGCGAGCCCGCGACAGCATCAATCGTCCTCTGTCGCGAGCGCGACAGAGCCTGGCCCTTCCGTCCCCCTCGCGGTCGCGAAATCCATCGCGCGCGTGCAGCGAAGAGACTTTGGTCTCTGTCGCGAGCGCGACAGTCCTCTGTTTGCTGAATGAGTTTTCCTTCATTCCTTGTGGCTTGAACTTCAGTTTTCTTTAGCAGTTATGAGATTTATGCTTGGTATTCTAAAAATAATATGCAAGTGTAACTATGGTATGATTATGCTCATTTGACGATGATGATTTTGGAAATTATGAAATGGATTGAATGGTTTATGTATGACCTGCTAGAGTCTAGTCAGTGGATAGTTAGGCATGCCTAATAGAGTCTTTGCTGCAGCTTCTGTTTTCTGTTTGGACCCCGATCAGGTCCTCGAATGGTTCCTCGCGAACCCTCACCCGAAAGGATCTTGTTTAAGATCCCCCTTTGTAATGTTTTGTAAAAGTTAAATGAAAATTTGTTTTATCGGCTCGTACCCGTAAAGTACTGTCTGTATCGACTCGTACCCGTAAAGTACTGTCCGTATACTCGTTATCCACTCCCTCGGGTCAGCAGGTGTTTTGTATGAATTGTTATATGGGAAACATATGTTATCCTTATGGATTCAATGGTGAAAATGTAATCTGTTATGAGAATATGATTATTGTTATGAATCTTCTGATGAATGGCTTTAGGTATGTGAGCGTGAGTTTATTATTATTGTCATGCCATGATTACCGTTTGTAAATGAAGTACGCATGTGAACTGCCTTGACGACCATTGTGAATGGTTGTCCTTATGCTATGTGTTTGTTTCCCCACTAAGCGTTTATCGCTTAGCACGGTGTGTTTACCCGTGCAGGTGCGGAAGGAATCTTGTCTTGGGAGAGTCGCCGCCATCGAAGCCAACACAGCAGGGTCTTAGTGTAGGGCTTATTTTTGTAGCTTTATGATTCTTTTTGTATAGAACTCTCTTATGATTTTGTAATAGCTTCCGCTTTTGTATATGTAATTTTGGGATTTGTAATTATCTTTTATATCTCTCAGTTGATCATAACAGTAATGTAATGCTTCTATTATATTAATGCATGATCAGCTTTTATGAATGGTCTTGTAAAGTTTTAAATTACCTTGTATTTGGTTATGTATGTTATGGATGAGTGTATGTGTATTATGTATCTGTGTGGTGGCACCTTTACTCCTACGACATCTCACTCCTTATCGGATGGGATCGCCTGAGTATGGGTAAGGGGTGTTACAGAAAATGAGGTTAAATAGATCCCCGAAAGTTAAATTGAATAAAAACCTCTCGTTCGATTCAAATAGTAACTAGGTTTGACCAAAATTTGACTGAGACCTTAAAGATAGTAAACGACCTCCGAAAAGTTATCTGAAGGCATAGATAAACTAAGAATAGTGTGTAGAACAGTTTGGTGGTGAAAAAGTAATTTTATGATGGCACTAAAAATTAGTGAATCGGACTAGTTTAATTGAACCGGACCGGAGATGGACCCTGATTAATGTGGAACAAAGGTCAAATGAGCTATTAAGAGTAAAATAAAAGTTAAGGATGAAAAGCGAACCAAACCGGTTCAACCAGTGATCCGGACCGATCGGACCAGTTGACTTCGGTTTGATTAGTTTGACCAAAATTTGACCGGACTCTAAATGGAGGTATGGACCTCAGAAAAATTATCTGAAGGCATGAATTTGCTTGAAATATTATGGAGAATTAAATGGTAATGAAAAATAAATTTTACGGTTAGACAGAAAATTGAGTTATCTGACTGGTAAAGAATTATCGAATCAGGAAACAGTTTCAGATTGAGCTAAAATTTTATGTGGAGGCTAAATTATATATTTTAGGAATTATGGAATTGATTTTGAGTGAAATTGAATTTGGGAAGTGAGGAAAATTATTTTTGGTTGGAAAATGGGCTTAAATTACTTAAATGGGCTTTGGGTTTGGCCCATGATTTGGCCCATTAGCAGAGGCTATATAAAGACTGGAATATCAGATTTCTCTAGAGAAATCCCTAGAATTCCAGCAGCTCTCCTCCTCCTCCATAAGGCATAATTGTTCATCTTGATGTTTCCTCCATTTTCTTCAATTCTCTTTTCATCTCTCTTCCAAATCCAAGCCTTCTATATTGAGTATTATCAATTATTATTATTATTATTATTATTATTATTATTATTATTATTATTATTATTATTTTAACTGTAAATGATAAAAATCTTCACTCCCTTTTTTTAGTACCCTATTTTCACTAGAACTCTCTCATACACGTTCTTTTGTGTATCCTTTTCTTTGCACTTTTTGTTTCAAAATAACTCTCCATTGTGAGTCTATAATTTTGGAAATTTCTTTTTCTTCTAATTTGTTCATTCATTACTTGTAAGTAGGGGTGTTCAAAAAAACCACTAAACTTGGTTAATCGAGAAACCGAATCGAAACCGATGTGAATATAGGTTAACAGAACCAATTTTTAAATTTAATAGTTAGTGTTTTTAAAAAACCGAAATTATTGGACTGTTTTTTTTTTAAACTTATGGACCGATTAACCAAACCGATAACCAATATATGAACCCTAGGGGTGAGCATGTACCGGTCCATGAGCCCCAAAAAGAACCAGTCCATTAACTATCGATTTTTAAAAATCACTAACCATTAATCAGTCCGTTACTATCGGTTAACCAATTCATCGGTTTTAGATTTTCGGATCGGTTAACCAATATTATTTCGGTTAACCACTATAATTATAAGATGTATTCCTAAAATATTAAAATGTCCAAAATACTTAAAAATAAAAATTATAAACCAAATATAATTCAATATAATATTCAAATTATAAATATAAACTAAAAATATTGTGTTAATATGCATGCATAGGATAGAAAAATGTAATAAATGGAAAAATTATAATTTAATTTTTTTTAAATCTTAATTATTACTTGCAACAAAATTTTTTATTTTTAAAGTGAAATATATTTAATTCGAATTGCAAGTGTTAAATGCTACCTATAAAAATAATAAAACCAATATTCCACATTTTAATTGAATATTATTTATCATATTAAATTTTAATAATTTAAATATAAAATATTTTAATTAAAGAATTACAATTATTAAATTAATTACAATTAGAAATTAATTATATATATTAAAAAGTTTGAAAGGTAAATAATTTTTTGTGTGTGGAAATAAAAGTCCATCACTGATTTAACATTTCGTTAATATATTAATGTTATATAAGTTTTCGAATATATTATGATTTTCATTTTTGAAAAATTGATAAATCAATAAAAAATAATAAATACTAAATATGAACATATTGAATAATTAATAAATTAACTAAAAATTTGGTTATCAGCTCGGTTAACCGATTACATGAGCTAAAACCATTAACTAGTCCATTAATATAGGTTTTTTCAAAACACTAACCATTAACCAGTCCATTACAATCGGTTAATCAATCCATCGGTTCGGTTTCGAACCGGTTTACCGGTTAACTACATCAACAAGTTTTTTTTGCTTACCCCTAATGAACATGCCTATAGTTTATTAACTTTATTTCACTCATTCTTTATTTTTATTATAATTTTTTTGTTTCATTATTTTTATATTTAATTATTTATATTTCTTTAATTTTCATTTACTTGAAAATATATTTCAATTTCATTTTTGTTTTTTTAAAATATATTTTAGTTAATTTATTAATTGTTCAATATATCCATATTCAGTATTTTTTTATTATTTCTTGATTTATCAATTTTTATTAGTGAAAATCAAAAATATATTTGAAAAGTTTTATAGCATCAATATATTAAATAAATTTTCAATAATTTTTTTAAAAAAAACTAAAATTTTTAATATATGTAAAAATAATATGTGTCGAGTTAAAAAAAAATTAAAAAAAAAGAGTTGTTAGCATTAGATGGATTTGTTTTAATAATTTTGCATTTTTAAAGTATTTTTGCTACACTTTTTTTTATTATTCTAATTATTTTGAAGTTTTTAAGTTTTTTTTTTCAAATTGTTGATTAGTAAGTATAATTGTGTCAATCTAATTAGGATGATTATGAATCAATTAATTTATTTACTTATTAAGTCTTAATTCTTAAAAACAAAATTCTTTATATTCACCAAAAACTTTTATTTTAACAATAATTATGTTATATTATAGTAAAAAATTTTAATTTTTAAGTATCCTGAACATTTTAATTTTATTTATGAATGCATCTTATAATTTTAGTGGTTAATCGAAAAATATTGGTTAACCGATCTGAAAAACCGAAACCGATGATTAGTTAACCGATTGTAATGGACTGGTTAATGGTTAGTATTTTGAAAAACCAATATTAACAGACTTTTTTTTGGGCTCATGGACCGATTAACCGGTTCATGAACACCCGTACCTGTAAGTTTATTTGGATTTTGATTTACTTTATTATTTTTATTTACGATTTTGTGATTTTTTTTTATTTTGATACTCTAATGGATTTCATCAGCTTTTGTATTCTTTGTGTTGGCAATTGTTTGCCTAAAAGTCACCGGTGTCTTTTTTTGTTTGCCAATTCTTTGACCTAAAAAGTCTAAATCTCTTCGTAATTTTGTGTGTGTATGTTTTTTCCTTTTCTTTTCTTTCTCTTTGTTATAAATAAAAGTAAAATAAAATAAAAAATAGAGAGGAATGAGAAATATATATTTTCTGATAATTTTATTGTATGCCTTTAATAGCTCACAACTAACATATTTATAGGCACAAATATCTAGTAATAGAATTTGATTAGGAATATAATACTAGTGGATTTAGAGTCTAATTAGGATTAAAAGTAGACATCTAATAGGAATATTTCAATATTCCACAATACTTCTGCTTGGATGACTGTATACTATGAACATGCCTCGGTAAAACCTTATTAAGAAAAATCTAATGGGATAAAAATTTAGCGAAGAAAAAAGAGTACAATATTCATAGGTACTTCCCCTCAAAAAACGAAATGAATGATACTAAATCTTTCAATTGGAGTATTGCAATATCATACATATTCTTCTTGAAAATTGAACTTGGTAGGGTTTTTGTGAACAAATCTGCTGGATTGTACTTGAGCGAACTTTCCAAACATCAATTTGTCCTTCCTTCATAAGTTTATGAGTGTAGAATAACTTTGGTGAAATATGTTCGGTTTTATCTCATTTGATATAGCTACCTTTGAGTTGTGAGATACATGCTGCATTATCCTCATATAATTTTGTTGGCTTGTTCTCCACTTCTAATCCACTTGCTCCTTTAATGTGTTGAGTCATGGATCTCAACCACACACATTCATGACTTGCTTCATGAATGGCTAATATTTTTGAATGATTTGAGGAAGTAGTAGTGATTGTTTACTTAACAAATCATTAAGAAAATAGCAGTGTCACATATGTGAACACATAACCTGTTTGTGATCGAGTTTTATGAGGATCTGATAGGTACCCGGCATCAGCATACCCTGCCAATTCTGACTTTGCTCTTTTGGAAAAAACAAACCGATGTTAGAAGTGCCACGAAGATAACGTAGAATATGTTTTACACCATTCCAGTGTTTTCGAGTTGGTGCAGAATTAAATCTTGCTAGCAAATTAATTGCAAAAGTTATATGTGGTCTAATGCTATTTGCAAGATATAAAAGTACACCTATTGTTGTGAGATATGGTACTTTAGGACCAATAACCTCTTCATTATCTTCTTTTGAACGAAAGGGATCTTTCTTGATATCAAGAGAACAAACAACCATTTGAATACTTAATGGATAGGATTTATCCATATAAAATTGTTTCAAGGTTTTTTCTATATAGGTTGCTTGATGCAGAAGAATTCTTTTTGGCAAATATTCAACATGAAACCCAAGATAAAATTTTGTTTAGGATCTTTCATTCAAACTCCTTTGTCAAATATTCTGCAGTTATAGAGATCTCTTCTAGAGTCCCTACTATATTTAAGTCATCAACATAAACTGCAACTATAGTAAATCCATAATTTATCTTCTTGATAAAAACATATGAACAAATAGAATTATTATCATATCCATTTTTCACTAAAATATCTGTCATGGTTCAGGCGGACTTTAGATTCATTAACAATATTGTAAAATGTCTTGCATGGACAATGACTGTTTACCTTTTCCTCTTGATAAGCCATACTATCAATCTTAAGGAGCTATGTACATTCATAATCATGGGATTTGTAGTGCATACTTCTCCTTGAATGTCCATTAATACGTAGTATGCCTCATTAAAAACCTTAATAGGAAAACCCAATGGGAAAAAATCGTAGTTAAGGAAAAAAATAGTACAATGTATATTTTTCTTCCCCTTATAATAATATCAGTACACAACTTTAAGCTTGTGCATAAAAAGTTCTGATATGTCATATGATAAGTTTATTTGTCTAAAAATAAGTCACATATCTTCTAGATATGCAAGCCATATATCTTGTCGATATATTATGCATGAACTGAAAAATAATAACTAAAACTTATTTTTCAAAATTACATATTGTATCTTTACAAGAATGTACAAGTTCATCTCCACATCTTTCATTTCTTTAAGATGGAGAATTTATAAAACTTAATAATATGATAATACGTATAATAGAATGTGATAAATATACTTTCATATCATATAATGGATAAGTTATCCATTCTCAAATGGTTTTCTTAACCATTCTTATTTTTCTCTTTTAATTATCAGCCACTTCTGGTGGTGAAAATTAGTAACATAATAATAGTAATTGTCATTTCTTGAAGATACCATTTCCATAGCTGTAATTTTATATTGCTTCATTCATTTCAGGAAATGAAACAAATGCAACAAAATAATTTTTGTGACACATATACAACATAATCATATAATAACTATTACAAATGAATGCATTTAGTAATTTAATTCAAACATGTCTAAAGCAATACTTAAAAATAAATGAAAATAATAGAATTTTCCAAATAAAAATATATGATTTTACAGATAACTATAATTTTTAAAATAATATGTAATTTTAATTAACAATTTGACAATTGCCTTATAATGCATGATTATATGATACATCAATAGCAATAATATATGATCAAGAAATATGTTGTCTCTAGTGACTTTATAGCCATTGGGGTATTCAATGGAAAATAATTTATAAATATGTAATTACTTTATCAAAAATTATATTTTCAGTCAAATAGTATTCGATCTTCAGGTCGATACAAAATTTTAATTTTCAATATTTGTTAAAATATTTCACACTCTTCAAGAGTTCCAAAAACAATCAAAATCATAAATAAATCATGATAATATGCAACATTATAATACTTCAAAATCATACACATAAAATTTAATACATATTTGTATTAAACAAATTTTTTCAAAAATATCTATATATGCTTCAGTCATGATAAATCCTTAAGGGATTTTTTTTTTTGTAATAATTTCATTATCAAATGGGCAAATAACATCAATTATTTATATATTAACATATTGCCACATTGATTAATACTTTAAAATTATTGCATCCATATCTATTATAAGAAAATATATCTCTTCATAATAATTGCCAATTCATTGGAATAAATGTCATAAAATAAGTCATATTTTATGATTTTATTAGACATTGCATGGATATCATGTGTACTCATTGGCATCATATTTTTCAATATTTGAACTACAGGTCCAAAAATTCATATTGTATAATTAAATGCAATTAGCATTTGTATTTTTCAAAAAATATAATTTCAAGATCCTCACTATGTTGAAAATATCAACATCAAAAATATTGTCGACAACTTTATCTTTTTCGGTTCTTTTCAATGACAT
This sequence comes from Excoecaria cochinchinensis, assembly GCA_947683425.1. Classification (NCBI taxonomy): domain Eukaryota; kingdom Viridiplantae; phylum Streptophyta; class Magnoliopsida; order Malpighiales; family Euphorbiaceae; genus Excoecaria; species Excoecaria cochinchinensis. The sequence goes on from CANTUQ010000061.1 coordinate 773,856, forward strand.
AATATATTGAGATCTTTTATTTAATTGCAAGTACTTGAACCACTTCCGGGGTATTGAAATTAGTTATGTCATATGTCTCTTCAGGAGTACATGCCCCCACAATATGACTATATTGATTTATTTGCTCCTTGTTATTCAAAGGTTTTATTTTTATATGGAACCGAATAATTTACCCTACAAGGAAAATTGTCCTACAGGAACATTACTTTGAATTAGAGCATTTACAGCCGATACACATGAGATTTAATAAATCTTTACACACTAATAAATATATTAGCATCATAATTTGAACTTCAAGTTCAAGATATGAGGATCTAAATTACACCTAATGTATGTATTATTCTATTTTTCAGCTGCTTACTTCCCCTGATATTAGAAAAACTATTTAATCAAAATGCAATTTTTAACTAAAAAATGCAATAGAGGAATTTAATGAAAAAATTGCAATAGAGGAATTTAATGATCTTTATTGGCATGATGCATGTAAGTATTCCTTCAAGAAATAATATTCCTATATAAAAATAAAAGTACTGTTGTTTTCTTAAAAATATCTAACAATTAATCAGAGGCATTTAATAAATATTTTTGCCAGACTTTTGAGTATAAATATGTACATCAGGCTTACCTGCGACATATGATCACTAGTATTATCAGGAAAAATGTCTTAATTTCATAATCTAAAAGTTGTGCACTTAATTTAAATAATCTCACAAACTACAGGTTGTAAGTTGTTAATAAACACACATGTTACCATATTATCGATGCATTTCTCAAAAATTATGAAACATTTGAATAGTTAACATGATGGATAGTGAGTCCACATATATTATCTTTATTCATTCCAGAATGAAGAGAATTCAGTCCCTTTATTAGCTAGCGATACTTTAATAATATTTTTTAAGAACAAGTAGCTTATGAGAATCTCTTAAATTGAATTAAAGAAACTTCTGGTTCTCTAATATATATGAATTCTCAATAATTTATGCATTATAATTGATCCAAGATGGTCAAACCGGTCATGCCAAGTAATCAATTGTCATTTAATTAGTAAACTTCAGGTTCAATATTTTTATTATAACAAATATTTATATCAATTGATAAACATCAAGTTTCTTAATATTAATATCAATTAGTCAGTAAACTTCGAATTTTCTAATATTTATATTTATCAATAAACTGCGAGTTTACTGATATTAGTATCAATTAATTAGTAAACTTCAGGTTACTAATATTTGTATAAAAGTTAGCAAACTTCAGGTTACTAATATTTCTATTTATTAGTAAAATCAAATAATTTTCAAGAGTATTTTTCCAATACAAATATTGTCATATATATATATTTTAATATTCTAATCTCAATCCATTTCAGCAAATATCTTTTAGAAATCAATAAATTTCTTTGAGAAATATTAAAAAATAATATATTTCATAACAAATTGTATGTGGGTAATGGCATTATAGCTTTTCAGGAGCCTTTAAATAATTGTATTACTCATAACAAAAAATTACACAATTCGTTATACCGTAGCTCAATTTATAATCAATTTCATTGATTCATGAAAATTATAATAATTTAAAATTTACGAATTAAATTTACATACCGTCTAGTTCTTGAAAATTAAAATCTTGATTCCTTTGAGCCGGGTTGTAGTAAACCACTGGCTTCCAATTATCAAAATTTATGGTTGAGACTTGATCGTACTGATAACATGTTATAAATAAAAGTAAAATAAAATAAAAAATAGAGAGGAATGAGAAATATATATTTTCTTATATTTTTATTGTATGCCTTTAATAGCTCACAACTAGCATATTTATAGGCACAAATATCTAGTAATAGAATTTGATTAGAAATATAATACTAGTAGATTTAGAGTCTAATTAGGACTAAAGGTAGTCATCTAATAGGAATATTCCAATATTCCACAAAACTCTTTTATTTTATTTTCTTTCTTACTTATTTAAATCCTTTGTTCCAGGAGATTAAATGCATTTGACACAATTAATAGCATTTAAATTATGTAATAAAATCTTTTGTGTCGTATGTGTATATTATCACTGTGATTAATACTCTCTCTCTACAAATCATTATTGTATTATTTTAAATTCTATTGTTACTATTGTTAATAATAATAATAATAATAATAATAATAATAATAATAATAATAATAATAATAATAATAATAATAATTGTAATAATTGTAAATTGCTCAAGGGGGGATATCCTGCTAAAGTATTCAAAGAATATAGGTTTTGTCCCCAATATGATGAAGTTATGACTTGATTAATTTTACCTTACGACTATTTATCTTGGACAGATCTTGTTTATCATAATTGTATTCAATTTCAACTAATACAGAAACAACAAGAACTGTCTCATAGAATTTCCTGGTCTTGGATAAACCGTCTTCATAAAAATGGAAACCTTTAAGAAAATTGTAATCGATTAATTTATAAAAACTCTAATTTTCAACCAAACTAACTTCTTCTTGCTCAAAAATATTGATAATTTGTCTATGAGGGTTTTGAATGTACCGAGGAGAATACCTTTTAGAGGAAGAGGTTTGATTTAGGTTTCAAAAAGTGGATGAAGGTGTCGATCTAGGTCTTAAAATGGCAAATGTGTTGGGTGATGGTGAAAAAGTCTGATTAGAATTCACTATCTGATTAGAATTTTGATTTTCTAATGATAATGAAACTTTTGTCAAAACTTTTTTATTAGAATTTATTTTCTCTATAAAAATTCACAGAAAAAGGAAATCTAGTAAGCTATTGTTTTCTCCTCTGATAAATTTAATATCAAAATTAAAATTACTCAATAAAGTTTGCAATCGTGCAAAGATCTGTTCAGAAATTAGATTCTTGTTATCCTTTTCTAAAATATGTTTTACTGCCAAACAATCAATTCTTAGTAAAAATCTTTTCATGTTTAAATCATCTTCAAATTTTTTAATGCACAAAACAATGCTTAAAGTTTCTTTTTTTTATTATTTTTTATCGTTGAATAATTCTTTTGAGTAGAGTTTTAACTCCTAGAATAAAATTGTACTAACTCTTATATACTATTTTTTATTCTTTTTTACTTAAGAATCTATCCATATCCTATATTGTTAGCATTTGTCTCTCCTATTAAGAGTGCTTTAGGATAGGGAATATTAAGAAAATGAAGATTCTTAGGGCCTATTTATTTATAGAAAACTGCTCCAATTTTTCAGAAAGTTTTTTCACATAAAATAGAGATTATGTTTTTTTTTAGTCAATTTTCCAAAATAGAGAATACAAAATAGATGTTCCAATTTTCTAAAATAAAGAAAAGATTAAAGAACTAATAAAAGATATTTTCTAAATTTTCTGAATCATCTTAGTACATATATACATATGTGTGTATACACACACACACATATAAACAAATATATACATATACATGTATATGTATATGTATGTATGTACATACATACATATGTATATACATACATACATACATACATTTGTCTATACATATCTATGCGCGCACTATATATATATATATACATACATATATATGTATACATACATACATACATACACACACACACACACACACACACACACACACACACACACACACACACACACACATACATACATACATACATACATACATACATACATATATATTTATGTATGTACGTACATACACATAAATATATAAAAATAAATACTCTACTTTCCATTTGTTGATAAATGAACGCATTTTTCAAATTTTTTACAGACAATAAATACTCCAATTTTCTGAGAAAATAGAACACATAAAACAAAATGCTATTTTCTGTAAGTAATCTTTTATTTTATTTGTCTAATTACGTTAGTATGCTCTTCTAACCATGGTTCTTAATTCTTTTTTAATCTATTATGTAATGATTTGCATAATTTTCTAAATCCTAGAAAAACTCATAAACACAATTCAAATATCCTAAAAATCTTTGTAACTGCTCTTTATCCTTAATATCATCGGGAAATTTACTTATGATTTTCCTGATCTATATCGTGACCTAAAAATCTGACCTTTGTCTAGAATAGTTTTATTTTAGTAGCTGAGACTAATTAGTCCACTAGAATGAATAACATTAAAAAAATAAAAAAATTAAATGATTAATATTTTGATCAATAGAATTTGTAATATCCCAATTTATACCCTAGTCATTTTGGGCATGATCGGGCATATTTATGGATAAATGAGGGTAATTGAATGAAGAAGTTAAGGATATTATCAAAACTAATTAAATTGTTGGGGAATTAATTTGGGAATTTTGATAATTTTGCATGTGAGGATTTAATTGCATAAGTATGTGGATTTAATTACATCAATTAATTAGTTGGATGTGCTAATGTATGATTACCATAAAGTAAGAGTCAAATGTATGAAATAAAGAAAGAAAAGGGATTAATTGGCAAAGTTGTAAAGTTAAGCCAATCAAAATTCTACACCTTTCGCTCTAGAATTTAGGAGAAATTTCATGGCTTTGTAAGCCATGAAATTCGAATGGCTTTGGGAAGGAAAAGACCCAGCCGAGACCCTCCCTAAGGTAGCCTCCTTTCACTTGAAAACCCACCTGAATTTAGCTTTCTCAATTCAAGTAATTATCAAAGAGTAATTAAATTAAGTTTTGTGTGTGAATTTAGCTAAACAAGGTAAGAAGTATTTACTATTCATCATATTTTTCTCTTGGGTCTTTAAAATCATGAGTTATGATTTATGTGAATTGGTTGTGTAAATTTGAAGAAGTGGCATCCGAAGAAGAAGGAAAAAAAAGAAGAAGAAAAAAAGTTAAGAAGAATAAGAAGAAGAATCAATTTTTGAGGTTTGGGAATTTCTATTATTTATTTTGTTCAAGTTGATTTTAATTGATGTTGTATGGTGTAATTGAGAATTGAGATTGATTTGTGGATTTATGGTGGTTAAATATATATTTGTGAAGCTTTTTATGAGGTAAAAAAGTTAGAAATATTGAGTTGGGATGATTTGGAATATTTTGGGATTTGGAATGTATTGGGATGGATTGGGATTAAAACAGAGCACAGCCATGTCTCACGGTGGTCAGGAAATCCTCCCCGCCATGAGCTCCCATTCTAGAAGTTTAGTATGCAATTTTCATCGCCCCTCATGATGGTCAGAGCATCCTGTTCGCCGTGAGGTTGCATTCTGGAAGTTTAATTTGCATTTACGTTGCCCCTCACAGCGGTCAAATAATCCTGCCCGCCGTGAGGTTATATTCTTGATTGCATTATCATCACCCCTCACGGCCATCATAGAATCCTGCTCGCCGTGAGGTCGCATTCTGGATCAGTTATTTGATTTCTTGTTGCACCTTCTGCCCACCATAAGTGTAACACCCCGTTTCCCACCCTAGTATTTTTTTTGAGCTATTTTGTGAGTATATTTGCTTGTGTTATTTTGATTTTAGAGTTAAATTGTATGTTATTTGTTTGTTATGTAATGTTGTTGTGGGTTTTGTTTGGGTGTTGTGAGGAAGAGATAAGTTAGGGTGTGAATTGTCAAAACCCACCAAGATGTTGACATGTGGTAAGTGGTAGGCTTTATAAGCCAAGGAGAGAGAAAAAGAGAGAGAGAGAGCAGATCTACCCCCTCTCCCATTTCCTCCTCCTCCATGTCTTCTTCTTCTTCTGCTTTTTAATTCTCTTTTCTCTCTTTTGCTGCAATTATTGGTGGATTTTGGTAATTTAAGTAATAGCAAGTAAGTGGGTTTCTTCTTCTCCTCCTTCTTCTTTTCTCTTTATGATCCCTATTGGTGTGAGTGTTCTTGTGCTTAGGGTTTTGAGTTTTTGCATGTTTTAGGTTTATTGGTTTAGAGATAGCTGCTAGGGAGCCCAAAGGGAAAGAAAAGGCAAGTGGTAGTGAAGCCCCTTGACTTTGTGGAGCAAAGAAGCCAAAGGTTTGGGAATTTGTGGTTTTATGCATATTTCAGACTTTGTGTTTTGTTATGAATTTCTGGAAATTTATGAAGTTAAACTTAGTGATGCTTGTGTAATTGTTGTGGGTGTTTGATTATTTTGAGTAGAGATGCCATGGTTGTGGTGTATTGAAGTTAAACTTGAATTTGTTAAATGGTAGAGTAAATTTCTGGGTTGATGAACCCTTGGTATTTGATTGTTTTATTTGGATGTTTTAGTTGTGATAATTAGTATAAAACATGGGTTTTATGTTGTATAAAATGATTTGAATACTTGATTTGGGTTGAAGTTTGGTAGGTCAATTGCATGTTTGGGGTGATTTTGGGCATGAATTTCTGCAGAATTCTCGGTGCGGGAACTGGAAATCGACTGTGTCGTGAGCGCAATAGAGCTCGGTGTTTCGAGCTCCTATTGTGACGGGCTCCTGTCGCGGGCATAACCTCATTCATGAGCGCGATAGAAAGCTCGGCCTTTCCGGGCTGTTTACCGTCATGAGCGCTCATCTTCACACGAGTGCGACAGCAACCTTCCTTGCCCTCTATCGTGAGCATGACCCATGTCGCGAGCGTGACAGAGGCCAATCTGCCCATCTTTGTGCGAGCGCGAGGGCTATCGCAAGTGCGGCACTAGGTGAGCTTCGCCTCTCTCACGAGCACGACTCCTTCTGTTTTCAAAATGAGTTTTCTTCTATGTTTTCGATACTTGATTTCCGATCCTCTGATGCTATTATACTTATGCATGGATGATTTTATGTACAATATGTAATTGATATGATGAATGATGTATGGCCTGCAAGAGTCAAATTAGTGGATAGATAGGCATGCCTATAGAGTTCTTTTAGCTACAGCCCCAATATGTTCCGGACACTGATCAGATCCCCGTTTGGATCCTCGTGATCCTTAATGTGTTCGGATCTTGTTTAAGATCCTCCAAATGTGAAAATATTTTGAATGGAAAATAAAGATGTTGCTTTTGACCGTACCTATGGGTACCAATGTGTTCACTCGTTATCCGCTATTCTGAGTTTGCAGGCAAATAGTGTGTATTTTATGAATGCGAGATTATTGTGATATATGTTCAGATTATGAGCGTTACGAATATGATTTTTGATACTTAAAGCTGTGATTTCCATTGAATGTATTTGTAAGCATGTGCCATTTGTGTGTGTTTTGCTTTAACGACCATTATGAATGGTCGTTCATATTTGTGTTTTCCCCACTAACCGTTATCGCTTAGCACGGGTGTTTCATCCATGCAGATGTGGAAGTAGTGGAGTTTTGGGAGTATCTCCACAGGCCAGGCCAACGCAGTAAGAGTGCAGATTTGGGAAGCTTAGCTTTTATTATTGTACATTTTTTGTAATCTTCTGGATTTAATTTTGTATCTATCTTATTGTACTCCTTCAGCTATGTAACTTTGGGAAACTTGTAATTATTGTAAAGGCACATTTGTAATGGCAAATTTTTGTAATGAACTCTTGGTTTTATCAATGAAAAGAATTTTGAGGTTATGTTTTAATTTCTTCTGCTTTCTATATTTATTTTCGTATTTATGCTCGATTGTGGATTGTTTAGTGATACCCTTATCCATATGGGCATTCACTCCCCTCGCGGATGAGCTCCCTCATGTATGGGCATGGGGTGTTATAGTAAGGGTGCATTCTAGATTGAAAATGTTGTATTTTAGCAAGGGGTCACGACAGTCAGGAATACCTGCCCACTGTGAGTCCCCTTATTTTCAGTTCTTGTTTATGAATTTTGACATCAAGTGGAACCTAATTTGAATCAAATTAAATGAGTTACATGTTTAACCCCATTAAACGATATTTAATGAATATGGCATTAATGGTATACCAGTTGACATGGCTTATAGGAATATTTAATAAATTAGTAATGTGATATGTGTTTATGTAATATGTTTCAATGTGTTTAATAAGCATGAATTTTTGATAAAATAGAAAATATGGAAATGTGAATTATCTGTTTTGGGATCGCCTGCTTTAGACTGGGTTGTGGATAGATAGGCGCATATAGGGATTATAAATGTTGCAGCCTACTGTTCTATTCTGTTGGGCCCATTTGGGTCATTACCCGGCAGCCTCGTTTGGGTCATTATTCCGGCCTTGTTTGGATCACCTTCTGTCACATAAATATAAATAAAAAAATTAATTAAAATGAATTGTACCTACGGGTACCTACTATTTTGTATACCTGTTATCCACATCTTTAGGAAATGCAGGCCTTTTTAATGATGAACATATATTCAATAAATAATACAAACAGATATGTAAATACATATATATGAGAATTATGTGATGTGTTTACTTAATGCTATACATATTATGTTTGATTTATTTATACAGAATTTGTTTATACTTGTTCATGATGTGTGTAGTTGCATTGATGATCGCTGTGAGTGGTCGTCCATATCATAGTAATTCCCTACTAAGCTTTATGCTTAGCACGGGTATTTCATCCGTGTAGGTACTGAAGTAGGAAATAACGCCAAGCGCATCTCACAATCCTCAAGGCTAGCACACTAGTCAAGGTTATCTCATGTAGGTTTTGTGCTTTGATAATAGCCTTGTAAAAGTAATTTTTTGTAATACATATGTGTTAAATAGTGTATTAACACATGTATGTAACTAAAATAATTATATTGTAAATTAATGTGAATTTTGATTAAAGATAAATTGAATGGTATTGCATGTTTGTTAAAAAGGAATTTTTGTAATTTAGATTGTAACACCCCTTATCCGTATGTATTAAACTATTAAGACAGGTGAAGGATGCTATATAATAACTACAAAATTTTGGTTACGTCCAATATATTATGTTCAGAATTATAAAATTTCTTACATTACAAAACACTTTCACATAATGAATAAAATATAATTGACAAGTTCACACTATATATTACTTTCCTTTCCTAAGTTACTTTACAAAGATCACATTACATGCATAAATCTTATTCTTACAATAGAAGAGTTCATTACATTACAATTACATAACACAAGTATACTTAAGAAACTCTTAAAGACTCGTTGGCCCTGACGGATGCGGGATGTCCTTGGCAACACATCAATCTCCGATACCTGCATGTATGAAACGCCCGTGCTAAGCATAAAGGCTTAGTGGGGAACAAATATGATATGGATGACCACTCACAGCAGACGTTGACAAATACACACAAATGTTTGCATTTATCAAAGTCAGATATAAATTATTTAATCATTACATATACATGTATTAAACACATACATAAACTTGATACAATGATTACATACACTCAACTATATTCACAGTACTTAAACATAGCAAGGGCGTACTTAAGCTATACATATATGCTGATACTGTTAAATTATCATATAGATTTTCTTAGTTTAGTATAGACATTTATATTACTACATATAGAAAGTCTACACTTGCATAGTTAATTGTATTTATTTATGCCAGTTACTACGCTGATTGCTTATCTTTCATCTTACAAAATTATTGATTGTCTTTATGTATAGATATACTTACACAATTATTCATTTATTTACTATTAACATTTTGTCATTCTCATCTTTTAGAAAACATACGAATATCCCTTCGTGATAAGATTACTTGACTCATCATTTAAACTTAGCTTCATTGATATTTGTATATTCACACAAATTTCTGTAGGTATGCAATTAAGAAATATTTAATAGCCAAACATGATCTCTTACAAATAGCAATAATAATCCTATACTTGTTATATTGATTTCGATACTTAACTTTGGTTGACATTTTAAAATCAATACATTATAATTCTGTAAACTTATCATCCAGTAATATTCCATCATAACATTAAAGTGCTTGATTCCATTTGTAATTCAATCTTAACATATCCTCGATAAGTTATACTAGTTGCACTTCTATAAGAAATTACCATTATCAACCTTTCATGATACACACACATACAAAATAAATTGTAAGTCTAATAAATTACCACTGATGTTATATATATATATTTACATATATATATACGTTATGCATATTTCTTTCATTCACATAACCATATGATTTTCAAATATTAAAGTTCATTATTTTCATAACATTCTTTTTAATGTATTTTCTTTAAGAATTTGCCTGCATTCCAAAGTGGTGGATAATGGGAAAGAAATACATAGGTATCCATGGGTACATCAACACATAGGGATCCAAATGAGATCCAAAACACATAGGGATCCAAACGGCATCCAAAAATGCATAGGGACCTAAACGAGGTCCAAGAACGCATAGGCTACAGCAACATAGGTCCCTATAGCCATGCCTATCTATCCACGACTCGATAAACACAGGCTTGTACTTATATTTGTCTATCATTCACATAGTATTTGCATTACTGTCCTACTCATCATATTCACATCCATTTATTATGATCATATGATGATCATGTACATTTGTAAATTCATAGTATACGATTCACAGGTAGTATTCTTGGTATTCAGTATTTAAAAAAAAGATCCTTTCATGTTATCATTATATTTCTCTATAGTTCACACAATATATTACATAAACTCATTAAATATCACTTAACAATATTAAAGGAATACCATGATCATATTACTTACAAGCATGCCCATTTTAACCATGTCAATAATACAAAATATAATTAACACTTGCACAATCGTTCATTATATTCATATATGACTTTGTCACATACATAAATATTTATGTTATTATTCTATGTGTCCTCATATATTCACATACCATTCATACATATACATATATGTATTACATATATATATAATCATTTATGCATAGCCCCAAGCTCATATCAAATTTCTATTTCCACTCATCCATTATCTATAATATTTTTAACTTGCCCAATACCATTTAACAAATCCATTCAAATACGTTATCATACATAATCTGAAAATCATATCATTTCAATGACACACATGAACAGTGTTAATTTTCATGTACTATATGACACACACATCAATATTCAATTTCATGGAATCTCTATATTTAAAGTCCTAATGTAATTATGTTGTAATCACTCTTAATTGTTTCATCTCTTTCCTAGTTGTTTCAGTCTTGCTGTTGGTGCTTTATAGGTTCTCTTTAGCCTAATTCATGCTTTAGAAGTGCATTCGAGTACTATAGAATGAAGAATAGTGCCTAAAGAACAAAGGGAGACAGAATTGGGGCTGTCACGAGTCATGATAGGGATGTCGAGTTAGGTGCCGAGTCAGAGACTACTTCCAACTTGTGATGTGATTTTTCTAGTAAATGAGATTTTTAGCAAATATAGACTTCTAAACTTTTGTTCCCCTATATCTTAACTATCTATTGGCAAAATTTCAGATCATTTAAAACTATATCCTAGGAGATATCGCCTTGACATTACATACTATTCCAAAGCAACTTCTAGGGACAGAATTATGTCCCAACTTTGAAAATTTTTTGGGAACGACAGAGACATAATTTGACCATACTTTCTTCATGAAAGTTGTTCTCCTTAATGTCTATTTTAAGAATAATTTTGTTTCACATCATTTAGATCACTATAACTCTAGAAATTACCTTAAAAATTCAAACTTCTCCCTTGATCCGGCCAGAACTGATACCCTTCTGTTTTGGCCAATTTCAAGTCACTTAAAACCACAATTAACTCATGATTATTTCTAGGACATTTGTAGATATATAAGTCAAGAGTCAAACGAAACTAGATTCATATCATTTAAACTTTTCTAGACTGAGTTATGCCCTAAAAACCAAAATGATGTCAAAAGTAAAGTTGGGCAAAATTTCCCCTACAACATATGACCAAATTCATATTTCCACTCAATTCCAGAACAGCAAGCCACCCACAATCACTCAAAACCAGAATAATCCAGCTTCAATCAATATATATATCATCCATACAGATGTAAAATTATATAATCTATCAATATATATATCATCCATACACATGTAAAATTATATAATCTATCATCAAGTTCATATAAACACAAAAAATTCTCAAACCTCTTTTACGCACTAAAATACTTCCTCAAGCTTTTTTTGTTCTCGCTTTCTCTTTTCCTTACTGTAACACCCCTTACCTATACATAGGGAGCTTCATCCCTTAAGGAGGAAGAACTGATAGATGAGGGTTGTCACATAAAACCTCAAACAAACCAAATAGAGTTGTAAAACATACATTCAAAGCGGTAAAATAAGATCTTAAAACAAATAGACAAAGGCTGAAAACATGAGTAAAATATTATTAGTATACATAATAGTTTTTACATATCCAAAAATACAAAGGTGCTGTAGCACGAAAGCTCATATACAAATCTGATATCCAAACAAATTGCAAAAGCAGAGCTTACATCAAGAGTTACCATTACAAAATCATTAAACTAATACATATACAAAAAGTACAATTCTGCACTACAAAATCTCTCTCCTAATTGTGTTGGCCCTACTGAAATGGATCACCCTGCCCAACACTCCAACATCTTCCATACCTGCACGAATGAAACACCCGTGCTAAGCTAATATGCTTAGTGAGGAAAACACAAAGAAAAACGTCCACTCATAGCGGACGTCAGAACAAATCTCATACATATGCACATACTGAAAATCAATACTTAAAACAGTTCATCATACTCAAGATAACAATATCTTTAACCATACAATCATTTATACTGAACTAAATTATAACACAACATTTCAATAAACCTGCTTATTCAAAATAGTGGATAGCGAGTAACGCATAGTCATTCAAAACGCATGGATGCAAAAGGGTATCAAAATTATTCTTTCTTTTTGTTTCAAATATTTTCGCATGGAATCTTAAACAAGATTCAAGTTTACAAAGGGATCGCGAGGATCCGAACAGGGACCTGATCAGGGTCCAGAATGCATACTCATGGCTACAGCTAACTGAGAGCTCTCACTGCAGCCGCGAGACAGTACACGCTCAGCACGCGCGAAGGCTGCAATCACCGAACTCTGTCACGACCTCGCGACAGGGTCGCAATTTCAAGCCCTTACGCGAAAAACTTACAAAATTTCACTTCCAAAATTCACCCAAACCTTCAGTTGGCTTCAAAACACAACCCCACATAATAGATCATTCACAACATCTTAAACAACCTAAAACTCAACTTATAAACCAATTATTGTCATCAAATCATACAATTTACAAGATAAAATTCATGAATTTACTAAACCAGCAATTTCTTTTAGAATTTCATACAAACTCACTCTATAGTTCAATCCTTCACAAACTATGCATCATAACTCAAGATAATCAATACCCATATCAATTAGACACAAACACCCACAATATACCTCACCAATATCAACAATCACCACAAAACACAAAAGTAATCACACAAAACATAAAAAAATAACAAACATTCCCAAACCTCAAGTTCTTGGACTCTAATCACGGGCTCCGCTTCCACTTGCTATTTCCTTGCCTTTGGGCTCTCTAGGAAGGATCTCTAAACAAAAACATCCATTACGACAAGCTTCAAAACTCTAACTCCCAAAAATACCCAAAGAATCAAATTAACCAAATCAGAAGGAATAAGAGGATGAGGAAAAACAATAAGCTACCACTTACCTAATTCAACTTAGACTCACCACAATTGCAGCTAGAGGGGAAGGATTACAAGAAAATAAAGAAGCAAAGAAGAAGAAGAGGAAGAACAGGGGAGAAGGGAGGAAACGGGAAAAAGAAAAAGGGAAAAGCTGATTCTCTCTCCTCTCTCCTCACTGTAAATATTCCTCCACTTGCCACATGGCAGCCCCCTATAGGAAGGCCACCCCAAATGCACCCAATAACCATCCACTTACCTACACCGAAAGCCAACCCTCACCTACATACACATTAATCCCCTCATGCCCAAGCAAAACCCCACAATAACATAATACTTTAATTTAAACCATACACATACACAAAATAACACATGCCAAACTTGAACACACACACAATCACACACACACAAAGCTCAAACTACCAGGGTGGAAACGGGGCGTTATAATACTCTCCCACTTAATAGAATTTTGTCCTCGAAATTCTAACTTGATCCAAATAACTGAGGATGCTGAGCTCTCATGACTGCTTCCGATTCCCAAGTTGCCTCTTCAATTCCATGGTGCTTCCAGAGTACCTTAACCAAATGGATTTGCTTACTGCAGAGCTGTCTGATCTCCCTAGCCAAAATTTTCTTCGGTTTTTCATCAAATGAGAAATCTGGCTAAACCCGAATATCTTGCACTTGTAGTACATGAGATGGATCGGAGCGATAGTGGCAGAGCATAGACACGTGAAAAACATCGTGTAACTTAGCTAACTCCACTGGCAATGCTAACCGATAAGCTACCGGGCCAATCTTATCCAAGATATCATAAGGTCCAATAAACCGAGGACTTAGCTTTCCCTTTTTACCAAACCGAAGAACTTTTCGCCAAGGTGATACTTTCAAGAATACCTTGTCGCCAACTTCATATCGGATGTCCCTTCGTTTCAAATCAGTATAAGATCGTTGCTTATCTTTGGCTGCCTTCAAATTCCGTTGCACTACTCTAATCTTTTCTTCTGTGTCTCTAATCAATTCCGGACCCACAACTGACATTTTCGATAACTCAGTCCAACACACTGGAGTTCTACATTTCTATCCATAGTGAGCTTTGTAGGGAGCCATTCCAATACTCACCTAATAATTGTTATTATACGCAAACTCCATTAAAGACACATATTTATCCCAGCTACCGGAGAACTCTAAAATACATCCCCGAAGCATATTCTCCAAAATCTGAATAACTCTTTCTGACTGACCATCGGTCTGAAGGTGAAATACAGTGCTGAAATTTAACCGAGTACCTAAAGCCGACTATAACTCCTTCCAAAACTTTGACGTAAACCTAAGATCTCGATCAGACACAATAGAGATTGGAACTCCATGAAGCCTTACTATTCCATTCACATAGATCTCAGCTAACTTATCCATGGAATAATCTACCCGAACTGGCAATAAGTGTGCTGACTTCGACAACCGGTTGACTATTACCGATACATAATCATGCTTATACTGTGTCAAGGGCAAACCAACTATAAAGTCCATCATGATATCATCCCATTTCCATTGAAGAATGGGTAAGGGATGAAACAATCCTATTGGGACTTGATGCTCAGCTTTCACTTGCTGACACACCAGACACTTCGAAACAAATTCCACTATATCCTTTTTCATACTCGGCCACCAATAAATTGCTTGAGATCTCTATACATTTTATTTCCTCCTAGATGCATCATGAAAACCGACGAATGAGCTTCTTGCAAAAGTCTTCTCTTCACATCATCCACATTAGGCAGACATAATCAATTCCCAAATCTGAGCACTCCCTCACTATCCACAGAAAATTCAATCTACTTACCATCTCTAACCATGTGAAAAGCACGCTACAACACCAGGTCACTCAACTGTGCATCCACTATCAATTGCCTCAAGCTCAGTCTAGCCTTCAATCGAGCAATTAGTGCTCCTTCTGAATCAAACCTCCAGTTTCCTCTACTCAGAGACAAAGTCGACACTGATTTCCTACTTAGAGCATCCGCTACCACGGGTATCTAATCCCTATCTTTGAGCACAACCGTTTTTCTCTGACAATCAACTATAGCTTGATGCTTAGATAGCCAATCCATACCAAGAATGAGGTCGAACTCATGAAATGGTAGACTAATCAGATCAACCGAAAATTCCTTACCTTGCACCAACAAAGGACAATCCCCGATAAATTCGATTCACTCTCACACACTGCCCTAACGGACTAGTGACACAAATCTCATAATCCAGTTTATCCTCATTAGACAATTCATCACACAACTTATCAGAATACAGGTAAGAATGGGTGGAACCTGGATCTATCAAAGCATACATTTCAGTACTGAAAAGTAAGAACTTACCAGCTATAACTTCCAGAGCTTCCTAGTCGTCACGGGCTCTCATTGCATATGCTCTTGCAGCCGCCGGCACTGGATGATCAACTATCTTAGAAGATTCTCTTTCCCGAGGCCGTCCACCATGACCCCGTCCTCTACCTCTAGCATGACTGCCTTGAGGAACATTCGACCTAGCTCGACTTGCCTCTTGTTGACCCTAAGTATACTCATATAAATTTGGACAATTGGCTAGAAAGTGGTCGGTGCTACCACATCTGAAACATCCCCCCGTCAACCATCAACATTCGCCCCAACAGGCGCTTGTTACAATGGGAACTTTAAGGCACACTGTCACCTCTACCACCCGAAGCTCCTCTACCCGTATCAGACCCTCTAAAAGAATCCTGTCTCCTCCCTCTAGTGGCCGGACTTGGATGCGACTCACCAGAGGGATTTCCTTGAGACTCACGTGACCTCTTTCCTGAAGAAGAACCTCCTCTAGATGCCTTTTACCTCTAAGCCTTCTCCCTTAAAATATTCTCAGATCGTTCCACTCTCAAAGCCATCGGCACGATCTGGTAATAGTTGATATCTGGTGCAGACATCAAGGAAACCAACATCACCTTCAGAGACTCATTCAAACCCGCCTCAAACTGTTGACATCTAAATTCCTCAGTGAGAACTCCTGGCGGTGCATACTTACTGAGTCGATTAAATTCCTTCTCATATTTCACTACGGATAACACTCTTTGTCGGAGACTCAAAAACTGCGCCCACCTAGCCTCCTTAAATGCCTTAGTCACATACTTGTTCTAAAACTCCCTTTCAAAGAACTCCCATGTCATAGGCTCGGGAAGCTGAGGATGTCTGAGCACCAATATCCACCAATCATACGCTGAGCCCTGCAACAAAAATACTACGCATTCCACCTCTCTCTCCGAAGGACAACGAATTTCCCTTAATACCCGGCTAACTTTCTAAATCCACCTTTTAGCTTTATCTGATTCATCCAAACTAGTTCCAAAGAAATCCTCCGCTCCAAACTTTCATATATTCTCAATCGGAGCTTTAGGGGCAGTAACTCTTTCCAAAACCCTGGCCATATCCTGGGATATCTTAAGCATGCCCTCGAAGGGGACTGCAGGGACCTTAGGTTACACCCTAAGTGGCTAAGCCGGACCAGAAACAGATGGATCTTGCTCTCAGGGATTCGCACTTTCCGCTGAACCTCAAGTGATCCACGAACGGACTCCATCTAACTACAAAACGTACACAACAATCCGCATCAGGCCAACACAACACTAGACGTACACTCTATCTCACACTAGGCCAGAAATGCCTAAACCTAATGCTCTGATACCACAAAATGTAACACCCCTTACCTATACGTAGGGAGTTTTATCCCTCAAGGAGGAAGAAGGACCCCGATAGATGAGGGTTGTCACACAAAACCTCAAACAAAGCAAATAGAGTTGTAAAACATACATTCAAAGCGGTAAAATAAAATCTTAAAACAAATAGACAAAGGCTGAAAACATGAGTACAATATTATTACTATACATAATATTTTTTACATATCCAAAAATACAAAGGTGCCGTAGTACGAAAGCTCATATACAAATCTGATATCCAAACAACTTACAAAAGCAGAGCTTACATCAAGAGTTACCATTACAAAATCATTAAACTAATACATATACAAAAAGTACAATTATGCACTACAAAATCTCTCTCCTAATTGTGTTGGCCCTGCTGAAACGGATCACCCTGCCCAAAACTCTAACATCTTCCATACCTGCACGGATGAAACACCCGTGCTAAGCGAATACGCTTAGTGGGGAAAACACAAAGAAAAACGTCCCCTCACAGCGGACGTCAGAATAAATCTCATACATATGCACATACTGAAAATCAATACTTAAAACATTTCATCATACTCAAGATAACAATATCTTTCACCATACAATCATTTATACTGAACTAAATTATAACACATCAGTTCAATAAACCTGCTTATTCAAAATAGTGGATAGCGAGTAACGCATAGTCATTCAAAACGCATGGATACCCAAAGGTATCAAAATTATTCTTTCTTTTTGTTTCAAACATTTTCGCATGGAATCTTAAACAAGATTCAAGTTTACAAAGGGATCGCGAGGATCCGAACAGGGACCTGATCATGGTCCAAAATGCATACGCATGATTGCAGCTAGTTGAACTTTATAGGCATACCTATTTATCCACTTATTGACTTTCGCAGGTCAAACATAATTCATCTAATTACATTCATATAATTCATAAAATTTTCCATATATAAATATAAAAGCATCACATGGTTGAAAATTAAATATTGAAAGCATAAAGAGAAAACTCAATTTTGAAGCCAAGAGATGTCGCGCTCACGACAGAGGCAAAGTGTGCCCCAAGTCGCGGCAGTCCTCGCGCTCGTGCGGGGACGAAAACATATCTCACTGTCGCGCTCGCGATGGTCATCGCGCTCGTGATAGTGAGCTGCCAGTAGAAGCTATCGCGCTCCCGATAGGAGACTGTCCAAAACCACTCGGCAGCTGAGCACTCTGCGGACGCTCAGCAGCACAGGCTCAGCGCGCGCAAAGGCTGTAATCACCGAATTCTATCGTGACCTCGCTACAGTGTCGCACTCGCGACAGGGTCGCGATTTCCAGCCCTTACACGAAAAACCTACAGAATTTCACTTCCAAAATTCACCCAAACCTTCAATTGGCTTCAAAACACAGCCCCGCACAAATAGATCATTCACAACATCTTAAACAACCTAAAACTCAACTTATAAACCAATTATCATCATCAAATCATACAATTTACAAGATCAAATTTCAGAATTTACTAAACCAGCAATTTCTTTTAGAATTTCATACAAACTCACTCTATAGTTCAATCCTTCACAAACTATGCATCATAACTCAAGATAATCAATACCCATATCAGTTAGACAAAAATACCCACAATATACCTCACCAATATCAACAATCACCACAAAACACAAAAGTAATCACACAAAACATACAAAAACAACAAATATTCCCAAACCACAAGTTCTTGGACTCTAATCATGGGCTCCGCTTCCACTTGCTATTTCCTTGCCTTTGGGCTCTCTAGGAAGGATCTCTAAACAAAAACATCCATTACGACAAGCTTCAAAACTCTAACTCCCAAAAATACCCAAAGAATCAAATTAACCAAATTAGAAGGAATAAGAGGATGAGGAAGAACAATAAGCTACCACTTACCTAATTCAACTTAGGATTACCCAAGACTCACCACAATTGCAGCTAGAGGGGAAGGATTACAAGAAAATAAAGAAGCAAAGAAGGAGAAAAGGAAGAACGGGGGAGAAGGGAGGAAACGGGAAAAAGAAAAAGGGAAAAGCTGATTCTTTTTCCTCTCTCCTCACTATAAATATTCCTCCACTTGCCACATGGCAGCCCCCTATAGGAAGACCACCCCAAACGCACCCAACAACCATCCACTTACCTACACCCAAAGCCAACCCTCACTTACATACACATTAATCCCCTACACACACTCACGCCCAAGCAAAACCCCACAATAATACAATACTTTAATTTAAACTATACACATACACAAAATAACACATGCCAAACTTGAACACACACATGACCAGGGTGAAAACGGGGCGTTACACTTACTTTTACCACCTCTTGTGTCTATAAATACAGCCATAAACACATTTACATTAATTTTTCATTCTTAACAATTCAAATGCTTTGGTTGTACAAATGAGAGAGATCGAAAAGAAGATGAAAATCTAATGAAACTTGCCTTAATTTCTTAAAATTATCACTTAATCAAGTGTGCCCTTAGAGTGTGAGTTGAAGGAAGAAACGTAAGGGAAGAGAGAAAAAATCTAGATTTCCAACCTAAGAATGGCTGGCTTCTCCCTCTCACCAATTCCTTAAATACTTAGCTTATGTGGTTATGAACTTGCCACTTATCATGGTCCTATTGGTCACTTTTCGAAATTACCATTTGAATCTTTCAAGATTTTCTTAATCTTTCATTAGCATGTTATCTAATATTTCCTTCACACATTGGCCCACTATTAAATTCCATTTATATATTTATGCCATAATATTACAATTTACTAACTTTCCGCACTTGGCGAATCTTTTAAATTAATGCCGAATGCATCCTTTTTGACACTTTAGCCACTAACTCATACACATTCGATTCTTATTTCACCAAAAACATGCCTTATAATGACTAAGGGGTATTTTGGGTTCTGACATAGATCTTGATGAATGTGTATATATGATTAATAATTATCGAATGCTACAAATTGTTAATGTGACACTCTTCATCCATCATAGTAAACTTACCTAATCAGGGGAGGTTTACTACATACGGGTAATAAGTGTTGCAGAATTTGAGAATATTAACACATCATTAATATATACTATAGAAAATCCACTTATAGGTTTTAAAATATCATTCATAATATTTTAAAAAATCCAACGGAACATTTTTTAATCCAAAAGGCATAATGTTCTGTTGGAAATGTCCAAAAGGTACATTAAAGCCTATTTTATATCTTTCTTCCTCATTGACTTGAATTTGCCAAAATTCTAATTTCATATCAAGTTTAGAAAATATTTTTTCATAATAAAGCTTTTTTTAGTAAATCTCTCTTATTAGGTATAGATACCTTATCCATTATAAAACTTTGTTTAGAGGTTTATAATAAATAACTAGGCGAGGAGCTCCTCGTCCAATTCTGCTGCATTCATGACATAAAAATAAGAACATGACCAAGGGAACCTAGAATCACGAATAAGACCTTTATCCTTTAATTTTTGAATTTCTTTTTTATAAATTTTTTCAGTTCTTCTGACATATGAATTTGCCTTAGACTTGGTAGGAATTTTCTTTTCATCAAAATCTTTAATATAAAGAAGACTTACTATATGTTGTTTTCTATTACAAAAATCATTTGGTATAGGATTGCAGATTTCTTTAGAAAATGTAATTTCAATTTCTTTAATCTTTTGTTTACTATCTGACTTTTCTAATTGAAATTCTATTTTTTCCTTCAGTTTTATTAATTAAATAATTAATTTATTTCTATTTATTTTTTTATTAAATTGATCTTCTGGATATTATTTTCCTTTAGTTGACTAATATCTCTTGAAATTATAGGAAAAGTAAATTCAAAAAGAATATTTTTAATCAAAAATTTAGTTAATATTCCATTATCACATAACTAAAAAGGATAAAGTATAGTAATAAAAGGGGCACCGAGAAAGATTCTTAAACTTAAATTTTTTATGAGAATTAGGTGAGTTTTAAAACAATAAGCTTTATTACAAATTTTTAATTAAGGTAACTTATAATTAATTATTAGTTTTGAACCACTGGTAGTACTTAGTCTTTCTAAATATTTTTCATAATATTTAGTTGGTACGATACCTTTCTGAATACAATTTTGGTCAGTATTACAATCAATTAAAACTAATATTGATAAATGAAAATCATCATTAACTATTATTTCTAATTTTACATATCATTTCTGATAGTTGATTCAAGAAATACTATTAATATACTCATTTTTTGATTCTCTAATGACTAAAGCAGAGGAAGCCTGTTCTTTTGCTTTTCCATTATCTCTTTTATTTTGAATAAGATTATTTAAACTAGGTTTAGAATTTTCTTTTTCTAAAACTTGAACTTTACCCTTCAAAATATTTATTTCTTGCCTTAAAGTTTTTACTTCTTCTTGAAAATCTTGAATAGTAGATTCTTTTTTAATATTAAATCTATCACATATTTTTTTAAAATTATATGATTTCAAATCTATTATCTTTTGCTCTTATTAAATTTTTTTGTCTTAATCAATTTATAATTTTTCTTAACTTCTGGATCATCTATCCTTTCTATAATATCTAATAAAAATTCCTTTTCATTACTCAACATATTTATACTATTACATTGAGAAGGACCAACACAAGCACAAGATTCAGACTCATCTTTCAGTTCTTCTGATATGTCCAAATTATTAATCTATTTTTAAACTGTACAATCTCTTGAATAATGATCCTGCTTTCTATACTTATAACAAATTTTTATATCTATTTTATTAGGTTGCTACATAGGTTTTTTAGATTTATATTGTTTAGACTTTATTAGTTTTCTTGCTTATAGTTTCTTTTCTAGTTATAATACCTTTTTCTCGGGATTGATTTCACCCACGATCATTCAACTTATCACTTATCGCGCAAAAACAACCGAATTTTTTTTTTCTGACTTAAATGTCACTGAACTTTTAACATTTTTTCAAAAAAGTCATATTGACTGCAATCCGGCGAGAACTCTCGCCGGATTGATGACATGGCATGCCATGTCAGAAACTACATGTCGTTTAACAATATTTCCAACAAATACTACATCTAAATCAATTTCACTTACTGTCAAACTTATCATTTACCGCGCAAAAGTAACCAACTTTTTTTTTTTAACTTAAATGTTACTGAACTTCTAACATTTTTGCAAAAAAGTCATGTATTTACTATTAATCGCCACGTATCATATGCCATGTCATCAATCCGGTAAGGATTCTCGCCGGATTTCGGTCTACATGACTTTTTTTAAAAAATGTTAGAAGTTCAGTGACATTTAAGTCAGAAAAAAAGTCGGTTATTTTTGTGCGATAAGTGATAAGTTGAGTGACCATGAATGAAATTGACAAAAGGATCTCAATTTTTTCCTTCCTTAAATACTCTCTCTTTAATTTTGCTTTCAATTTTAAATCTATACAAATAGCTAATCCTTCACTATTAATATGATTTATTAATTTTCTATAGGTTAGATCTTGATAAGGTACAATACCATCGTATTTTATTTTCAATTTAGTCCTTACCCTTTATGTAAATAATTTAGGTCGGTCTACAATAAACCTTTCTTTGCAATAAGAATTATTACAATTAGATCTTGTTAAAACTTTGCTACAAATCTTTATATCATCTAAAAAATCCTGCAATTTTGGACAAGTCAAATTTAATAAAATTTTAGAATTTATTTCTTGGTACTGACGTGGATCACCTATAAAATTCATCATAATAGTAAAGACTAAATTATATCATCCTGTTAAGACTCTATCTGTTGATTATTTTCCATTTTTATTATAGTTTTATTGCCTGACAAAATATGTTGCTTATCACTGGATGAGACATTGTAGTCCACCACCCTTATAATTTACTAGTAAGGCTCAAGATGAGAGCCTAGGCAATCAATAATTCACTATTATTTTTAAAACGATAGGCATTAGCCGCCATAGATATTTCTTTAGCAAATTAAGAACTTGATATTCTGCTAGACCATCTATATTCCATTCATACAATGATTCACCATCATATTTAGCTTGAACTATATTAGATCTTCTTCATACTGAGTATCAGGTGGAGTAGGTCTAGGATAATAATTACGAGTCTCAAGTCTTGGAGTATATGTATTATTAAAATGTATTTTTTCACTAGTAAAGTGGTCTTTAATTTTTTCTATATTTTCTTCTCTGAATTTAGATTCTTCATTTATAACCGTTATTTGTTTTTCTTTAATATTTAACTGTGGTAATTTTTTTTCCAATTCTTTTTAATATTGGCTCTTCATTTTTGAGTTAATGGTTGTACCTAGCAAGAACTCAAAAGGTTTGAATAAAGGAGGGTCATAAAGGAAGATAAAAGAGTTGAAGAGGGTTGTGACTAGACTGGAGGGGATTGGATAATAGATTCAACTTTGATTAACTGATTAACAATAGTTTCTAACATTTGGTTAGAAAAATTATTTTGAAGAATAAGCCTCATCATTATGTTTTATTATTATTTTTTCTAAAGGTGGGTGAACAGATACAATAGACTCATTATTGATTGTAGTCCATAATTTTGTTGTTTTAGAAAATACATTAATTTATATTTCAAAGGGATAATCAATATTATTATTATGACAAAAATCCTCATACCATATAAACAAAGGGGTATTTATCCTTTTAGACTCCATATCTTTATACCATAAATCTCTCTATATATTTAATTCTTCTTGAGAAAATTTATTAAAATACCATTATGCATTTTCTTAATTATAGTTTCCTTTTAGATCTCTTCCCATATATTCTTTATTAATTTGAAAATCTGCCATGATATTTATTGATTAATTTGAGAAAAAGCTTCCATTTGTAACCTAATAGGGCTTAAGGAAGAATCACTTCCTTTTTCTTCAGTATAAATAGGATGAGGAATTTTTTCATTAAAATCAACACCTCATATTTCTAAATTTCATGCTAGGTTAGTTTGAGGAAGCGAACTAACGCAACTAATTGAAGGCCTATTACTAGAATAAGTAGAAATTCGAGCAGATTGATAAAAATTCAGTGAAAAGTCAATTCTTATATATCCATCACTATGTTCAATTATTCGTGAAAATTGATTATTAAAGTTAATTAGTTTGGGCTCATAAATTTCCTGTAATTAAATTCCAACTTCCTGATCTAGTAATCTCATTCCATTTTAATCTTTTAGGAATTTGAATATTAGAATGAGTCTTATTAGCTTTAAATAAGATTGTTTCATCTCTTTTTAGAGACATTTTAGACTCAAGATTCAGGGTAGTAATCACGACTTTATAATATAATCTATATATTATTGCTACTACTTTAACATTTTCCTTAAAATTTAAATTTTTTGCATCTTGATTGTTAACGTCAAAGTATCTAGAATATTAGGATGGAATAAACTAATAGTTTAGTTTGGATAGCAATTAAAATATATAGGACCATTAGCTAGATTAGTTTCAGCTGTAGTAAGTAAGGAAATAGAAAAATCAATATGTCTAGCATCTCTTAAATACATCCAAATAGGAATGTCTAGTCCTAATCTAAATAAGGGTTTTATAGCAACTTGAATTGGCCCGATATGTAAAAATTTATTTTTATTATGTTCAATTATCACTTTTTCTAAAAACAATTGAATGTTTCATGTTCCTAATTAACAACAATAGTTTGTTCAGTTGTTTTAATAGAATAGTTTTGTAAAAATTCAAAAGATCTTATAGAATAAATAGTCCTTGATAACCCTGCAAATATCACTTGCATAAAAGCCCATCTAGTCGGCCCAGTCTATTGGCAAGGCCCAAGACCCAATAGCAGAGAGTAGCGGGCGTGAGCTCCAAGGCAGCGCATGCGCCCGATCGACTGATGTGACCGCCAGTCCCATTAGCCGTCTGACACAAGGCAGCGCCCATGCCCATCAACTGCTCCCTGTCACTTCGCCGCATACATACTCTGACTGCCAGTTATCACAGCCCAGGCACTCAAGTGCACCTCAACTGTCTCTTATAAATTGCCCAGCCAACGATGGCACTAGGTATTGAATCTCTAGCATTCTCTCTCTAAAAGCTACTAACTTAAGCTTCGGAGTGCTTATGCCTGGTCTGACTGGGCTCTTTCTCTTGCAGGATTCACCCATCCCATCAGATCTTCCACTATGAACCAACCAACTCTCCTTCTATGTTAGATAAAGACATCCTATGCTTTATCATTTGGTGCTTTCGTTGAGAGACGTGGCTAACTCAAGATCTAACGATAGCGCATCCTCCAGAGAACATGATCGCGATGGCGGTAGTCGCGCCAGAGCAGGGACCTCACAGAGAGGGGAAAGACCTCCTAGGTCCCCAACCAGGACCAACCTTCTTCCTGAATTCGACGATGCCATTCTAAGGCAACCGAAAGATACCCCTGTCACCATTCCGGACATGGATGCTCTTCTTAGTGACTTCACCAAGAGCATCGTCCAAATACTTAAAAAAGGCAAGATGCCAAGAACCTCTGAAAGAGCCCATGAGGACTACCTCATGGACGAAGACTTCAGATGGAGAAGAAGCAAGGGGATCTCCATCAATGAGCCGCAAGCTCGAGACAGTCGAAGGGGCATCATCAGGACCCCAGGAAGGTATGATAAAGGGAAGAGAACAATGTCCACAAGCAGAGACTCCCCCTATTACCCCAGTAGGTCCTCCACCCCCTCCATAGGGATGATCTGTCTTTTATGTGCACCCCAAATCGCAGCCATGCAAGAAAGGCCAAAGGCGAGTCTACCACCACCACCATGAGAAAGGAAGACCAATGGTTTAAACAGAAGCTCAGGCAGTTCGGCTTCACCGCCTCTAAAAAAGGCGCATTTGAGCGGAACACATGTGGGAATACCACCTCCCCGTTCTGCAGGGAGATCACAGACTCCGAGCTACCTCCCAGGTGGAGAGATGTGGTGATGGACAAATACACAGGTAAAACTGATCCCACCACTCATTTAGCAGAATATCTGACTAAAGTGCAGGTCTACACCTATGACGAGAGGGTAGCCTGCAGAATCTTCCTCACCACCTTGGGAGGAGATACTCTCAATTGGTTCCATGAGCTACCACAGGAATCAATTACCTCCTTCAAACAATTCAAGGAGCAGTTCACCACGAGATTCATCGTGCAGACACGAGTGCCAAAATCGGTGAGCGATCTTTGCAATCTCTATCAGAGATCCGATGAAAGTCTTTGAGACTACATTGACAGGTTTCAAGCCACCATGTCTGAAGTGAGGAATGTTAGCATTGAGATGGAGACTAACGCCTTAGCTGGGGGCATCGCTGACCGCCCTTTGTTTGAATCGATAACAACAAGACCCCCTACCAGCTTTGCTGATCTGATGGAGAGGGCTAGGCAGCACATCCAACTGGATGATGCCCTAAGGTCTAGTAGGGGAAGAAGGACCAACATAATGGATCGGCTACAGCACCCAGACGATCGCTCATTCGGTAGAGCTTTCGGATCCAAACGGACAGCAAGGAGCCTAGACCGAGCTGCAACTTCCAGGAATTTAGGCAAAAAAAAAGAAACACGGATGGGGCAGGTCCGAACGCTTGGACGATTGCCCAGCCAGAACCTTCACTCCGCTCAATGCCAGCCCGGCCACAGTGCTAATGTGGATCAAAAAAAAGCACAGTAAGGTCAACTGGCCCAGGAATCTGTCCGAGAGGAGCAGAATCGTAAGTGACCCCAAAAAATATTGCGAGTTTCATAGAGACGTCGGTCACCTGACTGACGAGTGTACCTCGCTAAAAAAGGAGATCGAAAGGCTAATACGAAGGGGTTCCCTCAGAAAGTTCATAGGCCCGGCTAGAGGGGAGAGTCCCTGTAGACAGCCGAAGCCTCGAAAGGATGACTCTGGCTCGGATGATGATGACGAGCACAGAAATCTAAGGAATACTGACCCACGCAAACCATATGCCAGGGTAATAAATGTGATCACCGGAGGATCATCCTTTGGAGAGGACCTCTCCAAGAAAAGAAAGAGAAAAGGTGTTTACCTCTCTCACTAGGCCAAACAGCTAGCCTCAGTCACCATATCCAGTGAAGACGCACGAGACGTCATGTTTCCACATGAGGACTCTCGTTGTAAGAGCTCGGATTAACAACTTCAATGTTAAAAGAATCCTGGTGGACAATGGTAGTGCTGTCAAAGTACTCACCCTTCAGGCCTACCAAGCCATGGGACTCCCGATCAAAGAGTTAAAACCAAATGCCACACCACTGATCGGGCTCAGCAATACTACTGTCCTAGTGGTGGGATCCGTCAAACTCTTCGTCGAACTAGGCCAAGAGGTAATCGTTCATGCTTGCAAGGTAACATTTATGGTGATTGACATGACTTTTGCCTATAATGCCATTTTTGGCAGGCCACTGCTTTTCCAAACCAAAGCTGTTACCAGCGTACGGTACATGGTAATGAAAATCCCAACAAAAGGGGGCATCGCCATCTTGAGAGGCGATCAAAAGGCATCACGCAAAGCGTACGTTATCATGAGAAAGTAGCAACGGGAGGCCATGATTGTAGAGCCGGGTCTTGAGCAGTCTAAACAGGCAAAGAGGCCGAGAATGGACCCTGCCGAAGAGGTGAAGACAAGTGCACTGTCAAAAGGAAAAAGCGTTCAAGTCGAGACCAGCCTGGACACATAAATAGAAGATGCTATCATGCGGGTCTTGATGATAAATCAAGCGTCCTTCACCTGGAAGCTAAAGGATATCCCTGGCATAGACCCAAAAGTGATCACCCACAAGTTAAATGTGGACCCAACTCATCCCTCGATCAGGCAAAAGCTTCGGAGGCATGCGCCCGATCGGAGGAAATTTATATCTGAGGAGGTGCATAGGCTACTTAAGATCGGAATAATCCAAGAGGTAGACTATCCCGAGTGGCTCGCCAATGTGGTCCTAGTAAAGAAGAAGTCGGGGAAGCTGCGGATGTGCGTGGACTTCATGGACCTCAATAAAGCGTGTCCTAAAGATAGCTACCCCCTGCCAAGTATAGACCAATTAGTGGATGCCACTGCAGATCATGCCATTTATTCCCTCCTCCGCGCATACGCTGGCTACCTCTAGATCCTGATGTGGCTTGCAAATCAGGAGAAGACCAGTTTCATAACAGACGACGAAACCTTCTGCTACAAGGTGATGCCGTTCGATCTAAATAATGTTGGTGCCACGTATCAGTGTCTCATGAATAAAATTTTCAAAGACCAGATCGGGCAGAATGTGGAGGTATACGTGGACGACATGATCGTCAAAAGCAGGAGCCCTGAAGAACATCCCGCCGATCTGGCCAAAGTTTTTGCACATTAAATAAATTTCGGATGAAGCTCAATCCTGCAAAGTGCATCTTCGGAGTTCCCTCAGGAAAGTTTTTGGGCTTCATGGTTTCCCAGAGGGGGATTGAAGCTAATCCGAAGAAAATAAAAGCCATCCTCGAGATGTAACCCCCCAGAAGCATAAAAGACATCCAGAAGCTGAATGGGAGAATCACTGCCCTAGGACGATTTATCTCCTCCTCAGCCAAGCGATGCACTCCTTTCTTCAAAAAGCTCAGGAAGAGTGAGACCTTTAATTGGGGGGAAGACTGCCAACAAGCCTTCGAAGAATTAAAGAAATTCCTCACTAACCCGCCGCTGCTCAGCCGACCGGCACCAGGTGAAAACTTATACCTTTATTTGTCCACCTCTGGTGAAGCCGTTGCAGGTGTTTTGGTAAGAGAAGAGGGGACCCAACAACTGCCGGTGTACTACGTCAGCCAAGTACTCAGGGGTGCTGACCTAAAGAAAGGACTGGTGGAGCAACTCATCATCGCCCTCATGATATGCGCAAGAAAGTTAAGGCAATACTTCGAGGCGCACACGATAGTGGTCCGGTCAGGTCATCCAATTAGGAAAATTCTTCAAACACTGGACCTGGAAGGCAAGATGGTGGGATGGGCAATCAAGCTGCAGTCGTGGGATGTGAGGTATGAACCCAGAAAGGAAAAAAAGGCTCAAGCTCTGACAGATTTTGTTGCTGAATTCACCGATGAAGAACCCCAAGGTCAGCCCAAACACCCAAGTTGGGAAATGATAGTGGACGGTGCAGCAAATGACACTCGAGGAGGCATGGCATCATAATAACTGGCCCCTTGGGCATTGCAATAAGGTATGTAATAAAGCTTAATTTTAAAGCTTCCAATAATGTGTCAGAGTATGAGGGGCTCCTTCAAGGATTGAGACTACTCCATGCCATCCGATCAGAGTCAGTAACCATCAAAAGTGACTCTCAGCTCGTGACAAGCCAAGTCTTGGGCACCTTCGAAGCCAGAAAAGCCAGCATGATCCAGTATTTGGCAAAGCTCAAGGCCGCTATCAAAATACTTGAAGAATCTGGATCAGAATGGAACCTCTAGAAGGTGCCGAGAGATCAAACATTTGAAGCCGATCGGCTGGCAAAAATGTCTACTTCTGAACATGGAATAATAGAAGAAAATATCACTGTCATCGACCAAACCTCCTCCTCCTTAGACGAGCTGAAAATGATGGAGATTGATCAAGGGGAAGAAACCTGGATGAGCCCGATCAAGCAGTACCTGCAAACAGGACAGCTACCGGAGGATAAAACCGAAGCTCGAAAGGTATCACGCAAATCCCCCAATTACTCCATTATTAACGGTGACTTGTACAAAAAAGCTTTCAGTCATCCCTGGCTCAAATGCATAATGGAGGAAGAAGGAGACTACATCCTGAGGGAGGTTCATTAAGGCATCTGCGGGGCACACGAGGCTAGCAGAGCCATGGCAAGAAAGGTACTCCAGACAGGATATTTTTGGCCAAGCATTTTCAAAGATGCTCAGGAGAAAGTAAGGAGATGCCCGAAATGCCAAGTTCATGGAAGGGTCATAAGATAGCACGGAGTAGACCAGTAGCCGATCGGAGTTGCGTGGCCATTTGATCAGTAGGTCTTGGATATCCTGGGACCTTTTCCCTAAGCAAAAAGGCAGATGAAGTTTCTCATTGTGGCAGTCGACCACTTCTCTAAATGGATCGAAGCAGAGCCTCTGGCAATGATCACGGCAGAAAAGGTCAAGAACTTTGCGTG
The DNA here is from genome assembly GCA_947683425.1 of Excoecaria cochinchinensis. Taxonomy (NCBI): domain Eukaryota; kingdom Viridiplantae; phylum Streptophyta; class Magnoliopsida; order Malpighiales; family Euphorbiaceae; genus Excoecaria; species Excoecaria cochinchinensis. The sequence goes on from CANTUQ010000061.1 coordinate 804,211, forward strand.
GAGGAACATCATCTGCAGGTATGGCCTACCTAACGTTTTCATTACAAATAATGGCAAGCAATTCGACAACTCCATCTTCAGAGATTTTTGCCAAGGCCTAAATATCAACCTGAGATTCACCTCAGTCACTCACCCTCAAAGCAACGGAATGACGGAGGTCTCCAACCGGACCATTCTGGAAGGGTTAAAGAAATGGCTGGGTGAGGTGAAAGGCAACTGGACTAAAGAACTGCAGAGTGTCCTGTGGTCTTATAGAACTTCACCAAGGACAGGCACTCACCAAATGCCATTCTCTCTTGTCTACGGCAAGCAATGATACCCATAGAAGTCGGCCTCCCATCCTACCGATCGGCATTCTATTTTGAACAGACGAACATCCAAGAAAGATGCGAAGATCTAGATCTCATAGAAGAAAGGAGGGAGGATAACTATGTCAAGATCGCCACCTACAAACAAAGGGTCGCCAGATATCACAACGCCAAAGTAAAGTTTAGAGCTTTCAACATCAGCGACTTGGTGCTCAGAAATGCGGACATAGGTGCGGGAAATGTAGGAGTTGGGAAGCTAATGCCAAACTGGAAAGGACCTTATGAGGTCTCCAAAGTCTTAAGCTTGAGCACATACAAGCTCAGAACAATAGAAGGGCAAGATATCCCCAGGAGCTGGAATGTCAAAGTACTCAAAAAGTACCACTTGTAATGATGTGTCCAGATTCAACAAATATTCAATCAATAAAGAGGTTCTTTTTCATCCTTGTGTAAAGAGTATCTTTCTCATTATTTGCAAAGCATGCATGTCATAACTTATACGCTAGGCTCGACGTTCATCCCGAGTTAAAAATGCGAAAGTTAGAATCCATTTCTTTGAAGGCAGGTCCGACCGTTAGAATCAACAAAACTCCCGATCCCAAGATATAAAAAAGGACAAACGCCCGACAGTTCGACCGTTAGGATCGACGAACATTCGGATCCAAAGATACTGGACCCATGAACATTATGTCAATCCCGTCCATTAGGATCGGCTATACTCCTGATCCGAAAATACGGAACGCGCCCTGCTTGCGCTAACTAATTCGCTAGATTCGATATCCATCTCGAATCCAAGATGTGAGCATTGTGGTTAGATTAAGGTAAACGTTTCTCCCAAGATAAGTGTTGAGCAACGGTCACAAACCGGAATGCAAATCAAACACTAACTTGATGAACGAAACTATTCGCCTGATTCTAAGTCTAACTCAAGAGTCGTTCAAGATGGCCGACTGATCGTGCGTCCTAAATCAGATTGGGCAAATCGGTCACTGGACTTAAGAAATTATTCCAATTCAGGAAGTATACGAGATTCATTAACATGTTTCACCTTAGCAAGCTACATGCATTTTAGCAAGCTATATGCATTTTAGCAAGCTACATCCAAACTTCGCAAATTTTATGCGATTTTACAAGTTATTGAAGATTTGCGAATGCATAACTATGAAAATTTGTGAATTACGCAAAAGTTGTCATTTATTAAAGAAGTTATATGCTGTTCAATTTATAAGAATCAGTACAATAAATAAAGTATACAAAGGAAAATCTCTACATGTCTACAATTTCTAACCTAAGTTTCTATATTTACAACTTCTACATTGCCAGGAGGATCGGTAGGTGGCCTCGCATTTGGCTCGACGGAAGCCTGAGAAGGGTAGGAGGCAGGCTGAGAAGGCTCGGCTACCCCTTCGGAGACAAGCATAGCCAGCGGAGGCGCCCCAGCTTCAGCTCCAAGGGATGTGACTTGACGAACCTCAATTGAAGAAGAATCTTCCCCAGAAACTCGCTCAGTAACTTCCCCTCTAGGAGCATCGCCTTCATCATCGCTGGATGGCGGATCGGGCAAAGCTATTGGATCCTCCATCCAGTTGAGATCAGCATCAGGGAAGCGCCTCCCAGCCTCATAGATCAGCCGATATAGCAACTTCACTTGAGTCTCGCCCAATTGATCAAGAAGTTGCTCCTTTCGAGAGGCAAGCTCCTCTTCAAGCCTCTTCCCCCAGGCCGTCTCTTTGTTCGCCAGCATGGTGCGCAGCCGGTCGCACTTCGCAAGTGCTTTGACTCTCTCCTCCTGCACTTTGGCCTTCTCAGCACCCAGAAGCTTGCACTTTGCACCCAATCTGGCCGCCTCTTCCTCAAATTTTTGGCATTGAGCGCTATCACCCTTCAGCCGATCAACCTCGACTAGCCGAGACTTTAACTCCTGGGCATGCCGAGTGGCCTCCGTCCTCGCATCCACCACCTCTCCATGAAGAGCAGAGGTGTCCTTCTGAAGATTTGATACCTCAAGATGAAGGGCAGAGTTTTCTTTCTGAAGGGCTTCACATTGAGCAACCGCCTCCCCCCTCGCCTTGGCAGCGTCTTTCAATCTTGCCTCTAAAAGGCTGCCATTGCCATGCAAGCACTGGCCCCTCCTGATCAACTACAAGAATAGGAAAATAACAACATTAGCAAAGGTGGGTTTTGCCAATTTTTAGGCAACAACAATCAGACTAGCCAAATCTCACCTCTAGGGTCTACTGGTTGAACATGCTGAGCTCCCAAGAAAGCGAGCTGGGGTCTCCCATGACCTTGAAGTCATCCTCCTAGAAAATGCCCCGGCAAAGATAACCGGCAACTGCTTTGTTGCTTGTTGACCAGTCGTTGCCAAAGTTCTCCCTCAAGAACTCCTTCAAAGGCATAGGCCGCCTGTCCGGTCGCCGAGCCGGCTCGCTGGGCACAACAGCTTTACCTTTGGCCACCACATCAGCAGCCCTCTTCTTGGTGTTTTCCTTGGCCGTCTTCTGTACGGCCTCGTCCAGCCGTGTTGGCCTCCCTTAGGCCATAGAGTTTGAATATTGGGAGGGCAGACAGCTCCAGGCACATCCTCCTCTTCGGACTCGTCTCCCAACACTAATTGTCGCCTATGAAGGGGCTGATCCCCTACCTTTAGCTGAGGTACCTAGGGACCTGAGGCGATCGGGGGTTTACAAGCTGCTGAGGCAGTCACAGCAGCAATGGCTATAGGAGGGGTAGCAGAAACAGGGATGGCAGCGATCGGTGTAGCACCAGAAGAAGCATCTTTTGAATCCCGCCGCAATTATTGTACTTTCGAAGTGGGCAAGATCTTCCTCCTCTTCCTCTCCTTCTTGGCCTTTCGATCAGGGGGGCAACGGCCAGAGCGCCTAGCCGCTGTGACATGTCGTTCCCACCAGCCATCATAGCTGTAACAAATACAAACAAGATAAGTTCTTCTCTCATAAAAGAGATATTTAATGCAAATGCAATGCATGAGTAACAACTTATGTTATCCTAGTTCTCACGTTGGACGTTTTCAGCAGCTTCAGGGTTGGATGACCCATGTAACGTCAACAGCAGTTGCTTGGACTCGTAAGGTCCCCCATTCCGAGCCACGGCACCCATCAACTTCTTGATGTCAGCCTCATACATGGACTGCCCTATGGCCTGGTCCTTCAAAATGTTGGCCTCTCTCGATTGGGATAGGCTCACCCCAAATACGTCAATCCTTCCTACCAGAAAATATCTTTCTTTAAACCCTTTCAAGGAAGTGGGGACGTTGATGAGTTTCTTCCTCGGTCGGCTGGTGAAAAAATATTCCGTTCCATCGCTCCGACATGAGATGTAGAAAAAATGGCTGAAGAGATCAAGGGTTGGGGCCACTCCCTCCAAAATGCACAAAATTTTGAAGCAAGCAACTGTTCTCCATCCGTTTGGATGCAGTTGGTTGGAGGCGATGCCATAACCCTTCAACACAGCAATCTCAAATGTGTCAAAAGGGAAACGCATTCCTGCATCCAAACTCCACAAATGACAGATGATCCACTCGTTCTGATCCTTCCCAAAGGGCCCTTCCGTCACTGCCATGGAATCAGGGCTCGGTATCACAAAAGTATCGTCAGGAAAACTATACTTGGCAGGAATCTCAGCCACCTCTCCAGGGCTAAGTCGGGAGCAGCGCTCAACTGGTGTCCTACCCCTGTACTCCTCCATGAAGCTTCTATCTATTGACTGGCTGCTACTGGAAGCCATTTTTGACAGAAAAAAAAGGAAGAAATGCAAATCCTTAACTCCTAAAGGCATTATTGTTGTACGAAGAACGAAGCGCCACCCTCAGAGTACGCACAGCATTAAATAAAGACAGGTGTACAAATAGGCGTGCCTCTTCAGAAAAAGTGCCGTGCAAAATTCAAAAGTCCCGCCAACGTATGCCTCCCGAGCGGACTAACTAGAAGCGGGCACTATCCGAACGGATTCATTTAGGGCAAATCTATGCCCGATTGGACCAGTTTGAAGGGGCACAAGTGATAACCCTGCAAATATCACTTACATAAAGGCCCATCTAGTCGGTCCAGTCTATTGGCAAGGCCCAAGGCCCAATAGCAGAGAGTAGCAGGTGTGAGCTCTAAGGCAGCGCAGGCGCCCGATCGGCTGATGTGACCGCCAGTCCCATCAGCCGTCTGACACAAGGCAGCACCCATGCCCATCAACTGCATCCTATCACTTCACCGCATACCTTCTCTAACTGCCAGTTATCATATCCCAGACACTCAAGTGCACCTCAACTGTGTCTTATAATTAGCCCAGCCAATGATGCCACCAGGTATTGAATCTCTAGCATTTTACCTCTAAGCATTCTCTCTCTAAAAGCTACTAACTTAAGCTTCAGAGTGCTTACGCAAGGTCCGATCGGGCTCTTTCTCTTACAGGATTCACCCATCCGATCGGATCTTCCACTACGAACCAGCCAACTCTCCTTCTATTTCAGATAAAGACATCCTGTGCTTTATCAATCCTGATATCTTATTTAAGTATAGTTACAAATCATTTTTAATTTTAGCAATATTTATTTCAATAGAATTCATAGGAGATTATTATTACTATCAAGACTTGAGTTAGAACTCGAGCCTGATTCTCAAATAAATAAAAGTCTAGATAATTTATCCATGTAAGACTATATTAATTAAATTTAACTAAAGATAAAAAAAATAAATGGAACATGTGCAATCACAGGACCACCCAGCTATGCGGGACCACCTACTTGCTATAATATCGGCATCTTACGGCTGATCAATACTAAGCCTTTAGGGCTGACCAACTTTTCAATACAGTAAGCACTATCTTTTTGCTTACTTTTTCTAGTTAAACTTAATCAAATAATTTTATCCCTATAAACTAACTATTCCTCTTAAAATTGTTCTAGCTTTGGAAAGCATTCTATAACTCATTAGTAAGAGTATTTATATCTTTTACTAATTTATCTTTTAACTCTGTTAATTCTTCTCTAATTTCTATTAATCTTGGTATTCTATACTCTTCCCTCATATTATTTACTTCTATGAATATAAACTCGTTTTGCCATCTTATCTTTATAATATTTAACCTGTACAATTATATCTACACAAATTTTCCATATATCATCACAAGCTTGCCTAAAAATAACACTTAGCATTTTAACTAGGCTGTGATACCAAAAAGGAGCGGATCTTTTAATTATAAAAAAATTGTTATGAAAATGCTAATAATAAATCAATTAAAGAGAGTTTTTTAAAATAATCTTGACAATCACAAAACTCAAAATTAGATTCCTCATGTTGTTCTAATAAAAATGTTTGTAAATGCAATAATTTGGCTTTTAGAATAAACATTTCTTAATTATTAGTAAATTCTAATGACGCAAGAGCATCAATAAATTACACAAGGAAACATAAATGATAAGGAACTTTTTTCTTAGTTTCTCTAATCTTAAAGAATTCTAATTGACACTTTCTCCCCTATAATGAGCAGATGTGGCTCTTTATATAGATGAGAAAAGAGGTCTTGAATTATTGATGGAAATTGAGCTATCTAGAATTATTGCTAGTAGAAAAGATGGTGTCAACTTTAGCTTCAAAAGTGGGAGATTTTTTATTGTTGGAAAACATGGAATAATTGAGAATCTTTCTATAAATGAATGGTGCCAAAATAATTAAAAATCTTTCTACAGGTGAATATTGCTGAGTCATGTATTATTTTGTGCTGACAAGATTAAATATCAGATAAGTACCTGCAAAGAATTTTGTTGATAAGAAATCTCTCTCTCTTTTCTTTTCTCTCTTTATTTTTTTTTTTACATTACAATATCTATGAAGAGGTCTTGAGAATTTTCAAAGTGATGAAGAGATGGTGATGTTTCATCATCAGTAGTGATAGAGTTTGGGTACGCCCATGACTCTTTAATGGATTGAGCTCCAATCCAGATTAAATTGAGTAATTTAATCTGATTAAAATTACCAAATCCTATCTCAGAAAGAGTCTGAGTTAAACTAGATTTAGGTTTTTAGTTTCTAGGATCTCTATAAATAGATGGGAGATCTCAGTATTTGGTAACGAGAAAACGTATACGCCGCAAGGCTGCTCGTTCCCACTCACTATTTTTTGTCTTAATCTTTTAGGGGCTTTTAGATTGTGGAATAGCTGCTATTATTCCACATGTGGATAAGAGCCAGACCTGTGACCAAAAACAAACGGGATCCTTGTAGATGCTTTCGCAACGAGTTTCTACGCTACAAGAGGTAGGTACCATTTATTATGATACCTCTATTAAATTATATTTGTTATAATTTCTGTATCTATCATTGGTATCAGAGCTGTTGTTTTTGCGTTCTGGCATGTGGCTAAATAGATCTAAAATTTTATGTGTAAAATTATTAGATTTAGGATGCATTGAACATAACAAAAATTTAATTTTTGTGTGAAAAATATATATACGTGTATATTTCGGCTCAATTTTGTGTATGTGTAGACCGAAACCCGAGGGACGAACGTGAGTGTTCAAAACGGCTAACTAGAAGTCAGGATTTTTAATTTTTGACCTCACCATTAGATTCACAGACCCTAAAAACCCCCCACCGACTAGAACCGGAGCGCCAGAATCCGTCGGGAAGGCGGCGCGTGGACTACACGCGCCACTATACGCTTGGCGCGTGCGCGTAGGCAGTGGCCTACATGCGCATCGCCATGTGTCAGCAGTGATACGTCACGCTGACATGTAGCCCAATGGTTGAGCGCCACGTGGATGGCTGAAGCCATGCCACGTGGCAAATCAGAGGGGTTGACACATGGCCCAATAGTCGTTAGCCATGTGGCTGACTGTGGTCGCGCCACGTGGATCACACATGTCACGGGTGCCACATGGGCACCACGTGGCCCAATCAGGGGTTGACACGTGTCAGACAGAGGTCTACCACGTGTCAATGCTGACGTGTCACGTGTGACACGTGGACCAATGAGATACTGCCACGTGGATGACAGTGTCTTGCCATGTGGCGGTGACGTGTACTTGTGTGCCACGTGGACGCCAGGTGGACCAGTAGGAATCAGACACATGGCACAGCATGGTGTGACACGTGGATGGTCGAGTGGGTGGCGCGCGTGTGGCGCGTGAGCGCGTCTTCCTCCCCCTCGTCGGCGCGTGTTGGCGCATGTGGCGTTCTCCGACCACCTTTTCAGCTCCGATTTTTGTCAAATAATTTTTTCAAATTATTTCTAATTTTATAGTCATATTTTCAAAAAAATTTTAATGACTAGAAAAAAAATTGTGTATTTTTTGATATTTAAATGTGTTTAGTTTCAAAATAAAATATTAAAAATGTGTAGAAAATGTGTTTTTTGCTTTTGAAAATTTTTAAATATATTTTGAAAAATTTTTGAGGTTCTGTCCTTATTTATTAATTGAAATGTGTTTCAATCATGTGTATTTATACATGAGTGCATAAAAATTTTATGTATTATGTTACAGAAATGTTGAATAAGGACACTAGTTCTTCCTTAAATTATGCATAGGTTGCTTTGAGAAATGCAAAAGTGCAATCAATAAGCAACATGAGAATGCAAAGGAAGATTTGAGCTGATGACATTAATGCAATAGTGCATCATAAAATACATGTGTGAGAACAAATGCAAGAGTGCATTTGGACTGGTGGTCTGAGTATGAAAATGGAACTTTGGTTAGAGTTGCCAAAAAGGGCAAGTGTTGAAAAGCAACACTAAAAATCTGTGATGGTGTTGAGAAATGGACGGAGCGTGCATCGTCCATGGCTTCATTATTTGACTTATGAGTTGCTTGACGAATTGATAAAATCGGTCAAAGATATAATCCTAATAACTAAAAGTTTTTATGAAATCTGGACTTCAATAATAGTTGACATAAGTGTCAATTTGAGTTGCCATTTGTTGTTATTAAAATAGGATTTATGTTTCCTATTATTATTTGACATGAGTGTCTTATTTTTGGAATTATTGGATTTTATTTATTGATTAAATAAATATGTTTATTTATTATGATGGCATTTAAATTTATAATAAATGTGTTTATCTTAATTGTTAATTGCCTTGCAATATTTTATAAGTAAAATGATTGCATGTTTATTAAGTAGAGGCTTAATAAAATCCCCTCATAAGTTTGAGAACTTAATAATCCAATAATTCAGATTTATTATGTATGAAATTTTAACCTGTAAGGTTGGACATTAGGACTAGAGGGTAATTGGATACTATGAGTATCCTTTTCGAATTTGAGCCTAATGGAAAATTTTACTAGGTTATTATTTCAGATGCATAATAAATAGCATGTGTTGCCTTTTCTCCCTTAAATATGTGTTTATCTTAATTGTTAATTGCCTTGCAATATTTTATAAGTAAAATGATTGCATGTTTATTAAGTAGAGGCTTAATAAAATCCCCTCATAAGTTTGAGAACTTAATAATCCAATAATTCAGATTTATTATGTATGAAATTTTAACCTGTAAGGTTGGACATTAGGACTAGAGGGTAATTGGATACTATGAGTATCCTTTTCGAATTTGAGCCTAATGGAAAATTTTACGAGATTATTATTTCAGATGCATAATAAATAGCATGTGTTGCCTTATCTCCCTTAAATATGTGCAATATTCTTCCATTTGAGATCAGAGGATCCTAATGGATACTGCTTCCAAGTAAATTGTCACCCTTAATATAGATATTAAGATGAATGTTGATAATTATGAAATCTGGAATACGAAGATCCAGTATGTGCTTGAAGAGCAAGAGGCTCTTGAACCCTCAAGTTCAGTTATGGCTGAACCTGAGGATGGCACTATAGTCCAGCATAAGCAGGACCGGGATGCCTATGTCGCATCACATCATTAAGCAATTTCACAAGTATCAAAATGCAATAGATCTGTGGATCGCTTTGCAGGAGAAGTTCAGAGATATGACTCTGAATAAGCTTGGATCATCAATGATAAAATTTGATACATATCAAAAAATGTCTGATTATTCGATGTGGAAACATCTAAGAGAGATAAAAAAGAATAAGTGAGCTTAGTGAACTTTGGTCATAAGTTGACTGACGAGCAGCAGGTCCAAACTGTTATCCGTTCCTTATCCAAGAGTTGAGAGTATATAAAGATGCAACTAACTCATATGGACAACGTAAAGGGATGTTGTTTATCATTTGGAGCTTAAAAGGGACAGTTTGGCAGCGACTAAGGTCAATGTCATAGTGCATATGGCATAGTCCTGTTCTGGTAGAATGAGTTCTAACTAGAACAACAAAAGAAGCTTCAAAAGTAGGGATAAGGAAAAGGCTCGAGAGCCTGAAAAGCAAAAGGAATAGAATCATGAAAGGTCCAAAGGCAGAAAGGAGGTAAACTTTTCAAGAATGAAATGTTTCAATTGCCTATAGAAAGGACAATATGCAAGAGACTGCATTATGTCCAAAAAGATACAATATTTGACTCAAAAGTGAGTGAAATTTATGTATCCAGTTCTGAATTTTATCCTTTGTGGGTGATAAATTCAGAACCAATGGACCATATAACAAGGGATCGAGATGTCTTTGTTATGAAATTTAGGTTCTGTTCTTGCTTTATTGAAATCTGTTTTCAATTTACGTTTTGAGAATGACAGTGCACGCTTATGCTTGAATGATTTCTATTATAGTTCTGGTTATGGATGTGGACCATGACTATTTTCCTTTAATTTACTATTTTTCACATTGTTATGAGAATAATGTGAAATTATAGCATGTTAAATTAAACCATATTGGATAAGACCGAATGAGTCAGTTAGTCAAAATAGGTTTAATAGGTGATTTAAATAAGGTTGAATTGCCTACGTGTCAGCATTGCCTAAAAGGAAAAACTAGTTAGAAAATCATTCAAATAAGGAACTAAAGCCAAATTTCCATCGCAGTTAGTCCATTCTTACGAATGTGGTCAAATGAATGTAAGGGCAAGGCATGGGGCCTATAATTTCATCACATTTATATATGACTTTACTAGGTATGGTCATGTCTATTTGATTTCTCACAAGTCAGAAGCATTGAGTTGCTTCAAGACTTTTATGAGTTTAGTTGAGAATCAATTAGATAAAAAGATCGAAGCTTTAAGAACTGACAGAGGTCGATAATATTTTACAGATAAATTTAAAGTTTTATGTGATGAAAAAGGATTGAACATCAGTTATTCATTCCTAGAAATCCACAACAAAATGGTGTTGCAGAAAGGAGACATAGGATTCTCCTATATATGGTTAGATCTATGATGGCAGATGTAAATTTGTCTATCTCCTATCCGGGAGACGTTTTATTGACTGCCACATATGTTCTGAACTCTATGCCCTCTAAATCTGTCACTTTCACAACTTATGAGTTGTGAACTCGTCAGCAAGCTGACCTAAGCCATTTACAACTTTTGGGTTGTAATGCTTGCATCCATGATACCTCGATTTGATAAATTTAAGACCAAGAGGTAAAAAGAGTATCTATGTGAGATATTCTGAAGTATCAAAAGGATACATTTTCATGGATGAGTAAGAGAATGGCATAATGACAGAATTTGAATCACTACACGTCATATTCTTAAGAGAATGAATTTTTAAAGTTGGGCTAAGTGAATTAAGATTTCACTTTCGATTAATTTCAGGAAGAGGAACCATCAGGATCACTCCATCCGAGTGGGAGGGATTTAGAGGAAGAAAGTTAAAGCCCTCATCCTCCAAATGATCCGGATGTTCGAGGCCTGATTCAAGTGGGAGTATTCTTGATTCTAGTTGGAGTAAAGAATACAATATTCCTAACTCCAGTGAGAGTATGCAACATGGTCCCAGTGGGAGCATTTTGAATCACGATGAATATATGAGACATGTTTTTCAAGATTTAGAACTGCAAAAATCTAAAAGGATAAGTGTTCTATGCCAACGATTTAAAATTGAAGGCTTGAACGAAGCCCTTTTGGTTATCCCACAAGACAAAGAAAGAGCATAAAATATTCAAAAGGCTTTTTCATGTCCATCTAAGGAAAATGGATTAAAGCAATTGTAGAAATAAATGGCATCCATGAGATCAAACCATGTTTGAGAACTAGTTGATCTGCTGGAAGGACACAAATTGGGAATAAATGGATTCTCAAAGTAAAGCGAAAGGCTGAAAGAGGTATCGAAAGATTAGACTCGGCTAGTCGCTAAGGGGTTCATACAATAGGAAGAGATTGACTATGAGTAAACTTTCTCATCTGTTATAAGATTTACGTTCATAAGGTTGATTCTGGCCATAGTGGCGAGTTTAGACCTAGAGCTTCATCAAATGGATGGAAAGACTGCTTTTCTCAATGGAGAATTAGATGGAACAAACTAAATGTTTCATCGAAAAAGGCAGCAAACATAAGGTTTGCTGATTGATGAGTTCAATCTATGGCCTTAAACAGTCTTCAACACAATGGTACTTAAGACTTCATCATACAATTATAACGAATGTGTTCAACATGATTGATGGAGATCATTGTGTTTATTGTAAAAGCTCTGAAAATGAATTTATCATTTTGGCTTGTAAACGACATACTTAAAGCTGGAAATGATAAATGGTACGTAAATGAAATCAAAGATTGGTTATCGTCTTACTATGAGACAAAGGATATGAGTCATGCATATTACATTCTTGAAGTTAAGATTTCAAGAGATCATTCGAGAAGATTGTTGTCTGTTTCTTGAGAGAAATATATCAACAAAGACCTTGAACGATTTAATATGCAAAACTGCAAACTCATAGATTACCCCATTGCTAAGAATCAGTTTCTTAGCAAAGATATGTGTCCTAATAAACCAGAAGAAATGAACGTATGAGGAACATTCTATATGCCAATGTCGTGGGTAGTCTTATGTATACAGTGTTGTATACAAGACATGATATATGCTATGCAGTGGGCATGGTAAACATATATCAATCTAACCCAGGCAAAGCACATTGGAAGCAATTAAAAGGATACTTATACACCTTAAAGGTACTACAGACTATTCTCTCCATTATCAAGAAAATGATCTGCATTGAGAGAATACAGAAACGTTGATTGGGTAGGAAATGTGGATGAGAGGAAATTCACTTCAGGTTTCATATTCTTGCTTGGCAAGAGTGCCATCTCGTGGAGTAGCAAGAAATAAACCTGAGTAGCCCATCAATAGTGGAAGTTAAATTTGTCACTTCCTCAGCTGCAGTACAGGAGACAGTTTGGCTGAAATAGTTTGTGATCCATTTAAAAGTAATTATCTCAGAGGTATCAGTGATAGTCTATAGTGACAGTCAATCGTTGACAGCTTATAGTAGAGCTAAGCATATCAACATTAAGTATCTATATACCGGAGATATTGTTGCACGAGGAGAAGCGAACTTACAGTACATTTCTATGCATGCAGATCCGTTGAGTAAACCTATAACGAGAGATGCGTTTTGAGAAATACATTAGATCTCGAGGTTTGGGTAAAATTTAATTGGTACTATTATATTTTTATATAATCCTTTAACGTTATTATTTACGAATAATAACCAAAGTTCATTGTTGGCAATACATGAGTGTAAATGTTTATGCGTAAACATTTACTGTTATTGATATGAGATTGAGCATGTCGGACAGAGAAATAGCCCACTCACAAGGGTGTTTACCTTAGTTTTGTCAATGAGTTGGTAAAAACTAAGATGAGGCAATTTTTGAACATATGAGAATGCTCGAGAGCCTGTTCAAAATAAAAGTGCCGTCTTGCAGAAATTACAAAATAAGTCTTATTAAGGTGCGAGATAAAGACATGCACTACAAGAATTTTGTGAAATAGCAACGGAATTTTTTTCGTTGCTAAATAGCAACGGAATTATATTTTCGTTGCTATTTAGCAACGGAAAAATTATTCCGTTGCTATTTTTGGTTACGTTTTACACATATAACAACGGAAATTTTTTCCAATATTTTCGGTCGCTAAAAAATGAGGGAAAGTTTGGCGCGTAAATTTAGCAACGGTTATTAGCAACGGAATAAAAATACCGTTGCTAAATATCGCGCGAATAAAATGCGGGAGAATTTGGAGCGAAAAATAGCAACGGAAATGTGTTTCCGTTGCTAATTTAGCAACGGAAATATGGTTCCGTTGCTAAATTAGCAACGGAAAATTTATTCCGTTGCTATATTTTTCATAATAAAAAAAATGGGTCCTAAATAGCAACGGAATTTTTTTTCCGTTGCTAAATAGCAACGGAAAACATTTCCGTTGCTATATTTTTCCTAAATTGCAACGGAAAAATAATTCCGTTGCTATTTAGCAACGGAATTCTTTTTCCGTTGCTAATTTAGCAACGGAATATTTATTCCGTTGCTATATTTTTCATAATAGAAAAAAGGGGTCCTAAATAGCAACGGAATTTATTTTCCGTTGCTATATTTTTCATGATAGAAAAAATGGATCCTAAATTGCAACGGAAAAATATTTCCGTTGCTATTTAGCAACGGAATTAGTTTTCCGTTGCTATGTTTTTCATAATAGAAAAAAGGGGTTCTAAATAGCAACGGAATAAATTTTCCGTTGCTAAATAGCAACGGAAAATTTATTCGGTTGCTATAGTTTTAGTTATAAGTCTAAAATTATATAGGTGATGGAGATTTAGCAAAATTATGTGGGAAATGTGAGGAGTAGAAAAAACAATAAAAGAAAGAGTAAGAGGGGGAAAGAAGGAACAGGGAGATCGAGAAAGTCACGAAGAGGGGAGATCGGGAAAGAGAGACCGAGAGAGAGAGACGACGGGGCGAGCGGTCGGCGGCGAGCAACGGACTTCTCGCCGTTGCTGATCACGGCGATTCCTCCGTCGTAACGGCGTCGCTATTCCAGCGGATCGAGAGGAACCCGTAAGCTCCTCTTGTGTTTTTCGGCCAGCTCCGGTGGCAGATGAGGATGCGAACGGCACCGGGGGACTCACGGCAGACGGACGAACATCGCGGTGCCCGTGGATCTCCCTCAATCGCCGGCAACAACCAGATCGGAGGAGGAGAAGACCGAAGCTTCAGACGGTGATTCCGGGTAAACGGCGCCGCGGATGGGCGCGTGATCACCGGAAACGGAACCCCGAGGCGTCGAGCTTCCTTCCGATGGTCTGGGTGCCTCAGGTGGAGCTCCGGCGAGCCGTGGGCGAGGCTCCGGCGACAGTAAACGGGGCCAAAACTTTCGAAAAACTGGTAAGTGGCCACCAAACTCACTTTTTCAAGTGATTTTTACAAGAATTAAATTTATTAATGTGTGATTTTATAGTCACAGTGTGTGTGTTGTTATGGTTTATAGAATTGATTGATAAATTGGTTGTGTTAATTGAGTAATTGGTTTAATTAAATTAAATTTGATCAATTATTTGAGTTGTTTTAACTAGATTTGTTTACTTAGGCTTACGAAAGGGGATGAAAACCGTGACATACAATTCAATTGAATTAAAATAATAGAATTGGGTAGTATATCGTGTAACATAAGTGAGGAACTTAGAAATTGGCTGAATGCTTTGAATGACTACTTAAACATGCGATTAAAACATAAAATGAAGAGAGGACCCAACTCATCTGAGAAGTAAAGTGTGAGAGGATGACAAGTTGTTAGTTATGTAGGTTAAGGCTTATGTTTGCTTACTTTATGGAATCTCCGCATCAAATTAACATATAAGTGATTGTATAGTGAACAAACAACATTAATAATTTATGTCAAGGTAGGCAGCATTGTAGAAATTGAGAATGCTTAGCTGACCCAGTTAATTTGTGCCCTGGGTATGTTAAGTGAGATGCTTGATTTGCAACTAAAATGAAGCTGTTAGGTAGCCACTCTGTTGTGATTTGTTAATGTCAGATGCTTTCTATGCTTGAAAACGGATGGAATGAAATGCATCACGTTTAAGACTGATAAATGCTTGAAAGCATATAGAATAAAGGGGAAGAGTTGTATCTGCCATTTGCATTGGCTTCCCCAATTTGGATACCAAGATAATAATATTTTAATTGCTTTCTGCTGGTCCTAGTTACACTATAAGCACAGCAGCAGATAGCTGGCAGGCAATCATGGATCGGCTTCTAACACTGGGGGATGACAGGAATGATGAGAGAGAAGCCATGAAGAGGAACATGAACCAGTTAATTGATATATACTATGATGCAATTGATGCACCCAAGAGAGGTGGAGAAAAGGTTGGTTTTGCAATTTTTTCTTTCTTGATTTGGTTTTGCAACTTATTTTGTACATAACCATGTGTTAAAGATGCTACTTATTGCTAATTTGTTTTCCATATTTTTCTTATTACATAATTGATTTATTGAGGCTTACAACAATTGAGCTTGTATCAAAGTTTTTGCTGTTGCATTTCATCTGTCAAAAATTCAGTTTTACTACATAGGTTATGTTCAAAGAATAATAGATTTTGAATTCTTTTAAGCTATGCACTAACTTTTGGGCAATCATATCTTAAAAATTGGAATTTTTGGACTTAGTCTGGGTTGTGTTGTAGATTAAATGATTCATTAACATTTTAATAGCGCATAATATATTGATGACAGCTGCTCTAAAGCAATCAGGCCATAAAGATGCAAATAATGAAGCTGCTGATGAGGTAATAAAAAAATACAAGGAGGTGACGTCTTGGACACAGTTTGCTTATGTTCTGAAACTAATTCTTCAGTTAAAAATTCTTCCTTTTCTAACTCTCAATGCTGATGTAGATATTGTACGGCGCTCCAAGTTTTGAGGATAGGAGGAGGTGTAGGGATGACATATTCGAAGAGGCTTGTGCTATATATGAGGTCTGTTATGACTATGCTACGAGCCATGATGCTGCAAAGTGTGGCTTTGCTTGGAAAATAGCAGGCCCAGCTCTCTGCAATTACTTCATCAAAATTAAAGGCGAAACGCAAATAACCTGTTCTACTCATGTTTTAAAGAAAATATTTGGTTAGAACTGTTACATAATAGGATATGTATAGAATAGGAAATATTTAGAATAGGAAATGTATATTCCTAATTAGGCTATTGTTTCACTAGTTTTTACTTTACAGTGATGTTATACTGAATTTATTTTTGTGATGTTTTTTCGGATTTTTATTTTATAATATTATAATATATTTTCAGGATTTTAATTATTGTGTATTACAATTTTTATATGAGATTATTTTATCAATAAGCATACATTATTAATATATACAAGATTTGAATTGAATTAATTTAAAAAATAATTTTTTTCACTGTTGTAAATAGCAACGGAATATCAATTCCGTTGCTAAAAATAGCAACGGAATTGAGATTCCGTTGCTAATTGCACTATATTTATTTAAAAATATAATTCGTATACTTTTGAAGATAGCAACGGAAAAGAAGTTCCGTTGCTAAAAATAGCAACGGAAATGCTTTTCCGTTGCTACGTGAATTATAATTATTTTAATAAAATACGGAAAATAGCAACGGAATACTGATTCCGTTGCTAAAAATAGCAACGGAATTTGTTTTCCGTTGCTAAAAATAGCAACGGAATACTGATTCCGTTGCTAAACATAGCAACGGAATCAGTATTCCGTTGCTATTTTTAGCAACGGAAAATTTTTTCCGTTGCTAAATTTAGCAACGGAAGTCAATTCCGTTGCTAAATTTAGCATCGGCCGAAATTGCAACGGATTTTTCCGTTGCTATTTTCCGTTGCTAATTTTGAATAGCAACGGAAAATTAGCAAATTCCGTTGCTATTTTCCGTTGCTATTTCCTAATTTTCTTGTAGTGATGCATAAAGTTGTATACTCTGGATTGAGATCCAAATAAGGATTGTGTGGAATCCGATGGTAAGTTATACGTAACTACCATGTTCTATCTAAAAAGCCAGAAGTAGTCCTTAAGTAAGCGGACTAAAGTTGGGTACTTCGATGCATCGCAACCTTATGCTTTTATATGGTGTTTTGATATACACATTATCTGTCACACCCCGTTTGCCCCCTAGTTGAATGAGCCATATATGTATGTCTGTGCATTTGCATGAGTTTTGTATAATAAGGGCATTTTGATAATTTTGCATGTTTTAAGAGTTTTGCTAGCATGTGGGTGCATGATGGTGCTATGGTGTGAATTAGTTGGGACAGAATTGTGTGTGCATGAGTGCACCATAGTAGGATTTGCACTAGTGGGTTATTGTAGTGTGTGGACATGCATATGTTTGTAGGGTGTGTTTATGGAGCTATGCTTGTGTGTGTTGCTCACACATATGTAGGATGCATTATTAGGGTGTCTCATTGTGTGTATGTGATGCACTTAGTTAGGGTGTGAGTGAGTAATCTCCTCCACTAGATGATTGACATGTGTAAAGTGGGAAAGAGAAAAAAAATGAAAAAGGGAAAATCACATTTTTGAAAACCCATTCCCGTTTTTCCTTCTTCTCCTTCTTCTTCTTCCTCCTTTGCACTCTCTTAAGTGCCCTAACTTAGATTCAACCCTCTAATGGTGGAAATTGATCATTGCATAGCATTTTAGAGGTAAATCTACTGCATTATTCTCCTTTTCTTCATTTGGTTCTCCATCTTCTTCTCTTTTTCTTATTTTCGGATTTGGGTTTGAAGTTTTAGGTTTTGTGTTGTGTGTTATGTTGTTTTGTGCTTAGTTGAGCCTCCTCGTGAACCGAAGGGTAAGGAGAAGGTTGGGCCAAGTGGAACTAAGCAATAGGAGCAAAGGATTTTGAGGTTTGGGAATTTCTTGTTTTTGCATGCAAATGTGTTCTTGATGATTCTTGAGAAATTGAGTTGTAATATGCTTTTGTTATGATATGTATGGTATGGGTCTTTGTTTTGGAATGTGGGACTTGCAAGATTATGAGTTAATTATGATAATTTTGGAATTGATGTGGTTCGAAGCATAAATTGGGTTTTTGATTGATTCTTGAAATTGGATGCTTAAATTAGTGGATTGTATGAAAATTCTCGTTAATAAATGTTATATTATGGTTGTTGATGTTAATGGATGGCTGGGTTTGAGGTAAGAGACTCTTGATTGAATTGTTTGTGAGTTGGGTGATTTTGGAGGAGGAAAATCTGCAGATTTCTGCAGATTTTCGAAATCCCGATGCTGTCGCGATCGCGACTACTGTCACGATCGTGACAGAGAGCGGTGTTGGGAGCTTCGCTGTCGCGAGCACGCGACGCCGTCGCGATCCCGTGATAGTCGAAGTGTTGTGCACCCTCTGTCGCGAGCGCGACAACTGTCGCGAGCGCGACAACTGTCGCGAGCGCGACAACTGTCGCGATCGCGACAGAGCGCGTTGCTGGGCAAGTGCTATCGCGAGCACGCGATTCGTCGCGAGCCCGCAACAGCACCAATTGTTCTCTGTCGCGAGCGCGACAGAGTCTGGCCGTTCTGTCCTCCTCGTGGTCACGAAGTCCGTCGCGCGCATGCAGCGAAGAGACTTCGGTCTTTGTCGCGAGCGCGACAGACGTCGCGAGCGCGAATTCCATTTCTTTTAACAGTTATGAGATTTATGCTTGGTATTTTATGAATAATACGAATATGGAACCATGATATGATTATGTACACATATATGATGATAATTTTGGAAGTTATGAAATGGATTGAATGGTTTATGTATGACCTGCTAGAGTCTAGTAAGTGGATAGTTAGGCATGCCTAATAGAGTCTTTGCTGCAGCTTCTGTTTCCGTTTGGACCCCGATCAGGTCCCCGTTTGGTTCCTCGCGAACTTCTATAATGTGTTTGGATCTTGTTTAAGGTCCTTCAGAAAATGTTTGTGAATGAAAATTTAAAATGGTTTTCGATTCGTACCCGTAAGGTACTATTCGTAATCGGTTGGTACCCGTAAAGTACTTTCTGTTCACTCGTTATCCACTACCTTGAGTCAGCAGGTGTTTAAATGCTTAAAGTGCTTTGTATGAATTATAATATGAGAAAACATATGTTATATCTGTATGGATTCAACGGTGAAGTATAATCTATTATAAGGATATGATTATTGATATGAATCTTCTGATGAATGGCTTTATGTATGTGAGCATGAGTTTATGCTATTGTTATGCCATGATTATCGTATTTACACGAGGTACGCATGTGATATGCCTTGACGACCGTTGTGAATGGTTGTCCTTTTTCTATATGTGTGTTTCCCCACTAAGCGTTTATCGCTTAGCACGGTGTGTTTACCCGTGCAGGTGCGGAAGGAGTTTGTCTTGGGAGAGTCGCCGCCATCGAAGCCAACACAGCAGGGTCTTAGTGTAGGCTTTATTTTGTACCTTTGAGGATTCTTTTTGTATAGAACTCTCTTATGGTTTTGTAATAGCTTCCACTTTTGTATATGTATTCTGGGTTTTGTAATTATCCATTGTATCTCTTAGTTGATCAGAACAGTAATGTAATGCTTCAGTTATATTAATGCATGATCAGCTTATTCCATGATTGGTGATGCGAAGTTTTAAATTACCCTGTATTTCATTATGTATGTTTATGTATGAATGTATATGTATTCTGTATCTGTGTGGTGACACCTTTACTCATACGGCATCTCCCTCCTTATCGGATGGGATCGCTTACGTATGGGTAAGGGGTGTTACATTATCGAAATGTGAAACATGCGCTCCTTTAAGGGAAGGAAAGAAAACCATAACACATGTTTTATACTGAGTGTGCTTATGTGACTAAAGGGATGGGAATTTAATAATATTATTGATCTCAACTTTCCCTATTGTGAGACCCCTTAGAACCCTTAACTTCTCCCTAAAGTATGGTTTAATGTGGCTAGCTTAGTTAGTTTCCATGAGGTCCGAAAAAAATTTAGGCCTGGAAGATCTAACTAGAAAAGCGAGTTGAATCATGATGGATGGCATACAGTAAGAGGGGAAGATAGCCTTTTGATCGTGGTTCACTGGCTAGCCTATTATAGTTTCTATGAGTAGAAACATAATAGTGAACACGAAAATCATTTTATGAGATCATGAGTTAAAATAGTGAATGTGAGAAGGCAATCTAGGGTTAGGCATACATGAAGAAGAGGATCTTGTTTTCCGAGACGTTATATATCCCTAACAGGTGTATAGCACTAGTGCTCTCGAGGTATGCTGGTCACACAATCTATCTGCCAGTATAACTGAAGATTAAGACTGGAATGCATTCCGTCATGTGCGAGTGGGTACGCCCATGACTCTTTAATGGATTGAGTTCCAATCCATATTAAATTGAGTAATTTAATTTGATTAAAATTACCAAATCCTATCTCAGAAAGAGTCTAAGTTAAACTAGAGTTAGGTCCCTAGTTTTTAGGATCTCTATAAATAGATGGGAGATCTCAGTATTTGAGAATGAGAAAACGTATACGCCGCAAGACTGCTCGTTCCCACTCACTATTTTTTGTCTTAATCTTTCAAGGGCTTTTAAATTGTGGAATAGCTGTTATTATCCCACATGTGGATAAGAGCCAGACCAGTGACCAAAAACAAATGGGATCCTTGTAGACACTTCTGCAATGAGTTTGTACGCTACAAGAGGTAGGTACCATTTATTATGATACCATTTATTACGCTACAAGACTGGAATGCATTCCGTCATGTGCGAGTGGGTACGCCCATGACTCTTTAATGGATTGAGTTCCAATCCATATTAAATTGAGTAATTTAATCTGATTAAAATTACCAAATCCTATCTCAGAAAGAGTCTAAGTTAAACTAGAGTTAGGACTCTAGTTTTTAGGATCTCTATAAATAGATGGGAGATCTCAGTATTTGAGAATGAGAAAACGTATACGCCGCAAGACTGCTCGTTCCCACTCACTATTTTTTGTCTTAATCTTTCAAGGGCTTTTAAATTGTGGAATAGCTGTTATTATCCCACATGTGGATAAGAGCCAGACCAGTGACGAAAAACAAATGGGATCCTTGTAGACACTTCTGCAATGAGTTTGTACGCTACAAGAGGTAGGTACCATTTATTATGATACCTCCATTAAATTATATTTGTTATAATTTCCATATCCATCAAGTAGAATTACTCTTTTCAGAATAAACCTTATTAAGAATAGCCAAGATTTCATCTTCTATTGAAACTGAAGATACCATATTTATAATCTAGCTTTTATTAGCTAAGAAATCTAATTGTCGAATAATAAACTGTTAGCCTTTTTGGTTGAGAATGAGTCCCACTATTTTACCTTGTATTCAAGATAAATTATAGGTAAAGAAATTTCCTATCCTGATGAAAAGTGGTAGATCCAGACTACAATCCCGAGAATAACGAATGTAGCTGAGAATCCTAAGAGGGTATCTAGCAATGTTGAATAATAATAATCTCGAAACTTTTTATATCCTTGTAGAACGGGTTAAGGAAGAACATTTTCAATAATTCCAAAACAGCTGTACCATTGCATAAACCAATTAGGAAAACTGCATGAGAATTTATTGGAAAAATAGAAAAACTAGGAATGATTAAAGTTCCTTAAATAAAATGCCTTATAACAAGCTTTTTGATAGTCATAATAATTGTAAACTACTCGAGGGGGATATCTTGTTAAAGTCTTCAAAAAGTGTGGTTTTTATCCCTAGTTTGATGAAATCATGACTTGAATAATTTTTACCTTACTGTAATTTATCTTAGACGGATCTTGTTTATCATAATTGTGTTCAATTTCAATTGATCCAGAATCAACAAGCACTATCTCATAGAATTATCTGGTCTTGGATAAACTATCTTCATAAAAATGGAAACTTTTAAGAAAAATGTAATAAATTAATTTATAAAACTCTGATTTTCAACCGAGCTAACTTCTTCTGGCTCAAGAACCTTGATAATTTGTGTGCGAGGGTTTTGAATGTATTAAAAAGAATACCTTTTAGAGGAATAGGCTTGATTTAGGTTTGGAGAATTTCAAGAAGTTGCTACTATTGTTAAGTAATTTAAAAGCCTGGGGGAAGTTGATGGAGAAAGAAATTGAGGTCTAAGAATAAGGGAAGAGGAAGGAGAAGGGGATGAGGGTTTTAGTCTAGGTTCTAGAATGACAAATCCATTGGGTGATGGTGGAAAAGCCTGATTAGAATTCACTGTCTAATTAGAATTTTGATTTTTTGCTGATAATGAAGCTTTTGTCAAAACTTTCTTATAAGAATTCATTTTCCCTTTTAAAAATTCAAGGGAAAGGAAATCTGGTAAGCTATTGATTTCTACTCTGATAAATTAAATATCAAAATCAAAATTACTTAATAAAGCTTGCCATTAGGCAAATATCTGTTTAGAAATTAGATTCTCAACGTCCTATTCTAAAACATGTTTTGCTGCCAAATAATCAATTCTTAGTAAAAATCTTTTCATGTATAAATTGTCTTCAAATTTTGTAATCTACAAAACAATGTTTAAGATTAATTTTTTTATAGTAGAATAATTCTTTTGAGTAGAGTTCCATCTCCCAGAATAAAATCGTGCTAAAAATCGTACTAACTTTTCTATGCTATTTTATCTTCTGCTTTGCTTAAGAATCCCTCCATATCATATATTGCTAGCATTTGTCTCTACTATTAAGAATGCTTCAGGATGGGGAATATTAAGACAAATAAGACTCTTAGGGCACGTTTGGTTCGTTGTATTGTATTAGCCTGTATAGTATTAACATGTATAGTATTAGCCTGTATAGCATTAGTTTGTATAGTATTAACCTATATTATTGTATACAGTGTTTGGTATAACATTATATTAGCCTGTAATATTTTATACTGTGTTTGGTGCACAATAGTATATTGTATTATTTTTAAACAAACTTAAAAAATATGCAAAATTAAATTATTTTTAATATTACCGATTTAAACAAAAAAAATGATTGTAAAATCCAATTTTTTTAAAGAAAGTGCACAAATTTCTTGAACCATGAATATATAATAGTAGATAAATTAACAATCAAACAAACAACTTAATTAATAACTTTCAATTACATAATTGAAATATATTAACAAATGTGCTATAATTAAAACTTTTATACATGATCCAATAACAAATCAAAATAAATAAACTTCATCATTATTATTTTAGACATAATTCAATATGTAACAGTGGCCCAGAAGTAAAAAACCATGAAATAAAAGGATTTAACAAATAATAATAATAATAATAATAATAATAATAATAATAATAATAATAATAATAATAATAATAATCAAACTATATAAATTTAACAAACTACTACGACACATAAAATATATGATAGAGTTTGGGTACGCCCATGACTCTATAATAGATTGAGTTCCAATCCAGATTAAATTGAGTTATTTAATCTGATTAAAATTACCAAATCTTATCTCAGAAAGAGTCTGAGTTAAACTAGAGTTAGGTCTCTAGCTTTTAGGATCTCTATAAATAGAGGTGAGGTCCTTATTATTTGGTAATGAGAAAACATACACGCCACAAGGCTGCTCGTTCCCACTCACAAGTTTTCTGTCTTAATTTTCAGGGGCATTTAGATTGTGAATTAGTTGCTCTTATCCCGAGTGGGTAAAAGCCAGACCGGTGACCAAAAACAAATGGATCCTTGTAGACGCTTTCGCAACGAGTTTCTGCCCTACAAGAGGTAGGTACCATTTCTTAATGTTACCTCCGTTAAATTATATTTGTTATAATTTTCCATCATTTGTATCAGAGCCTAGTTGTTTTTGCGTCCTGGCATGTGGCTAAATAGATCTAAAAATTTTTATGTAAAATTATTTGATCTGGGATGCAATAAACACTACAAAAAATTTAATTTTTGTGTGAAAAATATATATGCGTGTATATTTCGGCTCAATTTCGTGTATGTGTACACCGAAACCCCGAGGGGACGAACGTGAGTGTTCAAAATGGCTAACTAGAAGTCAGAATTTTTAATTTTTGACCTCGCCATTAGATTCACAGACCCTAAAAATCCCCCACCGGCCGGAACCGGAGCTCCAGAAGCGGTCGGCAAGGCGGCATGTGGCCTACACACGCACGTGCATCGCCACGTGTCAGCAGTATTGCGTCACTACTGACACGTGGCCCAATGGCCGAGTGCTACATGGAAGGCTAAGGCCAAGCCACGTGGCAATTGAGGGGGTGGACATGTGGACCAACCACAGTGTGACACGTGGAAGACTGTGATCATGCCACGTGTCCCAATCAGATGGTGCCACATAGCCCAATCAGGGACCGCCACGTGTCAGACCGAGGTCTGCTACGTGGCAATGCTGACGTGTTACGCGTGACACGTGGTCCAATGAGACACCACCACGTGGATGATACGTGTCATGACGTGTACCCGGTTGCCACGTGGGCGCCAGGTGGACCAGTAGGAATCGAACACGTGGCACGCTGTGGTGTTGACACGTGTCCGGTGGAGTGGGAGGCCGCGCGTGTGGTGCGTGAAGGCACGTGAGCGCGTCTACCTCCCTCCTGTCGGCGCGTGATGACGCGTGCAACGTCCTTCGACCACCATTTCAGCTCCGATTTTTGTCAAATAATTTTTTCAAATTATTTCTGATTTTTTTGTCATATTTTCAAAATTGTTTAATGACCAAAAAATAAATTGTGTATTTTTTGATATTTAAATGTGTTTAATATCAAAATAAAATATTAAAAATTTGTAGAAAATGTGTTTTCTGCTTTTGGAAATTTTTAAAAATATTTTGAAATATTTTTGAGGTTCTGTCCTTACTTATTGATTGAAATGTGTTTCAATGATGTGTATTTATACATGAGTGTATAAATATTTTCTGTATTATGTTACAGAAATATTGAATAAGGACAGTAAGTCTTCCTTAAATTGCGCATTGGTTGCTTTGAGAAATACAAGAGTGCAATCTATAAGTAACATGAGAATGCGAAGGAAGATTGAGCTGATGACATTGATGAAATAGTGCATCATATAATACATGTGTGAGAACAAATGCAAGAGTGCATTTGGACTGGTGGTCTGAGTATGAAAATAAAATTTTGGACAGAGTTGCCAAAAGGGAAGTGTTGAAAAGCAACACTAAAAATCTGTGATGGTATTGAGAAATGGATGGAGCGTGCATTGTCCATGGCTTCATCAATTGACTTATGAGTTGCTTGATGAAGTGATAAAATTGGTCAAAGAAATAATCCTAATAATTAAAAAGATATTATGAAATCTGGACTTCTATAATAGTTGACATATGTTTAATTTGAGTTGGCGTTTGTTATTATTAAAATAGGATTTATGTTTCCTATTATTATTTGACATGAGTGTCTTATTTTGGGATTATTGGATTTTTGATTAAATAAATGTGTTTATTTACTTATCATGATGGCATTTAACTTTATAATAAATGAGTTTATTTTAATTGTTAATTGCCTTGCGATATTTTATGAGTAAAATGGTTGCATGCTTATTAAGTAAAGGCTTAATAAAGATCCCCTCATAAGTTTGAGAACTTGATAATCCAATAATTCAGATTTATTGTGCATGAAATTTTAACTTGTAAGGTTGGACATTAGGACTTAGAAGGTAATTTGATACTATAAGTAGCCTTTTCGAATGTGAGCCTAATAGAAAATTTTACTAGGTCATTATTTTAGGTGTATAATAATTTTATATGTTGCCTTATCTCCCGTAAATATGTGCAATATTGTTCCATTTGAGATCAGAGGATCTTAATGGATACTGCTTCCAAGTCAATTGTCGCCCTTAATATAGATATTAAGATGAATGTTGATAATTATGAAATCTGGAATACGAAAATCCAGTGTGTGCTTAAAGAGCAAGAGGCTCTTGAACCCTCAAGTTCGGTTATGGCTGAACCTGAGAATGGCACTACAGCCCAGCATAGGCGAGACCAAGATGCCTATGTGGTATGAAAAAAAAAAAACAATTCCACTGCTCATATCATCTTCCTAAGTGCAATGGAAGATGATATCACTAAGCAATTCTGCAAGTATCAAAATGCAATAGATCTGTGGATCGCTTTGCTGGAAAGTTCAGAAATATGACTCTGAATAAGTTCCGATCATCAATGATCAAATTTGATACATATCAGAAAAAGTCTGATTATTCAATGCAGAAACATCTAAGAGAGATGGAAAACAATAAATAAGCTTAGTGAGTTTGATCATAAGTTGACTGACGAGCAGTAGGTCCAAACTGTTATCAAATCATTACCCAAGAGAGTTGGTAGCATGTGAAGATGCAACTAACTCATATGGACAACATAAAGACATTTGAGGATGTCGTTCGTCATTTAGAGCTTAAAAGGGGACCATATGGTAGTGATTAAGGTCAGTACCATAGTGCATATGGCACAGTTCTGTTCTAATAGAATGAGTTCTCACTAGAACAACAAAATAAGCTTCAACAATAGGGATAAGGAAAAGGCTTGAGAGCCTAAAAAGCAAAAGGAATAGAATCACGAAAGGTCCAAAGGCAAAAAGGAGACAAACTTTTCAAGAGTGAAATGTTTCAATTGCCTATAGAAAGGACAATATGCAAGAGATGCATTGTGCCTAAAAAGATACACTATTCTGACTCTAGAGTGAGTGGAATTTATGTATCTAGTTCTAAATTTCATCATTTGTGGGTGATAGATTTAGAATCAATGGACCGTGTAACAAGAGATCGAGATACCTTTGTTATGAAATTTAGGTTCTATTCTTATCTTATTGAAATTTGTTTTCAATTTATATTTTGAGGATGATAGTGTACGCTTATGCTTGAATGATTTCTATTATGGTTCTGGTTATGGATGTGGACCATGACTATTTTCCTTTAATTTATTATTTTTCACATTGTTATGAGAATAATGTGAAATTATGGCATGCTAAATTAAACCATATTGGACAAAATCGAATGAGTCGGTTAGTCAAAGAAGGTTTAGTAGGCGATTTAAATAAGATTGAATTGCCTACACGAAAGTATTGTCTAAAAGGAAAAACTAGTTAGAAAATCATTCGAAAAAAGGGCGCTAAAGCCAAATTTCTATTGCAGTTAGTCCATTCTAACGAATATGGTCAAATAAATGTGAGGGTAAGGCATGGGGCCTACTATTTCATCACATTTATAGATGACTATACTAGGTATGGTCATGTCTATTTGTTTTCTCACAAGTCAGAAGCATTGAGTTGCTTCAAGACTTATATGAGTATAGCTGAGAATCAATTAGATAAAAAGATCAAAGCTTTAAGAACTGACAGAGGTCAGTGATATCTTATAGATAAATTAAAAGCTTTATGTGATGAAAAAGGATTGAACATTAGTTGTTCATTCCTATAAATCCACAACAAAACGGTGTTGAGGAAAGGAGAAATAAGACTCTCCTAGATATGGTTAGATCTATAATGGCAGAGGCAAATTGCCTATCTCCTATTGGGAAGATGTTTTATTAACTGTCACATATGTTTTGAACTATATGCCCTCCAAATCTGTCATTATCATAACTTATGCGTTGTGAACTGGTCGACAAGTTGACCTAAGCCATTTACAACTTTTGGGTTGTAATGCTTGCGTCCATGATACCTCAATTTGGTAAATTTGAGACTAAAAGGTGAAAAGAGTGTCTATGTGAGATATTCTTAAGCATCAAGAGGATACGTTTTCGTAGGTAAGTAAGAAAATGGCATAATGACAGAATTTGAATTACTAGACGTCATATTCTTAAGAAGATGAATTTTCAAAGTTGGGCGAAGTGAATTAAGATTTCACTTTCGATTAATCTTAGGAAGAGGTACCATTAGGATCACTCCATCTGAGTGGGAGGGATTTAGAGGAAGAAGGTTAAGACCCTCATCCTCCAAATGATCCGGATGTTCGAGACCTAATTCAAGTGAGAGTATTCTTGACTCCAGTGGGAGGAAAGAATATGGTATTCCTGACTCCAATGGGAGTATGGAACATAGTCCCAGTGGGAGCATTATGAATCACGATGAATATATGAGACATGTTTATCAAGATTCAGAACTGCAAAAATCTAAAAGTATAAGTGTTGCATGCCAATGATTTAAAATCGAAGGCTTGAACGAAGCCCTTTTGGTTACCCCACAAGACAAAGAAAGAGCACAAAATATTTAAAAGGCTTTTTCATGCCCATCTAAGGAAAATGGATTAAAGCAATGGAAGAAATAAATGGCATCCATGAGATCAAACCATGTTTGAGAACTAGTTGATCTACTGGAAGGACACAAATTGAGAATAAATGTATTCTCAAAGTAAAGCGAAAGGCTGAAAGAGGTATCGAAAGATATAAGGCTCAGCTAGTCGCTAAGGGGTTCACACAATAGAAAGAGATTGACTATGAGTAGACTTTCTCATCTATTGTAAGATTTACGTCCATAAGGTTGATTTTGGCCATAGTGGTGAGTTTGGACCTAGAGTTTCATCAAATGGATGGAAAGACTATTTTTCTCAATGGAGAATTGGATGGAACAACCTATAGGTTTCATCGAAAAAGGCAGCAAACATAAGGTTTGTTGATTGATAAGTTCAATCTATGGCCTTAAACAGTCTTTAACACTATGGTACTTAAGGCTTCATCATATAATTATGTTGAATGTGTTTAACATGATTGATGAAGATCATTGTGCTTATAATAAAAGCTCTGAAAATGAATTTGTCATTTTGGCATTGTATATAGAGGACATACTTAAAGCTGAAAATGATAAATGGTACGTAAATGAAATCAAAGATTGGTTATTGTCCAACTTTGAGACAAAGGATAAGGTTGTGCATATTACATTCTTGAAGTTAAGATTTCAAGAGATCATTCGAGAAGATTGTTGTCTGTTTCTTGAGAGAAATATATCAACAAAGACCTTGAGCGATTTAATATGCAAAACTGTAAAACCATAGATAACCCCATTGCCAAGAATTAGTTTCTTAGCAAAGATGTGTGTCCTATGAAGTCAGAAAAATTGAATGTGTGAGGAACGTTCGATATGCCAATGTCGTGGGTAGTCTTATGTATGCAGTGTTGTATAGAAGACATGATATATGCTATGCAGTGGGCATGGTAAATAGATATCAATCTAACCCAGGAAAAACACATTGGAAGCAATTAAAAGGATACTTATATATTGCAGACTATTCTCTCTATTATCAAGAAAATGATCTGCATTGAGAGAATACAGAGACGTTGATTGGGCAAGAGATGTGGATGAGAGAAAATCCACTTCAAGTTTCATATTCTTGTTTGGCAAGAGTGGCATCTCGTGGAGTAACAAGAAATAAACTTGTGTAGCCCATCAATAGTGGAAGTTGAATATGCCACTTCCTCAGCTGCAGTACAAGAGACAGTTTGGCTGAAATGGTTTGTGAGCCATTTGAGAGTAATTGTCTCAGAGGTATCAGTGATAGTCTATAGTGACAGTCAATCGTTGATAGCTTATAGTAGAGCTAAGCATATCGACATTAAGTATCAATATACGAGATATATTATTGGACAAGAAGAGATGTGAACTTTGCAGTATGTTTCTACGCATGCAGATCCGTTGAGTAAACCTATGACGAGAGATGTGTTTTGAGAAATACATTAGATCACGAGGTTTGCGTAGAATTTAATTGGTACTGTTATAATTTATATAATCCCTTAACGTTATTATTTATGAATAATAACTAAAGTTCATTGTTGGCAATACATGAGTGTGAATGTTTATGTGTAAACATTTACTGTTATTGATATGAGATTGAGCATATCGGACAGAGAAGTAGCCCACTCACAAGGGTGTTTACCTTAGTTATGTCAATGAGTTGGCAAAGATTAAGATGAGGCGATTTTTGAACATATGAGAATGCTCGAGAGCCTGTTCAAAATAAAAGTGTCGTCTTGCAGAAGATAAAGACTTACATAAAGTTGTATGCTTTGGATTGAGATAAAAAAAAAAGGATTGTATGAAATCCGATGGTAAGTTAAACGTAACTACCATATTCTGTCTAAAAAGCCAGAAGCAGTCCTTAAGTAAGCGGACTAAAGTTGGGTGCTTCAGTGCATCTCAACCTTACGCTTCTATATGGTGTTTGGTAAACACATTATTGAAATGTGAGACATGCGCTCCTTTAAGGGAAGGAAAGAACACCATAACACATATTTTATACCGTGTGTGCTTATATGACCACAAGGATGGGAATTTAATAATATTATTGATCTCAACTTTCCCTATTGTGAGACCCTATCTATATTTCGACCCTTAGAACCCTTAACTTATCCTTGAAGTATGGTTCAATGTGACTAGCTTAGTTAGTTTCCAAGAGGTCCGGGAAAAGTTTAGGCCTGGAGGATCTAACTAGAAAAGCGAGTTGAATCATGATAGATGGCATACAGTAAGAGGGGAAGATAGCCTTTTGATCACTTTCATAAGGTTTCGTGGTTCACCGGCTAGCCTATTATGGTTTCTATGAGTAGAAACATAATAGTGAAAACGAAAATTGTTTTATGAGATCATGAGTTAAAACAATGAATATGAGAAGACAATCTAGGGTTAGGCATACGTGAAAAGGAGGATCTTGTTTTTTCGAGACGCTATATATCCCTAATAGGTGTATAGCACTAGTGCTCTCGAGGTATGCTTGTCACACAATCTATCTGCCAGTATAACTGAAAATTAAGACTGGAATGCGTTCCGTCATGTGCGAGAGGGAGATGATAGAGTTTGGGTATGCCCACGACTCTATAATGGATTGAGTTCCAATCCAGATTAAATTGAGTTATTTAATTTGATTAAGATTACCAAATCTTATCTCAGAAAGAGTCTGAGTTAAACTAGAGTTAGGTCTCTAGCTTTTAGGATCTCTATAAATAGAGGTGAGGTCCTCATTATTTGGTAACGAGAAAACGTACATGCCGCAAGGCTGCTCGTTCCCACTCACAAGTTTTCTGTCTTAATTTTCAGGGGCATTTAGATTGTGAATTAGTTGCTCTTATCCTGAGTGGGTAAAAGCCAGACCGGTGACCAAAAATAAATGGATTCTTGTAGACGCTTCCGCAATGAGTTTCTGCGCTACAAGAGGTAGGTACCATTTCTTAATGTTACATCCGTTAAATTATATTTGTTATAATTTTCCATCAATATATATTTGCAAAATAAAAATGATAATAAAACAATAAAATAAAATTTGTATAAAATGAGAAAAGTGGAGATTAAAATAAACACTGTATTAAATAAACCCATGGGGGAGGTGTGTATTATTTTATCCTGTGTATATAGGATAAAAATTAAACTCTGTATTATATAATACATGTATTATTTTTTAAAACAATTAACCAAACACCCTCTAATGTATTAGAGGGTATTATTTTATGCTATCCCATGTACTATACGGGAAAACAAACATGGCCTTAATCTCTTATTTTATTTACATAACTACCTTAGTATGCTCTTTTGACTATGATTTTGGGTTCTTTTTCAATCTATTACGTAATGGTTTGCATAATTTTTCTAAATCCTAGAAAATATCAGGAACATAATTCAAACATCCTAAAAATCTTTGTAACTGCTTTTTATTTTTTATATCATCAAAAAATTTACTTGTAAATTCTAAACATCATTCATAATATTTTAAAATTTTGATGGAGTATTTTTTTAATCCAAAAGGTATAATGTTCCATTCGAAATGTCCAAAAGGTACATTAAAGCCTATTTTATATATTTCTTCCTTATTGACCTAAATTTGCCAAAATCTTGATTTCATATCAAATTTAGAAATTTTTTTTGACATTATGAAGCTTTTTCAATAAATATCTCTTCTTAGGTATAGGATACTTTATTCATTTTAAAACTTTATTTAGAGGTTTATAATTAACAACTAGACGAGGGGATCCTCGTTCAATTTTAGATATATTCATGACATAAAAATCAGAACATGACCAAGGGATTTTAGAAATATATACACACGTGTATATATATATATACACACACACGTGTACATGTACATATATATATATATATATATATATATATATATATATGTACATATATATATATGTACACACACACACACATATATATATGTAAATATGTACATAAATGTACATATATATGTAAATATGTACGCGCGCGCGCACACACACACACACACACACACACACACACACATATATATATATATATATATATCCAAAAGACTTAGGATTGAGTATTATTCTTGGGAGATATTAGTATCTTGATAAAAATGTTAATAAATCGATCAAACTTTGTTTAATATAGAAATCTTAACAATTGCAAAAATCTTCTAAATGCAATTATGTATGATTTTGTAATAAAAAAGCTTTGCAAATTCAATAATTCTTCTCTTAAATATAATATTTATTGATTATTAGAAAATCTATAGCTATAAAGAATCAACAAATTTTTCTACAAAGTGGCTCATGATTGGAATAAAATACTTGATATCTCATTTATTTTTGAAAAATAATTATAGATAGAGGTTCAGGGAGTACATGAACAAGCTTTTGAGAATACAAGCTATAAATCTAAAAATTTATTTAAAAGAGAAGTGGAAGTTATAAAGGGTTTCTTATTCTCTCTAATCTTGGAGGTAGTTTGTCAAGAAAGTTTTATCTTTTTTCGTAACCATTGCCTGCTTATATAGATGAAAAAAGTGAACTTGAATATGTGCTGTTGAGAATCCGTTTTGTAGATGAACAGTTCTTGCCATAATAGGGAATCTTTACTGTTGGTAAATAGTGACGACCATGATTGAAAACCTTGTTGTTGGTAAACAATAATGACCATGATGAGAATCTTACTATTGGTGAATAGTATCGATCATGATTGAGAATTTTACTATTGAGGAATAGTTTCTACATTATTTGAGAATTTTATTGTTGAGCTATTTGTTTGTTTATGTCAACAAATCTTTAAGTAAGTACTTGCACAGAATTTTGTTAGGAAATACTTTTTTTTTCATTATAATATCTATAGATGGATCTTAAGAATCATCAAAGTGATGAGAAGAAGGTGACACCTCGTCATCTGTAGAATTACTATTTTTAGATGAAACTTCATTGAGAATGGCAGTTAATTCAGCTTCTGATGAGTCAAACAACAATAGCATTATAATTTGACTTTTATTGGCCAGAAAATGATGCTACTTAATAGAGAGCTGAGTAGAAGTTGCCTTGTTAGAATAATGGGCTATAATTAATAGAGAATTTGCCTTTTTAACACAAAATGAGTCCCACCATTTTATTTTATATTCCCTGTAGAGAATTGGAACAAATAACTCTTGTCCTGAAGAAAAATAATAAGTCCAAGCTATAATCCATGGAATACCAAATGTAGCTAAAAATCATAGGAGAATGTCATGCATTGTAGAATAGTAATATTCTTGGAATTTTATATATCCTTGATACACTGGCTGAGGAAAAATGTTGTCTAAAAGTTCAACGCATCCATACCATTTCAAAAACCAATTAGGAAAACTTCCTGAAAATTTATTAGAGAAGTAAAAGAACTAAAAGTAATTAAAATTCCTTAAATAAAATGCTTTATACCAAGCTTATTGATAACCATAATAATTGTTTACTGATCGAGCTGGGTATCCTGCTAAAGTTTTTAAGTATACGATCGCTGAGCCCATTCTACCAAAGTCATTACTTGAATAATCTTTACCTTACTATAACTTAGTTTTGATGGATCCTGTTTATCATAGTTATGTTTGATTTCTACATATCCTGTATCGACAAGCACCATTTCATAATATGCTCTAGTTTTAGATAAACTGTCTTCATAGAAGTCGAAGCCTTTGGGGAAAATATATTCAATTAGTTTATAAAAACTTTGATTTTCGACTAAATTAACTTCTTCTAGTTCAAGAATTTTAACAATTTGCGTTCGAGGTTTTTTAATATATTGTGAGGATTGCTTTTTTGAAGTATAAATTGGAGAATTGGAGGAGGAAGAAGCTATTACTGTTAAATAACTCAAGGGTCTGGAAGGAGTGGATTGAGAAGGAATTTGAGGTCTTAAAATTAGAGAAGAAGGAAATGAAGGTATGGCTCTAGGTCCTAAAATGGCAAATCTATTTAGAGATATGGTAATTGACTGGTTAGAATTTGTTATCTGATTAGAATTTTGATTTCCTGATAATAATGAGGCTTTAGTCAAAACCTTCTTATTAGAATTCATTTTCCTTGTAAAAATTCATGTGAAAGAAAATCAGGTAAGCTATTATTTTTCCCTTTAGTAAATTCAATATCAAAATGAAAATTACTTAACAAAGCCTGCCATCTTGCAAAAACTTATTTAGAAATTAAATTTTTAACATTTTTTTTCAAAATATGTTTTGCTGATAAGCAATCAATCCTTAACAAAAACTTTTTAATATATAAATCATCATCAAATTTTGTAATACATAAAACAATACTTCATATTTCCTTCTTAATAGTAGAATAATTGTTCTGTGTAGGGTTACAGCTTCCAGAATAAAATCGTACTAATTCTTCCTTACTCTTTTCTTTCTCTTTTTGCTTGAGAATACCTCTATAACCTATAGCACTTGCATTTGTTTCTACTATGAAATATGCTAACTATCTTAGTATGTTGCTCTGTCCATGGTACATGATTCTTTTTTAATCTATTGTGTAATGGCTTGCATAATTTTCCAAAATCTTGAAAGAACTCGTGAACATAATTTAAACATACTAAAAATCTTTTTAATTGTTTTTTCTCTTTAATCTCATCAGGAAACTTAGTAGTAAACTCTAAACTTCTACTAATCGGCCTAATTGTTCCTTGATTTATATCATGACCTAAAAATATAACTCTTGCTTGGAAAAGATTCATTTTAGTAGGTGTGACCACTAATCCGCTAGTATGAATAAAATTAAAAAAATTTCCGAGATGGCTAATATGCTGATTAATAGAGTTTGAATATATTAATATATCATCTATATATACTATAGAAAATTCATTTATAGGTTTTATTATATCATTTATAATATTTTGAAATTATGAATGAGGATTTTTAAAACCAAAAGGCATAACATTCCATTTAAATTGCCCAAAGGCTACGTTAAATCCTGTCTTATACTTATCATCTTCACTAATTTGAATCTGCCAAAATCCAGATTTCATATCCAAACTTAGAAAATATTTTTGCATTATAAAGTTGCTTTAATAAATCTTTTTTATTAGGAATAGGATACCTAATCCATTGTAATACTTTATTTAAAGGTTCATAATTAGTGACTAAATGAGAGGATTCTTTTCAATT
Source organism: Excoecaria cochinchinensis (assembly GCA_947683425.1). Lineage (NCBI taxonomy): Eukaryota > Viridiplantae > Streptophyta > Magnoliopsida > Malpighiales > Euphorbiaceae > Excoecaria > Excoecaria cochinchinensis. Next base: position 839,721 of record CANTUQ010000061.1, read on the forward strand.
TCTACTGCATTCATAACATAAAAAGCGAAGCAAGACTATGGTGACTTAGAATTACGAATTAATCATTTGTCTTTTAGATCTTGAATTTCTTTTCTACATATCTTTTCTAATTCTTCTGACATATAAATTGCTTTAGACTTGGTTGGGATTTTCTTTTCATCAAACCTTTAATATATGGAAGTCTTACTATATGCTGCTTTCCATTTCAAAAGGCATTTGGTACAAGGGTGCAAACTTCTTCATAACATTAATTTTTGTTTAATATTTGGGTCTTTTAATTGAATTTCTATTCTCTTTTCTTCAATTTCATTAATTAAGAATTTAATCTAATTTTGTTTATTTTTTATTAAATTAATTTTATGAATATTATTTCCTCTTAGCTGACTAATATCTCTTGAAATCATGAAAAAAGCAAATTAAAAAAAAATGTCTTTATTAAAATTTTTTGTTAATATTCCATTATTACATACTTGAAAAGGATAAAGCATGGTTATAAAAGCTGTTCCAAGAATTACTTCTAAATTTAATTTTTTTACTAGAATTAAGTGAGTTTTAAAATAATATCTTTTATTACAAATTTTTACTTTTTTAACTTGTAATTGATTATTAACTTAGAACCACCGGCTATACTTAATTTTTCTGAAAATTTTTCATAATATATGGTTGGTATTAAACTTTCCTAAATACAATTCTGATCAGCACTACTATCTATTAAGGCTAAGGTTGATAAATGAAAATCATCATTAACTATTATTTCTAATTTTACATACCATTTTTTATAATTTATTTCAGGAAATACTATTAATATGCTCATCTTTTGATTCTTTAATGATTAAAGAAGATGAAGAAACATGTTATTTATTTTTTCCATTATTTCTAATAAGATTACTTAAGTTAGTCTTAAAATTTTTTTCCTCAAAAGTTCGAACTTTCCCTTTTAAAATATTTATTTCTTGTTTTAAAATACTAATTTCTTCTTGTAAATCTTGAATAAAGGACTCCTTTTAAATATGAAAATTTTCACATATTTCCTTAAAATTATAAGCTTAAAATTTCTATTTTCTTTTACTCCTATTAAATCTTTTAGCTTTAGTAAATAATTTTTTTTTTTATCTCCGGATCATATATTTTTTCTATAATGTCTAATAAAAATTCTTATTCATTACTTAATATATTTATGCTGTTACATTGACAAGAACTAATGCATTCACAAGATTTTGACTCCCTTTTAGTACTAGAGTTTTCACTTATAATGTTTAAATCATTTTCGGAAAAATTAGAAATTTCACTATTATTACTTGAAAAATCATTAATCATAATTTTCATTATTTTATTTTTTAATTCTTCTGATATGTCTAAATTATTTAATCATTTTTTTTTACCCCACAATCTCTTGAATAATGACCTTGTTTTCTGTATTTATAACAAATTATTATAATATGGGATTTTCTTTTGTATAATTTTTTCTCTGGTTATAATATCTTTTCCTAGGTACATATTTTCTTTTTGATTTTTCTTTTCTTTTAGAAGAAGATGGGGAACTAATATGTTCATAACCATATTGTTGACATAAAGGATCCTAATTCTTTTCTTCCTACTATACTATCCTTTTTTTAATTTTGCTTTTAGTTTTAGATCTATGCAAATAGTTAATCCTTCATTATTAATATAATTTATTATCTGCCATAAGTTAAATTTTGATATGGTACCATATCATTATATTCAGTTTTCAATTTAATCGTAACCCTTTATGCAAATAATTTAGGTAATCTTGCAATAAAACTTTCCTTCCAATAAGCTTTATTGCAATATGATATTGTTAAAACCTTTATTAAGAAGAAATCTTTACACTACCTAAAATCTTGTAATTTTGGAGAAGTTAAGTTTTGCAAAATTTTTGAATTTCTTTCCTAATATTGACGTGGATCTCCTATAAAAATTTTATAATAGCAAAAGTTAAAGTAGATATTATATCATCTTGTTGAGTTTCCATTTGAACATTATTTTTTATTTAACTACAGTTTTTTTTGCTAGTAAAATATGTTGTTTATTATTGGATGAGACATATTAGTCCTGCCATCCTTTTAACTAACCAGTAAATCTTGAGATTAAAGTTTGAGCTACTGCTAATTCTCTATTATTTCTGTAATGATAAGCACCAGCTTCCATCGGCATTTCTTGCAATAAATTGAGAATTTGATATTCTGCTAGACCATCTATACTCCATTCATATAATTATGTACCATCATATGTAGCTTAAATAGAACTACTTCTTTCTTCATATTAAGTATTAGGTGGAGTAGGTCTTGGATAATAATTATGAGTTTTTGGTCTTAGAGTATATGTTTTAAAATGCAACTTTTCAATTGTAAACGTTCTTCAATTTTTTCTATGTTTTTTATTTTTATCAGATGTTATTTCTCTAAATAGTTTTGCAAGATAAGTTTGATCAATATTCTTTGTTACTATCTCTTCTAAAGGTGGATGAATAGATACAATAGATTCATTATTGACTATAGTCCATAATTTTTCTATCTTAGAAAATACATTAATTTCTTTTTTAAAAGGATAATTTATATCATAAATTATACCATAAATTTCTAAATTCTTTTAACTATTCTTGAAAAAAATTATTAAAATACCATTCTATTTTTTCTGCATTATAATTTTCCTTTAAGTCTTTTCATAAAAAATCTTTATCAATTTGAAAACTTGGTATAATTATTACTAATTAATTTGAGAAAAAGTTTCATTTGTGATCTAGTTGGACTTTTTGACAATTCACTTTCTTCTGTATAAATAGGCCAATGAATATTTTTGTCACACCCTGTTTGCCCCATAGTAGTATAAGCCCATTTGTGTGTGTGCATGCATTGTGTGTTTTGGGCATGTCATAAGGGTATTTTGGTAAAAATGCATGTTTTAATGGTTTTATTAGCATGTGGACGCATGTATGTTATTAGGGTGTGAATTAGTTGGGTTAAGTTTGGGTGTGCATGAGTGTACCATTATAGGGTGTGAGTACTGGAGTTAGGGTTGTGTGCTTTACTCACACATTAGTAGGGTGTTTTAAGTTGAGAGTGCATTATGTGTGAGTAGTGTATGCTTATTGGGTGTGAGTGATTGGTTTCCACCAATAGGAAAAGGACAAGTGTAGGGTTAGGGAAAAAGATGAGTTAAGAGAGAAGGGAAAAGTGGGAAAGGCAGAGACTCATTTCTTCTTCCCAATTCTTCTTCTCCTTTGTCTCATCTTCTTCCTTTGCTCTTATTTTGAAACCCTAGCTTTGATTCAAGATACTGTTAGTGGAAATCAATCATCTCCTTTGCATCCTTTTGGTAAGTTATTACATTTTTCATCTTTTTTTCTCTTTTGTTCATCTTTTTCTTCCTTATTTCTGGGTTTAGACTTAACTTAGGGTTTGTTCTTTGTTTGTTCTTGGTGGGTTTGATTGTTAGCTGAATCATCTCGGGACTCTAAGGGCAAGGATAAAGCTGGGTGTACTGGAGCTCAGTGATTAGAACTTCAATCTTCAGGTTTGGGAATTTTGTATCTACTGTGTGTTTGTTGTGTTTGATTCTCCGTTGATAACCTACTGTATTGGCAATGCATGTTGAAATATGAATGAGTGAGCTTTGATTCTGGTTTAATGCATGAAGATCGAAACCTGGAGAATGGAGTTGAAGTTGATTTGAGATTACTGTTAATTTTTCTGGGTTCTGGTTTTTGAAACACTTGATGAAGCTAATCTGTAATTTGAGTGGGTTGTTGTTAAAGGAAGTGTTTATGTATTGGTTACTTTGGTTTTCATGTTTGGAAAAGCTTGTTTTCCGGTTAAAATAGAATGGATTTAAGTTGGGATGAATTCTGGGAAATTCTGGGTTTTGGGTGAATTTCAAGATGTTAGGGTTTTAAAAATTGGAAAATTGCATTAGTTGTCTCTTCCGTGAGTTCATTTCCTTTGTTTGCTGTCTGTGTGCTTATCGTAGTCGTGTTTAGGTGTGTGAGTCGTGCTCTCCCTTGCTTTTCCTTCTCTTTTCTCTTCCTTGTTTTGCTTACTGTGTTTTACTGTCTGTGCGTTGTCCAGAGTGTTCCTTCCTCTCTTCTCTTTCTTTGCCACCGGAGGGAGTAGAGAGCCAGAGCACGAGTCGTGTTCCATGAACACGAGACGTGCTTTGGCAGGAAGCAGGAGCACGAGTCGTGCTCCTCAGCATGACTCGTACCCCTCAAGTCTCCAGGAGCACGAGTCATGCTCCTCAAGCACGACTCGTGCCCCTCTAGGCCTCTGTCCCTTCTGTTTTTGTCAAACGTATTTGGGTCTTTCTCAATACTTTTTCTTCTATTTTGAGTTCTTTAGCCCTAATTTATGTGTTTTTAATTTGTAAATGATATAAATGGTATTTTAACTTAGCCAAATAACAAGTAATTATACGATATTGCATGTTGTAGGTTGTTGAATGATATTGAACTATGCATGTCTTATTTATGATTCCTTGTTATGAATGTGGGTATAATTATGTGCTACACTAGGAAGCATGATTTGAATGATGCATAACCTGCTAGAGTCAAGTAAGTGGATAGTTAGGCATGCCTAATAGAGTCTTTAGCTGCAGCCTCAGTTCTGTTTGGACCCCGATCAGGTCCCCATTTGGTTCCTCGTGAACCCCTCAGTATTTGGATCTTGTTTAAGGTCCCCTTAGTAAAATATTTTGTAATTGATAAAATGAAATGGTTTTCGATTCGTACCCGTAAGGTACTATCAGTATTCAATTCGTACCCGTAAGGTACTGTCCGTATACTCGTTATCCACTATTCTGAGTCAGCATGTGCTCTTTTTATTTTGCTCCGCTTTGATATGATTACAAGAATATGGTATTTGGATGCGTATAATGATAAGTATGAGAAATCAACTAAAGTGTAAATGAATGTGGATGTGAACTTCTAAATGCATGTCTTTATTATGCAAGTATGATTATACAGCTGATATCATTATCCGCATTTGTCATATTATATGTGTATGGCATAAACGACCATTGTGAATGGCCGTCCACTCTTTTGTTGTGTGTTCCCCACTAAGCGTTTATCGCTTAGCACGATGTTTTATCCGTGCAGGTGCGGAGGATGGTGTTCTTTTGGGAGAGTCATCGCTAGTCAAGCCAACACAGAGGGATTAGTGTTAGGGCTTTATTTTTGATAGCATGTTGCTTCTTTTGTATCGGAACTCTCTGTATACCATTATTTTGTAAAGCTTTCACATTTATATACTTTTGGGTTATGTAATTATCTTATTTTGACTTTTGATCAGAACATTTTTGTAACGAATTTTGCTATTGTAATGATGGATCATTCTGATACTTATGAAGGTTTTAATTTTCTCGTAATGATGTATGGTTATTATGTATGAATGTATGCTTTGTATCTTTATATGCTTGGTGACACACCCGGCTCATACGGCTTCTCACTCCTGGAGGATGGGTACGCCTACATATGGGTAGGGGGTGTTACTGTTTTTGGTATCAGAGCCTAGGTTTAGGCATTTCTGGGTGTTGTTGAAGTGTTGAGGTGCATAGATGTGTATATGTCTAGATCTGTGTTGGCTGACGCGGTTGTCTCCTTGTTGTTTTAGATGGCTTCTAACTCTGCTCGTAGATCACTTGAGGAGTCCGCCGAGAGTGTGACCTCAAGCCATGGATCTTTCAATTTCTATGTCGGCTCAACATGCTAGGGTCCAGCCCGAGGCCACAGCCATGCTTTTTGAGGCTATGTTCAAGTTATCACAGGACATGGCTAGGGTCTTGGAGAGAGTGACTGCTCCTAGAGCCCCTATAGAGAGCTTGAGAAGGGCTGGTGCTGAAGATTTCTATGGTACAGGTTTAGATGAGTCAGAGTTGGCTGAGAAATGGTTAGACAAGGTAAAGCGTACCCTAAGAGAGATTCGGTGTCCTCCTGACCAGCAGACAGAGTGTGTAGTGGCTTTGCTACAAGGGTCAGCTTTTGAATGGTGGGAATTAGTTTGTAGGCATCCTCAGTTGCCCGATCCAGTTACATATGATTTCTTCGCAAGGGAGTTCATGACCAAGTATTTGACTCAGACATATAAGGATACTAGGTGGGCACAATTTCTGAGTTTGAAGCAGAGGGCTATGTCGATCTCAGAGTTTGAGAAGGAGTTTAACCGGTTGTCTAGGTATGCTCCAGAGGGGATTATGACTGATGAGTTCAGATGCCGTCATTTTGAGGCAGGATTGAATGAGTCCTTGAGAGCTATGTTGATTTCCTTGATAAGCACCCCCGGGGTGAATTATTATCATATTGTGGAAGCTCCTGTTAGAGCCGAAAGATCAGAGTCTGTGTTGAGAGAGAGGGCTCAGAGGAGGAATCCTTCTCGTGGTGGTTCATCTTCATCATCCTCGGGTAAGAGATCTAGGAACCCGCAGGATGAGTCATCATCTGGTCCGGCCACTAGAGGTAGAAGACAGGGTTCTACAGCGGTATCTGGTTCTGGTAGAGGTGGTAGATCTGAGCCTATTCCCATATGTTCGCATTGCAATAAGGTTCATTGGGGTGAGTGTAGGTGGCTCACTGGTGGGTGCTTCAGGTGTGGGAGAACTGAGCATCTTCTGGCTAGTTGCCCGAGATTGAATGAGGAATTGGGTTCCCCCAGAGAGGCCAGCAGGGTTAGTTCTAATGCCACATAGGCTACTCGCGGTAGAGGCCGAGGTAGAGGTCGAGGAGGTCGACCTAGAGAGGGAGCTGCATCAGAGTCTGTTGAGCGTCAATTGCCAGTCGCAGCTAGAGCCTATGCTGTGAGAGCCAGAGAGGAGCAGGATGCGCCCGATGTTATTGCTGGTAAGTTCCTACTCCATGACACTGAATTGTATGCTCTAATTGACCCTGGTTCCACACACTCATACTTATGCTCGGATAAGATTATTGATAAGTTGCATATGGTAAATCAGCTAGATTATGAGATATGTGTGACCAGTCCATTAGGGCATAGTGTCAGTGTGAGTAGAGTCTATAGGAATTATCCCCTGTTGGTTAAGGGAGTTGTGTTTCCAGCGGATTTGATTAAGTTGCCTTTCAGAGAGTTTGATCTGATTCTGGGTATGTACTGGTTGGGTAAGCACCGGGCTGTAGTTGATTACTATAGGAAGACGGTGGTGCTTCGGGATAGAGATCGGTCTTCTGTGATTGTGAAAGGTTTGGGTGCTAGTTCTTTGAACAATGTGATTTCAGCAATGCAAGCTAAGAGGTTCATTAGGAAGGGTTGTGAGGCTTTCCTAGTGGTTGTGTTGGATTCCAAGAGGGATCAAGTTCAGATTGAGGACATCCCAGTTGTACGGGAGTTTAGTGATGTGTTTCCGAGTGAATTGCCGGGTTTGCCTCCTGAGAGAGAAGTTGAGTTGTCCACAGATATTATGCCGGGTACCACTCCCATATCGAAAGCACCTTATCGGATGGCTCCTGTAGAGTTGAGAGAACTCAAAACTCAACTACAAGAGCTATTAGATAAGGGGTTCATTCGACCCAGCATATCTCTATGGGGAGCTCCTGTTTTGTTCGTTAAGAAGAAGGATGGGTCCTTGCGGATGTGTATCGACTATAGGCAGATCAATAAGGTCACAGTGAAGAACAAGTACCCTTTGCCTAGAGTTGAGGATTTGTTTGATCAGCTTCGAGGTGCGGGTGTCTTTTCGAAGATTGATCTTCGATCGGGTTACTATCAGTTGCGAGTTAAGGACGAGGATGTGGTTAAGACTGCATTCCGGACTCGGTATGGCCATTATGAGTTCCTTGTGATGCCGTTTGGTTTGACCAATGCTCCAGCGGCATTCATGGATTTGATGAACAGAGTGTTTAGGCCATACTTAGATCGGTTTGTAGTGGTGTTTATAGATGACATCTTGGTGTATTCCAAGAATGAGAGTGAGCATGAGGAACATCTTCGGTTAGTGCTGCAAGTTTGAGGGAGCATCAGTTGTTTGCCAAGCTTAGTAAGTGTGATTTTTGGCTTCAGGAAGTGTCGTTTTTGGGTCATGTTGTTTCAGCCAGGGGTATTCGAGTTGATCCGGCTAAGATTGAGGCGATAGTTGATTGGAAAGCGCCTAGGAATGTTCAGGAAGTGAGGAGTTTCCTAGGTTTGGCGGGATACTATCGTCGGTTTGTGAAGGGTTTTTCAATGATTGCTGCTCCGATGACGAGATTGTTAAGAAAAGGCGTCAGGTTCGAGTGGTCGGATAAGTGTCAGGCTTGTTTTGAGCTGCTGAAGAAGTTGCTAGTCGAGGCTCCTATACTTACTCAACCCATCTCGGGTAAGGAGTTTGTAATGTATAGTGACGCTTCGGGTGTCGGTCTTGGTTGTGTTTTGATGCAAGAAGGTAAGGTTGTGGCTTATGCTTCTCGACAGTTGAAGCCACATGAGAGGAATTATCCGACGCACGATTTGGAGTTGGCGGCTGTGATCTTTGCTTTGAAGATTTGGCGCCATTATCTATATGGGGAAAAGTGTAGGATCTTTATGGACCATAAGAGTTTGAAGTATTTCCTCTCGCAGAAGGAGATAAACATGAGACAGCGTCGTTGGCTTGAGTTATTTAAGGACTACGACTGCATAGTGGATTACCATCCGGGTAAGGCCAATATAGTCACTGATGCTTTGAGTCAGAAGTCGGTTTTAGCTTTGTTCCTGAGACGGTTTAGATGGAGGTTTGATTCAGATGGAGCTTTGATTGCTCAGTTGAGAGTGAAGCCTACCTTAAGATAGAGGATTGTGGATGCTCAGAGGGATGATGAGAGGCTACAGCGTTCGCGCAAGAGGTCAGATCGGGCAAGTAGTCAGATTTCTCAGTTCTGGATGGAGTGTTGATGTATAGAAATCGCTTGTGTGTGCCTGAGGATGAGGAGTTGAGGAAATAGCTATTGAGTGAGGTGCATAGTACAGTTTTTACTATGCATCCTGGCAGTGAGAAGATGTACCGGGACATGAAGCAATTTTATTGGTGGTCCGGTATAAAGAGGGATATTGTGGATTTTATGTCCAAGTGCTTGACATGTCAGCAGGTAAAGGCTGAGCATCAAGTTCCTTCGGGATTGCTTACACCTTTATCCATTCCCGAGTGGAAATGGGATGACATTGCCATGGACTTCGTATCTGGTTTGCCTTTGACTCAGAGGAAGCATGATTCGATTTGGGTGATAATGGATCGGCTTACAAAGTCAGCTCATTTCTTGCTAGTGAGAGTGGACTATCCGATGGATAGGTTGGCCAGTATCTATGTGGATGAGATAGTTCGGTTGCATGGAGTGTCGTTATCCATAATATCAGATCGGACTCCTAAGTTCACTTCGAAGTTTTGGAAAGAGTTGCAGAGAGCTTTGGGTACCAAGTTAAATTTCAGTACGGCATTCCATCCTCAGACAAATGGTCAATCAGAACGGGTCATTCAGATTCTGGAGGATATGTTGAGGGCGAGTAGCTGGGACAGATATGTGTCGCTTATGGAGTTTGCCTAGAACAATAGCTATCAGTTGAGCATCGGTATGGCACCGTATGAAGCTTTATATGGTCGGCAGTGTAGGACTCCGGTTTGTTGGACCAAGTTATCTGAGCATTCAGTGATTGGACCAGAGTTGGTCAGGGATACCGAGGAGAATATCAGAGTTATGCAACGGAATTTGAAAGCGGCTAAGGATCGACAAAAGTCCTATGCCAACTTGAAGAGGAAAGATGTGCAGTTTGAGGTCGGGGACAAGGTTTTCCTTAAAGTTTCGCCTTGGAGGAAAGTGCTTCAGTTTGGTAAGAAAGGCAAGCTTAGTCCTCGCTTCATTGGTCCTTATGAGATTTTGGCTAAGGTTGGTCCGGTAGCCTATAGATTGGCTTTACTGATGGAGTTGGCGAAGTTGCACTATGTTTTCCAAGTTTCGATGCTTCGTCGGTACAGATCAGATCCTTCTCATGTCCTGTCGGTTCAAGATGTGCAAGTGCAGCCAGATTTTTCTTATGATGAGGAACCGAGAGCTATTCTAGCTAGAGAAGTGAGACAGCTGAGGAGTAAGCAGATTCCATTGGTTAAAGTGTTATGGTACCATCATGGAGTCGAAGAAGCGACTTGGGAACTATAAGAGTCGATGAGAGCTCAGTATCCGCATTTGTTTAGTTCAGGTGAGAATTTCGAGGATGAAATTCTTGTTAGTAGGGGAGAGTTGTCACACCCTGTTTGCCCCCTAGTAGTATAAGCCCATTTGTGTGTGTGCATGCATTATGTGTTTTGGGCATGTCATAAGGGTATTTTGGTAAAAATGCATGTTTTAATGGTTTTATTAGCATGTGGATGCATGTATGTTGTTAGGGTGTGAATTAGTTGGGTTAAGTTTGGGTGTGCATGAGTGTACCATTGTAGGGTGTGCGTAGTGGTGTTAGGGTTGTGTGCTTTACTCACACATTAGTAGGGTGTTTTAAGTTGAGAGTGCATTATGTGTGAGTAGTGTATGCTTATTGGGTGTGAGTGATTGGTTTCCACCAATAGGAAAAGGACAAGTGTAGGGTTAGGGGAAAAGATGAGTTAAGAGAGAAGGGAAAAGTGGGAAAGGCAAAGACTCATTTCTTCTTCCCGATTCTTCTTCTCCTTTGTCTAATCTTCTTCCTTTGCTCTTATTTTGAAACCCTAGCTTTGATTCAAGATACTGTTAGTGGAAATCAATCATCTCCTTTACATCCTTTTGGTAAGTTATTGCATTTTTCATCTTGTTTTCTCTTTTGTTCATCTTCTTCTTCCTGATTTCTGGGTTTAAACTTAACTTAGGGTTTGTTCTTTGTTTGTTCTTGGTGGGTTTGATTGTTAGCTGAATCATCTCGGGACTCTAAGGGCAAGGATAAAGCTGGGTGTAGTGGAGCTCAGTGATTAGAGCTTCAATCTTCAGGTTTGGGAATTTTGTATCTACTGTGTGTTTGTTGTGTTTGATTCTCCATTGATAACCTACTGTATTGGCAATGCATATTGAAATATGAATGAGTGAGCTTTGATTCTGGTTTAATGTATGAAGATCGAAACCTGGAGAATGGAGTTGAAGTTGATTTGAGATTACTGTTAATTTTTCTGGGTTCTAGTTTTTGAAACTCTTGATGAAGCTAATCTGTAATTTGAGTGGGTTGTTGTTAAAGGAAGTGTTTATGTATTGGTTACTTTGGTTTTCATGTTTGGGAAAGCTTGTCTTCTGGTTAAAATGGAATGGAGTTAAGTTGGGATGAATTCTGGGAAATTCTGGGTTTTGGGTGAATTTCATGACGTTAGGGTTTTAAAAATTGGAAAATTGCGTTAGCTGTCTCTTTCATGATTTCATTTCCTTTGTTTGCTGTCTGTGTGCTTGTCCTAGTCGTATTTGGGTGTGTGAGTCGTGCTCTCCCTTGCTTTTCCTTCTCTTTTCTCTTCCTTGTTTTGCTCGCTGTGTTTTGCTATCTGTGCATTGTTTGAGTCGTGCATGGCCATCCGAGTCGCGTTCCTCTGGTGAGTGTTCCTTCCTCTCTTCTCTTTCTTTGCCACCGAAGGGAGTAGAAAGCCAGAGCATGAGTCATGTTCCATGAACACGAGACGTGCTCTGGCAGGAAGCAAGAGCACGAGTCATGCTCCTCAGCACGACTCATGCCCCTCAAGTCTCCAGGAGCACGAGTCATGCTCCTCAAGCACGACTCGTGCCCCTCTAGGCCTCTGTCCCTTCTGTTTTTGTCAAACGTATTTGGGTCTTTATCAATCCTTTTTCTTCTGTTTTGAGTTCTTTAGCCCTCATTTATGTGTTTTTAATTTGTAAATGATATAAATGGTATTTTAACTTAGCTAAATAACAAGTAATGTATACGATATTGCATGTTGTAGGTTGTTGAATGATACTGAACTATGCATGTCTTATTTATGATTCCTTGTTATGAATGTGAGTATAATTATGTGCTACACTAGGAAGCATGATTTGAATGATGCATAACCTGCTAGAGTCAAGTAAGTGGATAGTTAGGTATGCCTAATAGAGTCTTTAGCTGCAACCTCAGTTCCGTTTGGACCCCGATCAGGTCCCCATTTGGTTCCTCGCGAACCCCTCAGTATTTGGATCTTGTTTAAGGTCCCCTCAGTAAAACGTTTTGTAATTGATAAAATGAAATGGTTTTCGATTCGTACCCGTAAGGTACTGTCAGTATTCGATTCGTACCTGTAAGGTACTGTCCGTATACTCGTTATCCATTATTATGAGTCAGCAAGTGCTCTTTTTGTTTTGCTCCGCTTTGATATGATTATAAGAATATGGTATTCGGATGCGTATAATGATAAGTATGAGAAATCAACTAAAGTGTAAATGAATGTGGATGTGAACTTCTTAATGCATGTCTTTATTATGCAACTATGATTCTACATCTGATATCATTATCCGCATTTGTCATATTGTATGTGTATGGCATAGACGACCATTGTGAATGGCCGTCCACTCTTTTGTTGTATGTTCCCCACTAAGCATTTATCGCTTAGCACGGTGTTTTATCCGTGCAGGTGCGAAGGATGGTGTTCTTTTGGGAGAGTCATCGCCAGTCAAGCCAACACAGAGGGATTAGTGTTAAGGCTTTATTTTTGATAGCATGTTGCTTCTTTTGTATCGGAACTCTCTGTATACCATTATTTTGTAAAGCTTCCGCATTTATATACTTTTGGGTTATGTAATTATCTTATTTTGTCTTTTGATCAGAACATTTTTGTAACGAATTTTGCTATTGTAATGATGGATCATTCTGATACTTATGAAGGTTTTAATTTTCCCGTAATGATGTATGGTTATTATGTATGAATGTATGCTTTGTATCTTTATATGCTTGGTGACACACCCGGCTCATACGGCTTCTCACTCCTGGAGGATGGGTACACCTACGTATGGGTAGGGGGTGTTACAATTTTCCTTAAAATCTACCCCTTTTATTTTCTAAATTTCTGGTTGAACAAGATCTAGGAAGAGAATTAACAGAACTTACTGAAGGTCTATTATTAGAATATGTTGATATTCGAGCAGATTGAGAAATTTCTAGAGAAAAATCTGTGCTTACTAATCCATTACTATGTTCTATAATTCTTGAAAATTGATAAATAGCATTAAGTGGTTTAGGTTCACATATTTCTCGCAAATCCCAACTACTTGATCTAGTAATTTGACTCCATTTTAATCTTCTAGGAATTTGAACATTAGAATGAGTTTTATTTGCTTTAACTAATATTATTTCATCTCTTTTTAAAGTTTTCTTAGACCTTGGGTTTAAAGTTGTTGTCATAACCTTATAATATATTATGTATATTATTGCTACTGCTCTAACATTTTCATTAAAATTCAAATTTTTTGTTTTAACTGTTAAAGCTAAAGTGTCTAAAATATTAGGGTCATATAAACTAATAAAATAACTAGAGTAACAATTAAAATATGCAAGACCATTTGCCAAATTTATTTCTTCCATAGGTAATAAAGAATTAGAAAAATTTATATGCCTAGCATCCTTTAAACAGATTAAAATAAGAATATATAATACTAATCTAAATAGAGGTTCAATCACAATTTGAACTAATCCTATATGCAAAAATCTATATCTTTTCATTTTTATATTTGATAATTGTTTTATCTGAAAACAATTGGGTAGTTTTATGTTCCTAATTAACAGTTATAATAGTTTTGTTATTTTTAAAGAATAATCTTGTAAAAATTCAAAAGTACTAATAGAGTAAATAGTCCTAATATCCTGTTTAGGTATGGTCCAATAAAATAAATCATTTTTAATTTTAACAATATTTACTTCAATAGAATTCATATCTAAAAAGTTATTATTATTATTATTATTATTATTATTATTATTATTATTATTATTATTATTATTATTATTATTATCATCATCATCATCATCATCATCATCATCATCATCATCATCATTTATATTAGAATTAAAACTTGAACCTAGTTCCTTAACAGAAAAAATTCTAGATAGTCTATCCATTTAAAGTTATATTAATTAAGTTTATCTAAAGTTAGAAATAGTAAGACAGAACCTGTGTAATCATGGGACCACCTTGCCTACTCTTAGTTTCACACGGCTGACCAACGCTAAGCCTTCAGGGCTGACCAACATTTCAAGTCCTCAAGAACCACTTTTGATATGCAATTTTGAGTTACATAATCTAGATTGTAATAATATTTTTGGAATTCATATTCATAATTCTCAAAATAACACATGTCATAGATTTATAGTTTCATAAATGCTATGAGCAATTATTCCCTTTTTAAAGACTTTGTGGATAATGAAAAACTATAAAAGTCTTTTTTTCAATGCATCTACTACTCTGGCTATCGCACCATTTGATATCAATTCTTTATTTATTTTATCTTTTATGTTTGTGTGGGTTGCTAACAATTTCCAATATTTTTTGGGCATTTCCTATCATTGTGGCTTTGCAAAATTCATAAACTTGGTTTGGAGTAAAACTACCAGATTTTACAGCAAACCTTATCATGGTAACCCACTTGTCTATCCTTTTAAATGGGTTCTTTTCATAGTTTAAGTTGAGAAAATTTGTAGGGCTTATTACTAGCCTTAATGGATTCTCCTTAAGCTTGAATTCTTATTTCATCTTATAGGGATAATTCAGCTTATGCAATGCCCTTTTCGTCACTAGAAGCTCATTAAAAGTTTTATCATCTATATGGATTGGGGCTTTATCAACCAAACCTAAGGATTTCTTAAGTTCTTCGATAAATTAGCTACTTTCTTCTTAGGATCTATAATGAAAGGAACCATTTTATCTTTCTTACCTTTTCTACAGTCTTTTTCGGGTTTATTTTCTTTAACGCCTCAGTTTTTTCAATCTCTATTCATGCTCAATTGCATCAAGCCTATCATTCACCAATTTTCTACTTCATCTGCTAAGGACTATCTGGCTTCTAGTGAATTTCCAATAGCTCCATTATTGTGATAATGTTTAAGGAGCTTGTTCACTTCATCCTATGTTTCTTTAAATAGAGTCAATCTTGAAGTATTACTTAGGTTGGTACTCTCTGTCGGTCCTCCCATAATGTTAAAAAGGTTTTTAGGAGTCTCTGGACTCTTCGAGGCCTTTTTATCCTTTAAAAGAACTAAGTTTAATAGCCTTTATCTAGTTCTAGGGTAAATCTGCAATTAATAAAAATTTTTAATTTTGTCAAAGTCCTAATGTGTACTAAATTGAAAGTTCAATGACTTAATATGGAGTTTTTAAAGTTTGAAAACTAAATGCAGAAAAACATAAAATTCTAGGGACTAAAAGATTGTTCCTTCCTATATATATAGATATATATATATATATGTATATGCATGTACGTATACATGTATATATATATAGATGTATTTGCATGTACATATATATCTATATATGTATATATATAGTTATATCTATATATGTATACATGTATATATAGATATATATGTACATGCATGTATGTATATATGTATATATAGATATTTATGTACATGTGTGTATATACATACATATATACATATACATACACACACGTGTGTGTGTGTGTATGTTTGTATGTATACACACACGCACACATATATATTTATATGTATATATGTATATACACATATATACATATATACATACATATAAGCATATATACATACATATATATATATATATATATATATATATATATATATATATATATATATATATATATATATATATATATATATATATATATATATATATATATATATATGCTTATATGTATGTATATATATATATGTGTGTGTGTATATACATATATATGTGTGTGTTCGTGTGTGTATGCTACTTTGTGACATATATTGGGCTAAATAAATAAAAGTACCAGTCCTTTTATTGTCAAAAACATATGTCCATGTGTAAGTCCTTTCGTATTTCAATCGTCAATATTTTTAGGTGGCACACAATGCAAAGTTTTTTTTTATTGCATTACTTATTATAATGTTGTTGCAATTTTTTTCTTCAAAATGGATTCAACTATACATGATGCAAGAATAGAGGCAAACATTGAAACATTTCAAGCAACATCTTATAAAAGGTGTCAATATAGTTCTCGAGTGTATGATTATGAATATTTACTGGCAAGCGATGGAAAGGCAAGAGGAATATGCAAACACCGCTCAAAGTTGCATCTTGCCGAGTCTCACTATGGAACTTCTAATTTAAAGCGTCATCTCAAGGTTTGTCCTAACTATGGTAGAGTCTTGGTTTCAAATTAGAGAACTAGATCAAGACAGCTATAAGGAGTATGTTGCTTTAGCTATCACTAGAAATGGTACTGTAGTCACCGAGTCCCAAGGAAGCCAAGATCAGAGTGACCCGATGAGGATACTGATGCCTCTTTTCACAGGTGGAGAATTGAAAATGCCCATATTCTTCCTTGGATTTCATACATTTTAGAAATGTCTCTTTGATTTTATCCCTTTGCATCTTTCGGGGGCTTAGAAGAGGTTTCAAAAGTGAATTTTTGAGTTTTACACCGACAGATGACCGTCAGTAATCGAGTGATGCCCGTCTATCGCTTTTCTCCTTGCCCGCCTCTCATTGGGACGGCCTTTGTGCCCATCCCTGAATGTTGAGTTGGATGCTCGTAATTTTTGAGATTGTTTGAGATATGTCCATTGATAAGTGGGAGACACCTATCAATCACAATTCTGCAGAAAAAAAAAAGTCAGGTTTTGCAGCAGTTAATTAATAAAGGAGATTTGATTTTTCGATCAAATATGGAGGATAAGCATGAAGGTAACCCTCCCCCTAAAAAGGGTATAACATTTTGGATTTTAGGGAGATTGGGATTTTCTAGGAGATATTCTGGGTAACTAAGAAAAAAGAGAGAGAAGTGGAGAGCCGAAACACGTAGAAAAATAAAGAGAGAAAGAAAGAAAATGAAGAAGGAAGAACTCCTTTCTCATAGGATTTTTTGATTTCTTCCATATTTTCTTAACCAATCATATAGCATGAAGAAGGTTTTGAGATTAAAAAAAAAACAATTTCTTGACTTGAATCCTTCATTTCCATTAAAATACAGTGAAAGGTTTTAGAGGGAGAAAAATAGTGTTTTTTTTTTATTTTGATTCCAATTGTGGAATCCAAAGGAGATTGCAAGCATACTTTCAATCTTCAAAGATCAAAAGAACCTAAGGATATTATTCTAGGCTCCATCTCTAATTTTATCACCATTTGAGCATTATGTAGTTTTTTTTTTGGTTTAGTTGCTCCAAAAATGTGATTTTTGTGATTTTCTATTTTTTTCATCTTAAATATGTTTCTAAAGTCTTAGAAGTGATCTTGATGTGTTTGTAGTCATTTTTATGCATGATTTTGGGTGTTGGTATGAAAATAGTTTAAAAAGTGTGTTTTAATGGAATTTCCCACATGATTTCTGCATTCTACACGTGACAGACGGGAGACAAGCAAAGAGACTTCAGTCACTTACAGCATACGATGGGACGTGACGTGACTTCCCTTCCCATCTATCGCTCCCTTTCTGCCCATCACTCCCTTGTTGTGCCTATCTGTGGACTCCTTTTTAGCCACTTTTAAATTTTTTTTCTTATTTTTTTTCCTTATCTTGTACATCACACTTGTATATTTAAGTTTATTTTCTTGTTTTCCTTTAACATATAAGTATTTTATGTTATTAACCTATCGTTGTAATGTCTTTTATCTTTCCAAAATGTCATTTTACTTGTTTAAGTGTTTTATTTTGTTTTAATGTTTGTCTTTTATTAATAATATTCAATACTAATTTATCTGTTTATTTTTGTCTTTGTGGACTAAAATACCATTGTACATGTGTAAGCTTTTTCACGTGCAGAGATCTGGCAACTAGGAATGCATAAGTAACTAAGGCGAATTAGTACTGTTGTACATTACTTTTATTTTTACTTGATGCTGTAATAATAAAAAAGTGGTTTTCTAGCATGTTAATGTAAAAATGCACCAAAGCTTTTATACAAACAAAAATGGGATTTTGCAAATGTGATGGATCCATGTCCAATCTTTCATCCCGAAAATGACACATAAAGGGAAGAGTTCTTATTTTCTCAAAATGAGATCACTCATCCCGATTTTCTTAGAAATCATTCAAGAACTCTTTGCTTTTTTGATAAATGTACATGTGGGAACCAATGTTCCCACTTAAATGAATTTCTTGTTTTATGTATGTCTATCTTTCCTTCTTGTAGGATAATTTTACTTTATTAAATTGTAATTAATTATATTTAGTAGCTTTCTTCATACACTTAGGTGCGCTTTTAATTTATTTGCATGTATCGTGTGAGAAAATAGATAAAAAGTTCATTCTAAAAACTCATTTATATAAACACTCAACCAAGGTATAAGTAAGAGTGATGTCCTGAACCCTCTCTGGTTTAGGCTTCATGAGGTTAGATTTTCTTTTCCAATATTCTATTGGGTGGCGACTCCATAATACCTACCTCTTGTTGCCCACATAGACGCTATCGTAAGTTGATCGTCAACAATGGATTTGGGTCACCCTCTCTCTATTGTAAAGTGACCAATCTTCACGAATTTAAAATGAACCTCATATCCATTCTCGGGTCCTAAAAAGGGCTCCCAGGATGCAACTGGTTCAGGCTCGCGTCATAGTAACACTTTTACAGTTGCTGAGGATGAAGCTAATAGGAAACTTTACTTGCAATTGAATGAAAATGCGAAGGTAATTTCTATAAGTATAGTTAGAGCACGTTGTTTGAAGATGTATAAGAGAGAAATTGGAAGAATCAAAAACACTTTGAGTGAAGTGCTAGTTAGAATTTATTTAACTTGTGATATATGGACTTCTTGTGTCTCTCAATGATATCTATGTCTAACTGCACATTATGTGGATGAAAATTAGAGATTGTGCTATAAGATTTTAAATTTTCATTATATTCCTCCCACATATAGTGGTAATGTGTTTTTTGAGAAAGTTTATTATAATGGCCCAAAATTTTAACTTTCATGAATAGTACTTTTCGGGCCATGAATAATGACACCTAGAGTGAATAGTATCACCTAGGGTAAAAAATATTTTATTTGACCATCGGAAAGTACAAGTTATGAGTAGTCTGGGAATGTAATTTTGGGATGAAATTGATGTCAAATATGCCCTTAAAAGTCAAAAATAAAAATAAGTCACGGTTCAGTCTAAATAGTGAACCCGGTTTGACCTAACTTTGACCAGGCTTGAAAATGATGTACGAGGCCTCCGAAAAATTATTCGAACACATGGACACACTCTAAATATTATGGGGGATTATTTGGTAGTGAAAACTTAATTTTATGGTAACACAAAAAAATGAGTTATCGGACTGATAAAAATTTATTGGACTGAAAAACGGTGTCCGATTGTCCTAAAAATATTCATACAGCCTAAAAAATATTTGTTTTGATAATTATGGACATATTTTTATGAGAAATGATGCAAGAGAAGTAGTAGAAAAATAATTGGGCCTAAATATATTTAAAAATGGGCTATTGGGCTTAATATGGTTAAACCAAATTGGTTGGACCTGATTTGGCCCAATTAGAATGGATATATATGGGCCAAAAATCAAAAATTTCAAGAAAATTCACCCACCTTCTCCATCTCTCTTGGTCGAACCACATCCCACCAAATTCTTCCATTTTTCTCTTCCAAATTCCACCATGTTTCCCACCAATATTTACCTTCTAAATAATTATAGAATCCTAATTTAACCTCCTACAATTTAAAGAGCTCAATTTAGTAGAGATATTGCCAGGAATTGTGAAGGGAAAATCTAAGGCAAAAATTCATGTAAGTGAATTAAATTATTTTAATTGATTTTCTAGGTAGAATTTAATGTAGAGATTATTAATTCATGCAAATTTTGAGTATTTGGAAGAAGAATTGAGATAATTATTATGTATACCTTTCAACCAAATGAAGGGGACAAGGAAGAAGGAGGCAAAGCTAAAGGAAAAGGAAAGCAAGGAGAAGAATAAGCTAGAAAAATGAGAAAAATAAAGTTAGTGGATACAAATTCTTATGTTTTCCATTTATTTTGGTTATTTTTATGTGTATGTGTGCATGAGGAGAAATGCATAGATTTTAAGAATTAACCATGGAAACATGGAATAGAGGTAGAAATATGATGTATAGAATGGAAAACATGAAGAAAATAAAAATTAAAGGAATTAATGCATGTATGGTCGAATAGGTTTTCATAGGGAAACAATATGGACTAATGAAGTTTTAATGAATTTTAAGTAAGAAAATGAAATTAGAATGAAGATAATGCTAAAAGGGATTTAATGGAAATTTTTAAAAATTTATTTGATTATATAATAGTTTATGTAAGCACTATGTACTAGGTAGTATATATATATATATATATATATATATATATATATATATATATATATATATATATATATATATATATATTAAGTGAAATAATGGTGAAATTAGGTAAAAATATAAATAGAGAATATTATAGAATTGAATTAATTGCGAAAATAAGATTTAATGAGAAATTATAGAATAAATGTAGAGAAAATGAGATGGAATGGTAAATATGTAAAGAAATAAGGTTAAAAGAGTAAAAATGGTAAATTAGGAAGCAAATTAGTAAATATAAAATAAAAGTACTAAAAATAAGAACTGAATAATGAAATATGCATGGATTAAGTTTACAAGGACCAAAAAGGAAATTTAGATGTAAAAAGAAAGGTTTATAGATGAAAATAAAATTAAATGGCAAAATGGCAAATATGAGACATTAAAGGGAAAAATTGGAATTAGAGGAAAATTTAAAGATTAAATGGCAAATTTGACAAGATTATGGTTAGTAATGAAATTAAGGAATTTAAAAAGGAAAAATAGTAATAATATTAATCATGGTAATAATAATAATAACAATAATAAAAATATTAATAATAAATATGATAATAATAAGAATAATAGGAATATGGACAAGATAATTACGTGTAGTATGTTAAAGAAATTGTATTAAAGGAATAATATGAATAAAAATAAAATAATTAGATTTAAGGATTATTTATAAGTATAGTGAAAAAAAAGAGAGAATAAATATATGTGTATGGAAAATTATGCTTATGTGATATATATATGTATGGTTATGTAAGTATGACAATGAATATGTAATATATGTATTCATATTATGATACAAGCATGGATAAGAGATATGAAAAGTATAAGTATATGAATATTTGTGATGTGAAATGAATGAAGAGAACCAAGATTGTTATGGCATAAGAAATAATATGAACACGATGAATAAGTACATGAATAAAAGTTTATATAATTAAATAATATTGCCTTTAGTATTCTCGTAGTTAAATATAGTTCAGGATATAATTGGCTAACCATAGGGAGATACAGTATACCACGGTAGCGAGTCATGGCAACTCACATTCGGTAGGCCAATGGCGGTCTACTATGTATGGCTTTATGCCATTATGGCTTTACGGATTTATGGCTCTTTTATGGTTCTCTTTATGGCTCAGAGTAAGTGATTCTTAGTGGTCACTTTCTCTTATGACTCCTAGAGTTAGTGATCCTTAGTGGTCACTACCTCTTATGGCTTTGGGCCCAATGGGGTCCAAGTCCCGTGTATCCGGTTCGAAAATTTCTTCCGAATATTACTAGGGGCAAAAATAGTAATATGAAATTAAATTATGGATCAATTTGGCAAATATGTAGGGAAACAAGAATAAGAAGATAAAAGGGAAATTTTAAATAATAATTAGTAAATATGAAACAAATGTATAAGTTAAAAGATTAAATGGGTAATTATGTAAGAAAAAAAAAAGAATAAAGAAGGCAAATGGTAAATGGTAAATTTACAAAGTGAAAAAGAGTAAAAATACAATAAATGCATAAATAAGAGTGTAAAATGCAATTAAGAGAAAAGTCAGAATTAAAGGAGCAAAATGATAATTAAGTAGTAAAGAATAATGATTGATGATAAAATAGTATAAATAAGATAAATTGATGAATAAATAAAAAGGGGTATAAGTATTAGTAAATAAATTAATTAAGAGTAAGTATTTATAAATAAAGGTCAAATTTTAAATAAAGGTCAAATTTAAGATAAGTATAGGGTAGGAGAGCAAGGCTGGGGTACCCCTTAGGTTTTGGGCCAAAACAATTAGGAAAAAACCAAAGGGGTTATAACACCCCCATACCCGTAATTGGTATGGATATCGGGAGTCACGACATTACTGACTGATCGATATATATGACAAATGCAGTAAATTTTTTTTTTCTTATAAACTCATTCATCTTTTTAATTCCCATGTCACTAACATTTTCATTTACTACACGAAGGGCACGTACTTATGGGCGATGGCCAACACACGCGCAAACACGTGTCAATAATGATGCATCATTATTTACACGTGGCCCAATGAGAGTAAGCCACGTGGATGACAATGGTCATGCCACGTGGCAATAGCGTGTCACCTAAATGCCATATGGGTGCCAGGTGAGCAAATGATGGGGTGATAAGTGGACAACTATGGTCATGCCACGTGTACATAATGATGTGCCACTGTGGACACCTGGCCCAATAGGACACTGCCACGTGGATAACAGGTGTCATGCCATATGTCGTTAACATGTCAGCTGTATGCAATAAGGACATCAGGTGGACCAGTAGAATTTTAACACGTGTCATGACATAAGGTATGATGTGTCGATATGTGGTAGAACAGAAAGGGAGGCGTGCGTGTGGTGCATGGGCGCGTCTGACCTCTCTCTGTTGGATCGTGATGGTGCATGCGACGCTCTCCGACTACCAAATCTGCTCCGATTTTTGATAGATTAACTTTTCTAATTTTTCTAATTTTTTGGTCATTTTTTTAAAATTTTTTAATGACTGAAAAATAAATTTTTATTTTTATTATTAAAATAAATATTATAAAAAATTATAGAAAATGTGTTTTCTGCCTTTGTATAATTTTTTAAATTATTTTGAAAAAATTTTGAGATTCTTTCCTTACTTATTGATTGAAATGTGTTTCAATCATATGTGTTTATACATGAGTGTATTAAAATTTCAATAATGTGTTTCAGAAATATTGATAAGGACACCTATGCTTTCTAGAACACTGCATGGGATTGCTTTAAGAAATGCAAGAGTGCAATCAGTAAGCAACATGAGAATGCAAAGAAAGGTTCGAGCTAATGATATTAATGTAATAGTGCATCATATAGTGAATATGCAAGAACAAATGCAAAAGTGCATTTGGATTGGTGGTTTAAGTATAGGAAGGGATGATAGAGTCTTGACTAAAGTGTTGACTAACTCTTTTGAATATCATCCAGAACTGAGGGTGTCACACCCCAAATTGGCCCTAGTCGGGATTTGCATGCGAAGTTGGGATCGGAAGGGTATTTCGGTAATTTATGTTTGAGAAATTTGGAGTGTTAAGGACTTAATGGCAATTAATTAGTTAAGTATGTTAAGAAGAGAAGTGTTAGTGTGTGCTTGTGGTGTATGGAGATAGGACATAAGTGGGTTATTAGAAATGATTGGGTATGATTCAAGTATGGTACCTTGGTTAGAAAGTTTGAGTGGATTTTGTGGTCCAATTGGATGTTGCCAAGTGGCTTGTTAGGTGGGCATTGAAAGAAGGAAAAGAAGAAAGGAAAGAGGAAGAGAGGGAGAACATAGATAGCATTCCCGTTCGTTCTCTCCTCTCACGCCTTCCCTTCTTCTTCTTCTCCTCTTCCTTCTCTGCTTTTCCTTTCATTCTCTTTGGCTTTGGCTTGGAGTTGTGTTTGGGTTGGAAGTGTGTTTTGCTTAAAAAGGTGAGTTGGAATTTCTGTTTCCTGCGTGTTGTTGTTCTTCTTCTTCTCATGGTTTTTGGTTGAGTTAGGGTTTGAAGAGTAACTGTGGATTCTTCTTTGTGCAAGTGTTTGATGTTAAGAAGAAGCAAAGTAAAGGCAAGGAAAGGATTGAGGACTGATCTTGAAGCTGATTTTGGATCGTCATTTCCAGGTTTGGGAGTGTTTTGATTGCATGCAATGTTTGGGAGCTCTCTGTTCTTCAATTCCAGTTTGTGTTTTTGATGAATGTCTCTGCCCTATTCTCACGTAGGATGTAAATATATGTTTTGTTTAGTTTTTGGAATTTAGTGTGTTTTAGCATGAGAATATGCATGATTTATGTGAGTGGATGTGTTAGTAATGCATGATATGAATTGAATTGAAGTTACTGAGTTTTAAACTTACTGTAATTGTTTTTAGGGTTTATGTTCTTAAATGTGTTTATGCATGATGTTAGTTGATTTGATTGTTGAATTAAGCTGGTTTTATGTCAATTTGAGGTTTAGAAGTTCGATTGAAAGGTAAGATGAGTTTTGGTGGTGTTTTGAATTAGATTGAAAATGATTTTATCGAGTTCTTTGAATTTCTGGGTATCGATGGAAAATCTGCATGTTTGCGTTAGCGGGGAAGAAGAAGGAGGCGGCTCACGCGACGTGAGCCATGCTCACGCTAGGTGAGCAATGCTCACGCGACGTGAGCAATGCTCACGAGACGTGAGCTATGCTCACGAGGCGTGAGCTATGCTCACGCGACGTGAGCAACCTTCACGTGACGTGAAGGTTGCTCAGGTCTTCTGGCTCTTCTGTTTTGCTTCTATTTTTCTTTCCCCAAGCGACCAGTTTTTATAAAGTGATTTCCAAACGCTTTTTATGGTATTTTTCTTTACTGTGTGCTATGTTATCTTGCTGATATGATTGATTATCCCAATTTGTTTGGTATTAATAATATGTTATCTATGATAAGTTATATGTGGTATTTTGAAATAAGTTTTGGATTATAGTGATCCTGTTAAATGATTGTGGGATTTCAACTATATGATTTGGATTGAGATAGGCTTATTATTGTGATCTGTATTGCATGTCATATTTCGAATGCGAAGGATATATGAAGGCTAACTTTCTGACTGTTTAGTCTCTAACATGTTCTGTCTTAATGTTATTTATGTTACGCATATCTTTGGTCTATTTCTTCTTTAGGAATAATTTGCCATGCTTAAGATTATATTGTAATTTTCCCCGATTAAGATGATGCGTCTTTGGTCATTGGCATAATATGATTCCACATGTGTTCCTGACATGCTTTAGTATGATGAGTATTGAATAATATGATTGATGGAATTTTCTCATGCTCCATAATATGATTTGAATGAGGTATGATTGATATTATGCTATGCTATACTTATTTGAGTAATATGGTTGATGTCTGAATACATTGTTATGCTTTAGCCTTTGAACTCAATGTGTTATGTTTAAATGTAATTTGGATTATGCATGATTTATACTTAGTATCCTCACCTAAACGCATGTTTAGGATTATGTTTTGATAATCATTGGTATGGTAGTACTTCTTTATCTGATTCTTGGCATGCTTTAGAACATTGTTAAATGTTAAAGTGTATTGACTGTATTATGTTTTGCAATGGGAATTGTATGAGGTATGACCAACTTTATGAGCATATTTATATGTCTGTCGTACTCTGATTTACGCATGATGTATATATATATTTATGCATTGTGCGATTCGAAATGTGAATTGTTTTATACATGACCTGCGAGAGTCAGTCTAGTGGATAGTTAGGCATGCCTAATAGAGTCTTATGTAGCTGCAGCGCCCTTTGAACGTTTGGACCCTGATCAGGTCCCCCGACTGGTTCCTCGCGAACCCCCCATCAGTACGGATCCTCGTGATCCTTTTTAATGTGTTTGGATCGGGTTAAGATCCCCCATCAGTAAAATGCTTTTGTGACAAAATAAATGGTTTTCGATTCGTACCCGTAAGGTACCCTTTGGCCGACTTGTACCCGTAAGGTACTAATCAGTACACTCGTTATCCACTATTGTGAGTCAGCAGGTGCTTTGATGGTTTGTTTTATGCTGCTTTGAAATAGCTATCAGAATGTGATATCCGATTGATTATGATAAGGATTTCAGAAATCAGGTTATATGTATATGAATGTGACTATGGGCTTCAGAATGTATGTCTGTACTAAGTAAGCATGATTTTATATCTAACATGATTATCCGTACTTGTCATGTGAATTGTTATAAGTTTCTGAATGCTTTGAAATGATTCGATTGATGTATTTAAGTATATGACTTAAGCATAGTTTTGTTATATATATTAGCATGTGAACCGAAGTAGTTGTGATGGTAAGTATGTGATGATTACTGTACTTTCTGCATGTTGATGATATGAATGTAATGTTATGTGATTATGCTTTCAGTCTCCGCTATTAGAGTGTTTTCGCTTGATACTTTATATGAGAGTTGCGCAGCGGTAATATGATGCTTTGGATTTTGGTCCTTGGATTTTGACTAGTGTGTGTGTTTAGAATGTCTAAGTATGTTGGTTAGCTAGCATTCTTAACATGATGGTTTGGTTGTCAGTTCATGCATGGGTGCTTAGTTATGTCAATTGCATGTGTAAAGCTCACGTGACTCCACACGGTAAGATGTTGATATTTGCTACCCATGTAGGTTTATGCATGTGATATAGTATGTAGTTCAGCATGATGATGCTTGTAACGTGTATTATATTATGTCTGTTTTGGTCTATCCTGGACATGAGTTTATGGTTCGATTGTGAGTATTGAAATGAATGCCTTTATTATGCAAGCCTAATTATTTATATGTTATGAATATCCGCATTTGCCATTTGAATGTGTTTTGCCTTGGCGACCATTGTGAATGGCCGTCCATACTCTTGTGTGTTCTCCCCACTAAGCGTTTATCGCTTAGCACGAATTTCCTTTCCGTGCAGGTGGCAGGTTTGGTTCTATTCGAGTCGCGCTTCTGCAAGGTCGGCCACGTAGGAGTTAGAAGTTCTGTATTTTGTTCAGCTTCTGTATTTCAGCTTTTGTAATTCTGTAGTATTGTATATGTAATTAATTATGTTTTGATCTTGAGTTTTCTTTTGGGAATGTAATAGTTAGTATGTTTTTATGTTTAGTTATTCCTTTGATGTTTTATTTCGCTTATGCTTCCGTTGATTGGTCATATGTATACTTATGTGTATGCTTCTGCTTAGTGTCTGCGTATGCGTGAGTTATTGCATGATCAGTCCGTGCCTGCAGGTAAGGTAAGTTTTTAATTAATCCGTATTTTTGTATGCATGTTATGTATGAAAGTATGCTTCCGCATTATGCTTGTGCATATCTGTGTGAGTGAGCGTCGGGTAGCACGTCCGTCGGCGTCCTTCCAACGGGGACGGCGATGGGGGTGTTACAGAGGGAGTTATTAGAAACTACTTGTTACATAGGAGATAGATTTTATAGGAAATCTATTATCCACTTTTTGGTAAGAGTTTCCAAAAAGGGAGTGTTGATGAGCAACACTAAATCTGTGATGAAATTGAGAAGTGGACATAGTGTGCATCGTTCATCTCTTCATCAACGAACTTATGAGTGACATGATGAATTCATGAAGATGGTCAAAGAAACAATCCTAATGTTGAGAAAGATTTTATGAAAATCTAGACTTCTAGAATAGTTGACATAAGTGTCAATTTTATTTAGCATTTATTTACATTTAAATAAGATTTATGTTTTCTATTGTCATTTGACATGAGTGTTTTATTTTATGGATTATTGGATTTTTTATTGGTTGAATAAGTGCGTTTATTTTTAAATATTATGTTGGCATTTGACCTTTTTAAATAAATGTGTTTATTTAATTGTTAATTGCCTTGAAATATTTTATGAGTGAAATGATTGCACATTTATTAAGTAGATATTTAAAGAACTAAAAGCAATAAAATTCGCCTCTTAAGTTTGAGAACTTAATAATCCAATAATTTAGATTTACTATGCATGAAATCTTAATCTGTAAAGTTAGATATTAGAACTTAGAGTGTAATTGGATACTTTTGGTAGCCTTTTGGAATGTGAGCCTAATAGAAAACTTTACTAGGTTATTATTTCAGATGTATAGTAAATAACATGTATTACTTTATCTCATTTAATAATGTGCAACTTTGTTCCATTAGAGATCAGAGGATCCAAATGGTTACTGCTTCCAAATTAATTATCGTCGAGCTAAACAAAGATTTGAAACTGAACGGTAAAAATTATGAAATCTGGAGTATGAAGATCCAGTATGTGCTTGAAGAGCAAAAAGCTCTTGAACCCTTAAGTTCGGTTATGGTTGAACCTGAGGATGGCATAGAAAAAGAAAAATTTCACTGCTCGTATCATCTTGTTAAGTGCAATGAAAGATGATATCAATAAGTAATTCCACAAGTATCAAAATGCAATGGATCTATGGATCGCTTTGCGGGAGAAATTCGGAGGTGTGACTCTAACTAAGCTTCGATAATTGACGATCAAATTTGATACCGATCAGAAAAAGCCTGATCATCCAATGCAGAAATATCGAAGAGAGATAGAGAACATGATAAGCAAGCTTAGTGAATATGGTTATAAGTTGACGTACGAGCAGCAGGTCCAAGTTGTCATCCATTCCTTACCTAAAAGTTGAAAGCATATGAAAATGCAACTAACTTATATGGACACCATTAAGACATTTGAGGATGTCGCTCATTATTTGGAGCTTGAAGAGGACCGACTGGCAGCGATCAAGGTCAATTGAGAAATGCATATGGCACAGTCCCATTTTGGTGGAATGAGTTCAGACCAGAATAAAAGGAAAAGCTTTAAAGGTTGGGATAAGGAACAAGCTAAGAAAAATAAAAGGCAAAAAAGGGAACAAAATTCTAAAAGGTCCAAAGGCATGAAGAAGATAAAATTTCAAAAGTGAAATGTTTCAATTGCTAATAGAAAGGACACTATGCAAGAGACTGCACTGTGCCCAAACAGGTACACTATTTTGACTGAAGAGTGAGTAAAATTTGTGTATTTAGTTCTGTATTTCTAACTGAATTTCATCCTTTGTGGGTGATAGATCAGGAGCAACGGACTACGTAACAAAGGATCAAGATGCCTTTATTGAATTTCGGCAAATACCGATTGGAGTAAAATGGATCTATATAGGAAATAACACCAGAGTAGCAGTTCAAGGGATTGGCATGTGTAGATTAGTCTTGCATGAAGGTCAAACCCTACTCCTACATGATGTGCTTTATGCCCCAGATATTCGTAGGAATTTAGTTTCTGTTCTTATTTTATTGAAACTTGATTTCAATTTGCATTTTAAGGATGACAATGTACGCTTATGTTTGAATGATGTTTATTATGGTTGTGGTTTAATTTTAAACAATTTTATTGTTATGGATATCTATCCTAACTTTATGAATAGAACTAGCTTCTCTTTAATTTTTTTCTACTTCACACAGTTATGAGAATCATGTGAAATTATGGCATGTTAGATTAAGCCATATCGGGTAAGATCGAATGAGTCGGTTAGTCAAAGTGGGTTTATTTGGTGATTTAAATAAGGTTGAATTGCCTATGTATGAGCATTGCTTAAAAGGAAAACTAGTGAGAAAATCGTTCGAAAAAGGAACTAGGGCCGAGTTTCCATTGCAGTTAGTTCATTCTAACATATATGGTCCAATGAATGTGAGGGCAAGGCATGAGGCCTGCTACTTCATCACATTTATAGATGACTACACTGGATATGGTCATGTCTATTTGATATCTTACAAGTCAGAAGCATTGAGTTGCTTCAAGACTTTTATAAACTTAGTTGATAATCAATTAGACAGAAAGATTAAAACTTTAACAACTGACCGAAGTCGAGTATATTTTTCAGATGAATTTAAAGGTTTATGTAATGAAAGGGGTATTGAACATCAATTGTCCATTCCCAAAACTGCACAACAAAATGGTGTTGCGAAAAGGAGAAATAGGAGTCTTTTTTATATGGTTAGATTTATGATGGCAGAGGCAAATTTGCCCATCTCCTATTGGGGAGATGCTCGATTGATTGCCACATATGTTCTAAACCATATGCCCTCCAAATTTGTCACATCCACGCCTTATGAGTTGTGGACTAGTCGACAACCTGACCTAAGCCATTTACGACCTTAGAGTTATGTTGCTTACGTCTATGACACCTCAAGTAAATATAGTAAATTGGGACCAAGAGTTAAAAAAAGTATCTTTGTGAGATATTTTGAAGTATCGAAAGGATATATATTCATGGTTGAGCAAGAAAATGGTACAGTGACAAAATTTGAATCATGAGACATCGTATTCTTAGAGAATAAATTTCCAAAGTTAGGAGGATTGAATCAAGAGAATCAAGATTTCACTTTCTATGAAACTCAGAAAGAAGAACCATCAGGATCACTCCATCCGAATGGGAGGGAGTTAGAGGAAAATGGTCAAGACCTTCCTCCTCCAAACGATCCGGATGTTAGAAAACCCATTTTCAGTGGGAGTATTCCTGACTCCAGTGGGAGTATGGAACATGGTCCAAGTGGGAGCATTTTGAATTACAATGAATTTATGAGACATGTTTATCAAGATTCAGAAATGCAAAAATCTAAAACGATAAGTGTTCCATGCCGACGATTTGAGATTAAAGGCTCGAACGAAGCTCTTTTAGTTACCCCACAAGACGAGGACGAGCCTAAAATATTCAAAAGGCTATTTCAAGCCTAGTTAAAGAAAAATATATTAAAGCAAAGGAAGAAGAAATGACGTCCATGACATCAAACCATGTTTGGGAATTGGTTGATCTACCGAAAAGACGCAAACCAATTAGGAATAAATGGATTCTCAAAGCGAAGAGAAAAGCTGATGGAAGCATCAAAAGATACAAGGCTTGGCTAGTCACTAAGGGGTTTACACAACAGGAAGGGATTGACTATAAGGAGACTTTCTCACCTATTGTAAGATTTACTTCAATAAGGTTAATTCTGGCCATAGTGGTGATTTTGGACCTAGAGCTACATCAAATGGATGTGAAAATTGCTTTTCTCAATAGGGAATTGGATGAAGAAATCTATATGGAACAACCTATAGGTTTCATTGAAAAAGACAAGGAACATAAGGTTTGCTAATTGATGAGATCAATCTATGGCCTTAAACAGTCTTCAAGACAATAGTACTTGAGATTTCATGATACAATCATGTCCCATTGATGAAGGCTATTGTGTTTATAATAAAAGTTATGAAAATAATTTTGTCATTTTAACATTGTATGTAGGCAACATACTCATAGCTGGAAATGACAAAGAGTACGTAAATGAAATCAAAGATTGGTTATTGTCTAACTTTGAGATGAAAGATATAGGTCCAGCAGATTACATTCTTGGAGTTAAGATTTCGAAAGATTATTCAAGAAGGTTGTTATCTCTTTGTCAAGAGACATATATCAACAAAATCCTTAAACGATTTAATATGCAAAAATGCAAACCCATTGAGCCCCCTATTGCCAAGAAGCAGTTTCTTAGCAAAGACATATAACACCCTGTGACGCGCGCCGAACCAACCCAGCAATGGCCCCGCTTGTGAATCCGCCTTTGGGATTTGATGGACTTGGTTTGCGTCTTTTGATCATGGGCGCCATGAGACATCATCGGTGTATCCCTCCCAATAGAACATTGGGGAGAACAACCTAGTCTAATGACACCTAAAGGCACCTTTGAAGCATTTGGAGTCGCCACCCAATTTGCAAGAAATTGGGAAAAGGTTTCTCACCTCTAACGGTCTAAACTAGAGATATGGTGTCCAGAACTTCCCTTTTATTTATGCTTTGGTTAATTATAAATGGGTTCTTAACCTCTTAAAATTATATCTCTCATCTCACGCGATCGATGCATTTAAATTAAAAGCGCATTGCAAGCATATAAAGAAAAGCGGTAAAAAGCGATAAATGAAATAAATAAAGAAAGTGGTAAATGAAAGCGATAAACACACAATTACAAGAGAAATCGGGGCGGAATACAACCCCAATAAAAGGAAACTGAAAATATAAGTGGGACAGAATACAATCCGCAAAATTAAATAGAATTGCCCCAAAATTAATTACAAGGGCCCAAAAAGAAATGAACCTAAACTTAAAACACTCACAAAATAAGAAAAAAGCATACATAAATCGGGGCATTATTTTGGGAACGTTGGTTCCTTCGCACTTGTTCGAAATTTAGGAACATTGGTTCCTTCGTATTAATTTAAAGAGGGTTCGAAGAGTCGTTTTGGTTGTTTGGTGAAAACCGGGATGAGTAATCCCATTTTTAGAGAAAACTAACTCTTCGTTTTATTGTGACATTTTTTGTTATTTGGCTAAAATAAGGGACATTAGTCCTAATTTTATTAGTAAAAATTTCAATTTAATTATAGAAATATTCTTGTGATTTTTTATCGCACGCGTGCACAAATAAAATAATTATTTATAAATAAACACAACAAAAGGATAGGGAATTAGAGAGATCTCACCCGAAACCGGTGTGATTCTCCACGCGTCGCGACCCATCCAGGGAGCCGCGGAGACGCTCACATAACCCGACTCAAAATAAAATCTTAGGCAAAAAACAATATTAAGAACATTAGTATTAACCCTAAAAATTAATTGAGGACAAAATAAATATTGGCACAATAATAAATAATGATAATAATATAAACCATTAATAAAGACGATAGCAATAAAAGGAACAAATAATGACTAAAGGCAATGATAATAATAATAATAATAATAATAATAATAATAATAATAATAATAATAGTAATACATCACAACAAAATAATGATAATAAATATGAACGGAATAGTAATGATAATAATAATAATAATAATAATAATAATAATAATAATAATAATAATATTAAAAACAATAATAATACTAATACTAATAATAAGGATGGCAGAATAACAATAATAATCATAAACACAATAAAAATAATAATGATAGCAAAATATCATATTGAAGCAAACAAATAATATATTAGTAGTGATATTAACACATTAAAATGCTAAAAGTGAACAATATACATGATAATAATAGCAAAAAATAATATTAACAATAATAAATAATATACAAATGAGGGTGAGTCCAAGAATGTTTACCCTCAGAATTTTTAGATTGAAGAACGGTGTCTCGATTCGTTCCCCTTGTCAATTTTGTGGTGATGAATGCTTGAAGAAAATGTAAAAATCGATGCTTTGAAAATAAAATCAAGAGAATACCTTGATAAAAATATTTTTTTGGCGGGTGATTGAGCAAAGGAAATTAATTTTCCAAACTTAAATCACCCAAGAAATGGATTATTTTTGAAGAACAATTAAAGATTAAAATTTGAGAAAAAGAAAAAGAAATTAGGAGTTGAAGAACCAGTTGCTCGAGAGGAAAAAAATTGGAGAGAAGAGCCCAGAAATTGTTTTTTTTTTTTTCAAATGTTTGCCGTCCCCTTTAAAAAAAACCCCTTCTCGATTTTAATTTTCGGTGTCTTCCCAAAAAAGAAAAAAACAAAATTAACTTTTTAATTTTTATCATTTCCAAAAAAACCAAAAACGTGAAAAAACGCATGTAAACAGCGAAAAACTGGGGCAGAGCAGGTGGCCGCGACACAACGCGCAGGGACAGCCGCGCGTACGCGCGCTGAGGGGCAGGGGGCCGCGCATACGCGCGCTAAGGCCAAAGTGGCCGCGTGGTGGCAATGGCCACCACGCGGCCATGGTAAATGGCCAAAATAATGATTTTGGCCATTTACCATGATTTTGGCAAAAATCATTTATATATATTTTTTTTCTTAATCTTTTTTCCCCTTTTTTTTTTCTTAAATCCTCTTCTTTAAAAAACTAATTAACTAATTTAATAACTAATTCCCTTTTTTAGCTAAATCAATTACTTAATTTATTTCAATTAAATAAAAAAATAATTTAACTCCTCTTTTCCAATTAAATCAATTAACTAATTTAATTTAATTAAATTAATTAACTAACTTAATTCCCCCCTTTTTTCCAAATATCAGAAATAATACTATTTCAAAAAAATTAATTCAACCAAATTTTTTATAATAATATTTTTTTATATATATTTATTTTTATTTAAAAATAATGAGAATTTCGATAAGGGAAGTTTCATTTTTGACACCTTTAATTGTGGGTATCATTTTTCATCATCGGGTAATTCTGATCTTGTACCGCCTCAGGACCCGGTGTCTACAGTTGCCCCCAATTTTGGGGAACTCTAGGATTTAGGTACCTAAGTGAGCCAAAATTCAGAAAAGAATGGAAGAGACGCGTACCTGAGGCGGTCGCTTTTCCGAACTTGGTCCTGCCAGCTTGTTGGCGTTACAGGACTATTGTTTGTCACGTGATTGATGAACGTCAGCTTGTCGACGTGTGAAATCACGGCTGAGCGACTAATAAACACCAGCTTGTCGGTGTGTGAAGGCGCCAGACTTTGAAGAACGTGATTGATAGAACACCAGCTTGTCGGTGTGTGAAACCACGACTGAGCGACTGATAAACACCAGCTTGCCGGTGTGTGAAGGCGCTAGACTTTGAAGAACGTGATTGATAAAACACCAGCTTGTCGGTGTGTGAAACCACGGCTGAGCAACTGATAAACACCAGCTTGTCGATGTGTGAAGGCGCCAGACTTTGAAGAACGTGCTTGATGAAACACCAGCTTGTCGGTGTGTGAAACCATGGCTGAGCGACTGATAAACACCAGCTTGTCGGTGTGTGAAACCACAGCTGAGCGACTGATAAACACCAGCTTGTCGGTGTGTGAAGGCACCAGACTTTGAAGAACGTGATTGATGAAACACCAGCTTGTCGGAGTGTGAAACCACGGCTGAGCGATTGATAAACACCAGCTTGTCGGTGTGTGAAGGCACCAGACTTTGAAGAACGTGATTGATGAAACACCAGCTTGTCAATGTGTGAAACCACGGCTGAGCGACTGATAAACACCAGCTTGTCGGTGTGTCTAGACGCCAGATTTTCCTGCGAAATCAAAAGAGATTTGTATACAAGGGTAAGTTATGCACGTGCATATGCATATGTCATGCAGGATGCAGGTGACACCATTCATCTGAGTGGCACAGTGGTCGAGGTGCGATAACTCTTGCTGAAGCGACTCGTGGCTTCGTTTGGTCGATTATGCCCCCAAGTGTCTGAAGGCGCTGTCCCGATTTAGGGACTCTGACTCATAATTTTTCAGGGAGGATTGCCCGATGTGTGTCTTTGCTTGAAAGGGGTTGCCCAAGGTAATGCCGCCTTATCACTCCAAGCGTCATTGTTTTAAAGGTAGTGCGTCCCTCGTGGATTTTCACACTAGCTTTTCTTAGCAGGAGATGCGTCCTTGTCGAATTTTCACATAACCCTGTGCCTTATTTTTTGCCTGGAATGGACCCAACCCAATCCAGCGGCTTTTATTTATTTCATTTTTTGTAGGGCAGACTGCCTATTGCTAGGTTTTTATCCTGCCCTTTGGCCTAACTTTTGCTTAGAGCGCCAGTCACGGTTTTCATCTCTAACGGCCCTTTTTTTTTTGAGAGAGAGAGAAGTTGGAGTCATTGTGAAAGATCTTTTGGGTGTGATTGGCATGTGCTTATGTCTCAGGTTATGGTTTTATGAACTTGGTTCTTTATCGGAGAGGTGCTGTAGGGTTGGCTTTATAGTGGGTAGCAAGATGAGATGACTGAAGTGCTTGAGTGGCGAGAGTGGCAGAGGATTGTTAGTACCAATTTGCTGATTTTATGCTAGAACCAGACAACTTTGAGTACGCAAAATGAAATGTTCTGGTCAGAGACTACACCCTCGCTTCCAAAAGTATATGTAAGAGGAGGGTACTTAGCCCTGCAGTAGATAATAGGACCCCTCAGCTTAGGCATCTGGTTGGTGAGAGCAGGAGTAGAGTAGCCACTTAGATTTTACTTTTTATAAATGAACTAGGAACTGATAAGTTAAACCGCTTTTGTTTTATGTATTTGCAAAAACTGTGTGCATTTCAGCATGATTTCTCTATACATAATCACCATTTAACACAGATTCGGAATGCAAAATTACATTTAATCTCAAAATGGATCTTGAAAGCATCAGACTCCAGTTTCCAATCAGCCCTCTCGGGTTTTCTTGATTGGATATTTTCTCTCGAGCCTCTAATTTTTTACCAGAGTGCCTTTTTTTCAGTTTTCACCCTGACGAGGCGCCTAATTTTAGCAAGGCCGCCTTTTCGGTTTTTGACCCGCGGGGCATTTATTCTCTTCTTTTAATTTTTAGTCTTTAGCCATGGACCTCCTCGGATCTGTTGATGTCGGTCTGGCTCTTTAAACTTGCTTCCCTCGCTATTTGTTGGGGTGTTGCTTCCCTGAATAACAACTTTTCCAAGAACGAATGGGCCTTCATATGTTGGTTTGAATTCACCTCGTCCATCTGGAATATCCAAAGCTATTTTCCCGAAGACCCAATCTTATTCTTCCGGCGGGTGCTTTCTGACTTTCTTCCCAAATGATCGGACAAGGTGTTTTTCGAAAGATCCGTTAGCAATAGCAATCTCGAAACCCTTTTCCATTTGACATGTTTAGTTGCTACAGCTGTCGCTTCCATGACTGCCCTTTAAGAATTTGACGTGCTTCGACGGGCAGTAATGCTTTCGCTTCACGCATCAAGGTATAAAGCGTGACTCTTGTAAAGGTTCTAATTGCAGACCCCAAAATGGGTCTACTCCATAACCTTCTTGGTCTTCCTCTTGTTCGTATGTCATCTGTATGTCATCAGCTCATCTCTCATACAGCGCATCCTTTATACTTACGGACTGGGTGGATGGCTTATGGATTAGCCTCCAGGTCTTTTCAGTGGCAGGCATGAGCAGTAACAATACAAGAATATCCCTCGCACTGCACATCCTCTATATTGATGAAATGATTGGGTGGCTTGTGGTTCAGTTTTTAGGTCCTTTTCAGTGGCTAAGAAGAACGACAAAACGCAGATACGTGTAGATTAACGGGACTTGAGCAAAGCTTGCCCCCAAATAGCATTCCCTTGCCCCCTGATCAATTCTCTCTTTTTTTTCTCTCCTTTTTTTTTCAATTTAAAATTTTTTCTTCTTTTTTTTTATTTAATTTTTAGATGTTAGATGTTTTTTTTTATTTTTTTTTGCTTTTTTTTTCGATTTTTTTTTTGCTCCCCAATTCTCTTTTAGCAAGCTTCATTCGAGTCCTGAAGTTTACACATACGCACACTTTTCTTTTTAACCGTTGGGACCATCGTTGTTCAATCCAGTTGGATGTTGTATTTCAGTAAGGATTTTGGTTCTGGTTCTACTTGCGGTTTCCCCTTTCGACCATTTCTGTCTATTTCAGCTTGAGTCTTCTGAGATGTGCTGGCACCTGCCCATGATTAGGATATGTTTATCATGCTCGGTGGCTTCATGATCATCTTCTGGCATGTCCTCGTAGGTCCAGGCAAAGACTTTTATTTCATTTTTTTCATTCTCTCTTTTACTCTCTCTTCAAGAGTCATAACAGGTGCTATCAAGATTTTCTTTGGGTTCTCCCAAAGTTTCGAGATTAAATGGAATGGCATCATCTGAATCATTATTAAATATGAATGTGTCATGATTATGCATGATGAACACAAGTAAGCAAATCCATCCATTTCATTCAATAAAACTAGAATTAAAACTGTCATCATTAAATAGTTCAGAAATAAAAAAATAAAAAAAGGAACATCTGAATAGCTACTTCCTTCTTCTCTTGCCAACACGGACGCTGCAGTCAACGGCCTATTATCACTTTTGGGAACCATTCTCCTCACTTCTCAGCTCCTCATCAATTAAGTGTAGAATTTGCCTCCTCAGAATTCAGCACTCGTCAGTCTCGTGCCCGATACGCTGATGGTAGGCACAATACAGATCTGCTCGGTGATTGGGGCGCCCTTGGCCCCTGGCAGGTTGGGCCGGTAGTGGCCGCATCTTCCCCATGCCAACAAAATGGGGGAGGTGTTTAGACAAGGGCTTTTTCAGTATGGCATAGTGACTTTGAGTCATTCCGAAGGTCGGGGACCTCGTGGCTCTAAAACCTTCTCCATCGCCACCCATAAAACTTGAGCTCCCGTGACTACCCTTGCGGCATTCAGGATCTGTGATCTGGTTGCTATCGATCAGATCCTGAATCTCGTGCCTCAGCCTAGCACAATTATCCGTCATATGGCCAGTGTGTTGGTGGTAGGCGCAGTACTCGCCTTCCTTGTGCCCGGGCTGCCCCCAAGTCTTAGCCAGCTTGGGCGGCAATGGTTGTAACACCCCCTTCTTTATCAGCCTTTCTAGGACCCAAGACAAAGGTCTGCCTAAATTAGAGTAACGCCTCTGAGCTATCTCAACCATTGGCGATTTCCCCATCCTTTTCGTACCTGTACTGTCACCATAGTAACCAATTCCGAGACTTGCAAGGCTAGTAACGGCCTAATTGGGAGGTGTCCAGGTAGTTGCAAGCTTGGACTTCATAATCTCTTCTTCAAGATCAGCTAATTTCTCTTTAGTGTTTGCGGGACTGAGAGGACCCACCGACTGTAAGGGCCCTAGTCCTTTCCCTCTTTCCACTTGCTCGATCAGTGAGTTAGGTATCGCCTCGCCTCTAGGCTTAAGAGCAAATGGAGACATTACAGCCATCGTCGCGTACTCCTTTTTGGTCGCGGCTAGCTCAAATCGGTTAAGTGTAGCTGCAATGACTTGAGCTTGAAGAATTAGTGCCACGGCATCCAACGTTTCCTTAATTGTGGCTGACAACCTCCCTTCAAGCTTTTCAAACTTTTCATCTAGTTCCCGGGCAATCATGACACGGGCCTCTTCAATCTGTCGTGAAGGACCAGCCATTCCCAATGTCTATAGATGTTCTGACTAAGACGGTAGATCTATGCCAATCACTTCGAATTCTGCTTACTCTTTAGACAGCTATGAGGACCCCAGAACCTCCCAGGTGAATGGTGTATGATGGCTTAAAAATCAAAGGGGTTAGAATGATGCATGGATGACACGTGATGCATGGTCGTGCCATGCAAATAGTCCTCAATGAGTGGAAGGTCAATAGATTATAGTGATATGATGCGATGCGTGGAAAAAATCGTACGTAGGATGATATGTATACGTGAAAAAGATATGCAGAGAAAAGGATATACACACACAAAAATGAAATGGATATGTGTTTATATATGCATTTTATTTTATTTTTAACATGCATGAACGACACGCGATGCATGAGCATGCTGTGCAGTATCAACAACCACATGCAAGCAAGTACATCCTTCCAACCTTATCACTCCCTCACACGAGGTCGTGTGGTCTCTTTCCTAGGTGGGCTTCATCCAAGGGTTAACAGGAAACCCATTGGAGACGTATGGTGCACGGTGAAAAACCGGCAGCATAACAGTCTTAATCTAATGCGCATTCGTATAGGTTTTGGCCATTACGTATTTGGACAATTCAATCAAGTTAAGGTGGGCTTACCGGGGCATGAAAGCCTTTGATAAGAGACCACTTAATTTGGTTGATTTTGTCTAATACATGATGACCCATATCACAAGCATTGTATTAAGGAGCATGCTACCTAGGGGAAGTTTCTACTTGCCATTACATGGGCTTTGGTCAACGTGATGAAATTTTAGGGCTACCCAAGCATGGTCCCTGCCAACGGGTCTAGCTCACCACGAGTGTAGCGACCGATCAGGTCTTCACTTGATATACCGAAAGGTATAAGGCTTGGGCTGGTGATTATCCCTAACACTTCCCTACAATGAGTGAAAGTAGGGTCGTGCTTTGGGAACGCACCGAGGTAAGAAGGGACCAATTACCGTAATTCTAAGGCTCTAAGATGCAATGCAAATTTTCGAAAAGAGATATAATTTTAAGTTTTAAAAACTCAATTATACATATTAACCAAAGCACTTTCGGAGCAAAGTCTCAAA
This sequence comes from Excoecaria cochinchinensis, assembly GCA_947683425.1. NCBI lineage: Eukaryota > Viridiplantae > Streptophyta > Magnoliopsida > Malpighiales > Euphorbiaceae > Excoecaria > Excoecaria cochinchinensis. The sequence goes on from CANTUQ010000061.1 coordinate 879,632, forward strand.
CACAAAGTCCCCAGTGGAGTCGCCACTGTGACGCACGCCGAACCAACCCAGCAAGGGCCCCCGCTTGTGAATCCGCCTTTGGGATTTGAGGGACTTGGTTTGCGTCTTTTGATCATGGGCGCCATGAGACATCATCGGTGTATCCCTCCCAATAGAACATTGGGGAGAACAACCTAGTCTAATGACACCTAAAGGCACCTTTGAAGCATTTGGAGTCGCCACCCAATTTGCAAGAAATTGGGAAAAGGTTTCTCACCTCTAACGGTCTAAACCAGAGATATGGTGTCCGGAACTTCCCTCTTATTTATGCTTTGGTTAATTATAAATGGGTTCTTAACCTCTTAAAATTATATCTATCATCTCACGCGATCGATGCATTTAAATTAAAAGCGCATTGCAAGCATATAAAGAAAAGCGGTAAAAAGTGATAAATGAAATAAATAAATAAAGCGGTAAATGAAAGCGATAAACACACAAACACACAATTACAAGAGAAATCGGGGCGGAATACAACCCCAATAAAAGGAAACTGAAAATATAAGTGGGACGGAATAAAATCCCCAAAATTAAATAAAATTGCCCCAAAATTAATTACAAGGGCCAAAAAAGAAATGAACCTAAACTTAAAACACTCACAAAACAAGAAAAAAACATACATAAATCGGGGCATTATTTTGGGAACGTTGGTTCCTTCGCACTTGTTCGAAATTTAGGAACATTGGTTCCTTCGTATTAATTTAAAGAGGGTTCGAAGAGTCGTTTTGGTTGTTTGGTGAAAACCGGGATGAGTGATCCCATTTTTAGAGAAAACTAACTCTTCATTTTATTGTGACATTTTTTGTTATTTTGCTAAAATAAGGGACATTGGTCCTAATTTTATTAGTAAAAATTTCAATTTAATTATAGAAATATTCTTGTGATCTTTTATCGCACGCGTGCACAAATAAAACAATTATTTATAAATAAACACAACAAAAGGATAGGGAATTAGAGAGATCTCACCCGAAACCGGTGTGATTCTCCACGCGTCGCGACCCATCCAGGGAGCCGCGGAGACGCTCACATAACCCGACTCAAAATAAAATCTCAGGCAAAAAACAATATTAAGAACATTAGTATTAACCCTAAAAATTAATTGAGGAAAAAATAAATATTGGCACAATAATAAATAATGATAATAATATAAACCATTAATAAAGACGGTAGCAATAAAAGGAACAAATAATGACTAAAGGCAATGATAATAATAATAATAATAATAATAATAATAATAATAATAATAATAATAATAATAATAATAATAATAATAATAATAATAATAATAATAAATATGAACGGAATAGTAATAATAATAATAATAATAATAATAATAATAATAATAATAATATTAATAACAATAATAATAATAATAATAATAAGGATGGCAGAATAACAATAATAATCATAAACACAATAAAAATAATAATGATAGCAAAATATCAAATTGAAACAAACAAATAATATATTAGTACTGATATTAACACATTAAAATGCTAAAAGTGAACAATATACATGATAATAATAGCAAAAAATAATATTAACAATAATAAATAATATACAAATGAGGGTGAGTGCAAGAATGTTTACCCTCAGAATTTTTAGATTGAAGAACGGTGTCTCGATTCGTTCCCCTTGTCGATTTTGTGGTGATGAATGCTTGAAGAAAATGTAAAAATCGATGCTTTGAAAATAAAATCAAGAGAATACCTTGATAAAAATATTTTTTTGGTGGGTGATTGAGCAAAGGAAATTAATTTTTCAAGCTTAAATTACCCAAGAAATGGATTATTTTTGAAGAACAATTAAAGATTAAAATTTGAGAAAAAGAAAAAGAGATTAGGAGTTGAAGAACCAGTTGCTGGAGAGGAAAAAAATTGGAGAGAAGAGCCCAGAAATTGTTTTTTTTTTTCAAATGTTTGCCGTCCCCTTTAAAAAAAAAAACCTCTTCTCGATTTTAATTTTCGGTGTTTTCCCAAAACAGAAAAAAAACAAAATTAACTTTTTAATTTTTATCGTTTCCAAAAAAACCAAAAACGTGAAAAAACGCATGTAAACAGCGAAAAACTGGGGCAGAGCAGGTGGCCGCGACACAACGCGCAGGGACAGCCGCGCGTACGCGCGCTGAGGGGCAAGGGGCTGCGTGGTGGCCAAGGGGCCATCACACGGCCACCTTGGCCAAAAGGCCAAAGTGGCCGCGTGGTGGCAATGGCCACAACGCGGCCATGGTAAATGGTCAAAATAATGATTTTGGCCATTTACCACGATTTTGGCAAAAATCCTTTATATATATTTTTTTTCTTAATCTTTTTTTCCCTTTTTTTTTTCTTAAATCCTCTTCTTTAAAAAACTAATTAACTAATTTAATAACTAATTCCCTTTTTTAACTAAATCAATTACTTAATTTATTTCAATTAAAAAAAAAAACTAATTTAACTCCTCTTTTCCAATTAAATCAATTAACTAATTTAATTAAATTAAATTAATTAACTAACTTAATTCAATTAAATTAATTAACTAACTTAACTCAATTAATTAACTAACTTAATTCCCCACTTTTTTCCAAATATCAGAAATAATACTATTTCAAAAAAATTAATTCAACCAAATTTTTTATAATAATATTTTTATATATATATTTATTTTTATTTAAAAATAATGAGAATTTCGATAAGGGAAGTATCATTTTTGACACCTTTAATTGTGGGTATCGTTTTTCATCATCGGGTAATTCTGATCTTGGACCGCCTCAGGACCCAGTGTCTACACACCCCTTACCTATACGTAGGAAGCTTCATCCTTGGAGGAGGATGAAGCGTAACACCCCAATACCCCTGTTGGAAGGATATCAGAGCGCTACCCAACGCTCACTCAGAAACATTCATACATATCAGCGGAAGCTGCAATAAATAATAAATTAATAAAATATACATCACTTATAAAATTACATAAGGATCCTTCATATCACTTACAATAATATACAAATACAGAACAATATACATAACTTATATACACAAAATTTCAGAAGCCGAGAACAAAGTAAAACTCTAACTCCTATGTGGCCAACCCTGCAGATGCGCGACATGAACCGAACAAACCTGCCACCTACACGGGAAAACAGCCCGTGCTAAGCGATAACGCTTACTGGGGAGGAACAAAGCAGACAGAAACCAGTACACTAAACAGGAATACAATAAGCCATGCATAAACAAATACGTACGCATACTGAAATACTTACCATGGTAACACGCGAGATATCACATGCACGACATACGAAAAACCATATCAGAATATAATCACTATCAAGTCACTCATTACTTAGAACACTGCACTGAACAATTATGACACTATACAGAACACTATACCATAATGTCTTGCATTAGTATCTAAATGTAAACATGCATCACACTACAGAGTTCCCTCAATAAACGAGGACAGAGGTATATATCAAGAATCACTATATGAAATCAGAATTGAAACAGAAAGCATGAAGTAATAATCATAATCAGAACACTCCACTAAACCAATACCAGACACTTCACACAATAGCTTGAAATCAATGGCGGAGGATATGGAAACATGGTGCGGGAGACCGAAGTCTCAAAAATAGTTTTAATACCAGAAGGTTACGCGGGAGACCGGAGTCTCAAAACATTTTATCGCTACAATGAAGATGACCATCTCGGAGGTCGACCGCTTCGCCCAAACGGGGCGGACAGAACAGCTGTACTCAGACCCTTCTTAAGCATGCTTAATTATCCACTACCTTGACACTTCAGGCTCGACAACTTATTCTCTAACACGACAATACAAAATTAAAGCAAGGTTCGACACAAGACTCTAACATCAATTAAATTCATATCTAAGACACTAGTACAATGATATCACGAGTCATAAGCACAAACATATTCCATGCAATAGTGAGAAACCGTGCAAAGTGGAACAAAAGAAACACATTCAGAAAACAGGGCAAGCAGGAAGGGCCTCTGTCGCAATTGCGACAGTGTCGCGCTCGCGACAGAGCACGGGGCACCTCCTCGCGAGCTCGCGCCAGAAGGCATGCTCGCGACGAAGCACGCTAGACAGATTCACACAACCGAGCTCTATCGCGCTCGCGACAACGTCGCGATAGAGACCAGTTCCTTCCTCCTCGCGCGCACGCTCGGCAGCATGCTCGCGCGGAGGACTCGACTACCGAGCTCTCTGTCGCTCTCGCACCAACATCGCGATCGCGACAGAGGGCTCTCCAAAAACAAAGGGCCAAATCCGCACTCTGTCGCGATCGCGATAGAACCCAGATTCACCTAAAATCTGCACTTCCAGCACTTATTCCCACACAAACCTTCAAACACTCGTTCAATCATGCACAAACACTTACCTCAAGCCTCTAGTACATCACCGCATCATTCTCAAGGCCACATAAACACATTTTTATACAATAATCAACCATCAATTCATCATGAATGCCATCAAAACTGAACTCAACATTCATACTTCTTAAATGCTCATATTCTTCAAATACACATGCAGACATCACTTTATCACTAATCATATAACTCATAATCACTACTTAATCAATACATGCATTTATCCAAACAAACCACTTCAGATATCAAGGATTAAAAGACACAAACCAACACATAATCCAAATGAGAACTAGGCACAATTCGTCCATTAGCAAGGTAAGCAAAATCAACTCCCAAACCTGGAAATTGCAGCTTCGAAACCGAGTCCCTCACGATCCCACTTTCTCTTTCCCTTTCTTCTTCCTACAATCCTCCAATTCTTGCACAAAACTCAGCCACAACACACTTAAATCAAATCATAAACTCACTTCAAAACCAGAAATTAAAGAACAAAAAGGAGATAAAGGAACCTCAATTCAAACTCAAGCACTTACCCTTCACAAACCCTGCTCAAACTTCAATAAATCCCACCACAACACTCAAGGAGACACAAGAGAGAGGGAGATGAAAGCAGAAAATAAAAGCAAGAGAGAGAGGAGGGATGGAAAAAATGAAAATCAAGGCAAGAGGGGCAGCTTCCACGGGAAGTTTCCTCAAAATAGCCCTCCCTTGTCTCTCTCCTCCTTTTCCATTAAATGTTCTCACCCCCAAGCCAAGTGTCAAGCTCCTATAGGTCCTAACAACCACCCACTTGACTTATTCCTTCAATGCACCATACACAACACACACACAATCACTTCCTACATAAATATCTCCAAGGCACCAAACTTGACTCACACCATATTATTTCTTATAAACCACTTTTCATCCAAGGCACCATGCACCAAAAACCACTCAAAAAAATCTCTTAGCCCACTTACATCCTACTACCATACACTACAAGCACATCCTAACATTTCCTTCACTCAACTTATTACTTAATTAATTAATTTCTTAACAAATAATTCCTTATTATCCAAATTTTCCTCTTACACAAATTACGAAAATACCCTTAATTACCGACTTACCACGCAGATTCCTACTAGGCCCTTTTTGGGTTGTTACATGAAGGGTCCCGATAGATGAGGGTTGTCACGCAAAACCTCAAGCACAAACATACAATAATAAATCATACACTCCAAGCACCAACATACAATAATGAACCAAACATTACAAGTAGTAAAATAAAATTTCTTAAACACAAGACCAAGGCTGAGAACAAAAGGTATAATATTATTAATGTACAAAATAGTCTTTACATATCAAAATACAGAAGTGCCGGAGCACAAAAGATCGCTCACAAATTGGTATCAAACCAACTTATAAAAGAAGAACTTACTTCATTAGTTTCATTACAAAATCATTAAACTTTTACATATACAAAAAGAATTACAATTCAGAACTACAAAATCTCTCTCCTAGTTGTATCGGCCCTTCTGAGATGGATCACCCTGCTCACGGACTCCCACATCTTCCACACCTGCATGGATAAAACACCCGTGCTAAGTGAAATCGCTTAGTGGGGAAAAGCACAATGCAAACGACCACTCAAAGTGGACGTCAGATACAAATCACATACACATGGCACATACTTAAATCCATACTTAAACAATTCATCATACTGAAGATAATAATATCTTATATCATTCAACCAAACATACAGTGCCAAATCAAAACTCATAATCACATAAAAATACCTGCTTATTCAAAATATAGTGGATAGCGAGTAATGCATAATCATTCGAAACACATGAATACACGAGGGTATCGAAATCATCCTTTTCTTTTTATTTCAAAACATTTTCGCATGGAATCTTAAACAAGATTCAAGTTAAATGGGATCACGCGGATCCAATTCAGGGACCTGATCAGGGTCCAAAACGTATACACATGGCTACAGCAAACTAAACTCTATAGGCATGCCTATTATCCACTTAATTTGACTTTCGCAGGTTTTCATAAAGAAATCACCCTTAAATATTTCATACTGTTTATATCAGGCACTAGAAAATAAGACATACATAATCCAATTATATTCAACATGCAACATGCGATACAATTTACCAAAAAATATCATTTGGTTAAATTGAAATGCCAATTAATGTCATTTACTAATTAGTAATACACAAATAAAGATTAAAAACCCAAATTAGAAGAAAAAAGATAAAAAAAAAACACAAGTGAAGATTTTACAAAAAATGGGAGGCAGTAGCGTTTTACACGGCGGTATGGTTTACCCATACTGCCATGTAAAATGGGGGAACACGAGTCGTGCTTGAGGGACGCGACTTGTGTCGCCTCCCCTTTCTGTTGCAAGTCGTGTTCCAAAACACAACTTGCGGCAGAACTCCTCCCAGCAACACGAGTCGTGCTGCACATGCAAGAGTCGTGCTGTGCACGCCTGCTCGCCGTTTTTCGCAAAGCTGTACAACTCGTGCACGCCAAAGGCAGCATGAGTCGTGCTGTCTCGCAAGAGTCGGACGAGCGGCCCTTCTTCAGAAAACACGAATGAAGAATTTTGGAATCCAGTAGGCGATTACACGTGGGTATGCCCAATCATACCGCCGTGTAAAATGCACCAAACCCGGATTTTTCCCAGAAAAATCACCCAACTCAAAACCAAACTTCAACACATCCTAAAATTGATCAAATACCACAAAATTACTACTCATCAACATTCAAAAGCATACTCAATCACACTCATACCTCGATTTGCAAGCAATTAACATACAATTAACACCAAAACACAATTATTACCCTCAAACACACACAAAACCATAAATGTTCCCAAACCTCAAATCCTTCGACTCTAATCTCGGGCTCCGCTTCCACTCGCAACTTCCTTGCCTTTCGACTCTCTAGGAGGATTCTCTGAGCAAATAAACATCAAACAAACTTCAAAACTCAAACCCCCACAATAACCCAAATACCCAAATTAGAGAGAATAGAAGAAAGAAGAGGAACAACGGGCTAACACTTACCTAGAAAAACTCAAAGTAACCTAAAACTCACCAAGATTGCAACAAAAGAGGAAAAATTGCAAGAAATTTAAGAAGAGAACAAGAGGAAGAAAATGAACGGGAAGAAGAAAGAAAACGGGAGGGAGATAAGGGAAATCTGACTTTTCTCACCTCTCTCTTCACTCACATACACCTTCTCATGCCACATGGTAGCCCCCTATTGGAAGACTACCCCAACAAATACACAAAACTCATCCTCTCACAAACCTCACTAAACATACCCTACTCGCATACACTTATTCACACCCAAGCACAACTCTACACACCTAATACTTCAATTTAAATCATACACATACACATGCCACACTAGAACACACACACAAAATCACACACACAAACAGCTCATACTACTAGCGTGTTTACGGGGCGTTATAACACTCCCCACCTTAACAGAATTTCGTCCTCGAAATTCATACCTGATCCAAAAAACTGAGGGTGCTGAGCTCTCATAACCGCTTCTGGTTCCCAGGTTGCATCCTCAATTCCATGGTGCTTCCAGAGTACCTTAACTAAAGGAATTTGCTTATTGCGAAGCTTTCTGATCTCCCTAGCCAAAATTTCCTTCGATTCTTCATCAAATGAGAAATCTGGCTGAACCCGAATATCTTGCACTTACAACACATGAGATGGATCGGATCGGTAGTGGCGGAGCATAGACACGTGGAAAACATTGTGTAACTTAGCTAACTCCGCTGGCAACGCTAACCGATAAGCTACTGGGCCAACCTTATCCAGAATCTCATACGGTCCAATAAACTGAGGACTTAATTTCCCTTTCTTACCAAACCGGAGAACTTTCTGCAAAGGTGACACTTTCAAGAATACCTTATCGCCAACCTCATAACGAATGTCCCTTCGCTTCAAGTCAGCGTAAGATCATTGTCTATCTTTAGCTGCTTTCAAATTTCGTTGCACCACTAAAATCTTTTCTTTCGTGTCTCTAATCAATTCCGGACCCACAATAGATCTTTCTGATAATTCTGTCCAACACACTGGGGTTCTACATTTTCGTCCATAGAGAGCTCCATAAGGAGCCATCCCAATACTCGCTTGATGACCCTTATTGTATGCAAACTCCATCAAGGACACATATCTATCCCAACTACCGGAAAACTCTAAAGTACATCCCCGAAGCATGTCTTCCAGAATCTGAATAATTCTTTCCGACTGACCATCCGTCTGAGGGTGAAATGCAGTGGTAAAGTTTAACCGTGTACCCAAAGCCAACTGTAACTCCTTCCAAAACTTGGACTTAAACCTCGGATCATGATCAGACACAATAGAGACTGGAACTCCATGAAGCCTCATTATCTCATCCACATAAATCTCAGCCAGCTTGTCCATAGAATAATCTATCCGAACTGGCAAAAAGTGGGCTGAATTCACCAATTGGTCGACTATCACCCAAACAGAATCATGCTTGCGCTGCGACAAAGGCAATCCAACTACAAAGTCCATCATAATATCATCCCACTTCCATTGAGGAATGGGTAAGGGATGCAACAATCCAGTCTGGACTTGGTGTTCAGCATTCACTTGTTTACACACCAAACACTTCGAAACAAAATCTACTATATCCCTCTTCATACTTGGCCACCAATAGAACTGTTTCAGGTCTCTGTACATCTTATTTCCTCCCGGATGCATCATGAAAACTGACGAATGAGCTTCTTGCAAAAGCCTTCTTTTCACTTCATCCACGTTGGGCACACATAACCGATTCCCAAATCTAAGCACTCCCTCACTGTTTATAGAAAATTCAGTCTGCTTACCATCTCTGATCGTGCGAGAAGCAAGCTGCAACACCAGATCACTCAACTGCGTATCCACTATCACTTGCTTCAAGTTCGGTCTAGCCTTTAACTGAGCTATTAGTGCTCCTTCCGAATCAAACCTCCACCTTCCTCTACTCAAAGACAAAGCAGACACTGATTTCCTACTTAGAGCATCTGCTACTACGTTTGCCTTGCCTGTATGATAATCAATGATATAGTTGTAGTCTTTGAATAACTCTAGCCATCTTCGCTGCCTTAAGTTCAATTCCTTTTGAGTGAGCAAATACTTCAGACTCTTATGATCTGTGAAGATCCTGTAAGTCTCTCCATATAAATAATGCCGCCACACCTTAAGAGCAAACACTACCGCTCCTAGTTCTAAGTCATGCGTCAGATAGTGTTGCTCATGAGGTTTCAACTGCCTGGAAGCATAGGCAATCACTTTGCCGTCTTGCATTAGAACACAGCCCATGCCTATACCCGAGGCATCACTGTACATAGTATACATGTCAGATCAGCGGGATGTTCTTCAGGGCTCCTGCTTTTGACGATCATGTCATCCATGTATACCTCCACATTCTGTCCGATCTGGTCTTTGAAAATTTTATTCATGAGACGTTGATATATGGCACCAGCATTCTTTAGACCGAACAACATCACCTTGTAGCAAAAGGTTCTGTCGTCTATGATGAAACTGGTCTTCTCCTGATCTGCAAGCCACATCAGGATCTGGTGGTAACCAGCATACGCGTCGAGGAGGTGGTAGAAGGCATGGCCTACAGTGGCATCCACCAATTGGTCTATACTCGGCAAGGGGTAACTGTCTTTGGGACATGCTTTATTGAGATCCATGAAGTCCACGCACATCCGCAGCTTCCCTGACTTCTTTTTTACCAGGTCCACGTTAGCGAGCCACTCGGGATAGTCTACCTCTCGGATTGTTCCGGTCTTTAGTAGCCTATCCACCTTCTCAAATATGAATTTCCTCCGATCGGGCGCATGCCTCCGGAGCTTTTGCCTGACCGGGGGATGAGTTGGGTCCACATTAATTTGTGGGTGATCACTTTTGGATCTATGCCAGGAATATCCTCTGGCTTCCAGGTGAAGGACGCTTGATTTATCATCAAGACCCGCATGATAGTGTCTTCCGTTTCTGTATCCATGCTAGTCCTAACTTGAACATTTTTTCTTTTTGACAGTGCCCTTGTCTTTACCTCTTCAGCAGGGTCCATTCTTGGCCTCTCCACCTGCTCAGACCGCTCCAGGCCTAGCTCTACGATCATGGCTTCCCTTTGCTGCTTTATCATGGTGACGTACGCTTCGCGTGATGCCTTTTGATCGCCTCTCAGGATGGCGACGCCCCCTCTGGTCGGGATTTTCATCACCATGTACTGTATGCTGGTGACAGCTCCGGTTTGGAAAAGCAGTGGCCTGTCGAAAATGGCATTGTAACGACCGGGCCCGTACGGAACAGATCAACTCCCCGAAACACATCCCGTCGGGAGGAACAGACAGAACTGGGTCCCAGCCATTACTCACAGAACTTCACACTCCCCTTGTGCATTTTTGCCTTTCGTGGGATTCGAACCAAAGACCTGGGGATAAGTCCTTTAATTCTTAGAATCCACTACCATTAGGCTACCTTTTATTGTAACGATCGGGCTCATACAGATCAGAATCAACTCCCCGGAACACATCCCGTCGGGAGGATAGACAGAACTGGGTCCCAGCCATTACTCACAGAACTTCACACTCCCCTTGTGCATTTTTGCCTTCCGTGGGATTCGAACCAAGGACCTGGGGATAAGTCCTTTAATTCTTAGAATCCCACTACCATTAGGCTACTAGCCTAATGGTAGTGGGATTCTAAGAATTAAAGGACTTATCCCCAGGTCCTTGGTTCGAATCCCACGGAAGGCAAAAATGCACAAGGGGAGTGTGAAGTTCTGTGAGTAATGGCTGGGACCCAGTTCTGTCTATCCTCCCGACGGGATGTGTTCCGGGGAGTTGATTCTGATCTGTACGGGCCCGGTCGTTACAGGCATTATAAGCAAAAGTCATGTCAATCACAATAAATGTTACCTTGCAAGCATGAGCGATTGCCTCTTGGCCAAGTTTGACGAAGAGTTTGACGGATCCCACCACCTGGACAGTAGCATTGCCGAGGCCGATCAGTGGTGTGGCGTTCGATTTCAACTCTTCGGTCGAGAGTCCCATGGCTCAATAGGCCTGAAGGGTGAGCACGTTGACAGCACTGCCATTGTCCACCAGGATTCTTTTAACATTGAAGTTGTTAATACGAGCTCTTACAACGAAAGCGTCCTCATGTGGAAACATAATGTCTCGTGGGTCTTCGCTGGATACTGTGACTTAGGCTAGCTGTTTGGTTTGGTGAGAGAGGTAAACACCTTTTCCCTTCCTTTTCCTGGAAAGGTCCTCTCCGTAGGATGATCCACCAGTGATCACATTTATTACCCCGGCGTACGGCCTGCGCGGGTCAGCATTTCTGGGGTTTCTGTGCTCATTATCATCATCTGAGCCAGAATCATTCCTCTGAGGCTTCAGTTGTCTACAGGGACTCTCCCCTCTTGTTGGGCCTATGAATTTTCTAAGGGATCCCCTCCGTATCAGCCTTTCAATCTCCTTTTTGAGCGAGGTACACTCGTCAGTCAGGTGACCGACGTCTCTGTGAACCTCGCAATATTTCTTGTGGTCCCTTACAATTCTGCTCCTCTCGGACAGCTTCTTGGGCCAGTTAACCTTGTTGTGCTTTTCTTTGATCCACATCAGCACTGTGGTCGGACTGGCATTAAGCAGTGAAGGTTCTGACATGCCGATTGTCTGAGCGTTCGCTCATTTCCCGACTAGACTGCTTCCGCTTGCCCAGGTTTCTAGAGGTTGCAGCTCAGTCTGGGCTTCTTGCTATCCATTCGGAAGGTGCTGTAGTCGATCCATTACGTTGGTTCTTCTTCCCCTGTTGGACCTTAAGGCATTGTAAGCACCATGTCCCGAGGCGGTCCAGATCAGAGATTACCCGATAAAGAAATCGATGCCCGAGTTCGAATGAATGGTTGAGATTCGGAGATTTTGGCCCTCTAGATTCACGAGAAATGTGGTTTTTTTATTCATGTTAATGAGAAAAAGAAAATTGGGAGCTTTGGGGTAAAAAAGGGAATTTTTCTCCACCGGCGGCCAGCCCATCGCTCCTTGGGGAGCCCGTCTCTCGTTATGAGGGACGGCCCATTGGTGAGATGAGGGACGGACACGTGCCCTTGCACAGACGCCCGTTCATGAGCCTCAGATGCCCATCGGTGGAATCCTGTTTCCTCTTGAAAAAGTGATTTAACCGACGCCCGTCGAAGGCTTAGACGCCCGTCGGTTGAATCCTGTTTCCAACTGGAAATAGGATTTAACCGACGCCTGTCAGTGGGTTTCCAACAGCCGTCGGTCATTCAAAAACTATAGAAAGCTTTTCTTCACCTGTTTTTGGGGTTGGACGAATTTGGCTATTTTCCTACCTAAAAAACCCATTTTCTAAGGCTCTTCTCATCTCTCAAAATTTCTCTTTTCACTTTATTTGTTTTGGGAATCAAATTAATTCAAGGAAGCTAAAATCGATTAGTTTCCACTAAATTTGATTCCAATAGTTGACCATTTTTGTGAAAATCAAGAAGAAAAAAGATCTAAATTTCATTTTCTTGGTTTTCACCCATTTCTCACGAAGCGTGCGGGGTTTCAAATCTTCAGAAAATCCATCCTAAAAGGTAAATCAGAGGGTAATTATTCTGGGCATATATTTTATTTAGCTTTTTTTTATTATTTGCATTTACTTTCGAATTTTGTAGTGGAAAAATTACTTTGTTTGAGAAAAAGTTGGTTTTTGCTGTCCTTTTGAGGAACAGTAGTGACCGACGGGCGGTAAGGCCACCGACGCCAGTCTCTCGGTTGAGCGACGGCGCGTAATGACGCCGTTATTGCCCGCCGGTCACCAGGGACGTCCGTCTCTCAGTTGAGCGACTCGGTGTAGCCCATCGGTCGCCCCTAGAGACACCCGTCGGTCAGTCAAGTAAGGCCGTCCCTGGTTTCTATCTACAGTTTTCCAAGTTTTCTTACTTCTTTTATTATTATTCTTCTTTATTATTTATTTCTCTTATTTTTGAAATATTTTCTCTTCTTTTTTGTCGATAGTTTTTTATTATCTCAGCTTTGAGTTTTAATTTATATTATATTTATCCATGCTTTGATTTTGTTAATATTAATATTTATTGATTTATCTTGCGAGATTTTGTTTATTCCCTGAATGCTTTGAGCTTGAGGGGAGATTTGCCATGCTGGGAGGACTTCGTTTGGTTTAATCTCTCATCCCTTATTTATTCGTTCATTTATTTATTTATTCATTTATTTATTTATTTGATTATTTAATATTTATTTATTTATTCATTATTCTATGCACATGATAAATTGTTTTATCCCGCGTTAAATAAAAATAGACTAATGTTTTATAGTAATTAATATTGAGTTTTTTTTATATAAATTCAAGGACCCAATGTCCTATTTTCCATCCAATGAAAACATCACAATAAAGATCATTTTCATAATAAATGCATGCGGGACCAAAGTCTTTAAAATAAATTAATTCCCCAATTTATGTATGTATTGCATTTTTACAAATGGGAGTTGTATTCCGCTCCTAGTGTTATTGTACTTTATTTTTTATGTAGCCATTCTCGTTTTATTTTATTTATTTATTTATTAATGCTTTAACATGAATACTTGCATCTTTAATTGCATTGTGTGGAGAGAGAGCGAACTAATAAACTCAAAACTTAATCGTAAAATTAATCAAGGTAGAAATAGATGAGAAGTCCCGTACCCAACTCTGGTCTTTGGGCTCAACGAGGTTAGAGATCTTTCCGATCACTCATTGGAACCTCTAAGACACCTCTTGTGTCCCATTTAAAGACTTAAATAATAATCCTAGGCTCCATAGGGTTAGAGGGTCATTCTCAATGTTCTACTGGGATGATTGCCTCCAAGACCCCTTTGGCTTGCCCAAAATGGATATATGCGCTGTCTTAGGCTCTCTGAAGCGAGAGGAACTTTTCTAATATTTTATTGGGTGGCGACTCCTTGAAACCTCATTGTTGCCCAAAATAGACGCACTTGCAATTCATTGCAAGATGTCAACGGACCCCCAATTTGCCCGATCGCCCTAAAGCGGGCGGTCAAAAGGGCGCTACGCGGGGCCCGGCGCGTCACAGTGGCGACTCCACTGGGGACTGGTTCGAGACTTCGATTTGAAAATACCTTGATTAAAATTTATAATTAAGTTTTAATGTATAAATTCACCTTCTCTCAAATTTGCATTACATCTCATTAGAGCCTTAGATTATGTTAGTTTGATCCCTTTGTCAGCCCCGGTGCATTCCCGAAACACGACCCTATGTTCACTCAATGTAGGAAAGTGTTAAAGATAACCACCAGCTCAAGCCTCGTACCATATGGTATGTCAAATGGTGACCCGATCGGTTGTTACGCTCGTGATGAGCTAGACCCGTCGGCAGGGATCATGCTTGGGTAGCCCTAAAGTAACACCACCCTTGACTAAAGCTCATGTAATGGCCATAGATACTTCCTTTAGGTAATATGAACCGTAATACCGTGCCTGCTGTATGGATCCTTATGTATTGGATGAGTCCAAATATATTGTTTGGTTACTTAGCCAAAGGCTTTCATGCCCCGGTAGGGCCATGTCAATGTATTTGGATTATCTAAATACATAAAGATAATTTTCCATGCGCTTGTGCATTAGTATAGGAGTGTTATGCTGCCGGTTTTTCATTGAGCACCATGCGCGTCCATCGGGTTCCCTGTTAACCCATGGATCAAGCCCACCTAAGACAGAGACCGCATGACAGCGTGTGTGGGACCAATAGGATTGGAAGGATCTATCTGCTTGCATGCGGTTGTGGATGATGCATTGCATATTCATGTTATTCATTCATAAATAAAATTTTTATTTTCTCCCTATGCATACATCCTATTCTTTGCATATAACTATTACATGTACATATTATCCTGTGTATAGTTTTTTCAAATGTCTCACATGTATCATTGTAATCTCTTTTGGCCATTGTATACCATTTTTGTTGCACAGCACGACCATGCATTGCGTATTATTCATGCATCATTCTAACTCTTTAATCTTTCAGCCACCAAAGACCATTTTCCTAGCTGGTTAGGGGTTCTGACAGTCGCATTATCAGAGGGTTTTGATTGAGCAACCAGAATCAAGTCAAGTGCAATCAACAGGCATTCAAAGAATCTCCAGAAATGGCCGATTCATCGAGGGAGAAAGATGCTACCAGGGCCTTGATAGCTGAAGAAGTGGGGCGAAGGTTCGAAGAATTCGAGAATCGGATGATGGCCATGATGGTCGCAATGGCTCAACCAGCTGCGCCACAGAACTTGGCGCCTCCTCCTATGAGATAAAATGAACAGGAGGAGGCCAAAGAGGATCCGCTGGAGGATGTACGTCCACCACCAGTGGACTTAGGGGCTGCCACACCAGGATGGCAAAAGAGAGGAGTAGCCCATAGAATGGAAGAGGACTTAGAAGGGGATGAATATGAAGAACCCCTGTCAGTTAAAAGGAAAGCACCTCAGACAGAATATACCATTTGGAGGAAGATGGAAGAGAAGTTCGAGGCAATGTCCCGAATGCTAATGATGCAAAGGGGAATGAACCCCGAAGACAAAGAGCTGGATGGAGAAGATCTAATCCCCTTGAACTTCAAGATGCCTGATGTCCTGAAATTTGATAGCACATCGGACCCCACCGCTCATATTAAGCAATACTCATTGGTGATGAAGGGGACGACGCTGACGAGGAGGCAAAAGATTGAATACTTCTATTTGAGTTTGTTAGGTCCTGCGGTGGGCTGGTATCATGGGCTGGAACGAAGAATAAAAGAAGACTGGGATCTGCTGACGGAGGAGTTCCTCCAGCAATATGACTATAATACAAGGATAGAGGTCACTCTGAAAGATCTAGAGTTGCTACAACAAAAGCCAAACGAGTCATTCCATGAGTATTTGACCTGATGGAGGAACCGAGTAATGGAGATGAAGAAGAAGTCGGACACTCCAGACCAGATCAGGCTGTTTATTAGGAATGCCAGTCCGTACTTGAAAGATGGGCTAAAGATGAAGGGGTTGAAGGACTGGGAGTCCTTAAAAGATATAGCCATCGAAGCTGAGGCTGAGCATCTGGATAAAATGGCTAAATCTGCAAACCTGGCCTTGGGCAAAAGCACAGGAAACAGCAGTGGCAATGGGGGCAATACCAAGGCAGCAGAGGTCTCAACCACCGAAATGACTCCTAAACACCTCACCATCTCAGGCAAGCCTTTATCTTGGCACGTCGCTTATCTCATTGGGAAGTTGTAACCCTTGCCAGCTAGGCTTACCCCAAGTCAAGGAAAGCCTAGGCACAAAACGGACTGGTATTGTGCATATCACCAGTACACAGGGCATAGGACAGACTATTGTCGCCCTCTAAGAGATCCCATTCAAGAATTGGCACTTGGCCTGGAGGAAGAAAGGAAGAATTAGAGTTGTTATAATATTTTTTCCTTTTCTAAAGTGTATTCCTGAAATATGCACTTGTTTTTCTTTTCTATTTTAATAATATGGGCTTTTCTTATATATGCACTGTCATATCTTATTGCATCAAGCATAAGTGATAATCGTAATTAAGGCATTGGTTTAATAAACATTGTTTCATTCAGTTTTAATAAATAGTAATCTTGGTTGCATCCAACTTGACTCCTGAAGTGAGATTAAAACTTGAAAAAAGAGAGAAGAAAAACTAGCTGCAATTAGGGGATTGGATGAAAACTCACTAAGAGCACTAGAACCTTTTCGATTACCCGTCGAAGCGACTTCTGGATAAGGCTGAATCTAGAAAATGATTTAGGCACCGTTTCTTTGTTTAGCTCTCTAAATTACCATTTCCTACCCTTGCTCCACAATCGCTTGCAAGCCCGTTGAGCCTTTATTTTGGTATGCAAAATGCGTACCGATTTTATTGGTACACACGTTAAAACCTCTCCCTTCGCCTAAAATAATTTTGGCTTCCCCTTAGAAGGATGGCCGCTCTAGTAAGGATGGATGTACATTACGACGTTCTTTTGGGATATCAAAAAATCACCCTGATGAGGATGGGTCTATGCTTCAGAAAAGGGGTTTCGATCATTTGCATTTAAAAAAAAAAACTACTAAAATTTGCCCTGATAACGATCAGTTTTCACTTTTGGGAAGGGTACCAGTCATCGGTAATTTTTTTGGAATATTAAAAGATCACCCCGGTGAAAGTGGTTTACAATTTGGGAAGAGAGTTTCAATTATTTTGGGTCGCTAAAAATTGCCCTGATAAAGATGAGCTTACACTTCGAAAAAAGGGGTTTGATCAATTGTCTTTGTATAATTAGAGACATAAGTTAAGAAAAAGGGGGGGAGAACGATCAAAAAAAAAAGAAGAAACAAAGAAAGAAAAGGAAAAAAGAAAAAGAAGAAGAAGAAGAGCTTAGGTGGTACCCCTTGACGAGTTCGGTGGTTATCTTTTTAACTAAATTGTTATACTAAGCTTGATGAGTTCATATATTACCAAATCCAAATTCAAGAGTATCTGGACAGTATACAATTGGGGTTGAAAATGGTTCCTTCATCCGAATGAATGTTGCGGCCATTTTTCTCTAGAAACCTGATCCTCATTTGATAGCCATCTACCTGAGCCTAACATTACAACCAAAATAAGACCTCTTGATTCTAGGTTCGGCCTTATCTAACTAGCCGAGATGACCTTCTAGTAAGGTTTGGTACGTAGGAAGAGGCATATGGTGTTTCTTGAGCTTTAAGCGAGAAGCCATGAGTGCATTTATGCATTCGAGTTGAGTCTTATCCCCAACGTTGCATTTAGAATTCACGTTCAAAGAATAAGAGCCAAGAGAAAATATTCAATCAAGAGAACCCAAAAGGGTTGATTGATAATAGGAGTCGAATGCACCTAAGGTGTTGCTCATTGAGATTGAATAAAACTGGTGTATTTTACATCACATGTCTAGTCATGATCATTCTTATTGCTATATGGTGCGTATAAATAGAGATGCATGCATAAGCTAGGCATAAACATGCAATTAAATGGTTAAGAGAAACCTGTTAGAGACATGAGTTAAAAAAAAAAGAAAAGGAAAAAGAAAAGAAAGGCCGTTAGAGATGAAAACCGAGACTGGCTCTCTAAGCAAAAGTGTTAGGCCAAAGGGCAGGGTGAAAACCTGGGAACAGGCAGTCTGTCCTTCAAAAAATTAAATAAAAGCCGCTGGAGTGGTGTGACGCGCGCCGGATCCCCGCGGCCGCCCGTTCGACCGCCCGCACATGGGCGATCGGGGCATTTGTGGGTCCTTTGACAGCTTGCGATAAATCGCAAGTGCGTCTATATTGGGCAACAAGGAGGTATCATAGAGTCGCCACCCAATAGAACATTGGGAAAGTTACTCTCGCTTCGGAGAGCCTAAGACTGTGCTTGGTATCCATTTTGGGCCAGCCAGAGGGGTCTTGGAAGGTAAACCTCTCGCCCTAAGGAGCCTAGGATTAGCGCTAAAGTCTCGTGGCACAAAAAGGTGTCTTGGAGGGTAAACCTCTAGCCTCTTTGAGCCCAAAGACCAGAGCTGGGTCCGGGATTTCTCATCTATTTCTACCTCGATTATTTTATGATTAAATTTTAATTATCATCGATTCGCTCTCTCTCCACACGATGCAATTGATTAAAGGCGCATTTATTCATATTTGGAAAGCCTTAAATGAGCAAGATAAATATTGAAAGCAATAAATTACAATAATACAAGGAGCAGAATACAACTTCCTTTATAAATGTGCGATACATACACAAATCGGGATATTGCTTATTTTGAGGACTTTGGTCCTCGCATGCATCATTATCAAAATTTTTATGTGATGATTTTGGATGGAGAAAATTGAGACATTGGTCCCATTTTTATTTAGAAAAAATACCAAGTTAATTAATAAAAATGGTTTAGTGACTTTCTTTCTAGCGGGCCTAAATAAACAATTTTACAAGAAAATTATATGGCAAAAATAAATAGGAAAAAGCCAAATAAGCAAAATATTACAAATAAAGAAAAATAAATATTCCGAACGAGCCTTTTGGACCTCCCCGTGTGCTCGCGAAAACGCCCAATCAAAAAATGAGTTTAGACATAAAAAAAATAAAATACAAATAAAATAATGTTAGTAATTAAATCAATTAAATATACAAAATAATGAATAACAAAATAAAATATAATAAGATGATATGAAAAGAATGATAATGGAATCAAAATGTTAACAAACCAAAATAAATGAGAAACAAGCATTACATGTGATAAATGATTAAATGATGTGATGAAAATAAAATAAAACATGTTAATTAATTAGTACATGAAAATATACACATGACGAAAATAGTGATGATAAGTGAAAAATAACAAATGAATAAATAAACAAATAATAATAAATCAATCATGTAACAATGATAAAAAGAATAATAAAAATTAATAAACAAAAGAATGATGAAAATAATAATGATATATAACAAGGTTAATTGATGTGTTCATAATTAATATAAACTATTTACATGGCAAAAAGATTAATTTAAGTTAATTATTTGCATGTTAAAAATAATGAGGAATCAAAATAAAATCATTTACATGTTAGGAATTAAAAGAAAACAATATTGACATGAATAAAAATCAAATCATATATAAACAATTAAATGGAACAAATATAAGATGAATACAACAAATGAATAGATGAAAACAATAAATAAATCAATAAAAACAATATAATATATACATGAATAAATTAAATAAAAAAATAAAATAGAATAGGAATTGAGCCTAGAATATTTACCCTCAGAGTATTGGATTTGATGAAGGAAAAGTGATGATTTTCCGGAAAATTGCTTGAAAGAATAATTTACCAATAAAATTAATTCTCTTTGTTTATGGAGAAAACAAATGAATTGATTTGTATGCTTAAGATTGAAAAGAAACTGATTTAAAAGTGATGATTGATTTCTTGTGTTTATGGAGGAAAAACAAAGAAATTAATTGGAATAATTAACAATTGAAAATTGATCTTTCAATTTCAATTAAACCTTTTTTAAAAAAAAAAAAAAGAAATCTGAAATTTTTGAAGAGAAAATAGAAGAAGAAGAAGAAGAATTCTGGAAATTTTTTAGGTCTAAAAAATGTGGAGGCTCTCCTTGATTTCATCATAAAGTATTTATAAAATAAAAAGGTTGCCCTAATTTAATTAAGGAAAACAAACCTATTTTAACACAAAATTCTTTTATTTTTAATGATAAAATCAAGTTTTATTAATTAATTATCTAAAAAAATATTTTAGAATTTAATTTGAAGTCAAAAACCCAAAAAAAATGGGATGAAAAACGGATTTTTGGGTGAAACAATCGGAAAAAGGGCTGAAAAATCGGATTTTTGGGTATCAGACCCTATACCGACGGCCAGGGGATGAGGGACGCCACCCGTCGCTATAGAGCGATGGGCCTCACGCAGCGAGGCTGCGCGAAATCTGCGCGCAGAGGCGCGAAAATCGCGCGCAGAGGCGCGCAGTGCGCACAACGCTGCGCGTCGCTTTTTAGCCCAGCGAGCTGGGCGCCTAGGCGTCTGCGTGCTGGGCGCCTGGCTCCCGCGAGCTGGGCGCCAGCGCGCCAGCGCGCTGCCATGCCCGACACTCGCGATCCGAAAAATTTTTTTTTTTTTTATTATTTTTTTTCTTTTTTTTTTTAAGTTGACTAAAAACACTATAATTTTAAGCCCCCATTTTTCAAAATTAATTTTTTAAATATTTTTTTATTATTTTCTAATTTTTCACTCTAAAATGCAAATTTGACGAGAAAACCATCACTTTTAACCTTTTAAGCCTGTGAAGGCAATTATCATCATTGGGTAACTTCGATCTAGGCTGACTCAGGACTCGGTGTCTACAGTTGCCCCCAGTTTAGGGGAATCTAGTACACTAGTGTCTAGGTGAGCCTAAACTCAAAGAAGAAAAGGAAAGAGACAAGTACCTGAGTCAGCCGCCTTTCCGAACTGGAGAATTCTGAGATGGTGGTTATTACCATGGTGTGTTTTCGTTTGTTGAAGCAGTGCTATCAGTGAGCCCTTCAGTTGATTGCCCCCTGAGAGGTCTTCGGTTCATCAATCGTTTACCCCCTGAGAGGTCTTCAGTTTGCTGCTCCCTGAGAAGTCTTCGGTTTATTGATCGTTTGCCCCCTGAGAGGTCTTCAGTTTGCTGCTCCCTGAGAAGTCTTCGGTTTATTGATCGTTTGCCCCCTGAGAGGTCTTCAGTTCATTGCCCCCTGAGAGGTCTTTAGTTCATTGATCGTTTGTCCCCTGAGAGGTCTTCAGTTCATTGATCGTTTGCCCCCTGAGAGGTCTTTAGTTCATTGATTGTTTGCCCCCTGAGAGGTCTTCGGTTCATTGCCCCCTGAGAGGTCTTCAGTTCATTTAACGTTTGTTTGCCCCCTAAGAGGTCTTCGGTTCATTGCTCGTTTGCCCCCTGAGAGGTCTTCAGTTTGCTGCTCCCTGAGAGGTCTTTGATTGATTGCCCCCTGAGAGGTCTTCAATTTGCTGCTCCCTGAGAAGTCTTTGATTGATTTCCCCCTGAGAGGTCTTTGATTGATTGCCTCCTGAGAGGTCTTCAATTTGCTGCTCCCTGAGAAGTCTTTGATTGATTGCCCCTTGAGAGGTCTTTGATTGATTGCCCCCTGAGAGGTCTTCAATTTGCTGCTCCCTGAGAAGTCTTTGATTGATTGCCCCCTGAGAGTTCTTTGATTGAGGTCTGCCTCCGGAGAGGTCTTTGGTTGATTGCTTGGACTGATGTCGTCACTCGGCTTTGGTCGGTGTCCGCATCAAATCTCTCTTTTTGCAAAATAGGAAAACTAAAATATGCAGGAAAAATAGTGAGCATGCAAGTGAAATGCATGAGTCATGCAGGAATGCAGGATAAAAATTCATCTATGTGAACTTGGAGGTGATAGCCGGGCTAGCTGCAATTTGCAATAAGATCGATGCCTTTTAAGCTGCTTTTGAATTTCATGCCCTTCGGGATTGCGAGATTCTCATCCGGTACCTGTAGTCATTATTTGAAGGTAGTGCGTCCCTTGTGGATTTTCACACTAGCTTTTCTTAGTGGGAGATGCGTCCTTTGTGGATTTTCACATAACCCTATGCCTTATTTTTTGCCTGGAATGGACCCAACCCAATCCAGCAGCTTTTCTCTTTCTTCTTTTTTTTTTGAAGGACAGACTGCCTGTTTTCAGGTTTTCACCCTATCCTTTTGCCTAGTTTTTGCTTAGAGCGCCAGTTACGGTTTTCACTCTAACGGCTCTTTTTTTTCTTTTTTTTTTTAAGATTGCTGAAGTTGTTGGCAAGAATCTTTAGGGAGTCTTAGGACATGGTTGCATGAGCTTGATTTTGCACATCTGATAACAGGATGAATCGGCTGAAGCGTTTGCGTGCTAAGAGTAGCAGAGGGTAGGCAGATACATGACTTTGATCACACAGGGTACAATACTCTGATCACATCATTGCATAAATGCATGTGTTTCAATTTGATTTCATTAAACATGATCATTATTTTGGCATTGATTTTAAAAAAATACAAGACTTTAGCTAATCTCGAGATAGATCTTGAAAGCATCAAACTCCTGTTATCAATCAGCCCTCTCGGGTTTTATGATTGAAGATTTTCTCTCATCTCTTAATCTTTTTCTTTGAATGCGAACTCTAGATGCAACTTTGGGGACGAGACTTAACTCGAATGCATGAATGCACTCGTGGCTCCTCGCTTTAAGCTCAAGAAACACCATATGCCTCTTCTTACGTACCAAACCTTATTAGAAGGTCATCTTCACTAATTGGATAAGACTGAACCAAGAATCAAAAGGTCTTACTTTGGTTGTAATGTTAGGCTTAGGTAGATGGCTATCAAAGGAGGATCAGGTCGCTAGAGAAAAATGGCCGCAATATTTTCTCGACTGGTGGATGAACCATTCTCAGCTCAGTTGTATATACAAAGGTATTCTTGAATTTGGATTTGATAACATTTTAGCTCATTTAAGATCAGATTGACAGTTAAAAAGGTAATCATCAAAACTCGTCAAGTGGTTATTATTTTGAGCTCTACTTTTTTTTTTAGGAGCTCATGTCTTTGGTGCATGACTGAAACCCTCTTCCCAAAGTGTAAACTCATCCTTACCAAGGCAATTTTGATAACCCACAAAGAAATTGTTAATTGTTAAAATGTTCATCCATCCCTGCTAGAGAGGCCACTCTTCTAAGGGGAAGCCAAAATCATTTTAGGCGAGGGGATAGTTTTAACATGTGTAACAACAAAATTGGCACGCATTTAGCATACCCACATAAAGGCTCAATGGGCTAGCAAGCGATTGTGAAGTAAGGGTAGGAAATGGTCATTTAGGGAGCTATACAAAGAAAATATTGCCTAAATCATTTTCTAGGTTCCGTCTTATCCAGGGATCGCTTTGACGGGTAATCAGAAAGGTTCTAGTGCTCTTAGTGAGTTTCCATCCAGTCCCCTAATTGCAACTAGTTTTTTTATTATTTTTAATTTCCCTCTCTACAAGAGCTATATCAGATGCTATCAAAATTTTCTTTGGGTTCCCCAAAGTTTTCGAGATTAACTACAGTCATATTATTTGAATTAATGCCAAAGTTAATATGTTATGATCATGCGAAATGAAATCAATAGAAACATTATACAAATAAGAAAAAATTGTTCTCTTCATTACAAACCGAAAATTGTAACATAAAATGTTCTAGAAATAAAAAGATTTCAGCATCTAAAAGCAATATCACTAGTGGGCCACAAGACACGATCATGTTTACGGTGGAGGGACTGCATTATAACCTGCTTTCTTCTTTTTCTCTCTCTTCTCAAGGTCTGCGATCTGATTGGTGTCAATGAGATCCTGGATTTTGTTTCTCAGAATATAGCAATGGTCAGTCAAATGGCCGGTGTGCTAGTGGTAAGCGCAGTACTGATCACCTCTATGTCCCGGCTGTCCCTGACTCAAGGCTGGTCTGGGTGGCAAAGGTTGCAACTTGCCTTCCTTCATTAGTCTCTCCAGCACCCAGGATAGAGAGCGGCCTAAGTTAGAGTAGTATCTCTGACCCTGCCCAACTCCAGTAGCTGAGACCCCTGCCGTCCTACCGTTTCTGCTGTTGCTGCTCCCGGCACCTCCCGATTTGAATCCCGACTGGTTCCCATAGCCTTTCCCAGCAAAGTTATTTTGGCTTGCTTTCTTTGCTAGGTAAGCCGCCTCAGCTTCTATAGCGATATCCTTAAGCGACTCCCAGTCCTTGAGCCCCTTAAAACTGAGCAAGTCCCTTAAGTAAGGGCATGAGTTTCTGATAAACAGCCTGATCTGGTCTGCAGTGTCAGGCTTCCTCTTCATCTCCATAACCCTGTTTCTCCATCTTGTAAGGTACTCATGGAATGACTCATCATTCTTCTGCTGTAGAAGCTCGAGGTCTTTTAGGGTGACCTCCATCCTAGTGCTGCAGTCGTACTGCTTCATGAATTCTTCGGTCAAAAGGTCCCAGTCCTCCGTGGACCTTCTATCCAACCCGTGGTACCAGTCAACTGTCGGGCCCACCAGACTAAGGCAGAAATATTCCACCTTCTGCTTCTTGCTCAGCCCTGTGCCTTTCATGACCAAGGTGTACTGCTTGATGTGGGCGGATGGGTCAGAGGTGCCATCAAATTTCGGCAGCTCGGGCATCTTGAATCTTTGGGGCAGCAGCTCTTCATCCCCCAGATCTCTGTCTTCTGGGTTGACCCCCTTTCCAGCTGATAGCATGCGGGTGATAGCTTCGATCTGCTGTCTCATACCTCTTAAAGCTTCATCCTCTACTCTGGGTGCTCTGGGCCTCGCAGCTTGGTGGACTATCAGCACCTCCTCTTCTTCTTCCTCCATCAGGAAATCATCGTTGGGGTTATGAATCCTTTCCCCTCTTAGCTCGATGGGTGTGGCAGCTCTGTGCTCATTGTTGGGTTGGCGAGCATCAGCTCCAACGAAGGGAGCCTCCCCACCAGCAGGTGGTTCGGCTTGCCCCCGAGGAGGGGCTGCCTGTGGCTGTAGAGCAGCAGGCGGCTGTGGGGCAGCAGGTGGATGGGCAATCCTTTCAGCCATGGCACCCATCATGTCTAGCACTCTCCGTTCGAAGTCCTCAAGCCTCCTAGCTAGGTCTTGAGTGGTCAGTGCTCCGGTTTCTTCTGCCATTGGTGGTTCTATAGAGGCTTCACTAATTGATGAGGATGACTCAGAATCCTAGTCAGACACTAGTTCCGGCAACTCAAAGAGCAGATTTGTCCTTACTAGCCGACCGTCGGAACCTCTAGTCCACTTAGATGAATCTATGATGGCTGAAAAAATTAGATTGTTAGGATGATGCATGAATTACATATACAATGCATGATAGTGAGCTATGCAATATTTACAATCACATGCAAGCAAGTAAATCCTTCCAACCTTATTACTCCCACACACGAGGTAATGCGGTCTCTTTCCTAGGTGGGCTTAATCCATGGGTTAGCGGAGAACCCAATGGATGCGTATGGTGCTCGGTGGAAAACCGGCATCATAACATCTCTTATCTAATATGCAAGCACATGGGTTATGATCGTTATGTATTTAGGCAGCCCGAACAAGTTGACATGGGCTTATCGGGGCATGAAAGCCTTTGATTAGGTGGCCAATCAGATTATTTGGGTTTGTCCAATACAAAATGATCCATATAGCAAACAAGGTATTACGGTTCATATCACCTAAGGGAAGTATCTATTGCCATTACATGAGCTTTTGTCATGGGTGGTGTTACTTTAGGGCTACCCAAGCATGGTCCCTGCCGACGGGTCTAGCTCATCACGAGCGTAACGACCGATCGGGTCACCATTTGATATACCTTGATGGTACGAGACTTGGGCTGGTGATTATCCTTAACACTTCCCCAAATTGAGTGAAAATGAGGTCGTGCTTCAGGAACGCACCGGGGCTAAAAGAGGGACCAAACTAGCATATTCTAAGGCTCTAATGATATGCGAATGCAATTTTGAGAGAAAGCGAATTTATGAATTAAATTTTAATCATAAATGTTAAGCGAGGTATTTTCAAATCGAAATCTCGAACCATAAACGTCCCCAGTGGAGTCGCCACTGTGACGCGAGCCGGATCCCCGCGGCCGCCCATTCGACCGCCCGCACATGGGCGATCGGGGCATTTGTGGGTCCGTTGACAGTTTGCGATAAATCGCAAGTGCGTTTATGTTGGGCAACAAGGAGGTATCATGGAGTCGCCACCCAATAGAACATTGGGAAAGTTACTCTCGCCTCGGAGAGCCTAAGACTGCGCTTGGTATCCATTTTGGGCCAGCCAGAGGGGTCTTGGAAGGTAAACCTCTCGCCCTAAGGAGCCTAGGATTATCGCTAAAGTCTCGTGGCACAAAAAGGTGTCTTGGAGGGTAGACCTCTAGCCTCTTTGAGCCCAAAGACCAGAGCTGGGTCCGGGATTTCTCATCTATTTCTACCTCGAATATTTTATGATTAAATTTTAATTATCATCGATTCGCTCTCTCTCCACACGATGCGATTGATTAAAGGCGCATTTATTCATATTTGGAAAGCCTTAAATGAGCAAGATAAATATTGAAAGCAATAAATTACAATAATATAAGGAGAAGAATATAACTCCCTTTATAAATGTGCGATACATACACGAATCGGGGTATTGCTTATTTTGAGGACTTTGGTCCTCGCATGCATCATTATCAAAATTTTTATGTGATGATTTTGGATGGAGAAAATTGAGACATTGGTCCCATTTTTATTTAGAAAAAATACCAAGTTAATTAATAAAAATGGTTTAGTGACTTTCTTTCTAGCGGGCCTAAATAAACAATTTTACAAGAAAATTATATGGCAAAAATAAATAGGAAAAAGCCAAATAAGCAAAATATTACAAATAAAGAAAAATAAATATTCCGAACGAGCCTTTTGGACCTCCCCGTGTGCTCGCGAAAACGCCCAATCAAAAAATGAGTTTAGACATAAAAAAAACAAAATACAAATAAAATAATGTTAGTAATTAAATCAATTAAATATACAAAATAATGAATAACAAAATAAAATATAATAAGATGATATGAAAAGAATGATAATAGAATCAAAACGTTAACAAACCAAAATAAATGAGAAACAAGCATTACATGTGATAAATGATTAAATGATGTGATGAAAATAAAATAAAACATGTTAATTAATTAGTACATGAAAATATACACATGATGAAAATAGTGATGATAAGTGAAAAATAACAAATGAATAAATAAACAAATAATAATAAATCAATCATGTAACAATGATAAAAAGAATAATAAAAATTAATAAACAAAAGAATGATGAAAATAATAATGATATATAACAAAGTTAATTGATGTGTTCATAATTAGTATAAACTATTTACATGGCAAAAAGAATAATTTAAGTTAATTATTTGCATGTTAAAAATAATTAGGAATCAAAATAAAATCATTTACATGTTAGGAATTAAAAGAAAACAATATTGACATGAATAAAAATCAAATCATACATAAACAAATAAATGGAACAAATATAAGATGAATACAACAAATGAATAGATGAAAACAATAAATAAATCAATAAAAACAATATAATATATACATGAATAAATTAAATAAAAAAATAAAATAGAATAGGAATTGAGCCTAGAATATTTACCCTCAGAGTATTGGATTTGATGAAGGAAAAGTGATGATTTTCCGGAAAATTGCTTGAAAGAATAATTTAGCAATAAAATTAATTCTCTTTGTTTATGGAGAAAACAAAGGAATTGATTTTTATGCTTAAGATTGAAAAGAAACTGATTTAAAAGTGATGATTGATTTCTTGTGTTTATGGAGGAAAAACAAAGAAATTAATTGGAATAATTAACAATTGAAAATTGATCTTTCAATTTCAATTAAACCTTTTTAATAAAAAAAAAAAAAGAAATCTGAAATTTTTGAAGAGAAAATAGAAGAAAAAGAATTCTGGAAATTTTTTAGGTCTAAAAAATGTGGTGGCTCTCATTGATTTCATCATAAAGTATTTATAAAATAAAAAGGTTGCCCTAATTTAATTAAGGAAAACAAATCTATTTTAAAACAAAATTCTTTTATTTTTAATGATAAAATCAAGTTTTATTAATTAATTATCTAAAAAAATATTTTAGAATTTAATTTGAAGTCAAAAATCCAAAAAAATGGGATGAAAAACGGATTTTTTGGTGAAAAAATCGAAAAAAGGGCTGAAAAATCGGATTTTTGGGTATCAGACCCTATACCGACGGCCAGGGGATGAGGGACGCCTATAGCGACGGGCCTCACGCAGCGAGGCTGCGTGAAATCCGCGCGCAGAGGCGCGGAAATCGCGTGCCCCGGCGCGCGGTGCGCATAACGCTGCGCGTCGCTACGCGTCGCCATATCGCGCCCAGCGCGCTGGGCGCCTGGGCGTGTGCGTGCTGGGCGCCTGCGCGCTGCCGCGCCCGACACTCGCGGTCCGAAAAAAAAAAATTTTTTATTATTTTTTTTCTTTTTTTTTTTAAGTTGACTAAAAACACTATAATTTTAAGCCCCCATTTTTCAAAATTAATTTTTTAAATATTTTTTTATTATTTTCTAATTTTTCACTCTAAAATGCAAATTTGACGAGAAAACCATCACTTTTAACCTTTTAAGCCTGTGAAGGCAATTATCATCATTGGGTAACTTCGATCTAGGCTGACTCAGGACCCAGTGTCTACAAGTGGGTTGGGTCTATTCCAGGCAAAAGTTAGGTACAGGGTTATGTGAAAATCCCTAAAGGGACGCATTTCTCACTAAGAAAAGGTAGTGTGAAAATCCACAAGGGACACACTACCTTTAAAACAATGACTATTGATGCCTGGAGCGATAAGGCGACATTACTTCGAATGACTTTCCTTTAGGCAGAACTTGATTTAGAGTTCTAGAGGGCAAAATGCTCATTGACCGGGGGGCAAGGATGTGCACGAGTCAGTTCTCTTTAAAAAATTATGGGTCAGAGTCCGTAAAGTCAAGGTAATGCTTTTTTTTTTAGATCCTTGGGAGCATCAGACAATGTGAGCAGCCGAGCAGTACCCTCAATGAATCTCTTAACCACCTGGGATGTGGTCTATTCATTTTTTGCATATCACATGCATCTCACGTGCATTCAATCCTTTATACATATAGATATGCACACACAATTCTTGTACATTGATCCTTTGCTCGTATCTCGTGTATATAGCTTTATGTGTACATTTCATACACATTACGCACACACAATCTTTTGTACATACTTTTGTACCAATAACTTTACAGGGAAAAGGCCGAACCAATGGACAACTTTAGCAAGATGAATTCAAGATAAAGCTCGCGCAAGTCGAAATCATTCTCTTCGGAGCATTATCTTTAGGTCCTTTTGTTAAGGCATTACCAGCCTCTTCAGAGCATTATCTTTAAGTCCTTTTCTTAAGGCATTTCAAATCTTTTCCTAGACGTTCTCAGTCTCTTCAAAGCATTAAGTTATTTTTAAAAAACTGTCCCAAATCCCTTCAATCCAAGGTGATCCAAGAGATGGGTTTAGCTCAACATTGTCAGACACTATCCAGAAAAGAGTAAGCCTATTCATGCACGCTATGCCGAGGGTAGCCAGGTAAGTCTCTCTATCACAAGACATATGCTCACACACATCACACAATAAGTGTACAAATTTCAAATTCAAATGTACTAAATCCTAAGCAAAAATAAATTCTCGAGCAACAACAAAAACCAACAAAGCAAAATAGCAAAACAAAAAGAAGAAGATATTTTCAAGGCCTTGAAAAATCCAACATATTGTAAAAATTCGAGTGTATCCAAAGTGTAAAAATTCCAAGCAAGAAAATCCCAAAACAAAAATAAAAACAGAAAAATCACCAAAGATATGGAAACCTATCCGCCTGCGGGCAAGCAACCAAAACCTCAAATATAATTTTCCTCTGAGGAGGCTCAAACATAATTTCCTCTCTGGAGGCTCGACATCAAAGTCTCTTCGGAGCATTATCTTTAAGACCTTTTTTAAGGCATTCTCAATTTCTTCGGAGCATTATCTTTAAGACCTTTTTTAAGGCATTCTCAGTCTCTTCAGAGCATTATCTTTAAGATCTTTTTTTAAGGCATTCTCAGTCTCTTCAGAGCATTATCTTTGTATCCTTTTTAAGGCATTCTCAGTCTCTTCGGAGCATTATCTTTGTGTCCTTTTTAAGGCATTCTCAGTCTCTTCGTAGCATTATCTTTGTGTCCTTTTTAAGGCATTCTCAGTCTCTTCGTAGCATTATCTTTGTGTCCTTTTTAAGTCTTTCTCAGTCTCTTTGGAGCATTATCTTTAAGACCTTTTCTTAAGGATTTCTCAGTCTCTTTGGAATGTCAAGTTATTTTCAAAAATATCCCAAATCCCTTCAATTTGAAGTGATCTATGCATGCCAAGACAAGCCCAGCGAGAAAGACCAGCCACCGTGCAGACCGAGACGAGGTTAGCGGGGCACCAGCGATAGAATAGATCGCAACCGACGATGGAGTTAGAGACGCTTCACCTCACACCGTGCATGCCGAGATGAGGCTAGCGGTACAGACCAACCACCGTGCAGACCGAGATGAGATTAGCGGGGTGCTAGCGATAGAACAGATCGCAAACAGAGGTTGGAGTTAGAGAAACTACATCTCACACCGTGCAGGCCGAGACGAGGCTAGCGGTACAGACCAGCCACCGTGCAGACCGAGACGAGGTTAGCGGGGCGCCAGCGATAGAACAGATCGCTAACAGAGGTTGGAGTTAGAGAAACTACACCTCACACCGTGCAGGCCGAGATGAGACTAGCGGTACAGACCAGCCACTGTGCAGACCGAGACGAGGTTAGCGGGGCGCCAGCGATAGAACAGATCACAAATAGAGGCTGTAGTCAGAGAGTACTACATCTCATAAACTCCATGCAGGCCGAGACGAGGCCAACAGAAACAAATGAAGTTATAGTTAGAGAACACTGCTCTTCACAGCGAGGTTGTAGCTAGAGAACGCTACATCTCACCAAAACCTTACAAGTCGAGATGAGACCAGTAGGGGTATCCATCACTCTCCGCTGAGTAGACTGAGACGAGATCTAGCCAGCAAAGAACGCAAAAGGTAAGGATTGCTTCAGGTACGCTATTCTTCCTTTTGTTTTCATTTTTTCTCTGAATTTTGGCTCATCTAGGCACCTGTGCACTAGTCTCTCCAAAATTGGGGCCAACTGTAAGCACCGTGTCCCGAGACGGTCCAGATCAGAGATTACCTGATGAAAAAATCGATGCCCGAGTCCGAATGAATGGTTGAGATTCGGAGATTTTGGCCCTCTAGATTCACGAGAAATGTGGTTTTTTTTATTCATGGCAATGAGAAAAATAAAATTGGGAGCTTTGGGGTAAAAAAGGGAATTTTCCTCCACCGGTGGCCAGCCCGTCGCTCCCTGGGGAACCCGTCTCTCGTTATGAGGGACAGCCCATTGTTGAGATGAGGGACGGACACGTGCCCTTGCACAGACGCCAGTCTGTAAGCCTCAGACACCCGTCGGTGGAATCCTGTTTCCTATTGGAAAAGGGATTTAACCGACGCCCGTCGGTTGAATCCTGTTTCTAACTGGAAATAGGATTTAACCAACACCCGTCGGTGGGTTTCCAATGGCCGTCGATCATTCAAAAACTATAAAAGCTTTTCTTCACCTGTTTTTGGGGTTGGACGAATTTGGCTATTTTCCTACCTAAAAAACCCATTTTCTAGGGCTCTTCTCATCTCTCAAAATTTCTCTTTGCACTTTATTTGATTTGGGGAATCAAATTAATTCAAGGAAGCTAAAATCGATTAGTTTCCACTAAATTTGATTCCAATAGTTGACCATTTTTGTGAAAATCAAGAAGAAAAAAGATCTAAATTTCATTTTCTTGGTTTTCACCCATTTCTCACGAGGCGTGCGAGGTTTCAAATCTTCAGAAAATCCATCCTAAAAGGTAAATCAGAGGGTAATTATTCTGGGCATATATTTCATTTAGCTTATTTTTTTATTATTTGCATTTACTTTCGAATTTTGTAGTGGAAAAATTACTTTGTTTGAGAAAAAGTTGGTTTTTGCTGTCCTTTTGAGGAACAGTGTGACCGACGGGCGGTAAGGCCACCGACGCCAGTCTCTCGGTTGAGCGACGGCGTATAAATGACGCCGTTATTGCCCGCCGGTCACCAGGGACCCCCATCTCTCAGTTGAGCGACCCGGTGTAGCCCGTCTGTTGCCCCTAGAGACGCCCGTCGGTCAGTCAAGTAAGGCCGTCCTGGTTTTTGTCTACAGTTTTCCAAGTTTTCTTACTTCTTTTATTATTTATTCTTCTTTATTATTTATTTCTCTTATTTTTCAAATATTTTCTCTTCTTTTTTGTCGATAGTTTTTTATTATCTCAGCTTTGAGTTTTAATTTATATTATATTTATCCATGCTTTGATTTTGTTAATATTAATATTTATTGATTTATCTTGCGAGATTTTGTTTATACCTTGAATGCTTTGAGCTTGAGGGGAGATTTGCCATGCTGGGAGGATTTCGTTTGGTTTAATCCCTCATCCCTTATTTATTCGTTCATTTATTTATTTATTCATTCATTTATTTATTTGATTATTTAATATTTATTTATTTATTCATTATTCTATGCACATGATAAATTGTTTTATCCCGCGTTAAATAAAAATAGACTAATGTTTTATAGTAATTAATATTGAGTTTTTTTTTTATAAATTCAAGGACCCAATGTCCTATTTTTCATCCAATGAAAACATCACAATAAACATCATTTTCATAATAAATGCATGCGGGACCAAAGTCTTTAAAATAAATGAATTCCCCGATTTATGTATGTATTGCATTTTTACAAATGGGAGTTGTATTCCGCTCCTAGTGTTATTGTACTTTATTTTTTATGTAGCCATTCTCGTTTTATTTTATTTATTTATTTATTTATGCTTTAACATGAATACTTACGTCTTTAATTGCATTGTGTGGAGAGAGAGCGAAATAATAAACTCAAAACTTAATCGTAAAATTAATCAAGGTAGAAATAGATGAGAAGTCCCGTACCCAACTCTGGTCTTCAGGCTCAACGAGGCGAGAGGTCTTTCTGATCACTCATTGGAACCTCCAAGACACCTCTTGTGTCCCATTTAAAGACTTAAATAATAATCATAGGCTCCATAGGGTTAGAGGGTCATTCTCAATATTTTATTGGGATGATTGCCTCCAAGACCCCTTTGGCTTGCCCAAAATGGATATATGCGCTGTCTTAGGCTCTACGAGGCGAGAGGAACTTTTCCAATGTTTTATTGGGTGGCGACTCCAGGAAACCTCCTTAATAGACGCACTTGCAATTCGGTCTCTATTTTCCAGTTTTCTTGTAGTGCTTGTTGCCCAAAATAGATGCACTTGCAATTCGTTACAAGATGTCAACGGACCCCCAATTTGCCCGATCGCCCTAAAGCGGGAGATCAAAAGGGCGCTCCCGGGGCCCGGCGCACATCACAGGCATCATCTAGTTAGATGTGTTGCCTGGCCCTCTCCATCAGATCGGTAAAGCTGGTCGGGGGTCTTGTCGTTATTGACTCAAATAATCGGCGGTCAACGATGCCCCCAGCTAAGGCGGTGGTCGCCATTTCAACACTGACATTCCTCACTTCTGACATAGTAGCTTGGAACCTATCAATGTAGTCTCGGAGACTTTCATCGGATCTTTGAGAGAGATTACATAGGTCGCTCATCGATTTTGGTGCACGCGTCTGCACGATAAATCTAGTGGTGAACAGCTCCTTGAGTTGTCTAAAGGAGGTAATTGATTCCTGCGGCAGCTCATGGAACCAATTGAGAGCATTTCCTCTAAAGGTGGTGGGGAAGATTCTGCAGGCTATCCTTTCATCGTAGGTATAGACCTGCACTTTAGTCAGATATTCTGCTAAATGAGTGGTGGGATCAGTTTTACCTGAGTATTTGTCCATCACCACGTCTCTCCACCTGGGAGGTAGCTCGGATTCTGTGATTTCTCTGCAGAATGGGGAGGCAGTGTTCTTGCACGTGTTTCCCTCAAACGCGCCTTTCTTGGGGGCGGGGAAGCCGAACTGCCTGAGCTTCTGTTTAAACCATTGGTCCTCCCTGCTCATGGCGGTGGCGGCAGACTCGCCTTTGGCCTTTCTTGAGTGGCTGTGACTTGGGGTGCACATAAAGGACATATCATCCCCTATGGAGGGGGAGTCCCTTTGTGGACATTGTTTCCTTCCCTTTATCATACCTTCCTGGGGTCTTGACGACGCCCCTTCGACTGTCTTGAGCTTGTGGCTCATTGATGGAGATCCCCTTGTTTCTCCTCCGTCTGAAGTCTTCGTCCATGAGGTAGTCCTCGTGGGCTCTTTCAGAGGTTCTTGGCATTTTTCCTTTTTTGAGTGTTTGGACGATGCTCTTAGTGAAGTCACTAAGAAGGGCACGCATGTCCTTAACAGTAATAGGGGTATTTTCTGGTTGCCTGAGAATGGCGTCAGTGAATTCAAGAAGAAGGTTGGCTCTAATTGGGGACCTGGGAGGTCTGTTGCTTCTCCGGGAGGTCCCTGATCTGACATGGCTATTGCAATCGTGATTATGTTCTCTAGGGGATGCACTCTCGTTAGATCATGAGTTCGACATAGCTCTCTACGAAAGCACCAAATGATAAAGCCTATGTTGTCTTTATTTCAAAAAAAGGGAGAGCCGATCGAATGAGAGAACCCTGTAAGAGAAAGTGCCCGGTCGGACTAGGCGTAAGCACTCTGAAACTTAAGTTAGTAGCTTTTAGAGAGAGAATGCTTTAGAGATAGAATTTCAAAGATTTAATACCTGGTGCCACTGTTGGTTAGGCTATTTATAAGAGACAATTGAGGTGTACTTGAGTGCCTGGGATGTGATAACTGGCAGACAGAGTAGGTATGCGGTGAAGTGATAGGGAACAGATATTGGGCATGAGCGCTGCCTTGTGTCAGACGGTTGATGGGACTAGCGGTCACATCAGCAGATTGGGCGTATGCACTGCCTTGGATCTCACGCCTGCTACTCTTTGGTGTTGGGCCTTGGGCCTTGCCAGTAGATTGGGCCGACCAGTTCCCAAATCAAAGGAAAAATAAGCTAGATGCAAGACGAAATGGTCCTTTTCAAATTCTAGAAAAATTCAATTTTTCATTCCTTTTCCATGCTGTATCTCTGGATCTAAACCCTAACTATTCTATTTTTATTTTCTGCATTTCTGATTTTGGATCTTTTCGTGTTTTATGAGGAGCAATACTTGGACCCGAGTTAGACCTACACTTTTCTCAAATTTTTTTGTTCATTTTTTGTTGTTGTATTATTTTTTATCTTTCACTACAAGAAAATGTGAAAATAGCGACGAAAATTTTTTTGCCACTGTTTAGTGACGAAAAAATGATTTCCGTTGCAAATTGTTGACGAAAAATAAATTCCATCTAGAATTTGCGACGAAAAAAAAATTTCATTGTTAAAAAAGGAGGCAACTATTCCCTCCATTTTTTAACGACGAAAAAATAAACCATCGTTAAATATGGCACGTAAAAATTGCGGCATTAATTGCTACAGAAATTAGCGAAGGAATTTAAATTCTGTAGCAAATTTTTAGAGATAGAATTTTATTTTCATCGCTAATTCTCGACGGAACGTTGTTTTCGTCGCTAAAAGAGGAGGAAAATTTTCCTCCACATATTTCTACTTAAATTAGCGATGGAATTTAAATTCTGTAGCCAATATTTAGCAACGGAGTTTTATTTTTGTCGCTAATTCCCGACGGAAAGAAAATTTCGTCGGGAATTAACGATGGAAAAACTTTCCGTCGCTAAAAGAGGAGGAAAATTTTCCTCCACTTATTTCTACGCAATTTAGCGATGAAATTTAAATTCCGTCGCTAATTCTCGACGAAATTTCCTTTTTCATCGAAAATTAACAACAAAAAAATCTTTCCGTAGCTAAATAATGACTAAATTTATTTCCATAGCTAAAAAAATTAAATATATTAATTAAATATTTTTACTGACAGAAATTAATTTCTGTCTCTAAAAAATGTATATATAAAAAAAAGTGTTATTATTTTTTTTTTCTCTCTTCCCCTCTCCCTCCCTCGTTCCCTTCCTCTCCCCTCGCAGATCTGGTTCCCTCTGCCCCCCGCACCGCCGCTGCCGGCGTCGTCCCTCCCCCCCAACGCTGATCCGCCCTCTGGCCTTCCCCCTCTGACCTCACGCGCGTACAGATCTCCCTCTCCTTCCCTCTCGCACCATTCCACTCGCCTAGATCTAGTCTCGTGCTCCACGCCGGTCACCGTCTCCAGCTCCGCCCCGCTCGCTTCGACGCTGCTCTGCCCCTCTCGCCTGGATCTCCTCTCCGGTCAGTGCCTCATTTCTGCTTTTTTTTCAATTTTTTTTCAGTAATTTTTTTTCATTTATATTATGATTCAACCCAACTTGTAATTTTTTGATGTAATTTTGGGTGGCAATTGCTAAATTTCATTGAAATTCTTCAAATCTGGTAGTAAATTAATATGTATAGCTTCGTTCAAAGCTGTGTAAAAGCATTTGGCAAGTTCGTTGCCATTCATTTAAGTGGAATTGTTTTTCTAATATTATTTCACAGAGCAAGCAATGGTGAGAACACAAAGCAAAAATATTAAATTATTAAACCTTTGTCCTTTCCTGTCTCACCTTATTAGAAGAGTCTTTGCTTCATGCTTTATGCTAATTCAATTCCAAAATTTCAAACAAATGCTGGTTAGTTATAAATGGAAGATCTGAAAGGTGCTTCAGGTTTGGGTTAAACTATAAAATGACTTAATAATGCCTAATTGTGTTAAATGCATGTGGAATAGAAATATCCTGGTGATGGGGTCATCCCTATATTCTTGTTCTCCAGTTTTTTTTTTTTTTGGCTATATCATGGAAACTCTTGCTTTGCAAGTGTGATATCACATGTTAAACTGGAAAATTTAAAGAGTATTTTTTGGCTAAGAGACAGTTGAATTTTAAAGCATGTTTCATAACAAACACGGAGCCTATTAAGTTCTGGGACTTTACTTCACGTGTGGTGGGAGGTCTTGGCTATGAGAGGTTGGTAGTCTTCTTTGATTGATTAGGTCCAAGTGTCTGAATATCTCTCTTTCTCTGAAAAAGGAACTATTTTCTAGTTTAGTCCTTCTATGCCTACGCCTGGCCAAGTTTATTTACTTTGTTATTGGCATTGGTTGTTTGATGATTTGTATTTGAGAAAGTAGTTAGAAATATTTTTTTAAATCCTGGTGGGGAAACTTGAAGTGAGAAAGTAGTTAGAATTTACGTGCACATTCTTTTTCTTTTCTTTTTTCTTTTTTTTTTTCATTTATCCACTTGCTTTTAAATTGTGTTACTTGTTAGAAATTTTCTTTTATGATTGCTTATTGGTGATCTTTTATGATTAGTATTTGGAAGAGAAATAACCTCAGCGTCCACTATTGCCTGCTGATCTTCGGAAAAAAGCCATTAATTATCAGGTTATTTTCTATTCTATTTCTTCCCAAATTTCAATTTGTATATGATTTGTTACCTTAGCTTGCATCTTCTACCTCATTAAGGGGAGCAAGGATCTTGGAACTCACCAGAGAGAGTTGCCATAGAGTTGCCTATGTCTTATGCTGTTTAATTTTTTTCTATTACCTAATTTGTAGGCTGCGAATGTTGTTTCCTCGAGCATACAACCTCTTCACAATCTAGTTATGCTAGCGAGTGTCTATGTTCTTCTTGTATTAAAGTATCACTTAAAATCAGTATTATCTGATTCTTTTATCTAGGGTTGTGTTTGATGATTAATAATTGAATTTAAATGCACATTTATTGTTCTATATATTGATATTACTTTATTTACTTTGTTATGCCTAATGGCTTGAACTTGAAGTGGGGAAACTTTGTTCTTATTTGGTTTTTGTATTT
Source organism: Excoecaria cochinchinensis (assembly GCA_947683425.1). Lineage (NCBI taxonomy): Eukaryota > Viridiplantae > Streptophyta > Magnoliopsida > Malpighiales > Euphorbiaceae > Excoecaria > Excoecaria cochinchinensis. The sequence continues at coordinate 918,157 of CANTUQ010000061.1, forward strand.
AGCTAATGTAGTTTGAATTGTTTATGGATTTGAAATTGATTATGGTTGGCTGATAATTTCGTGTTTGTCAATTATAATTGGCAATTTTGATCTATTTTTCATTTAATTAAGCTATTTTTATGTTTTATATAATTTTTTTTATCAGCATTTAAAATTACGGACAGAAAATTCTGTCAGTAAAAATAAAAAAAAAAATCCAAAAATTTCCCAAGGAAATGCGTCTTCTGCCGACGAAAATTAGTATTATTTTGCCGACAGAAATGGGTTTTTCGACGGCAAAATGAGTTTTTCGTCGATCAAATTGCCAACAGATATCATTTCCATCAGGAAAATTGCCGACGGAGCACTCATTTCCGTCGGGAAATTTGCCTATGGTTCTGTCAGCAATTTCATTTTCCGATGGAAAATCCTACGGAACACTCATTTCCTTCGGCCTTCGGCAAATTCCTGATGATAAGTCAGGATATTTTGTTGGGAAATCCTTAATTTCTTGTAGTGTTTTATTCTATTCTTTTTGTATACTTTATCTCTTTTTTTTCCACGTATTTTGAAATTTTGATTTTTTTTTGTTGCATATTATTAATGAAAACACTTATTTCCTTTTTTGTTTTTTTCGGTTTCTATTAATATAGTCCTAGAGAGTTTCGGATTTCATTCTTTATTCTATATTTTTTATATAAACATGTGACGGGAATGGTATGATTGTTAGGATATATTGCCTTTATTTCTATTTTTTATTTCGAAAATCATATTATCTTGAATGAAGAAAATTTTCTTATGTCTTCTTTTTGAAGAAATTTTTTTCTGTTTCTGTAAAAGAATTTTTTTTTTTATGACAATTATTTTTGTTTTATGAGACTAAGCAAAAATCTTTGGGTCAATTTTGAAAATTTCTTTCTATGGCTTGAAAAATTAAAATAAAAGTTTAATGTTACTATTATACCTTTTAAAACTGTTCTCTTATTCTTTGTTTTACCATTTTCTTTTGCAGATTTTTTTTAAGGACTCCTTGCAAGGCATGAAAATAAGCTCCTTCGAGAAAAAAATATTTATTTATTCTTCTATTTTCTGTTTTGGTTTTGTAATATGGCCTTTTAAGTTATTATTTTCGGTGGATGCGTATGTTTCGGTGGATGCGTGTGTCAAATGGTGGAGTTAGGGGTGCATGTTGTTCTGATTTCTTGCTTTTCTAAGAGAACATTTTTAAACAAAAGAAAAGGTTTGAAGGTCCAATGACCTCTCAACCAAAGATTTTTACGTTAGCTTTTAAAAATAATGAACTGTTTTTATAAAAAAATGATTTTTATTAAAAATGCCCCACGATGAATGGAGTCCATTAAAAGAATAACATGCTAATACCTTAAACAGCTATTTGTGGACCCAAAACGTTTGATGGCAGTAGAGGTGTGCAACGGTCGGTTCAGTTCAATAACCGAACAAAAAAAATCGATAACCGAAATATTGATATTTAAGCAAACCGAATTGAACCGATTAACATGTAGTAATCGAATTCAAACCGAACTTATATTTTTAGGTGGTTCGGTTAACCGAAATAATCCAAAATACAAAATTATAATTAAAAAAAATTACCTAAAAATTATACAAAATTACAAATTTTAAAATTAAAATAAAAACATGCATCGGTTTTTGCCTTTCAAAATCGAACCAAACCGAATTAACCGATTTTCATATAAATTCAAAATCGAAACCGAACCGAATAACCAAATCGAATTAAAAAATCGGTCCGTTTAGTTCGATTTTTCGGTTTTACCCGAATTTTACTAACCCCTATATGGCAGAATCTAAAATGCAACCTGTTTTGTTGTAAGGCTATGTCTATTTTGAGTATTTATCAAAGCATGGCCTATAGTAAAGAAAAATAATTATGAGGGCAAAATAACATTAAATATAGAAAGGGAGATGAAGAAAAGCATAACTTAAAGCAAATAAATAGTGTAAAAACTGTGATCTTTAATAGGTGTAGAGACAAAACACAGTGGTATTTAGAAATAAGTCAAATCTGACTGTTTTTATGGATGTTTTAATCCTATTACTCCGCTTGAAACAAACGAATTGCATAAAATTTTATGAAATTCATTTGTAATTCCTATTTTTTTACGGTTGATATATAAAAAATATAGAAATTGAATTCATATAATTCAATTTTATGAAATTCATCATATTTTCACCAAATTCCACCAAAATAGGTGGAATTTGCAAATGAATTTCGTATTTTTAAGGGTTAAATTTTAAAAAATTATAATATCATCTTGATCATTTGTTAAAAATAAATTATCGTTATGCAGTTAACGTAGTCTGTTTTTCTTTGTTCCTCACGACTGTTCTTCTCCATCTGCTACAACTATTCTACACTGAATGTTAATATATATATGATTTTTTTTTAAATTATGTTATCATTAATTCAATATTTGTCGAAAATTTTAAAATGATAATTAATGGTTTTTAATTTTTTTTTATTATAAATAATTGGAAGAAGGTATCAAAATTGGTATTGAGAATATTTTAGGAAATAAAATAGAAATCAATTTCTTTATTCATTTATTCCAATCATAAAAATAAGGAATTTATTTTTAATTTTATATTTTAGTAATTTTATTCCAAGAATAGGAAAAATGAATTTAATATAAAATTTATTTGTAAATAAATTTTACAATTTAAATTCATTTGTTCTAATCGGATTTTGAAAATGAGTAACTAGAAAAAAGGCAAAAATTTAGCCCTCGACTTCTCTTCTACTACTCTTCTGCTATCCCTTTTGTTGCTCCGCCAATGTGATTTTCCCCAATTCTCTTTGTTTTTCCCCTTTCTGTGTCTCCAAACGCTCTTATTTGTAATGAAAAAAATAGGATAATTTCAATAACTAAGGGTTAATTACCAGAATTAACCTCAAATTAAAAATATTAAACCACGAATTTTTACAAATTTTCTATTTTAGTCCCTGTAAAAAAATAGCTATAATACTCAAAATAACTATAACAATCCTTAAAAATTACAGAATAAGTCCCTATTATGAGCAAACAGCTGTAAGACATTTGGCTAATAAGCCTGGGTCTGTTACTGGCCAACCCAAAACGTGGTAAATTGGTTAAAATCCACTAATTAGACTCCTTTACATGAATCTAGTGACTAACATGGGCCCTTTGCAAATTGGGCTTCTATTCAAAATTTGAAATCCAAATTTGGGCTATGATGTATTTATGAGCCCACAATAGATTTTATTTATTTTTTGTTCTTTTATATGCAATTTCCATTTCCATTTTTAATTTTACTTTTTCTTTTTATCTGATTATCATATTCTTGATTTATTTTCAAGGCATGTGTAACACCCTATATCCAAATATTGGTTCAGGTACTGGTATGTCACAAACAATGATATTCTATAGTTACGACCTCACTTAATTCCTTATGAAATTGGTGTAATTTTTTTTATCTCCTTATTGTTGCATTTATCCCATATTGACACTTGCGGAGGCATTTAATTTATTTGTTGCAAATTCATTATTCATTTGGTAAAATAAAATCTGACAGCATAATAGCTGCTATATCTCCTAATGCTCTTGCAAATTTTCAAACTAACACTCTCAATACGCTCACATCATCACAAACCGCCATCATCAACATCACAATCACAATTATATCCATCATCAACATCCACACAAATAATACATCAACCAAACTTGCATTCCATAAAACTTACATATATATTTACAGAAATACACATCTTGTACAAGTTTATATAACATTATACATAAGTTCCCTTTTTCATTTATGCATGGCATATACATTATTGTTGTAAAAATTTTACTTCTAGACATCAAGCTCTAAATTCCTGTGCGATTCTGCCCTTTGCTTGTTTGTGCTATCATTCGCAGTAACACAATGCGCTAAGCATAAAACTTAAAGGTAGATACCTAACTTAAATATTTCAAAAAACACACACGTGCAAATACTATTTATTATTTTCTTAATTGCTCTTTACCTTAACTCCATATTTTCCTCACTTTTTTTATTTTAATTCAACAATTTTATACTTATATCTCTAAAATTACAGTTTTACCCTTATATTCTTATTTTACTATAAAATTACCATTTTGCCCTTTATTCATTTCTATTTTCTTCATAATTACATTTTTACCACTAAAGTCCCATATTTTGCCAAAATACCATTTTACCCTTATAGTTCCATATTTTTACTAAATTTACCATTTTACCCTTCTAATATCATATTTTTACTAAAATTTCTATTATACCCCTATAATTCCATCTTTATATCAAAATTATCTTTTTACCCCTGAAGTTCCAATTTATGCTAATTTTTACGGTTTTGCCATTAGTTTTTCATTTATTACTATTTAGTCCCTAAGATCTAATTTTGTGCTAAAATTACCATTTTACCCCCAGTTTGCTCTTTTTATTACATAATTATGATTTTAGCCTTAATAAGTTATTTCAATCCATTATTTACAATTTTGGCCTTTAAGCTTCAATTTTGTCACATTATTATTATTTTGTCCCCGATAAGTCCAATGTAAACCACACATACGAATCGAATTTGCGTGACTTGGACCCCCCCCCCCCCCCCCCCCCCCCCCCCCCCATAGGCCCAGATTTGCACAACTTTACTTTTTACTTTCTTTTTCAACATCATTTTTCATATATCTATTGGTGTGAATCCGCCATTGGCCCACTGTTGCGAGTCGCCATAACTCGCTGCTACGGTATTTTTCGGTGTCCCTATGGCTAGCTAATTATATCCAGTACTTCTGGTTTCTCTACTAGTTACTAAGGGCAAAATATTTATCATTTTTTTTTCTCATTTTATGCTATAATTTTCATTCTTTTACATGCTTTTACATTATGTAATGGTACGTAATCTAGTAATCTAAGTACCACATACCATATACATCAAACATCATTCTTTTATCACGTTTCATCATGTTACCCACATTTTTATTTACATGTTCAATTCGACCACATTATGTTCATGATTAATCTTATTCTTTTTCTTACTATAATTTGTTTCATTCATGTTTTTAAGGCATTTAAAGCATATTTCCATTAATTAGTTATTATAATTCCACATGTATACCTTAATTCCTTCACTTACATAATAGGTTCAGTTTGGGGTACTTCATTCTAGTCAAATTTTCTTGCATTTAATCTTACCACTCCAGTTAATTATCATCCAATTTAACTTATTTAACACTAATTTCAATTTAACACATCTTTTATGTAAATTCATGTACATACATAATCATGCATAATTGAAATACTTAAGTTTTAGATATCTACATACGTTAAACTCCTTTGCTCCTACTAATTCTCCTTCTCTTTTACTTTCACCTTCTTTTTTCTTTCTTCCTCACCCAATTCTTCACATAGGCTGAAATTAAGGGAGGGAATATCATTGAGTTTTTCTTGCAATTTTAACATAATACACAATAATTCTATCTAATTTCATCAATTCCTACTAAAATCTAATAAAATTCCCAACATTTACTTACTTGGCACAATTTTTCTTCTTCAAATTTCTTCAAGATTTTCTCATAATTCTCCATTATTTACTTGACTTAGGCTAGGAGGATGACTAATCTTTAGTTTGAGTGGAAAAATTAGGTAGAAATTTATGGTTTTGGGAGGAGAGAGAAAGCAAAAATGGAGGTTATGGAGGAGAAGTTGAATTCGGTTTCATGAGGGAGAAAGGAAGACCATTTTGGCTTTTAGAAAATTGCTTATTTTTTATCTTTATATATCCCCAAATGGATGGTCATGATTTGTTCAATCACTATTTAATTCAAGGGTCCATACTAGGCCACTTGTTATCCTCTAATAAATTCCAAATTTTTTTTGTCAAATTTTTATGAAATTATGTCCAAAAATATGAAAAAATATTTCCTTTCGGTGTATGTAAATTTTCAGGTCAAAACTAGGTCGTTTAGTTGAATTTTTTGGTCCGATGATGCATTTACCGGTCCGATAATTCACTTTTCTGTGTTAACTAAAAATTAATTTTTCAATTTCAAAAATTCTGTTATAATATTTACAATGAGTCTCTAAGGCCAAATAAATTTTTTAAAGTCTAACATTTTTTTTAACTTTGGTCAAAGTTCAAGTCAACACTGACATTATTCATATCAAACCCGTTTTTAAATTTTATTTTTGACTTTTGAAGTTTTATTTGACCTCAATTTCATCTCAAATTATATTTTTGAACTCTCCATGAATCGTACTTCCCAATGCTCAATAAAAGTGTCCAGTTGGACCTGGTTAACCGAAAAGTTGAACCGAAATCGATCATAAAAATACGTTAATCGAACCGATATTTTCGATTTATGGTTAGTACTTTTTAGGATTTTTTATTTTGGTTTTCGGTTTCGACTAATTGGCCGGTTTTATATAATTTTATATATACGTGTGTGTGTGTATAATATAAGAAAATGAAAATCCAGTTAAAATAAAATCCCAAATTGCTCAAATCGCCTCTGCCTCTCCATCTCTGTCTCGAAATTGCCTCTCCCTCTCTTTCGAAATCAGCAACTGTTCATCATCCTGCCAGCCATTGCTCTTCTGCCTCTCGCCGGTTTGGGTCACAATAAAAGTAAATCTTCCTCTCCCTCTCTCTCGAAATCGTTGTTTTTGTTTTCTGAGCTTTGATTTTCTTTACTTATGGTGTTCTTTCTTTCTTTCTTTCTTTCGTTCTTTCTTTTCTGAGCATTAATTTTCAAGCTTGTGCTTTCATTTCTATTTTGGGTTTTTCATTTGCCTACCTGTGTTTGTAGATCTCTCATTCTCATTTTTGTGGTGGCATCCCCTGTTCTAAGTATATTTATAGGTCGTAACTCTTTTCTCCATTTTTATTTTCTCATTGTTTGATTTTTTTTGAATGTTGGATTGATTGGCTTATGTGGTTTTCTTGATCTTTAATATATTTTTTGTTTTATGATCGAAATGTGACACTTTCTTACTTGATTAATTTTTCTTAATTTAAAAAAAATAAAACTTTTTTCCTTTTTAAAAAAGATGATGGTACTGGTTTAATTTGTTTGTGAAAGTCCATTTTTTTTATATAGGGAAATTGATTTAAATGTGTTTATAAAATAGTAGAATGGAATAGTAATGATGGAGATTAAAACCAAATACCATTGGTTTAACTATTTGAATAATGCAGTAAAAGGCTGGATTAATTTGTGTTCTTAATCAACTTTGTTAACCATGATTGATGAATCCTATTTGTAGGCTTCAAGCTTTTTTATATTGGCATGTTTTTTAAGTTTTTTTGGAAGTAAATATATGTATGATCAGTAATAAAAAAGAATGGTGATGTAATGGCCGTAGTATCGGGTTAGTCATGAATAGTATTTCTCAGTGGTGAATAGTGCACCCAAGGCAGAAATTACATCTGGTGACAAAAAAATATTTATTTTACCATCGAAAAATACTAGTCATGGTGAGTCCAGTGGTAAAATTTAGAGTAAAAATGAGCTGAAATAGGTCCTCAAAAATAAAAAATAAGAAAAGTCCTGGACCGTATTTAGGGACCCCGGTTTGACCAAACTTTGATCGGGCCTCTAAAAATAGTAATGACCTCCAAAAATTATTTTGAGGGTATGGACAAGCTTAGAATAATATTTAGAAATTTTTGGTAATGAAAAATTTATACGGTAACACTGAAAATTGTCGAATCGGATCGATTAGAGTGAACCAGTCCCAGAAACGGATTCCGATTGGGCTAAAAATTTATTATTTTTATAATTCTGGAATTGATTTTTAGTGAGTTTGAGGTCGGAAGAGAAGGAAATAAAATTGGGTTTTATAATTGGGCTAAAAATTGGAAATGGGCTTAATTTTGGGTCCAACCACCTTGGTTGAACCGGATCAACCCAAAAATCAGGGCATTTAAGGAAAAAAATCAGAATTTCTAGAGAGAACTCCAGAATTTTTCAGCCCTCTCCTTGGTTCTTCTTGGCCGAAGTGATTTTCTCTCCCTCTCCATCAATTTCTTCTTTTCTTCTCCAATTTCTTACCAAATTTAAGCCTCCCTAATATAATTCAGCCTCTCTACAATCTAATTACACCCTTTAGAGCTCAATTGGAGTGAAAGATTTGGGAAATTTCAAGTGTGCAAAGTTTAGGGCACAAATTGAGGTAAGAGAAATGGTTGGGGAAAAATTTATTTAAGGGTTCTAAGATGTAATTTAGGGTGTGTAGCTTATGTTTATGCCATTATATTGTATAAAGAAAGAAGTGTAACCATGATTTTTCTTAATGGGAAATTCGGCCACCATTAGGACATAGAGAAGGAGAAAGCCATTCAAGAGGAGAAGGGAAAGGAAAGGAAGCTCAAGAGGAGTAGATCAAGGAATCAAGGTTAATAGTTACAAAATCCAGTCATTTCCATTGATTTAGGTAAATTTAAGTTATGTTTTAATGGTAACTATATGATTAATGTGTGTTTAATTGAAATAAATGTTATAGACATGCTTTAGGATGATAGACATGATGAACTGAATGTTTAATTGAAGAAGAAATAAATTGTATGGTAGGGACCTAGGGTAGACCGAATGGTGGGTATATTAGGGTATATTTGGTGTTTAAATGTAAATTAATAGTGTACACAAGTAAATTAAGATGCAAATTAATTTAAATAATGATAAATGAGTGAAAATGAATTTTAATGGTAATGTTTCATGGTTGGCCGAATGGTTAATTTAGGGAAATTAGCATGAAACTTGAATATTTTCTTAGTATTATGGCATAAAAAGGGCATACAATAAAAATTGAGTATATTTTAATTTATTTGGAATTAATTGAATTTATTTGAATATTTTAAAGTACAAAAATGTATTATGTTAATAATGGAATATATGATATATGTGGTATTTTAATAAAATTATGACATAAATAGCGTTAAAAATGTTTAAATAAGCAAATGATAATAATTTAGTAAGAAAAGAATGGGTTGTGTGTGAATTGGTGGTGATGGCCGAATAGTAATATGTATATATATTAATAATGTAAATTGAATATTTAATGTAAATTTAGTAATTGTGTATTAATTGCCCTTAATAATAGTCTGGTAGCCAAATCTAGTTCAGGTTATAGATGTCTAGCCATAGGGACAGTAAAAACCGTGGTGTGAGTCATGACGACTCACTGTTAGTATGCCAATTGCAGTCTACAAAATGAATGAATGTTAAAATGTCAAATGAAATGAAAATGTAATGTCTGGGTGGTCCTTCGAGGTCACTCTTAACTGATGTGGATCTGTGGTCCATATCTCGCATATCCGGTTCGGAGATTTCTACCGGATCGATATTAGGGGCAAAATAAAAAAAAAAGGTAAAAATAATTAAATAAGGATTAATGTGTAAAAAAGAAGGAAAAATGACTAAATTGAAATAAATTATAAAGTTTTAGGGACTAATTGGTAAAAATATAATTAATATAGTCATTAAGAGTGAATAAAAGAAAATAGGATTTAGTTGGTAAAAGTATTGAACTAATATGTATTTGAGGGCTAAAATGAAATTTGCCATAAAAATAATAAAATGAGAGCTAAATGGTAATTTGCAGGTTAAATAATGGATTAGTGAAGGAAATTAAGTTAAATAATGGCATTTTAGTAAATAAGGGCAAAGGAAGGATAAAAACATAATTTAATGGAAGTTTGACGACTAAATTGTAAATTTACTCTAAAATGTTAAAATTAAGGATTTTAAAATGTAATGAATTATTATTGTAAGGATTTATCAATTAATCAAGTAAATAATCTGATGCCTTAGTAAATAAATAGAATTGGTAGAATTAAAAGATAATAATAATAATAATAATAATAATAATAATAATAATAATAATAATAATAATAATAATAATAATAATATGTATGTAAAAGAAATTAATTACTTAAGATTTGCAAGTAGATTAACTTATAGCTTAAGAAATAAATTGAATGTACATAATAGAGTGTGCTTGAAAAAGAATTAGGAAATTTAGGAAATTTAATGTTATTTAAGTATAATATTTAGGTAATGGAAATCCTTGGATTTGTAACCACCACTGAGCATATTTAATGCTCAGCATGTAGTTTTCTGTTGACTGCGTGTAGGTACGGATTAGGAGCTAGAGCAAGCATATACTATTTTGGGAGCTATTTGGACAAAGACTATACGAGAACATTTTGTAGGTTTAAGTTATGGCATGTATATACTTGTGTATGGGTGATATGAATTTATGACTTTTGTATTTATGGTATGTATATGGACATTAAAACTTAATGGATGTTATGGGATTGGTTATGATGGATGGATGGTGAGAAAATGACGTATACTCTTGTTTTGCCCCGTGTGGGGCTGTGGTTTGTTGATTTGCAGGTTGGGCAATTTAAAATTATAGCCGTCATACTGTCGAAATTTTCACTAGGTGAATAGTAAACTGGACAGTCATACGTCATTGGCCATAATGTTAAAAGATTATAACTGGAATGAGTTAAGCATAATTAAAAAAAAAGAAATTATTTGTGTTGAAAAGAGTTAGTTAAGTAATTAAATGGTTAAGCGAAATAAATTTACCTGTATTTTTACAAAAATAAAATAAAATATTTAGTGATCGTCATAACCACTAAACGTACATTAAGAAATGTTGTATAAGGGTGTAGGCGATTTTAACTTCGTAGTGGGGTTATTAGAATTTGATTGAATGTATATACATGCTACAGCTGCAAAAAGGCTAATAAGAAAGGGATGCATTGCTTACTTGTGCTATGCAATGGAAGTTAAAAAGGAAGCCCCTAAAGTTACAGATGTGCCCACAGTGTGTGAATTCCTAGATGTTTTCCCTGAGGAATTATCTAGGTTACCACCTGGCAGGGAGGTAGAGTTTACAATTGATGTAGCTCCAGGCACAATACCCATCTCCATTGCTCCTTATAGAATGGCGCCTACAGAACTTAAAGAGTTAAAAGTTCAACTGCAAGAACTACTTTATAAGGGCTTTATCAGACCCAGTGTTTCACCCTGGGCAGCACCAGTATTATTTGTCAAGAAGAAAGATGGAACGCTTAGATTGTGCATCGACTAAAAACAGCTGAATAAAGTAACAATCAAGAATAAATATCCACTCCCAAGGATTGACGATTTGTTTGATTAGCTTAAACGTCCAGGTGTGTTTTCCGAGGTAGATTTGAGATCAAGTTATCACCAACTGAAAGTAAAAGATGTAGATGTGCTCAAGACTGCTTTTCGTACCAGATATGGCCATTATGAATTTTTGGTCATGCCATTTAGGCTTACTAATGCACCAGCAGCCTTCATGGACTTGATGAACAGAATCTTTCATCCCTATTTGGATCAGTTCGTGGTGGTATTTATTGATGATATTCTGGTGTATTAAGGATCATGATAAGCACTTACGGGTTGTCCTACAAACTTTAAGGGAGAAACAACTGTATGCAAAGTTCAGCAAGTGTGAATTCTGGCTAAATGAAGTGTCTTTCATGGGTCATGTGGCATCAGCAGAAGGCATAAAAGTTGATCCAAAGAAGATTGAATCCATTTTACAATGGAGAACACCTAAAAATGTCACAGAAGTTAGAAGTTTCTTGGGATTGACAGGATACTACAGGAGATTTGTGAAGGGTTTCTCCACCATTACAGCTCTAGTAACCCGACTACTAGAGAAGAATGTTAAGTTTGAATGGACTAATAAATGTCAAGAAAGCTTTGAGAAACTTAAAAGCATGTTGACAGAAGCTCCAATAGTGACTCAACCTGAATCGGGTAAGGATTTCATAATCTATAGCGATGCATCCAGGAATGGTTTAGGCTGTGTATTGATGCAGCAAGGCAAGGTGATTACTTATACCTCCCTTCAGCTCAAGACTCATGAAAAGAACTATCCTACACATGATCTTCAGCTCGCAGCCATTGTATTTGCACTGAAGATCTAGAGACATTATTTGTATGGTGAAAATTATTATATTTACACCGATCATAAGAGTTTAAAGTACTTGCTTACTCAAAAGGAGATCAACTTGACACAAAGGTGCTGGCTTGAACTTATAAAGGATTATGATTGTCTGATTGATTATCACCCAGGGAAGGCGAATGTAGTTGTTGATGCCCTTAGTAGGAAGTTTATGGCAGGTAATGCTATTGATATAAATATTTCTCTTATCTGTGTGTTAAAAGTATACAACTAACATTGGTATGTGCAGCCCTTTGGGCTATGAATGTCAGATTGGGCGTAGCACAAGATGGAGCATTGGTAGCCGAAATGCAAGTGAAACTAGATTTTCTTCAGTAAGTAAAAGCTACCCAGAATCAAGATAGTCGCCTAACCTCCATTATGAATCGAATGATAACGATTCCTTGGGCACAGATGGAAGCTTATACTACAAGCAGAGATTGTGTGTACCTAATCAAACTGAACTGAAGAAAAAGATCTTAACTGAAGCACACAACAGCAGTTATGCACTGCACCCTGGTGGTAATAAGATGTACCAGGACTTGAAAGCACAATATTGGTGGCCAGGCATGAAATGGGACATAACAGAATTTGTAAGCAAGTGTCTAATTTATCAGCAAGTCAAAGCAGAACATCAGGTACCATTGGGTTTGCTTCAACCTATCTCGATACCGGAGTGGAAATGGGACAGAGTGACAATGGATTTTGTGTCTGGGCTTCCACTCATAAGAAAGAAGAATGACTCCGTTTGGCTGATCATTGATCGACCGACTAAATCAGCCCATTTATTACCCGTCAGAATGGATTACCCATTGACTAGATTGGCGAAAATCTACATAAATGAGATAATGAGACTACATGGGGTGCCATCATCTATTATTTTTTACAGGGATCCGAGATTTACCTCCCAGTTTTGGAAGAAGTTGCAAGAAGCGCTGGGAACAAAGCTTCATTTCAGCACGGCTTTCCATCCCCAGACTGACGGACAGTCCGAGCGGGTGATTCAGGTACTAGAGGACATGTTGATATGTTGCGTCCTCGAGTTTGGAAACAATTCAAAAAAATACCTGCCATTGACAGAATTAGCTTACAATAATAGTTATCAATCCAGCATTAAAATGGCGCCATATAAAGCATTGTATGGAAGAAGATGTAGAACTCCTCTATGCTGGATAGAATTGAGTGAAAGGAAGTTAATGGGATCAGATCTGATTCGGGAAACCGAAGAGAAGGTGCGAGTGATCAGAGATAGATTGAAGGAAGCAATGGATCGCCAGAAGTTGTATGCTGATTTAAAAAGGAAAGACATTGAATTTCAGGTTGGTGACAAGGAATTTCTGAAAATATCTCCATGGAAAAAGGTCATGAGATTTGGGAAGAAGGGCAAACTCAGTCCCAGGTTTATAGGTCCATATGAAGTTATTCAACGAGTAGAACCTGTTACTTATCGGTTGAAGTTACCTCAGGAACTAGAAAGGATCCATGATGTTTTTCACGTATCCATGATTCGAATATATTGGTCTGATCCTAGTCATAGCATCAAGCCTGAGGAGATTCAAGTTCAGTCTGACTTAACTTATGAAGAGCATCCGGTGAGAATTATAGATAAAGAAATCAGACAGTTTCAGAATAAGCAAATTCCACTGATGAAAGTTCTGTGGAACCACCATAATGTAGAAGAAGCCACGTGGGAACCAGAATCTACAGTGAAGCAACAATACCCTCAACTCTTTAATATAGGTAAAATTTTGAGGATGAAATTTTTATAAGTATGGGAGAATTATAATGGCCGCAGTACCGGGTTAGCCGTAAATAGTATTTTCCGGTGGTGAATAGTGCACCCAGGGGTGAAAAATATTTTATTTGACCATCGAAAAATACTAGTCATGGTGAGTCCAGTGGTAAAATTTGGAGTGAAAATGAGTTGAAATAGGTCCCCTAAAGCAAAAAATAAGAAAAGGCCTGAATCGTATTTAGGAACCCCGGTTTGACCAAGGTTTGACCGGGCCTCTAAAAATAGTAAATGACCTCCAAAAAATATTTTAAGGGTATGGACAAGCTTAGAATAATATTTATAATTTTTTTATCATGAAAAATTTATTTTACAGTAACACTGAAAATTGCCGAATCATACCGGTTAGAGTGAACCAGTCTGAGAAATGGATTCCAATTGGTCTGAAAATTTTTGTGGAAGATTAATTTATTATTTTGAGAATTATGAAATTGATTTTGAGTGAGTTTGAGGTCGGGAGAGAAGGAAATAAAATTGGGTTTTATAATTGGGCTAAAAATTGAAAATGGGCTTAATTTTGGGTCCAACCACCTTGGTTTAACCGGCCCAGCCCAAAAATCAGGGTATTTAAGGGCAAAAAAACAGAATTTCTGGAGAGAACTCCAGAATTTTCAGCCCTCTCCTTGGTTCTTCTTGGCCGAAGTGATTTTCTCTCCCTCTCTATCAATTTCTTCTTTTCTTCTCCAATTACTTACCAAATTTAAGCCTCTTTAATATAATTCAGCCTCTCTACAATCTAATTACACCCTTTAGAGCTCAATTGGAGTGAAATATTTGGGAAATTTCAAGTGTGCAAAGTTTAGGGCACAAATTGAGGTAAGAGAAATGGTTGGGGAAAAATTTATTTAAGGGTTCTAACCTGTAATTTAGGGTGTGTAGGTTATGTTTATGCCATTATATTGTATAAAGAAAGACGTTTAACCATGGTTTTTCTTAATGGGAAATTCGGCCACCATTAGGACATAGAGAAGGAGAAAGCCATTCAAGAGGGAAAGGGAAAGGAAAGGAAGCTCAAGAGAGTAGATCAAGGAATCAAGGTTAGTGGTTACAAAATCCAATCATTTCCATTGATTTAGGTAAATTTTAGGTTATGTTTTAATGGTATCTATATGATTAGTGTGTGTTTAACTAAAATAAATGTTATAGACATGCTTTAGGATGATAGAAATGATTAATTGAATGTTTAATTGAAGAAGAAATAAATTGTATGGTAGGGACCTAGGGTAGACCGAATGGTATACATGGGTATATTAGGGTATATTTGGTGTTTAAATGTAAGTTAATAGTGTACAAAAGTAAATTAAGATGCAAATTAATTTAAATAATGATAAATGAGTGAAAAAGAATTTTAATGGTAATGTTTTATGGTTGGCTGAACGGTTAGTTTAGGGAAATTAACATGAAACTTGAATATTTTCTTAGTATTATGGCATAAAAGGGTAAACAATAAAAATTTAGTACATTTTAATTTATTTGAATATTTTAAAGTACAAAAATGTATTATGTTAATAATGGAATATATGATATATGTGGTATTTTAATAAAATTATGACATAAATAGTGTTAAAAATGTTTAAATAAGCAAATGATAATAATTTAGTAAGAAAAGAATGGGTTGTGTGTGAATTGGTGGTGATGGCTGAATAGTAATATGTATATATATTAATAACGTAAAGTGAATATTTATTGGAAATTTAGTAATTGTGTATTAATTGCCCTTAGTAATAGTCTGGTAGCTAAATCTAGTTTAGGATATAGATGGCTAGCCATAGGGACAGTAAAAATCGCGGCGTGAGTCATGACGACTCACTATTAGTAGGCCAATGACGGTCTACAAAATGAATGAATGTTAAAATGTCAAATGAAATGAAAATGATTTGTATGGGTGGTCTTTTGGGATCACTCTTAAATGATGTGGATATTTGGGGTCCACGTCCCATATATCCGGTTCGGAGATTTCTACCGGATCGATACTAGGGGAAAAATAATAAAAAAAGGTAAAAATAATTAAATAAGGATTAATGTGTGAAAAAGAAGGAAAAAGGACTAAATTGAAATAAATTATAAAGTTTTAGGGACTAATTGGTAAAAATTTAATTAATATAGCCATTAAGAGTAAATAAAAGAAAATAGGATTTAGTTGGTAAAAATATTGGACTAATATGTATTTGAGGGATAAAATGAAATTTGCCATAAAAATAATAAAATGAGGGCTAAATGGTAATTTGTAGGTTAAATAATGGATTAGTGAAGGAAATTAAGTTAAATAATGGCATTTTAGTAAATAAGGGCAAAGAAAGGATAAAAACATAATTTAATGGAAGTTTGAGGACTAAATTGTAAATTGACTCTAAAATATTAAAATTAAGGATTTTAAAATGTAATGAATTATTAATGTAAGGATTTATCAATTAATCAAGTAAATAATCTGATGACTTAATAAATAAATAGAATTGGCAGAATTAAAAGATGATGATGATGATGATGATGATGATGATGATAATAATAATAATAATAATAATAATAATAATAATAATAATATATGTATGTAAAAGAAATTAATTACTTAAGATTTGCAAGTAGATTAAATTATAGTTTAAGAAATAAATTGAATGTACATAATAGAGTGTGCTTGAAAAAGAATTAGGAAATTTAAGTAATTTAATGTTATTTAAGTATAATATTTAGGTAATGGAAATCCTTGGATTTGTAACCACCACTGAGCATATTTAATGCTCAGCACGTAGTTTTCTGTTTACTGCGTGTAGATACAGATTAGGAGCTGGAGCAAGCATATTCTATTTTGGGAGCTATTTGGACAAAGACTATACAGGAACATTTAGAAGGTTTAAGTTATTGCATGTATATACTTATGTATGGGTGATATGAATTCATGACTTTTGTATTTATTATATGTATATGGACATTAAAACTTAATGAATGTTATGGGATTGGTTAATTATGATGGATGGATGGTGAGAAAATGATTTATACTCCTGTTATGCCCCGTGTGGGGCTGTGGTTTGTTGGTTTGTAAGTTGGACAAGTTAAAATTATAGCCGTCATACTACCGAAATTTTCACTAAGTGAATAATAAACTGGACAGTCATAGGTCATCGTCCATAATGTTAAAAGATTATAACTGGAATGAGTAAATCATAATTAAAAAAAGAAATTATTTGTCTTGAAAAGAGTTAGTTAAGTAATTAAATGGTTAAGCGAAATAAATTTACCTGTATTTTTATAAAAATAAACTAAAATATTCAGTGACCATCATAACCACTAAACCTACGTTAAGAAATGTTGTATAAGGGTGTTACAGGTGAACTTCTTTGCCTTCTTAAAACTGTTCAATGTAAACTTCAATCTTCTATTTTTCTGAATATAATGTTAAGCTAACTGTGAAACATCATTCAACTTTCTTTCAGTTGTGGCTGTTTTATGATCATCTATGTGATTCAAGTTGATGACTAGATTGGAGATTTTGCAGCTTTATATTGAACTATATTTTTATGTGAATTTTATTTGTTGAACTACTTTGATCATTAAATGTTTGGTTTGTAATTTTAACTTTCAAATACTTTTAACATTTTTAGTTTATGGTTTTTTATTTGAACATTATATTTAATTATTATGTTGGATTATTTTTTTTTCTAATTTTAATTTTTAAGTATCTTCAACTATTTAATTTTTTTTATGAATGCATTTTATAAGTATAGTGGTTAACTGGTCTAAAAACTCGAAACTGTTGAACTGGTTAACCGATAGTAATGGGTTGGTTAATGAACTGGGATTTCAAAAAACTGATATTATTGGATTGGTTTTTTGGAGTACATGGACCGGTTAACTGGTCCATGCTCACCCCTAGCCTCAGGTAGTACTATTCATCCCGGGTGGCACTATTCATGGCCCGAGAAGTACTATTCATGTAGTCAGGATTTTTGGGGCATTACATTTCCTCCGTACTAATTAAAAATTTTATCTTCGAAATTTACCTGGGTTAAATAACCGAGGGGTACTGTTGTCTCTTCGTCAATTCTGGCTCTCATGTCGCTTTCTCGACATTATGGCGAGTCCAA
Source organism: Excoecaria cochinchinensis (assembly GCA_947683425.1). Classification (NCBI taxonomy): domain Eukaryota; kingdom Viridiplantae; phylum Streptophyta; class Magnoliopsida; order Malpighiales; family Euphorbiaceae; genus Excoecaria; species Excoecaria cochinchinensis. Next base: position 936,010 of record CANTUQ010000061.1, read on the forward strand.
AGAACTTTAACTAATGGAATTTGATTATTCCTCAGCTGTTTAATTTCTTTTGCAAGAATCCTTACTGGTTCCTCATCATTAATCAGGTCTTCTTTTAACTCCACTTTCTTTGGTGTGATCACATATGTTGGATCAGATATGTATCTTCGTAACATTGAGACATGGAACACATTGTGGATCTTCTTTAGCTCCTGGGGTAAGTCTAGCCTGTAGGCTACTAGTCCCACATGTTCCAAAATCTTATATAGGCCAATAAACCCAGACTCAACTTACCCTTCTTATCGAATCTTATAACTTTCTTCTAAGGGGATACCTTTGGGAACACTTTCTCACTGACTTCATATTCTATGTCCTTCCTTTTCAGGTCAACATATGGCTTTTGGAGATCTGATGCGGCTTTTAATCTGTCTTTAGTTGCCTGAACCTTCTCTTCTATTTCCCAAATCAAGTTTGACCCAACTAGCTTGCTTTCACTAAGCTCCATCCAACATAAAGGAGTCCTACATTTCCTTCTATAAAGAGCCTTATAAGGAGCCTTGTCTGGTAGCTGTTATTGTAAGCAAACTCAGCTAGGGAAAGATATCTTTCCCAACTGCTACCAAATTCCAAGACACAACCTTTCAACATATCTTCAAGCACCTGAATAACTCTTTTCGACTGCCCATCTATCTATGGATGAAAGGCAATACTGAATGAAAGCTTGGTACCCAGTGCTTTTTGTAGTTGCTGTAAGGGCTCGACTTGTACTCTAGTCATTTCAAACACCATTGGGATACGCGAGTGGCCTAAGTTATGTAATTAGTTAATAATTGGTATTTGGGACATAACTGGTATTAATCGAAAAGTTAGGGTTAAAATGGTCATTTAATACCTAAGGATTAAATTGTATGAAATAAGTTATTTTGTAGGTCAATGCATGAATTAAGTTAATCTAAGAGGCTAATACATGATTTTAAGTTAGTTAAAGGACTAGAAGAAGAATTTGTAGAGAGGACCAATCATAAGTTGACATTTGGGTGGATGGGATTTAAAGAGGGAAAGAAAAGGGATATGCATTGCTTAAAAACCATAAGGGGCGGCAGATTTGGGAGCAAAAAAACTGGCTCCCTTTTCTTCCTATAAGCCACCATGTCTGTCTTCTTTTTAAATCCTTTCATCATTCACAAAAAAAATTGGTGCTCAAGTGTCTTCTAAACTGGATGAGTTAATTGTTTCTGGTTTGGCAAGCTTAAGGTAAGTTATGAATTCATCTTTTCTTATTCTCTTTTCTGCCATGGGTTTGGACTTGAGAATTGGGAATTTGGTGTATTGATGACTTATGGTATGATTTGTAGAGGAAAAAGCCATTGGAGCTAAAGGTAAGGAGAAAGTTGGTGAAGGAGGAGCCTTTTAAAGCCAAAGAAGAGCAAGAAGAAGGTTTGGGAAATTTAATGTTTATCACATTTAATTTGCTAATTTTGTTGAATTGAAATGTGTATAAATGATTTGGGAAGGAATTGTCATGATTTGAGTTGAATTGGTTAAACTTGGGGCATGATGAGTTTTAAGGGAAACTCTACCCAAATTTTTGTCTGACCCTTAGTGGTTGTTTCGGGTATAAGTGCAGTTATACAACTCCAAATTACATGATTTTGGTTGGGTTGGAAAGTTAAAATGTAAATCTACATTTTTTTCTAGAAATAACCTCTGGCTGATTCTAGCTCTAAGATTCCCTAAAATGAGCTTAAACTTAATTTAGGGGTTCAGCTACCCCAATAAGGACAGTTTGAATTGTGTAGGCTATATTTGGAGTTTTATATGTCCAATTAACCTGAAATTTATGCCATGGGAAAGTTAACATCTAGGGGAATAAATGTTTAGAAGGGCACTTTGACTTAAAAGGGTGTTTACTGTAGACACCGGGGGTCCTGTCATTCAAGAGAGAAGCCCGTCGCTCATTCTGAAAGACGGCCTCCCCTCACGAGCAACGCATGTCGCTCGCTCGGGATGGGCTCATCTCTCGTGGGAGCAATGCCCATTGCTTGTGTGCGAGGGCCCGTCTATCACAGTGAGCGATGGCTACCGCTTGCTGGTGAGGGCCCGTCTCATGCACGGAGCGACCCCCGTCGCTCGTGCGAGAGGCGCCTATCCCTTGCGAGCGATGGCTGGGCCCTCACCCGTCTCTTGAGAGGTGGCCAGTCGCTCGATAGGACTCCCATATTTTTCGTGGATTTCCAAATCTTTTCCAAAATTTTAAAATATTCTTCAAATATTTTCAAATTTCGGATTTGATTTTGGAAAAATTCTGTGAATCAGTCAGTTTTGATTCTGATTTCATAAATCTTTTTCAAATTCAAGTTTAAAATTTAAATTTATTTGAATTGTTTTCCTTAACATATAAATAGGGGGTTGAGGATCATTATTCCGGGTTACCAATTTTTTCATAAAAAATTGAAGATTTCTTATTAGAATTTCAAGAAGAGTTTTTTTCCTTATTTTTCGTCAAGAATTTTCGATCAAATCTCTTTCAAATTAAGGTGAATCCGAGAAAACGAAATCAATTCGTTCTTACTCGTTTTACCCTTTTTTAGCATTTATAATTGCTACAGAATATCAAGAAGGAAAAATATAATTTTCTTTTCTTGATCCGATTTAAAAAAAAATACAATCTTGTAGTAAAAATCACCCGAAATTACACATTATGAGTCAATCCTTGTAGAATTTAAGGGGCAGAAATCACGTGACATTCGCCTTCAGAAGGTAATATTCTGAAGGTAAATATTTTGGACCAATCTCTAATTCAGTTTTTGTTTCATATTAATTTATTGGTTCCCAATCACGCGAAAAGGTAATCTTAATAACAAAAATTGGATTTTAATAAGATTTTTTGTCTTTTTCTAAACCAGGGGTGACCGACGGGCAGAGGATTCACCGACGCCCGTCGCTTGTTTGAGCGACGGGCTGTCGCGGGATTTCGCCTCCACCCGCCAGTCGGCCCAAGGACGGCCGTCGCTCGTGCGATGTAGCCCGTCACTAGGCCTTTCTCCCTCATTTTCTACATTTTTACCCCTTTTCCACCCTTATTATTTTTTATTTTTCATAATGAACTTTTTATAGATTTTTTTGTCATGTATATTTTATGGTTTCATTATCACGCTAACATGTTCTTTGTTTCTTGTGAGTTTAACTTTTTTCTTGGATTCGGGGTGTTAAAAATGGAGAATACTGAGATGATTTGAGGACATTACTCTGGTTTATTTCTTTATCTCATTTCCTTTTATTATAAGTTCCATTTTTATTGTAATTATTATTTTTACCCCGTTAATATAAAAATGGCTAAATATTTTTTACAAATAAAATGGGATTTTCCTAAATACGAATGGGACTCATGTCCTAGTTTTCATCCCAGATAAATTGTCACCCCTAAACATTTTCTCTTAAGTATGTATGAGATGACCAATGTCCTTATCTTCAATAAATATCCCGTTTCATGCATGATTCGCGTTTACTTTATATTGGGGGTTGTATTCTGCCACTAGTTTTATTGTAATTTATTGTATTTATATTTGTCTTATTTTAATCTTATTTTTATTTATCGCTTTTATTACATGAACAACTTGTGCTTTAATTAATTGCATTGAAATGAATGAGAAAAGGAATGAAATTCTAAATTCAAAACTCAATTATAATTTAACCAAGGTATGAATAAATGGGAAGTTCCGAACTCTCTCTGGTCTTAGTTTCGAAGAGGTTAGATGAACCTTTCCAATGTTCTATTGGAAAAGGAATTCCAAAATATCTCTTGCTGCCCAAAATAGGCCCAAGTTGCATTGTCTTAGGCTCCATAAAGTTAGACAAACCATCTCAATATTCTATTGGGGTGGGGACTACAAAATATCTCTGGCTTGCCTAAAATAAACGTATATGCATCGTCTTAAGCTTCATGAGATTAGATGAATCTTTCCAATGTTCTGTTGGAAGGAGGATTCTAAAATATCTCTGATTGCCCAAAATAGACACACATGCGCTGTCTTAGGCTCGGTGAGGCTAGACGACATTTTCCAATGTTTTATTAGGTGGCGACTTCAAAAAACCTCCTTGTTGCCCAAAATAGATGCCCTTGTAATCTTTATAAGTTATATGAACCTCTCTCGAATGCCCTAAAAGAGGGTCATTTGGGACCTCCTGGGGTTCGGCTCGCGTCACAGTGGAGACTCCACTGGGGACAATCGAGACTTCTCTTCGAAAATACCTTGGTTAAAACATATAATTGAGTTTTAATTTAAAAATTTCATCCCTTTTCGAAATTGCATTGCATATCACTAGAGCCTTAGATCTATGCTAGTTTGCACCCTCGATCAGCCCCGGTGTGTTCCCGAAGCACGACCCTACGTTCACTCAATGTAGGGAAGTGTTAAGGATAATCACCAGTCCGGGCCTCGTACCATCATAGTATATTAAATGGAGACCCGACCACTTGTTATGCTCGTGATAAGCTAGACCCGTTGGCAGGGACCATGCTTGGGTAGCGCAAAAGTATCATCACCCTGGCCAAAGCTCATGTAATGAAAGTAGATACTTCCCCTAGATGGTATGAACCATAATACCTTGCTTGCTGCGTGAATCATTATATATTGGACAAGCCCAAATAGATTGGTTGGTCACCTAATCAAAGGCTTTCATGCCCCGACAGGCCTACGTCAATTTATTCGGACTGCCTAAATGCGCAATGATCAAAACTCATACGCTTGTACATTAGCTAAGAGAAGTTATGCTGCTGATTTTTCACTGTGCACCATACGCATCCATCAGGTTCCCCGTTAACCCATGGGCCAAACCCACCCAGGAAAGAGACTACTTGACCTCGTGTGCGAGAATGATAAGGTTGGAAGGAACTACTTACTTGCATGTGGTTGTGGATGCTGCATAGCATGATCATGCATCATCCTAATGGGGTATATTTTGCATCCATCATAGATCTACCCAGGTGGTCTAAAGGTCCCGGCAGGCGACTAACCAGTAATCCATTTTTTATTGAATCTTCAAAAGAGGAAGAAGAAGAGAAAAGGGCAATATACGCGGACTTAGAGTTAACCTCAGAAAGTAGTGAGTCATACCCCGTTACAGTATTCAGCAGAAAGTAACATGGCAAACCCGTCAAGAAGGCCCGATGTAACTCGCGCGCTTATTATTGATGAAATGGATAGAAAGGCACAAGAAATAGAGAGGAGATTTAAAGAATTTGAAGCCAGGATGAGGACTATGATGGAAAATTTTGCCACCGCTATGACACCATCCGCCAAGGCACAACCCAACTAAGGCAGAACAAACATGATGTCACAGAACAAACATAAGCCAACTAAGGTAGCGTGCATACCGTAAACTGAATCTAGAGGAAATATGCCTTTTGCTCCGTCATCTCGGTAAAAAGGCAAAGAGCGTGCTTCTAAGGATGAGTTTAGGGTAACGACAGGTGGCCTGAAAAGAAGGATGGACATCCTCGAAGAAGAAATTTTGCGATCTAAGCGTGCTACTACCCAAGCCGCCCGCAAGAAACTCACCTTTGGTGCCACGAACTTAGAAGGGGGAAATTGCCTATATAGATGTGATGGTTGCATTGGCATTCGGGAGGTGGAAGAAGTATCGATGGCTGGAGCAGCCCAAAAATTTCGTTTCAGCTTAGGCGGACCTTTGCCTCAAGTGTTGGAGAAAAACCCGCAAATGTGGTTGGCTAGGCCAACTGCGGATCAGGGGCTAATGAATCACCATCAGTATACTGGATACCCGTTTGAGGATTGCCAAGTCCTGAAGGGACAAGTTTGGGATCTTAAGCAGCCTATAATCCCTAAAGGAGGAAGTGATGGAGGCTCAAGTCGTGGCGATAGCAGCGGGATAATTTTTGGAGCTTCGAAGGTTCCAACTAGGGGAGCGATCCAAAGCGGCTATATCATCTTAGAGAAGCCTCTATCTAGACATTTTGATTATTTTGTTAAGCAAGGGAAGTTGCAATTGATGCATGCTAAACATGCCAAAAGACAGGGATGTCCAGGTTATCGAATGGATCGGTATTGTGCCTACCATCAGCATACTAGGCATGACACTGATGAATGTCGAGCTTTGAGGAAACAGGTTCAAGGCCTCATTGATGAGGAGCTGAAAGGAAGGGAGGACGGGCCTCGAGGATGATAATAGACCATTGGCCGCAACATCTGAGTTGGTAGGAGCGAAAAGGGATAATCATTTAGATGTTCTTTTTATCTTGGAACTGTTTAATAATGGTGTTTTTAATTCTGGATTTCTTATTAAATAAAGTGAATGGTTTTGTTTATTTGTGTGATATTTCTTATGATTTCACAATGCATAATCATAATCGTGATTCATTCATATTTAACATTGATCTAACTGATGTCATTCCATTTAATCTCGGTACTTCGAAAAAACCCGAAGGAGGTCATTATAGCATCTAACGTAACTCCTGAAGAGAGAATAAAATATGAGAGAATTTTAAGAAAGTGTGAAAAAGTCTTAGCCTGGACCTACGAAGACATGCCAGGAGTTGACCGTTAAGTTGCTGAACACGCCATGGACCGGTCAAGCAGAAGTTCAGAAGAGTCAGGCCAAGATAGGCAGAAAGGGTTAAAGAAGAAGATCCGCAAGCAGGAACAAGGCTAAATTCCTTGTCGAAATGCAACACCTGACTTGGTTGGTCAGCGTCGTCCCAATAGGCAAGAAGAGCGAAAAAAGTATGTGCATGTGTAAGCTATCAGGATTTGAACCAAGCTTTTCATAAAAAAAAAAAACAAAAATGAAAAAGAAATAATAATAATAATAATAATAATAAAATAAATAAATAAATGAAAATAATAATAATAATAATAATAATAATAATAATAATAATAATAATAATAATAATAATAATAATAATAATAATAATAATAAATATGACATGTGGATATGGCCAAGAATCAGATGTGGTCTTTCGCCATATCATGGGGTCCAGTTCATGGCTGAAACAATGAAGCTACTCTAGAAATATGGCATCAAGCATCACAAGTTCTCTCCATACCGCCCACAAGCTAACGGAGCAGTAGAGGCCGCTAATAAGAATATAAAGAAAATTCTAGCCAAGATGGTTCAGAATTACAAGCATTGGGTAGAGAAATTGCCTTTCGCACTATGGGGCTACAGAACCACGGTCACAACATCTATAGGGGCCACGCTATATTCCTTGGTATATGGGACAAAAGCTATACTGCCAGTCGAAGTGGAGCTAAAGTCTTTAAGGGTAGTGATGGAGGTTCAGATTCCGAAAACTGATTGGGCACAACAACGATTGTAGCAGTTAAACATACTGGATGAGAATAAATTGCGAGCTTATTACCACAACCAGGTCTATCAGAAGAGGCTTGCATGTTCATTCGGGAAAAAAGTCAAAAAGCACCAGCTAAAAGAAGGAGATTTGGTTTTTAAGCAAATGAGACCAAGTGTGCCGGATATACGGGAAAAGTTCAGACTGACGTGGGAATGTCCCTTTATTCTAAAGAAAATACTGTCCAAAGGAGCAGCAATTTTGTTAGATAATGATGGGAATGAGTTTAAGGAACCAGTCAATATCGATAGGCTCAAAAGGTTCCACGGCTAAAGACATAAAAATCAAAAGAAGAGAGTAAATGCCCTATGGGTCAAAAATCGAAAAAAAGGCGACCTTGCTAAAACTGGGTGCCTCGTCAGGGTAAAAACTGAAGGAAAGGCACCCTGGGCAAAAATTAGAGGCTCGAGAAAAAATGGTCAATCAAGAAAACCCGCGAGGGCTGATTGGCGACAGGAGTTTGATGCTGTTAAGATTTATTCAGAGATTAGATGTGTTTTGCATTGTAAACTCATGTTAAATATTAATAATGTATGTTGAAATCTTATCAAAATGTACGCAAATTTTGCAAAAAAGAATAAAACAAAAACCATTCAGATCACATGTTCTTTATTTTCTAGTTCTTTTATAAAAAGAAAGACGTTATTCATCATAGAATGCATGTAAATCTAAACTATACTGCTACTCTTGCCGGCCAGATGCCTAAGTCTGTGGGTCCTGTTGTCAACAGCAGGGCTGAGCACCCATCTCTTGTAGGCACTAGTGGAATGGTGGAGCAATCTCTAACAGAAGGCAGGATGGTCCTCACCAGCAGTCTGGTCTAAAGATTATGGTACCTAGACATGAAGGCCGAAGATAGGACACCACCCTGGAAAGCTTAAGGGAGTCTCACGACATCCTGGGTCACCCCAAACTGTCGAGAACAACGTGCAGTGATGTAAAAAGTAGCCTCACGTAGCCCACACACTGAAACACACCCTGAGGAACTGTCGGTGGTCACAGCGGTAACATAGAGCCAGGCACTCATAAAATTGATGTCCTCATCTGCCATCTTACTAAATCTAGCAACACCCTTGTCGGGAGAGGCAAAGGAATACAATCGTTGTCGAGGAAGAAATGCCTCAACGAATACTAGCCGATCACCCTGGGAGGGGGCTCTGACAAAAGCTTCAGCTTCTCCTGTAGCCAGATCTGCGAGACAAGAAGTCAGAAACGAAAAAAGATAATAAAAAGCATAATAATAATAATAATAATAAAAAGAAAAGAATTAAGGAAAGCTGCTGGAATGGGTAGGGTCCACTCCAAGCAAAAATAAGGTATAGGGTTATGTGAAAATTCGAAAGGACGCATTTCCCGCTAGGAAACGTTAGTGTGAAAACCCACAAGGGGCGCACTACCTTTGAAAACAATGACGTACCTGGAGTAATAAGGGACTCCCGGTTAAGGCGACCGAAGCATCGGCACAAACAGAGTCTAAACTCAGGATCGTCTCAGCTAGAATCAGAAGAAATGGGGTAAGCCCGCGATGGATGCCATCTGCTATCCCAAATAGCCGGAAATCACCGGTCCACTCAGTAGAAATTAGAGTCAGAAATCTAGAGAGATAGAACAATAAGACAACGCTGGCCTGATAGGTAGACATGTGAGAATAGCCCTCCAGTGCCTCAACTAATGGCTTTAGAGTGAAGGCCACCCCCTGAGGGGCCAGTTGTGTCACACCCCGATCGGGGCCTAGTCGGAATATGCTCGCTCGATCGGAATGAGTGAGGGTAATTCAGTAATTTGTACATGAATAATATGGATAATAAGGATTTATGTGCAAAGAAATTAATTAAATAAGTTAAGTGAAGGAAATATTAGAGTGTGCTTAGTGTGTATGGAAGTAGGGTATAAGTGGATTTTAGGAAATGATTTGGTGTGACTCAAGTATGGTACCTTGAAGATATTTATTCAAGAAATGTTTGTATGTGGAGTGAGTATGGTGCCAAGGTTGGAATTAGTCAAAGATGTATCTTGGATTTACTAGGATTATGACAAGTGGACCTCTAGGATGGTGACAAGTGGTATGGTTGGTGTGTGCATTAAGTGAGAAAGAGAAATAGGAAAATATGAATGGAAAGGGGCAAAAATCACGTTGGGCCTCCTCTCCTTCCCGTTCTCTTTCTTTTCTTTTCCCTTTCCCATTTCTTGTGTTCTTTCTCTTGGATGTGTGTAAGTTGGAGCTATTTTGGAAGAGTTTGGGAGCAAAATTGAAGAGGTAAGTGGTTAGGTTTTAGTTATTGTGCTTTGAACTTCTTTTTCTTCTAATTTGCTTTCGATTTGAGTAATTTAGAGTTTTGGTTTAGTGATTATTGGGTTTGGTTGTGCGAGTTTTTGGATGATTTGAAGAGGAGCTAAAGCTTGATTGAGTGGGTTCTTGAAGATTGAGGTTTTGAATCGCAAATCCAGGTTTGGGAACTTTCTTTTATCTGTATATGAATTTTTATATATTCATGTATGATATGAGCTTCTTGAGTGTGTTGTGATGATCTGTGATGATGGTAGTGAGTGTTGGCTCAATCGACTTATTGGTGCATGTGAATAGGTTTTTGGGTGAAAAACTGGTTTAGAATACACTGGACCTTTCTTCGGTTATTAGACTGTTTTGGGAGTTTTAGAACTCCAAATAATGCGATTCTTGAACCATTAGAACCATGAATTCCATTACTTTAAATGTCTCAGAAATAGCCTTGGACAAATTCTCGCTCTATGACATCGAAAATTTGATTACAAATGTAGTGTCCCTGTTGTGGCGGGTTGTTTGACCAATATGGGTTGTGGAGTCCATATCTGGCGTTGTAGACATCCAATTGATGTGAAAATTGTTTCATTTGAAAGCTAAGACATAGGAGAACATTTGTTAAGAAGACCACTTTTCCTAAAAATGAGGTTTAGAGGTTGGTTTATATGATACGAACCGGTGGTAGAAAGCAGTATGTTAGGGGAGCTGAAGCGAGCCTCTGTCGCGAGCGCGACAAGGGTCGCGACCTCGCGACAGAAAAGTATGCTTTGAGTCTTTTCTTCTATATTTTTGAGTCTAGGATTGACCCGGATCAATCCCGTATCTTTCCCATCAGTTATTATGCATGTTTAGGGTAATGAAATGGCTATATGAGTAATTATCGTCGGGAGAAATTTAGGAGTATGCTTAAGATTGATGATTTAACTAGTAATCAATAATAGATATAACTCCATGAAGGTTGTTTATTGATGAGTGATATTATGTGATAGTCTCATGAGTAGCCTTAGCATGAAGAACCATATGTATGAATGCATTTAACGTGGGTGCAATTGAGTTGATTGACGAATAAGGTTGTTATTATAGATTGTGTATATGGATGTTGTTAAGGGCATGTTTTATTGAAATACTTGATACGAATGTTGGATTTATATTGTTAATAATGTGTGACTGGCTGGAGATGAGGTAAGAGAACTTTGAATGTGTTTCGTGGGTTTGTGGGTGAGTTTGAGGAAGGAAGGATTTTGCAAAATTCTACAGATTTTCGGAATCATGACTCTGTCGCGAGCGCGACAGAGACCGGCGATTTTGATGTGGTGCTGTCGCGAGCACGCGACACTGTCGCAACCCCGCGATAGCAATAGCTTATCTACTCTCTGTCGCGAGCGCGACAACCGTCGCGATCGCGACAGAGCACATTGTTGGCCTGTGCTATCGCGAGCACGCGACTTGTCGCGACCCCGCGATAGCAATACTTGCCTTCTGTCGCGACCGCGACAATACCGCGAGCGCGACAGAGCTGGGCCCTTCTTTCCTTCCCACGATCGCGAAGTCCGTCGCGTGCGCACAGCGAAGAGACTATGGTCTCTGTCGCGAGCGCGACAGATGTCGCGAGCGCGACAGATGTGTTTTGTTGAATGAATTTTCTTGGTAATTCCAATGTTTGAATTCCGAACTTGTGATGACTTTAGGTTTACTCTTTGACTATTTATGAAGTATGTTAATGTAATTGAATGTATTATGTATAATTATAGTTCTGATCTTTTCTAGGATTATCATGTTATGTTCAAAGTGTAAATTGTATGATGCATGTTTGACTTTATGAACTTGTTCATATGTCTTAACTAGTGCTAATTGTGTACAATGATATAAAGTATGTGATTTAAAATATGATTTGTATTAAGCATGACTGATATTATGAATTTCTTTATATGTCTAATATACTCTGGATTAAGTATGATGATATTATATATATTGTCTGATGTGATACCTGAATTAAATGATGCATGACCTGCGAGAGTCAGTCTAGTGGATAGTTAGGCATGCCTAATAGAGTTATGTGCCGCTGCAGCTATGTGTACGATTTGGACCCTGATCAGGTCCCACGACTGGTTCCCTGCGAACCCTTTGATATGAAATGTTTTTGGAATGTGGAAAAAGATGATGTTGTTTTTCGACTTGTACCTGTATGGTACATTATATTATGTGTTCCCTCTGAGGGTTACCCGGTCAGAGATCGGGCTATGTGTTTCCTCATGAGGTCTTCCCCTCCGTACTCGTTATCCACTATTTTGAGTCAGCAGGTATTTTGATAGTTTGGTTTATTCTGTTTTGAAATAGCCATCAGAATATGATGTCTGAATGGGCAAGAATCAGTTTATGTGTATATGAATATGACCTCGAGCTTCAGACGGTAAATCTGTATTTAGTAAACATGACTTTTCAGTTAACATGATTATCCGTACTTGACATGTGATTTGTTATTAGTTTCTGAATGCTTTGAAATGATTTGATCGATGTATTTATGTATATGAGTTAAGCATGATTTTGATATGAATGTGAAGTGATGTGATTATGCCTTCAGTATTCGTTATGGGAGTGTTTACAGCATAATATGCTATGTATTAGAGTTGCGCAGCAGAAGTGTCGTGTTTTGGGTTATGACTGTTTTGGCCCATTCCTGATATATGTATATGATTATATGTGTGAGTTTCCGAATGAATGCCTTTATTATGCAAATCTGTTTAGATATATGTTTTGAATATCCGCAATTGCCATTTGAATGTATTTTGCCTTGACGACCATTGTGAATGGCCGTCCATATTATTATGTTTGTTTTCCCCACTAAGCGTTATCGCTTAGCACGGGTTCTTTTTCCCGTGCAGGTGGCAGGTTTGCTTCTGTTCGAGTCGCGCATCTGCAGAGTCGGCCACATAGGAGTTAGAAGTGATATAATTTGTATAATTTCTGTAGCCTGGATTTTGTAAATTCTGATGAATATGTATATGTAATAATATGTAAAGATATTTATATAATATGCTGGGCCATGTAAATATTTGTATAGCAATGTTTGGAGAATAATTCCTATTGTATGATTGTAAGTTTTCACAATTGTATGCTTTTGCTTAGTGTATGCGCAATTGCGAAATATGCATGTCCAAATCTACTCCTAAAGTTTTAATTCTTTCGTAATTATATATGCTTTGTACCGTTTCTGTTCAGTAACACACCTACTCGTACGGCTTCCTACTCCCTTGCGGATGGGTTCGCCGACGTATGGGTTGGGGTGTTACAAGTTGAGTAGCGACAGCAGAAGATACACCCAAGGTCAGTGCAATGTCTCTCGCACGGACAAAACCACAAATCGGAATGCAAAGTGAGGTACCGAGCGGAAGCCTCGCCCCAATGATAGCAGCAAATTCCTCGTGTAAGGGGTATAATTCCTGGTAGGTAAACCTGAAGACATGGAAACGGGAGTCCCAAAAGCGGGCTTGTAGACATCGGGTCCCGAGGCAGCCCAGACCAGGGTTACCCAGTGATGAAAGTAATGCCTGTTCACAGGCAAAGAGGTTGGAAGTGATGGTTCCCTCATCAAAGCCATATTCTAAAATAATAAATAATAAATAAAAATTAATAAGTTTTTTAAAAAAAGGGGTGTTGAAAATGATGTTTTCCTAGTCATATAAAACATAAAAAAAAATTTTAAAAAGAAAAAAAAATTCGGAAGTTCGCAACCACCAACGCAGGTTGGGGCAAGTGCCCCCGGCGTTGCTCGCGCGCACTCGTGCCTCGCCTCACGCGAGGCCGCACCTCGCCCCCAGCACGCGCGAGGCCGCACCTCGCTCCCAGCACGTGCGACGCGCGCCCAGCTCGCCGTCCTCGCCCAGTTTTGCCGAAAATCCATTTTTTCACCCAAATCCGGGATTTTGAGTCCAATTTGGACTCTAAATCAGTTTTTTCGGATAATTAATAATAAATTCGATTTTTATCATGAAACAATAGAAAAATTTGATTAAAATTAATTTTTCTTTTCCTAATAGAATTAAGGCTTTTTTTTTTTTATGAATGATATAAATAGTTTGAGATGAAAACCCTGGAGGGGGGGCCTCCATGATTTTTTTACATTTTTTTTAAGAGAATTTCTTCTTCTTCTTTTTTTTTTTTTGATTTATCTTCTCTAATTTCAGATTGAATTCTTTCAATTAACAAGGATCAATTGAGATTGAAAAATCAATTTTCAATTCTTAAGCATCCAAATTAATTTCTTTGTTTTCTTCATAAACAAAGGAATTAATTTCACTTCAAAATCATTTTTTGTGGAATTTTTCAAGGAGATTAACCATCATATTCCTTCCATCAAATCCAAATCCGAGGGTAAATTTTCTGGGCTGCAAAATAATTATTTTTATCTTATTCTCTTATTTCTTATTTATTTATTTTGTTTATGTAAATATTGCTCTCTTGATTTTTTTATTATTTTTAACATGTAATTAATTAATTTATTTTGCTTTGATTTTTTTCTTTTTTTTGACATTTAAACATTTATGTTAATTGTGATAACATGTAAATAATTAATTTAATCAAATCAATTTTGCATCTTTAATTCAATCATGCTATTTTGCTAATTTAATCAAATTGTTTTCTTTTCCTTTTATTTATTCGATTGTTTATTCGATTGGCTTAATTAATATATTTGTTAGTTGGATTCATTTAATTTAATTTGATTCATTTTTTATTTTATGTATTTTATTTGAATTAATTACTATCGTTAATTTTCTTTTTCTTTTTCTTTTTGGTTACAACACTTGTTTTTTCATTTGGGCATTATCCATGGCAAAGATGGGGAATCAAGGAATTAGGAGCCTTATTTTGGTTTGCATATTTAAATTATGTATTTTCCTTTATTTCGATTTATTTATTGTATTTGTGTATTTTATGTAAAGTTGTTTATTTTTATGCATGTTTAAATAAAAAATTGCCAAAAATATTTTTATTAATAAATCGGGATTTTTCTAATAAGATGGACCAATGTCCTATTTTAACCAATAAAATCTCTCTTTCAAAAGGGAGTTAATTTTCACAAAATGGGATCCAATTATTCCTGCCTTTTCCAATATTGCCCAAAATAACTCTTCGATTTTTAAGTGTGCATGAAGGAACTAATGTTCCTACTTCCAAATAATGACCCGATTTATGTATGTTATTTAGTTAATTGACTTTGTTTGATTTTACATTTATCTTGAGGGATTGTATTTTTGTCCCGATTTTCATCTTGTAATTTATTTTAGCTTTTCTTTTAATTTTGGGGGATTGTTCTGTCCCATTTTATTTTCACTTGTTATTTTTATCGCTTTCTTTGTTGTTTTCCAAAATGCTTGAAATGCGCTTTAATTTTGTTGCATGATTGCGTGAGATGAGAGATGGAATTTCAGTTGTTAAAAACTCATTTATAACTTAACTTAAGGCATTAATAGGAGTGAAGTTCCAAACACCTTCTCTGGTTTAAGACCCCCGAGATTAGATGACCTTTCCTAATTTCTTATAAATTGGGTGGCGACTTCAAAATACCTCAAAGGTGCCTAAAGGTTTCATGGGATTAAATAAACTTCCCAATGTTCTATTGGGTAAGGAATTCCAAGATATCTCGTGTTACCTAAAATCTAGATGCTAAACCCTTATCGGACCCTTAAAGCGGGCCGGGTTCGGGCCACACGCGTTATAGTGCCGACTCCACTGGGGACAATTGAAACTTTGCTTCGAAAGTGACTTAAGTTAAAATTATAATTGAGTTTTTAAGAATCAAAAAATCCATTTCCATTCAAAAATTGCATTGCATCCACTAGAGCCTTAGAACTATGCTAGTTGGTCCCTTATTTTACCTCAGTGCATTCCTAAAACACAACCCTACTTTCACTCATTATAGGGAAGTGTTCGGGATAATCACTAGTCCAAGCCTTATACCGTAAATGGTATATCATATGGAGACCCGATCGGTCATTATGCTCGTGATGAGCTAGACCCTTTGGTAGGGACTGATAACTTCAATATAGTACTTAGTTTTGATAGTGTTTTCGTATGATTTTTGTGTGTTTAGTTGTGTTTTTGGTCATATTATGTTTCCTTTAGGTTAATGTTGCTAATCTTAGTCAAATTGAAATTTTGATGCATAATAGATAGCTTTTTGATGGAGTTTGATTTGTCTTTGCAGGTGTGGTTCTAGGTACCTCATGGTCACAACCAAATTGGTTGTGACCGTGACATAAATAGGAATTGAAAACAGGAGCAGTCTTACAGGGGTCACGGTCACAACGAAACTCATTGTGACTGTGACATAGAAGCCCATCGTACAAAATGCAAGTATGAAGCATGTCACGGTGGCAATCTATTTTATTGTTACCGTGATATGAAAATCACCAAGGCAGAATCAGTGCAGTACGTACCTCACGGTGGCAACAAATTTCATTGCCACCGTGACATAAATTTTTCCTGGACAGAAGCTAAAGTTGAAGACCTCACGGTGGCAACAGATTTCATTGCCACCGTGACCCCTCTCTTGTGCGCAAAGGCAAATTAGCGATCTCGACACCTCACGGTGGCAATGGATTTCATTGCCACCGTGACCACTCTGACACTATAAAGACATATTTTTTTGTTTGATTAGGGTTCCGAATTTTGGAGTTTAGTTTTCATATCAGTTGTGCAATTGACAATTTTCTAAGTTTTTCTTCTATTTTAATTTTAGTTTTCCAATCTTTGTCCTTAGTTTTGAATTAGAAATCAAGAATATTTCATCAGATTCACATAGTTTAATTTCAATAGAATTTTTATTTCGAGTTCCAGAATTTTAAATTAATTATCCATTGAAGATCCAAAGAAGATGATCGAAGAACATAGGATTCAACCGGGACTTTCGCCTCAATGAATTTCTGGGTTTATTCTTTCCTTTATTCTTTTGATTTTGTAATGGATCGTGAGTAGTCTTTTAGTTGTTTAGGGGATCTCTGAATCCCCTACTCTTGATGTGAATTCTGAACATGTTTTGAAATCCAATATATGAATGAAAGGTTTATTTCACTGGTTCTTATTGTCAAATCATGAGATGTATATTTTCAAGTTAATTTCCTGTTTTGATGAATGATTTAATTCATGTATCTTAATTGATTATTGAATTGTATGATTGAATATCATGATCAATTATCCTCAGATTTTCTATCATGTTTGTTGTATCATTTGGACTGCTCCGGAATGGGAATCTAGATGTGCAGGTTTTCATGGTTTAAGATTGGAGTGAGGAGTGAAATAATTAGGTTTTGGGCTGTTTGGCTCCGGAATGGGAAAGCAAACCAAACTTAGGATTTTAGACCCGTGCTTAGGCTAGTTGTATGGCTTGCTCCAGAATGGGACGTCATGTAATTAGAGTAGCTTGCTCCGGAATGGGACGCTTGGGTTCGTTCGTATATGTTTCTTTATGTGTTTTAATTCATGTTAGGGTATGGGGTGAATGAGTGAACCTGAGCAACGTTTCTCTATTCTTAATTCTTCGTTTGTTAATTTTTGCCATCAATTTATTTCTACCATTTATTGCAGTAATTTAATTTAATTATTTCTATTGCTTGTTTTTAGTTGTTCAATTCTTTTGTTTTTAATCAATAGTTTACTAAATCAATTCAAACTTTTGGGAATTCTTTAGCATACATTTAATTTTCTTCACTTGCACACACAATCCCTAGGGTACTATAACTCGGGGTCTTAATTTTACCCCACTGTATTACTTGCCAATTCAGTACAATTGCTGAGATCGTGTCAGGGACCATGCTTGGGTAGACCTAAAGTAACACTACCTTTGACTAGAGCTCATGTAATGGCAATAGAAACTTCCACTAGGTGACATGCTCCTTAATATGATGCTTGCTACGTGGGCCCTTATGTATTGAACAAATTCAAACATATTAATTGGACACTCATCAAAGGCTTTCATGCCTCGGTGGGCCCATTTTTAGTTTGTTTGAAAGGACCAAATATATAATGACCAAAACCCATGTGCATGCGCTTTAAATTAAGAGTGTTATGTGGCTGGTTTCTCACCACGCACCATACACATCCATTGGGTTCCCCGCTGACCCATGGATCAAGCTCACCTAGGAAAGAGACCATATTACCTCGTGTGTGGGAGCGATAAGGTTGGAAGGATCTATCTACTTGCATGTGGTTATGGATGCTGCATAGCATGCTTATACACTATGTGTTATTCATGCATGCCAAAATATACAATTTCATTTCGTATGAATATGTTATATTCTGTACATATAATTTTCATTAAAAAAAAGAAAAAACATATACATGTCACTTTGTGTGTGTACATCCTATTCGATGCATATAATTCTCACAAGTATATATCATTCTGTGTATAATTTTTTCCATGTATAACATGTATTATTGTAATTTATTGATCTTTCAGCACGATCATGCATTACATGTCATTCATACACATAAAAGCATATGCATTTCATTTTGTGTGTACATTCTATCCTGTGTATATAATATTTCACATTTACATATCGTCCTGTGTATAAAATTTTTCCATGCATTGCATGCATTATCCTAACCCCTCTACATTTCGGCCATCATAGACCATTTGCCTAAGTGATTTTGGGGTCTGACAGTCACCTAATTAGAGGGCCTTCTGTCTGAACAGCTAGGATAAGGATCGAAGGGCGGTGAATAAAAACTCAAATATTTGAAAATGGCCAATTTTCCACAACAGACTGAAGAGATTCATGCCCTAATTGCCCAAGAGATAGATGGAAGGCTTGAAGAACTTGAAAAGAGGTTATTGGCCATGGTCAAGGAAAGAATGGATGCCATGGCCCTCATTCTTCAAGCGCAGCTTAAGGCGACTGCTCTTAACCAAGATGAGCCGGCCACAGCCAAAAGGGCTTATGCAGCAACGGTCCCGATGCTTCCATCCACTTTCGAGCCTAGGGACAGGGTGCCGCTTGATTCACCAGTTAGGCAAGTAAGAAAGGCAAAAGGACCAGAGCCTTTATGATCAATAGGCCTTCCCAGTTCCTTAAGCATGAAACATAAGCTAGTTGGTCTTGAAGAAGGAATTATGAAATCCAAGCTTGCAACTATCTGGGCACCTCTCAACAAGACTACTACTGACCCTGAAAGTCTAAGAGTCAGTTACGGTGATGAGAATAGTGGTACCCGAAGGATAGAAAAGGTATCAACAACTGAATCGGCTCAGAGGCATTATTCCAGTTTGGGCAAATCTTTGTGTTGGGTTTTTAAGAGGTTGATGAAGGAGGGGATACTACAACCAATGCCTGCTAGAAGTCAAGGTCATCCCGATCATAAGGCGGATCAGTATTGTGCCTTCCACCAGCATACAGGGCATTTGACAGACCATTGCCGAACTCCAAGGCATCAAGTTCAAGACCTTATTGATAGTAAGCAGATCTCTAACCCAAAAAAGCAAGATTAAGTGGCCAAATGGGGAAGGTGTGGGTGATTCCCGAGTATGATAATGAACCACTTGACTATGACATCAGTGCTGGGTTGGCAAGGATGGAAAAGATAGCTATTTAGATGTTCTTCTTTATTCTGAAACTATTTGATAATGACATTTTTAATTTTAATTTTTCAATAAGAAGAACAATTTTGCTTATTTGCATGATGTTTCCAATGATTTCATTTCACATGATCATTATGAATTTATTTTTGTTATTAATTCAATTAATATGACAGTATTTAATCTGGGAACTTTGGAAAACCCAAAGAAAATCTTCATAGCATCTGATATAACTCCTGAAAAGAGGAAAATTCTCAAAGATTAAAATAAAAAGAGAAAATAAAAATAAAAAGTAGTGAAAAAAAAGAAAAAGAGCCAGTTGCAATTAGGGGACTGGATGAAAACTCATTAAGAGCACTAGAACCTTGCTGACTACCCATCAAAGCGATCCCTGGATAAGACAAAACCTAAAAAATGATTTAGGCAGCCCTTCTTTGTATAGCTCTCTAAATGATTATTTTCTACCTTTATTTCGCAATCGCTTGCTAGCCCATTGAGCCTTTATTGCTAGCCCATTGAGCCTTTATGCTGGTATGCTAAATGCGTGCCGATTTTATTATTACACATGTTAAAACTACCCTTCGCCTAAAATGATTCTTGCCTCCCCTTAGAAGAATGGGCGCTCTAGTAAGGATGGATGTACATCATTGACAATTCTTTGGTTTATCAAAAATTGCCCTGATAAGGATGAGTTTATACTTCGGAAAGAAGGTTTAGTCACTCAAAAACTCTGCATAGTCAAAGACAAAAGCAAAAGAAAAAGAAAAAAAAAAGAGAAGAAGAAGAAGTAGAGCTCAAGATCGTAAACCCTTGACGAGTTTCAATGGTTATCTTTTTAACTTAATTGTTATTTTGAGCTTGATAAGCTAAAGTATTATCAAGCCCAAATTTAAGAATACCTTTATAGTATACAATTGAGCTGAGAGTGGTCCTCTCATCAGTCGAGTAAATATTGCGGCCATTTTTCTCTAGCAACCTGATCCTTCTTTGATAGCCATCTACCTAAGCCTAACGTTATAATCGAAATAAGACCTCCTGATTCTTGGTTCAGTCTTATCTAATTAGCGGAGATGACCTTGTAATAAGGTTCGGTACGTAAGAAGAGGCATATGGTGTTTCTTGAACTTCAAGCGAGAAGCCACGAGTGCATTTATGCATTTGAGTTGAGTGCCATCCCTAATGTTCCATCTAGAATCTACTTTTTTAAAAAAAAAAGAGAGTGTTCTGGGCAAAAATTAAGGGCCGAGAGAAAATTTTCAATCATGAAAACCCAAGAGGGCTGATTAATAAAAGGAGTTTGATGCTTTCAGGATTTACCCTGAGATTAGATAGGGTCTTGTATTTTTCAGGATTAACGCCAAATAAGATCATGTGTCATGAAATCAAATTGAAATATATGCACTTATGCAATGATATGTTGATATGATCGAAATAGTTCATTTTGCATACTTAAAGTCGTCTAGTTCCGATATGAAACTAGCACGCTGTTACTATCTGCCCCTTGCTTTTCTCGTTACACAAGCCTTTCAGCTAATTCATTCTGTTGTCATCTGTGAAGCTGAACCTACACCACCTTTGTGAGGACAATCAAGCTCATTCAACCACGATTTAGGGCGTCAGTACGTGTAGGTCACCCTTGAAGGATCTCCAATAATAGCTTCAGACTCTCTTAAAATTTTCTTAAAAAAAGAACAAAGAACAAAAAAAAAAAAGCCGTTAGAGTTGAAAACCATAATTGGCTCTCTAAGCAAAAGTTAGGCAAAAGGATAGGGTGAAAACCTGGAAATCGGCAGTCTATCCTTAAAAAAAAAAAGCTGCTGGAGTGGTTTGGGTCCGTTTCAGGCAAAAAATGAGGCACAAGGTTATGCGAAAATCCCAAATGGGACGTATTTCCCACAAAAACAAGCTAGTGTGAAAATCAACAAGGGACGCACTACCTTTAAAATAATGACTTCTGATGCCTGGAGCGATAAAGCAGCATTACTTTAGATAATCTCCTTTCGGGCAGAGGGTGTATATTGTAGGACGTGAGTCGGAATCTTGGGGGACAAAATGTTGCAACAGCTTGTAGCAACAGGGTGCATACTCATTGACTAAGGGTCGAAGAGGCACATCAGATAGTATGAGCAGTACCCTTAGCGAGTCCCTTAACCACGTAGGAGGTGGTCTATACATTTTTGCATCTCACGTGCATATTGCGTGTACTATCTTTCACATATCTCTTTGCATAACTTGACACATGTATAGCCTTTCACGATGCCCATCATGCATTCACGCATGCATAAACTTTGTGTATATTTCGCATATGCAATTCTTCGAACACATTCTGTGTACATAATTTTCACATACATATAACACATAATTCTTTGCACGTGTTTAACATGCATATCATAAGCATATATCACATGCATTCAGTTCTTTGCACGTATAGTTGTGAACGCATAATTTCAGTACATTAATTCTTTGCATCTGTATAGCTTTGTGTCTATATTTCACACACATTATGCACACACAATCTTTTGCACATGCTCTCATGTCAAATAACTTCACATGAAAAGGTTGAACCAAAGGGCAGTTTCGGCAAGATGAAGATAAGATGAAGCCCACGTAAGTTGAAATCATGTGAGCCCATAAAGAGGCATTCTAAACCTCCCTGCAAGCACAAAGCCCTCCTAAGAGGTGTACAGGACCAGACGTGCCAATGGCACGCTATGACAAACCATAAATGATAAAATGGGAAAATGAGATAATAACAATTGAATCTTCGCGAAAGATAAATGATCAAAATGATTATCATGATGAGATGATTGGGACTATACACCGCTTGGTTAGATGCCGCAATGAAGGAGGTTAGACACCGCATCAACAGGTTAGATATCTACACGGCTGGGGCTATACACTGCTTTGGTTAGATGCCGCAATAGAGGAGGTTAGACACCGCACCAACTGGTTAGATACCTACACGGCTGGGGCTATATACCGCTTTGGTTAGATGCTACAACGGAGGAGGTTAGACACCGCACCAACAGGTTAGATACCTACATGGCTAGGGTTATACACCGCTTTGGTTAGATGCCGCAACGGAGGAGGTTAGACACCTACACCGCTTTGGTTAGATGCCGCAACGAAGGAGGTTAGACACGGCATCAAGGTCAATTATGGACCGCAACGGCTGAGACTAGACACCGCATAGGTTAGATGCCAAAATGATGAGGGTTAACATGTCGACAAAAAGACGGTAACTACCCCCAAAAATTTTATTCAGACCAGAATGATAGCTGTCTCAAGTACGTGTCTCTTTCCTTCTTTCTCTGAGTTTTGGCTCACCTAGGCATCCATGCACTAGTTTTCCCAAAACTGGGGCAACTGTAGACAATGGATCCCGAGGCAGCCCAAACCAGGGTTACCCAATGATAAAAGTAATGCCTGTTCACAGGCAAAGAGGTTGGAAGTGATGGTTCCCTCATCAAAGCCATTTTCTAAAATAAAAAGTAATAAATAAAAATTAATAAGTTTTTTTAAAAAAAGGGTGTTAAAAATGATGTTTTCCTAGTCACATAAAACATAAAAACAAAATAATAAAAAAAAATTCGGAAGTTCGAGGCCACTGGCGCGCACCCCCGGCAATGCGTGCGTGCTCGTGCCTTGCACGAGTGAGGCCGCGCCTCGCGCGAGTGATTCCGCACCTCGCGCAGGCGAGATGCAGCTGTACCTTGCCCCCAGCGCCCATTGCATGCGTCTAGCTCGCCGTTCGCGCCCAATTTTGCCGAAAATCCTTTTTTTCACCCAAATTCAGGATTTTGAGTCCAATTTGGACTCTAAATCAGTTTTTTTGGATAATTAATAATAAATTCGAATTCTATCATGAAAAAATAGAAAATTTTGATTAAAATTAATTTTTCTTTTTCTAATAGAATTAGGGCTTTTTTTTATGAATGATATAAATAGTTTTAGATGAAAAACCTGGAGGGGGGGGGGGGGGGGGGTGGGGGGGTGCTCCATGATTTTTTACATTTTTTTGAGAGAATTTCTTCTTTTTTTTTTTTTTTGATTCTTCTTCTCTAATTTCAGATTGAATTCTTTCAATTAACAAGGATCTATTGAGATTGAAAAATCAGTTTTCAATTCTTAAGCATCCAAATTAATTTCTTTGTTTTCTTCATAAATAAAGGAATTAATTTCACTTCAAAATCATTTTTTGTGGAATTTTTCAAGGAGATTAACCGTCATATTTCTTCCATCAAATCCAAATTTGAGGATAAATTTTCTGGGCTCTCTTGGATTTTTTTTTATTATTTTTAATATGTAATTAATTAATTTATTTTGCTTTGATTTTTTTTCCTTTTTTTGCCATTTAAATATTTATGTTAATTGTGATAACGTGTAAATAATTAATTTAATCAAATAAATTTTGCATCTTTAATTCAATCATGCTATTTTGCTAATTTAATCAAATTGTTTTCTTTTCCTTTTCTTTGCATGATGGCCACGTGAACAGTGGCCATCTTTGCTTTATTTCTCTTTTAATTCTTATGCATGTATTCACGTGGGGCCAACTTATTTTGTCCACACACACACATTTATTCACTCATTCTCACTTTTATATATTTTTATCTTTTTTATTTATTTGATTATTTATTCGATTGGCTTAATTCATATATTTATTACTTGGATTCATTTAATTTAATTTGATTCATTTTTTATTTTATGTATTTTATTTGATTTAATTACTAACATTAATTTTCTTTTACTTTTTATTTTTGGCTACAACACTTGTTTTTTCATTTGGGCATTATCCATGGGCAAAGATGGGGAATCAAGGAATTAGGAGCCTTATTTTGGTTTTCATATTTAAATTCTGCATTTTCCTTTATTTCGATTTATTTATTGTATTTGTGTATTTTATGTAAAGTTGTTTATTTTTGCATGTTTAAATAAAATATCACCAAAAATATTTTTATTAATAAATCGGAATTTTTCTAATAAGATGGACCAATGTCCTATTTTAACCAATAAAATATCACTTTCAAAAGGGAGTTAATTTTCACAAAATGGGATCCAATTATCCCCGTATTTTCCAATATTGCCCAAAATAACTCTTTGATTTTTAAGTGTGCATGAAGGAACCAATGTTCCTACTTCCAAATAATGACCCGATTTATGTGTGTTATTTAGTTAATTGACTTCGTTTGATTTTACATTTATCTTGAGGGATTGTATTTTTGTCCCGATTTTCATCTTGTAATTTATTTTAGCTTTTCTTTTAATTTTGGGGGATTGTTCTGTCCCATTTTTTTTCACTTATAATTTTTATCGCTTTCTTTAATGTTTTCCAAAATGCTTTAAATACGCTTTAATTTTGTTACATGATCGCATGAGATGAGAGATGGAATTTCAGTTGTTAAAAACTCATTTATAACTTAACTTAAGGTATTAATAAGAGTGAAGTTCCGAACACCTTCTCTGGTTGACCTTTCCCAATTTCTTGTAAATTGGGTGGCGACTCCAAAATACCTCAAAGGTGCCTAAAGGTTTTATGGTATTAGATAAACTTCCCAATGTTCTATTGGGTAAGGAATTCCAAGATATCTCGTGTTACCCAAAATCTAGACGCTAAATCCTTCTCGGACCCTTAAAGCGGATCGAGTTTGGGCCGCGCGTGTCACAGGGCTGCAGCCAGAAGAAGGTTTTTGTCTATCCTAACTCTTCTAAAAAATCTCAAGCCAGAAAATGGGGCTAGGGTGGTATTTTCCCAAGTTTGGGGATTATCCAGAACTCGGTACATCTTAGTGAGGACAGATGAAGACATTTTCTAAGTATTGTGACTAAAAATTAAAAATTAACAAGAAAGAGAATAAAGAAAAGAGAGAAAAACCTAGGAAAGGAACCGCTATTTGAAGTCCAGGATGAAGAGTGCACGAATCCTAGGGAAAAGATGAGTATTTAAAGCAAATCACGGGGACGGGCTGCCTGTCTCTCGGTCTTTCGACGGTGAGCCCGTCGGTCAACCTGGTTGACCCTTGGGTGATATGTTCTTCTGCATATTTCATGCACGTCACGCACATAAAATAATTTTTGCATATTTCTGTCGTCATTTATTTTTTCAGTAAAGGAAATTTGACGGAGACGTGTACCAGGCACAAAAATCAAGAGCAAAATATCCAGGGAGTATTTGTATTTTCGAAAGGGAGGGAAAGAAGAAGAAAAGAAGAAAAGATGGAATTTTAAGTGACCGACGGGGTGCCCGTCTCTCCGTCTTCCGACGGGCTACCCGTCGGTCACAAAAAATTATAAAAGGTGCGCTCAACCGTGCACCTTCGGTTCTTCCTTTTCTCTTCTTCTTCTTTCTCGTGAACTGATGCCACCTTGCGATTTTTCACTCATTTCTTGTCCGTTTTGCGCACCACTTGTGCCAAAACGATCCTCGCATCATCACGCACGTGTAGGACTAATTTTTTTCGTAAATTCATTAAGTTTTTTTTCAACACATTTCATCAACTACAAGGTTAGTTCATCACCTTTTTCTACTTTTTCTTATTTTTTTTAGTTAAATTCTCTCTTCAGATGCATGATTGTATACTCTCTAAATGTAAGACTAAATTCTGTCCATTTATTTTTGGCATTTTTTTTTGGGGACTGTATGCACTGACTACTAAGTGTAAACCATGTTAATCATTATGAAAAATAATAAAAATAAAACATGAGGAAGCAAATAATGAACAAAAGTGGACTCATGAACATACCCCAATATGACTAAAATTTGAGGACCAATCTAGGCTGAATTGGACGTTTAATCACCACGTAGAATAAGTGCACAGATAAAATTGTTGCTTGGCGCCTGAGGCCTGTCCCATTATTTTGTGTTTTTATGCAGGGAGTTGGGCACATCCTTATCGGGATGCTGCCCGAATTTTAATTTTCTGGGTAGGCACATCCTTATCGGGATGCTGCCAAAATTTTTAGGGCACATTTTTAGCCAAAATACTGCCGAAATTTGTAAAAATTTTTAATCTTTTGATTAGCTTACTTGTGATGGTAATGCAAAACTAACTTTTATTCTTTTTAGGATGCCTCCACAATGCAACGCCCCTCACGATCAGGCCGAGCCTCAGGCTCCCATGTGGATGAGCAATGAGGCTAGGATGAGATTTCAGGCCTTGGCACATGTGTAGTTTCGCACCAGCCGCTTCATCTCTATGCTATTTCTGCAGAGCATGGGGATGCTCGAGGAGGTCGATGCGCTCACAGCAGCAGCAGGATGGATAGAGTTTTTATGGCCCTCATTTTAGACCCATCCCGAGGTTGTCAAGGAGTTCTTGACCACTGTTCATTATGGGGATTCCAGAGGTTGAACAGAGAGGAAGGGGTCATTTAGTTTTGGGTTAGAGGGTGCCATCATAGCATCACGCGCTGGACTTTTATGGAGGCCATGGGGCTTCCACATGGGGATGACGTGATGATACCCTAGAGAGCTATTAGGAGGCATCATTGGGAGGTTATTGCCATGCCAAATGTGCCGTATGACCACGATACGGCGAAGAGTACAGTGCTCTCATCTCAGGCGCTACAGTACATACACAGAGTTCTCTCTAGTTCGTATCTGAGCTGGGTAGGTAACTCGGGGTCTGTGAATGGAAATGAGATTTGGAGTTTGTGGGCGATGGTAGCAGGCCGATGCCTTAACATTAGCCACGAGATAGTGGCTAACTTGGTCAGAGTCTCACGGGGGACAGCCCCTATAGTATGGGTCGGGGGAGTGATTACTAGGCTACTTCTACACTTGGGAGTTGATCCTGGCAGCTATGGACCTCTACTTGACGAGAGTATTTATGTGGACGCATCGGCTCTCAGACCATGGGTATGATTGCACAGGTGGCCAGTCGCCCAGAGGAGTACCGTTTACTTACTATGGCAGAGACTAGGCGCATATTCGGTCTCCCTCCACTCTATCCAGTAGAGGTGGACTCGGAGGAGCCCCAGATGGGGGAACAACTTCTACAGCAGTCTCAGCCGGAGGAGGAGCCACCTAAGACTCCGTTTGATTTAGGTATTGAGTTCAGTGTGGATGACCTGCTAGACACCCCTCAGTCGCAGAGGGCACAAAGTCCCACTCTACCACCACCATCGCTAGTCTAGCGTTCTGAGCTTTGGGAGACCGGGAGGTTCCACCCCTATAGCAGGCCAGGACACCCGGGGGTATCCACCTCCATAGCACCTCCACCAGAGCATAGGGAAGAGCCAGCATGTCCCAGTCCATCACCACCTATGCAGCCAGCCTAGCCTAATTTCATTGCTACTATCACCACTGCTCTTACTACCATGGAGTGTCGGCAGGAGGAGAGAGATCGAGCCCTCTTTAAGTGTCTTGATCGGTATGAGGAGAGAGATCGGATCCCGCTTGAGCGTCTAGGTCAGCAGGAGAGGCTCATAGAGGAGTAGGGGAGTTTGGGTGCCTCCCAGGCCGTAGCAGCCCAGAGGGTGGATGAGGCCGTTCAGATGGTTGATGAGTCCGTCACCGCTCTCAGATTCCGAATAGAGGTGTTGGAGGGTGCCATACCGACCATATCTGCATCTATCAGGGAGTTTAGGGAGCAGATGGAGACTAGGCTCATAGGTATCAGGGATGCAGCAGAAAATCAGACCACAAGACTATCGAGGCCTTCATAGAGCTGGGTGGCATAGTCAGAGACACTCTGGAGTTCCTTGGGGTTTGTGCTCAGCCATTTTTAGATGGGTACACTCAGGTCCAGTTCCAGTAGGCCTCCCGAGCGACTGGACACCCAGCATCTGCACCAGTCGTCATCCTGCCGCGCTCAGCCACAGCGGCTGGGCCCTCAGCGCCTAGCAGCCAGACCTCCGCCTCCAGAGCTGGGCCATCTATATCCTCATTTAGTGATCCGCCGGTACACGTATCTGATGAGGAGGAGGACCCGGAGGAGCCCTCAGACTATTTTCCCCTTTAGTGTGTTCAGGGGGTTTCTTTTTTATGTACTTGTATACTTGTTGTACAAAATTTACATTTTATTAGTGAAACTCATATTTTGTTAAATTTACGTTTCACCTTGTATATTTACATTCTTGCTAACGTTTTACTTGCACTTCCAAAAAGTTTGATAACACAGTAAGTAAGAAAGATGAAAATAAATGACAACATAAAAATGTGCATGAAATTTACATTTTGAGATGAATTAATCTCCAATGAATTAATAAAATCTTCTATAACTACAGGGACATGATGCCATGCTGACCTGAGGAGAGTTAACCATCAGGCACTAGGTTAACCGGATAGTGGTTAGCAAGTCAGACGTTACGTTATCCGGATGGTAGTTAATAAATTAGATATCATGCCGACCGAAGGGGGTCAGCAACAAGCATATTCCTGGTGGACCGGATGGGGTTAGCAAAAAGAAGCCACGCAGACTGGATGGTGGTCAGCGAGATAAACGAGTCGCAATAGAATACATTGCAACTCAATGATAGCAGTTATCATATCCCTTGCAGATCGGATGGGGTTTCGCAGGAAGATACCGTGCAAGCCGAACGGAGGCCAGTGGGACAAATGCAATAGAATAAATCGCAGTTGAGTTGTAGTTAGATAACACTGCATCTCACGTCAACCAGATACCGTGCAAGCCGAACGGAGGCCAGCGGGACAAACATGATAGAACAAATTGCAGTTGAGTTGTAGTTAGATAACACTGCAATTCACGTCAATCAGATACCGTGGAAGCTGAATGGAGGCTAGCGGGACAAATTCAATAAGAGCAAAACACTCGTAACCAGGCCGTGGTTGGATAACACAGTAGCTCAAATAGTGATAATCAGGTACCTTACAGATTGGATGGGGGTCAGCAAGGGCATGCCGTGCATATTGGATGGTGATCAGCAGAATAATTATGAAAGGGGTCGTGGCAAAATATGTTACAGACCTTTTAGCAGCAGGCTGCAAATCTACTGCACAACGGAAGGTAAGCACTGCCTCAGGTACACATCTCTTTCCTTCTTTTCTGAATTTTGGCTCATTTAGATGCTAGTGTACTAGTTTCCCCAAAATTAGGGGCAATTATAGACACCGGGCCCTAAGGCAGTCCAAATTAGAGTTACAAGATGAAGATATCAATGCCCATTTTTGGACAAATGGATGAAAGTTACGAGCTTTTACTCTGCGAATTCACAAGGGTTGAAGATTTTTTCTTGATAAAAAGAGTTTTTCGTAAGGTAGGAGGAGTTCGTCAAGGGAAAATTTTGATTTTGGTCCACCGACAGGAGACCCGTCTGTAACACCCCTTACCTATACGTAGTAAACCATACCTTGATCTGGTGGTTCACGACGACGGTCAGGGAAGAACCGACACAAACATGTAAATCTTATAAACTTTTAAGCTAAAATCTGAGTTATAAACTTTCTTTCATTTTCAAAAACACATTATAGCTAACTATAAATTCATTACACAATCACATTATAAAGTATACTTCTTCAGAATTCACTATAGATAGATTATTTACATAACCAATATCGCTTTTACAAATTTATGATTTAAATTTACAAAACTTGCATACATTCTTAAGACTATACAATTCCTACCCTAAAATTTCTTCACAATCTTGCATTGGCCTAGACTGCTGCGGAAAGACTCTCAAAAGACCCGATCAATAGTACCTACACGGATTAAAAGAAAGTCCGTGCTAAGAATAAAGCTTACTGGGAAACACATTAATATGGACGACTACTAAGAATGGCCGTCAAATGAGCTTAAAGAAAAGCATAATATAGAAAATATAATCATATTGATTATAACAAATTAGATATTTTCAAGGGGGTTATCGAAATAACCACTTACTTCGCATATTAACGTTAACGGATCACTTATACATTAACACACTTTTTCACATCTTATACATGTCACTTTGTTCACTTATTCACATTCCTTTCGATTTCCAAAATTCGTTTCATATATCTTGCTTAGCAGATGCCTTATCATGTAATTTATCCAATCAACAAGGCATTTAGATTGCAATAACAAAATACATACTTTCATACAAGTCTTCACATATATTCATCAATTCATAACTTATTATTTGATTCACATACTCTTGTTCATTTAATGCCTATTGAGTCCAGGGGGTGGATAACGAGTAACACATAGATACCTGAAGGTACCAACAATACTTTCTTAACGCATGGATACCCGAAGGTATCAAAATCATTCTTTTCTTTTTGTTTCAAAAATGTTTTCGCATGGGATCTTAAACAAGATCCAAGATAGAAGGATCGCGAGGATCCGATCGGGGACCTGATCAGGGTCCAAATCGCACACGCATAACTGCAACAAACTAAACTCTATAGGCATGCCTATCTATCAACGACTTGACTAACGCAGGCTAAACACATACTTATTTCCTTTAATGATGTACATGTTATATTTTAATACTTTTTTAGAAGCACATACTTTTATTGTAGTCAAATAATAATCATATGCATAATTCATTTAAAATATAACAAACCATAACCTTTAATTACAATCATATCTTAATTTTAAACATGCTTAAAAATTCATTTCAACCATAACTGACATGGTATAGCATATCCTAATTTATACATTATGTCATATGTAAATCACAAGTCAAAACCCATGTCTAATAGTTCAAACAACATATATTTATAGCATAAGAAAGAGTCACGCTCGCGACCTTAGTCACGATCGCGACAAAAAACTAGATGGTCTCTTCCGCGCTCGCGACAGAGCCATACATCACACTCCGACAACGCCATTCAAGTTCCAATGGTAGCTATGCTTGATCACATTCATGTCCATTCTCAAATAAATACGACTTCATATAAAAACTTATTTATTCTTATAATGCCCATAAATAATTTCATAAACATTACTTCCCCAAATTCATACCTTAAATTCAAGAACTCCAATACACACATCTCAGACTATTCAATCTATTGGGAATCATTCATTATCTAGACAATCACATAAAAACCATTCGAGACACGAAAGATTCATTTCATTTTTAGTTTATGACACACCTAAAATAATCATTTACTTCAAACTTAACATTATATACAAATTATAGAATTTCACTTCAAATCTCCTAACAGAATTTGCATCAGGTTAATATTGAACGAATTCGAAAGTGTTCGGCTTATTAAACTTTTAAGTACCTTAGTCAATATTCTTATTTATAACCTTAGTCTCTTACATTCCTAAGTAATATCTATTTATTTACTCGTTTACAAACTCTAAACATGTGATGAATATGTCTCATAAAGTTCCGATGAAGTTCGGGTGTATTTCGGAGGGGAAAACATAACAAAATATACAAACTAGAAGGGGGTAAAGGTAGGCAAGGGTTCCTAACAACCAAAAGGTTCAAAAGAATAAGAAAAAAACATGTCAAGCAGGTTCTATCACGCTCGCGACCATGGTCGCTCTCGTGACAGAAGCCCCCTGTAGGTTTCTCATGGAGACAGGTCACAAGACTGCTTTCCACTTCAAATTTCAACTGCCTAAAACAACCTTTAATACTCATTTTTAGGCCAACTATCCTTCTTAAACAATGATCCTTAGGATGATAGATTTCATATAGAACAATTTTCAGGTCATTTGGACACCTAAATAGTCAGATATGATCAAAACAACCTATACTGCTCCCCGGAACCCAGCCAGAGAAGATACCTCTTTTTCGTGACCACTTTTGGGACACTTAGAGCTAAAATTAGCTCAAGACTATTTATAAGACATTTGTAGGAATATGTCATAGCTTTAAAATGGTACTAGTATCATTCCATTTGGAGTTCTAAAACTCCAGATAAAGCCTAATAACCGAAACATGGTCAGGTGTGTTTTAACACAATGTTTCACCCAAAATCCTATTCACATACACAATTTAACAATTTAAACCAACACTCACTACCATCATCATATATCCTAAAAAAAACATTCAAGTAACTTATATAACACATGAATATATTCAAACTCATATATAAATAAAGAGTTTCCAAGCCTCTTTTCCTTTGCTCCCTAATTGCTCCAATGGCTACACAACCTCTATTCTTTCATACTCTTTCTTTAGCTCTCTTGTTTCCTCCAAAAAAATCAACCCAAAATTCAGAATTCCTCTTAAGATTACACATAATTCTATTCATGTTTAAAGAGAAGAGGAGAGGAAAAGGGAAAAGATTCAACCACTTACCTTTCCCATCCAAATCTTTCATGCAAAACTTGAAGCTTGGACAAATCCACCTTTGGCCCCCAATTATTGGATTTGGGGTGAGGAAGGAGGAGAAGAGGAGTCCTCTCTCTTTTCTTTTCCCTTTAATTTCCCGTCCCACCATAGCCCTAAAATAGTCAAAGGGCTGAATTAAGGCCATTAGTTTATCCTTATCCCTATATGCCACATGTCACACTTTGATTGGTCCAATAAAGATTTTTATGCCAAACTTATCTTTTAATCCCTTAACTTACCTCCTTTTCTTTAATTGGCATAGCGCTTTTCTATTTCATACATTGGCCCACATAATTAACTAATTAATTCAATTTAATCCATAATTATAAAATGACCAAAATACCCTTACCCTTGACAAATAAAACCGATCACATCCTATATTACAATTAATCACTTCCATCATCCAATTACACATTTTTAATCACCAAAATAATTCTTTTCATGTCATTTAAGGCACGGCGATATAATGTTCTGATTTACCAAAACTTGTCGAAACTTTCGAATTAATGATGGTTATGTCCTTTTCAACACTTTCATCCCTATCTCAAACACATTCGGTTTCCGCTACACCCTAAACTTATCCTAATCCGACTAGGGTGTATTCGGGGCGTTACACCGTCTTTCAAGAGAGACAACCATCGCTCATTCTGAAAGACAGCCTCCCCTCACTAGCATCACCTGTCGCTCGCTCGGGACGGGCCCATCTCTCGCAGGAGCGACGCCCATCGCTCGCGTGCAAGGGCCTATCTCTCGCAGTGAGCAACGACTGTCGCTCGCAGGTGAGGGCCCGTCTCTCACAAGGAGCGACGCCCGTCGCTCGTTCGAGAGGCACCTATCCCTCGCGAGCGGTGGCCCGCCGCTCGATAGGACAGGTTCACCCTGTGACCAACACCCGTCAGACTTCGAGCGATGCCTGTCGGTCGGAGATCTAAGGCGCTATTTCACGGGATTCTCCCATATTTTTCATGGATTTCCAAATCTTTTTCAAGATTTTGAAATATTCTTCAAATCTTTTCAAATATTTTCAAATTTTGGATTTAATTTTGGAAATATTCTATGAATCAGTCGGTTTTGATTCTGATTTAATAAATCTTTTTCAAATTCAAGTTTAAAATTTAAATTTATTTGAATTGTTTTCCTTAACCTATAAATAGGGGGTTGAGGATCATTATTCAGGGTTTCCAATTTTTTTCATCAAAAATTTGAAGATTTCTTGTTAGAATTTCAAGAAGAGTTTTTTTCCTTATTTTTTGTCAAGAATTTTCCATCAAATCTCTTTCAAATTAAGGTGAATCCGAGAAAACAAAATCAATTTGTTCTTACTCGTTTTACCCTTTTTTAGCATTTATAATTGCTATAAAACATCGAAAAGGAAAAATATAATTTTCTTTTCTTGATTTGATTTTAAAAACATTCAATTTTGCAGTAAAAATCACCCGAAATTGTACATTACGGATCAATCCTTGTAGAATTCAAGGGGCAGAAATCACACGACATTCGCCTTCAGAAGGTAATATTCCGAGGGTAAATATTCTGGAACAATCTCTAGTTCAGTTTTCGTTTCATATTAATTTATTGGTTCCCAATCACGCAAAAAGGTAATCTTAATAGCAAAAATTGGATTTTTATCAAATTTTTTTGTCTTTTTCTAAACCAGGGGTGACTGACGGGGCAGAGGATCCACTGACCGAGCGACTGGCCATTGCAGCATTCCGCCTCCACCCGTCGGTCGGCCCAAGGACGACCGTCGCTCGTGCGATGTAGCCCGTCCCTGGGCCTTTCTCCCTCATTTTCTACATTTTTACCCCTTTTCCACCCTTATTCTTTTTTATTTTTCATAATAAACTTCTTATAGATTTTTTTGTCATGTCTACTTTATGGTTTCATTATCACACTAACATGTTCTTTGTTTCTTGTGAGTTTAACTTTTTTCTTGGATTCGGGGTGTTAAAAATGGAGAACATTAAGATGATTTGAGGACATTACTCGGGTTTATTTTTTTTATCTCATTTCCTTTTATTTTGAGTTCAATTTTTATTGTAATTATTATTTTTACCCTGCTAATATAAAAATGGCTAAATATTTTTTACAAATAAAGTGGGATTTCCTAAATAAGAATGGGACCGATGTCTTAGTCTTTAACCCAAATAAACTGTCACCCCTAAATGTTTTCTCTTAAGTATGCATGCGAGGACCAATGTTCTTGTCTTGAATAAATATCCCGTTTCATTCATGATTCGCGTTAACTTTATATTGGGGATTGTATTCCGCCCCTAGTTTTGTTGTAATTTATTATATTTTTTTTTGCCTTATTTTAATCTTGTTTTTATTTATCGCTTTTATTACATGATCGACTTGCGCTTTAATTAATTGCATTGAAATGAGTGAGAAAATAAATAAAATTCTAAATTCAAAACTCAATTATAATTTAACCAAGGTATGAATAAATGGAAAGTCCTGAACTCTCTCTGGTCTTAGGCTCAACGAGGTTAGATGAACCTTTCCAATGTTCTATTGGAAAGGGAATTCCAAAATATCTCTTGCTGCCCAAAAAAGGCAAAAGTTGCATTGCCTTAAGCTCCACGAGGTTAGACAAACCATCTCAATGTTCTATTGGGGTGGGAACTCCAAAATATCTCTGGCTTGCCCAAAATAAACGTATATGCATCGTCTTAGACTTCACGAGATTAGATGAATCTTTCTAATGTTCTGTTGGAAGGAGGATTCCAAAATATCTTTGATTGCCCAAAATAGACATACATGCACTATCTTAGGCTCAGTGAGACCAGATGACCTTTCCCAATGTTTTATTAGGTGGCGACTCCAAAACACCTCCTTGTTGCCCAAAATAGACGCCCTTGTAATCTTTACAAGTTATATGAACCTCTCTCGAATGCACTAAAAGAGGATCATTCGGGGCCTCCCGGGGTTTGGCGCGCGTCACATTTACCTGTCCGTTTGGAGTGTGCAAGTTAAGTTAAGTCTGTGGCCTTGTTGAATTCTCATGCAATAAAATAGGGCTACACGGCAGTAAGGATTTCCTAACTGCCGTGTAAAATGGTTCTGTCCCATTAATTTGACCTAAAACTGAGGTCACACAGTCGTTAGAGATTCCTGACCACCGTGTGATAGCCCTAACTGCTATGTAAAACCATTTTGGATAGCATCTTTTTAGAATCTTTTAGATTCCTCAGTTTATACGGCTGTCAGGAACTTCTGACCGCCGTGTGAGATTGTCTGACCACCGTGTGGTATTTTGTTACCGCGTGTGAAGGCATTTTGCTTTCAATTTAATACTTGTGTCCTGTTTCACAAGGCTGTTAGGATTTCCTGACTGTCGTGTGACCCTCCCAACTTTGCTTTATATATTGTTTTGCTCCTTTTATTTGAGATAATTTTTGATGTGCACTCAATATAACTGGCAAGAAATCGAAATAACGGATGGGAAAACAAAATGAACTGGAAGGGACAATTGGTAAGGTATGAAATATCATTGATTATTCTTTAATATGATGATATATGTGGTTAATGTAAAGCTAATGAATACAGTTTAAAGTAAGAGCTTACAATAATTGAGTAGTGGATAGATAGGCATCCCTATAGGGTCTACTGTCGCTACAGCCTATGCATTTGGACCTCGTTTGGGTCCCTATGTGTTTCGGGTCCTGATGGATCCCTATATGTTTATAGATCTTGCTTAGATCTCTATGTGTATGTAAAAAGAATGTAATTGTACCTTTGGGTACCTATGAGTCCAACCACAAACTATTGCTAGGAACCTTACAACAATCTAGAGTCAAAATCGTTATTTTATTTTGGGCAAATTTCGTGGTTCAATTGGTATAAAATTTGATCATGAGTTCTTCATAAAAGTTATAGATATATGTCTTAGGTTTCATTACCATTTTTGATCACTTAATTCCAATAACTATAGACCAAGATATGGCCAAAAGACTGAAAGCTGTTCAAGAACTCTAACAACAACTCAAGGACAAATTTCTCCCATATCTCAACAATAGCCATCTTTGGTTTCCAAAGCATCACATTCCAATCTATAGTCAACCATAACCTGATATTCATTTAGTCAATCCATATCCACGATTAAATCAAATTCTTAGGATGGAAACTCAATTAAACCAATAGAAGAGGTGCAGTTTTGTGCCTAGTTAGGACACTTCTTATATACTCTATCTGCTGACACTTAGCTATAAGGTTTCCATAAGATATTCGTCACTTCTCAAATCCCCATACCCTTTTATATTCACATATTCAACAAATATTCAATGTATGCGTATGCATGGATGATGAAATGTGAATAATGTTTCATGTATGCAACTTATACAAATACGTACGCAGCATATGTGTCTCTATGCATAATACCCCTCCCCAATGTTCATGCTTTATGACATAAAAATTGCCCATATCATGAGGGCCACTTGATAGGTACACATTGCATGCTCCTTTTGCTCACTATTCTCCTATAGTTACGGAAACACTACTTCCTACTTCCTCTTTATTTATCTTCCTGAACTAAATGCCAATTCCTTTTTACTATAAACAAAAGGGGCAGATACACATTCACTTCCAAAAATCCCTTTATTCACAAATATTCATACATGGCATGTATATACAATTACTTCACCCAAATCAATATTTACTCTGACCTTAGAACTGTCTAAACCTACTTTGATACCACTAAATGTAACACCATGTACACAGACATTGGTTCAAGTACTAGTATGTCACACATATCAGTATTTTGTAGTTATGACCTCACTTAATTCGTTATGAAATTGGCATATTTTTTTTTTTATCTCCTTATTATTGCATTTATCCCATGTTGACACTTGCACTGGCATTTAATTAATTGGTTGCGAATTCTTTATTCATTTGGTAAAATAAAATTCGATAGTAAAACGGTTGCTATATCTTCTACCCCTTCCGCAAATTTTCAAATTAACACCCCCCAATGCGCTCACATCCTCACAACCGCCATCATCAACATCACAATCACAACTACATCCATAGAAATAATACATCAACCAAACTTGCATTCCATAAAACTTACATGTATATTTACATAAGTACACATTCTTGTACAAGTTTATTTAGCATTATACATAAGTTCCCTTTTTCATATATGCATGCCATATACAGCACTGTTGTAAAAATTTTACTTCTAAACATTAGGCTCTAATCTCCTGTGCGATTATGCTCATTGGTCGTTTGTGATATCATTCGTAGTAACACTACACGCAGTAACACTAAGCATTAAGCATAAAGCTTAATGGTAGATACTAACTTAAATATTTCAATTAACACACACATGCAAGCATTATTTATTATTTTCTTAATTGCTCTTTTTATTACCTTAACTCCATATTTTCCTCACTTTTCTATTTTAATTCACCAATTTTTTACCTATATCTCTAAAATTACAGTTGTACCCTTATATTCTTATTTTACTACAAAATTACCATTTTTCCCTTTATTCATTTCTATTTTCTTCATAATTACATTTTCACCTCTAAAGTCCCATATTTTGGCAAAATACCATTTTACCCTTATAATATCATCTTTTTTTTTTCAAAATTACCATTAAACCCCCATAATTCCATCTTTATGTCAAAGTTACCTTTCTAACCCCTAAAGTTCCAATTTATGCTCATTTTTATGGTTCTGCCACTAGTTTTTCATTTTATTACTATTTAGTCCTTAAAATTGAACTTTGTACGAAAATTATCATTTTACCCCCAGTTTGCCCTTTTTATTAGATAATTATGATTTTGCCCTTAATAAGCCATTTTCAACCATTATTTACAATTTTGGCCTTTAAGCTTCAATTTTGTCACATTATTACTATTTTGCGCCCTATAAGTCCAGTGAAAACCCTACAGACGAATCGGATGTGCTGGACTTGGACTCCTAAGACCCATATCTGCATAACTTTACTTTTCACTTTTTTTTTCAACATCATTTTTCATATATCTATTGGTGTGGATCCGCCATTGGTCCATTATTGCAAGTGGCCATGACTCGCTGTTGTAGTATATTCTGATGTCCTATGGCTAGCCAATTACATCCCGTACTTTTGGTTTCTCTACTAATTACTAAAGCCAAAATAATTATCATTCATTTTCTCATTTTACGCCATAATTTTTATTCTTTTTCATACTTTTACATACTATACACATCAAACATCATTCTTTTATCATGTTTCATCATATTACCCACATTTTTCCTTACATATTCAATTCAACCACTTTATGTTCGTGATCAATCTTATTCTTTTTCTCACTAAAATTTATTCCATTCATATTTTTAAGGCATTTAAAGCATATTTCCATCAATTATTCATCACACTTTGAACTATAAGAATAAGAAGAAGAAGAAGAAGAAGAAGAAGAAGAAGAAGAAGAAGAAGAAGAAGAAAAAGCAGAAGAAGAAAAAGGAAAAGAAGAATAATAGACGAAAGAGAATCTTAAGAGAAAAAGTTGAAGACAAATTTGAATTAGTCTCAATAAAAGACAAGGCCATACCTTAAAAAGATGAAGGAAAAGAAACTTACTTGTCGAAAATCCCTCAAAAATGCAAAATTGGTGAAATAATTTGGAGTGAAAAAATGAACTCATAGAACTCAAGCAAAATGTTGGCAAAGAAAGAAAAGTAAGAAAGCGTAGAAAATGAATAAAGAAAATGGCTCTTCTATTTATAAGGACACAAAGGGACACTACATGAAATTATACTTTTTATGATGCAAAAAATTGTCATGAAAAATTCATTTTTCGTCGCTGAAAAGATAAGGTGACGAATTTTTATCGTCACAGAGAACGTAATGGTAGGCGCGTAACATAAAGGTTTACGTGATAATTTAGTTATTTGTCACCGTAAGTATATTTTTTGTGACGAAAATAATTATCGTTATCTTTATTTCTTACTTTTTATGACAAAAATTATGTCACAAATAAAATTATATTTTATCACATTATATTGTTTATCGTCACAAAAAATTAGCATTTTTTATGACAAACTTAAAATTCGTCACGAAATTAAACATTTTTAATGACGAAACTATGCTTCTAGTTAAAACCATTAAGTATTGGTTTCGTAATTATCGTCACAAATAAATATAATTTTCGTCATAAAATAATACATATTGTCACTAAATCTAATATTTTAAGTGACGAAAAATGATTTCGTCATTAAATTAATGTATATTAATTATGAATATAAATCGTCACTTTATTTTACAAATTAGTGACATAAATACGGACAAAAATAATTGTCACAAAAAATAGTTTTAGTGACAATTTTTTATTGTCATTAAATAACACTTTTTATGATAATATTAATATCGTAATCGTGAGCATTATATCGTCATTTATGAACTAATAAGTCGAAAAATTATGATAAATATACTTGTCATATATGCATTCCACTAAAAAGGATACATTTTAAATTTAATATTATACAATCAATTAAATTTGTAAAAGAAATTGTTAATTAACTAATATAAAGTATTTTATTTAAACAAAAGGTCAATTAAATATAAAAATACTACATAATGTAAAAAATTAAAATATCTTAATCCATAATTCAGAAATAAACTCTGTTGAAGCTTCAAAATGTACATCCTATTCTTACAAAAAAAAATCATATATTAGATAAAAAAATAATTTTATATGAATGAATAAAATATATATTTTATACTACTCAAATGACAGTACAGAAATAAATAAACAGTGCCTTATGAATAGCAAGCCACTGTTCATCATCTAATTTAGAAGGGCTTCCTCACAGGGGGTACAACAACATCAGCACCGGCCTGCACAAGATTAGCCAAAAACATAGAAATACAAGTTAAAAACAAGAAATTCAAAATCAAGCAAGCGATTAATTACAAAATTGAAAGAGAAATAATTAAACAAATTAATATGAATTGCATTTTCGCATTTAACTTCACTTTAGGCTCAATTATTATTGAATAAAACAACAACATTGCAGATAATCCAACTCTGGAGCAATAAAGGCAGCACTAAATTAGAAATGCAAGTAGAAGTAAAACTAAATTCCTTACAGCAAAATTAAAGAGAAGGATAGTATTGTTCTTGCCTAATTACATTCAAAATCAAAAGAAATAAAATAGGGAACAAGAAAATGAGGTTCGGATAGAGAAACAAAGCTTCTAAATTAAGACAAATATAGAATAATCCAGTTTTCAGGTTAGATCCCATTTTCCATATAGAGAGAAACTTGCCAAGTTCATCCAAAAGTCTATAATTAAGTGAATGTATCCTGCGGCTTTTGTCTTTTTAGATGCACATAGTATTTAGAATGCACTCCATTTGCCAAGGTTTTTCACTAAGTACAACTAAGTGAATGAAAGTCCAGCATTGTGAATTCTTGATACTTACAGCTTAGTAATCGCGATTATGCTTATGCAGTAACACCACCCTCTGAAATTCCATTTCTCCATCACCTCAAATTCTGCCCCCTTGCAAAATACCAA
This sequence comes from Excoecaria cochinchinensis, assembly GCA_947683425.1. NCBI lineage: Eukaryota > Viridiplantae > Streptophyta > Magnoliopsida > Malpighiales > Euphorbiaceae > Excoecaria > Excoecaria cochinchinensis. The sequence goes on from CANTUQ010000061.1 coordinate 976,955, forward strand.
CGCCCATTTGATTGGCGAGCAAATGGAGCATAGAGTGCTAAAATTAAGCTCAATTAACCAAAAGTATAGTAATTTATGAAATCAATACGAAAAATAGCAATCAAGACATCAAATCGTACACTATCAATAAACCTAAGATAAACTTGAGACGATCGCCGTAGAGGCCATTAGTTTGAGCTACAAAAGTGCAGCAGCAGAAGGAAACAAAAACAACAACAACAAGAAGAAAGAATTTAAATCTTACCACAAAAAATCTCTATTTTGCAGCTTTCTCTGCAAAACAAAGAAAAAAACATCTTTAGCAGAGCTGTAAATAAACCAAACCCATATCCAGATACAAAAATCAGATAGAGAAATAGAAAAACAATAGATTAAAACTGAGATTCAGATAGAGAAACAAAGCTTCGATTTAGTGTGTAGCGTGAACTGAAAGAAGCGTTTGTATTTGGGACTGGCGAACCTGCCGAAACATACGGAATGGAGGTGGCGGTGACAATAGTGGACAGAGGCAAGGGAGAACAAAACACAAACCGTGGAGGAGGCAACGGAGAACAAAACACGAACCATGGACGTAGCCGAGCAAGTAGCGAGAATTGGTGGAGGTAATCGACGAGGCGGTGATAACAGTGGAGGACGACGGCATCAAGGGAGATCTGAGAAATCTCAGATTAAATTGAAATCGAGGGAGAGACATATTAGGGATTTTCTTTTATTATTGGCGACATTTTCTATACTTCGTTACCATATATATATTTTTTGATATATTTGTTTGTTATAAATTTAATTATTTTTTATGATATAATTTATTTATTATATATTAATATTATAATTAATTATGACATAATATTATTATTGTCATAAATTTATTGTACTGGTGACGATATATATTTATTTTTTGTGATATATTTATTTGTCATAAATAAAATTATTATGACAATATAATTTTATTATCACTAATTCATTAGATTATGACATAAAAATATTTTTTTTTGTGATATATTTGTTTGTTATAAATTCAATTATTTTTATAACATAATTTCATATATTAACATTACAACCAACTGTGACAAAAAAATATTATTGTCATAAATTGATTGCATTGGCGACGAAATTGTATTTCGTGATAATATATTCCTTTTTTATAACATATTTATTTATTTATTTATCATAAATAACATCATTATGACGAAATAATTTTATCGTTACTAATTCATTAAATTGTGACATAAATAATTCATGTCACAAAAAAATAAGTATTTCATGACGAATATATATGTCGCAAGTAGTTATTTTTTTCATTATATTTTTTCCCTCCAAAATAAACAGGTTGAAAATTTTCCTTCCATATCAAAGGTGACGAAATTGTGTCTCGTCACAGTATGTTCATTTTTTGTGACACATTTATTTGTCATAAATAAAATTATTTTTTAAACTAAAATTTTTGAAAAAAAATTAATTAGAATTTTTTGTTATATCGATATGTTTTTTTTGACGAAATGATTTTATTATCACTAATTTATTTAATTATGACAAAAATAATTTATCACGAAAAATAAATATTTTGTAACGATTTTATAAGTTGTAATAAGTTATTATTTTGTCATTAAATTTTTTCCCTCAAAAAAAAAAGGTGAAAAATTTTCCCTCCTAAATAAACCATGACGAAATATTTTTTTCGTCACAAAATAATCTATTAGTGACGAAAATGAAAATATAAAATGACGCAAGATAATTTCGTCAAAATAATAAATAGTATGGTGATGTTTTAAAAAATTCGTCATTGAAAGTTATAATTTGTGACGAAATTTTATGCGTCATTAAAAAATTTGTCACAAAAAGTTAAATTTCTTGTAGTGGGACTTAGAGACGCATGCTAGCGATCAAATCACCAAGACATATGATAAACAGTTATAGATTGACCATAGGGATTGAAGCACCCCCATTAAATGAAAAGATGCTTTAAAATAAAATAATTGTCGAAATGATCGAGCAGGAATTTCAAATTTCAAAATAAGCTTTTGAAGATATCTTTTTGATCCAATTAGACACCTAATCAAAATATGGAGTGGGGGGACAAATGATAATACCCAACATGAAAAGTCAATTAAGCGGGCCCAGTTATGGCTTAAGTCGAAAAGAAAGTAATTAGAAGTCAACAAATGAGTCCCGTTAGTCAAAGTGATCATTTTTTAGCATGGTACCGTCTGACAAAGCTTACCTCACTCACAACAATTGGATGGCATACTCAAGATGTAACACCCCAATGCCCCTTAGAAGGACAAGGGAGTGCCACACACAAACGAAACTACGCACACATATACAAACATTCATGCATTAACTAAAGCGAAAACATGCTTAAACATATACGTACATACTATAAGCGAAAGTGTAACACCCCAACCCATACTTAGGCAAACCCATCCGCAAGGGAGTAGGAAGCCGTACGAGTAGGTGTGTTACCGAACAGAAACGATACAAAGCATATATAATTACGAAAGAATTAAAACTTTAAGGAACAATAATCTGAACATACATATTCCTAAACGTGCATATTTTAAACGAAAACATACGCATATACAAATTTACAATCATACAATAGGAGCCTGAAATGTTACATCATTCTCTTTACATATTATTACATATACATATTACATAGTTATACAAAAATTCCAAATTACAAAAGCTGAACAAGATACAAAACTTCTAGCTCCTATGTGGCCGACTCTGCAGATGCGCGACTCGAACAGAAGCAAACCTGCCACCTGCACGGGAAAAAGAGCCCGTGCTAAGCGATAACGCTTAGTGGGGAGAGTATACAAAAATATAGACGGCCATTCACAACGGTCGCCAAAGCAAAGCACATACACAACAACGAATGCATAAAGTCCTAACAGATAGCTATACATGCTTTATACAATAGCCGCACGTTCAAATGTCCTTAACTGTGGTCATATACTCATATGATTAACACAACCAATTGTCATGCCAGGAACGTAAACACATTCTAATATACATATACTTCAACAGTCATATTCGGTAATTCAAACTCGCATTCATATACATGTTAATTTATTGCATTACTGTACAAAAATGTAGTGTCAACCTTATATGCCACATCGACTTCAATCACACATATTATATACAAGATCCTTTATAGATAAGAACAAAGGTACAATATACATGTTAGAGTTACATTAAGCCTACTCGGAGATTGGTAGGCGCCTTCACATATCCCAAAATCATACTCATACTGATATCACATTCTTATATTCATAACTAGTTCATATGACCGAGATCTTACACATTCGGATATCACATTCTCATGTTCATATCAGATAAAGCAAACGAAATACCTGCTGACTCAAAATAGTGGATAACGAGTAACAAATTGTACTTTACGGGTACAAATCGCAAAGTACTGTCACTTTCCATAGTTCGAAAGCATTTCCCAAAACAGGACCTTAAACAAGATCCATACACATACAGATAATAGGGTTCGCGAGGAACCATTCGGGGACCTGATCAGGGTCCAAATCGTTCAAAGGGCGCTGCAGCTACAAAGACTCTATTAGGCATGCCTAACTATCCACTAGACTGACTCTCGCAGGTCATGCATCATACAAATCATATTTCAAATCACTTAATTTATATCATTGTACATAATTAGCAACAGATAAGACTTATGAATAAGTTCATAAAGTCAATCATGCCTCATACAATTTACACTTAAGCATAACATAATGATCTTAGAGAGAGATCATCAGTATAGATATGCATAATACATTCAATTATATTAATATACTTCATAAAATAGTTAAAGAATAAACCTAGAGGCATCACAAGTTCGGAATTCAAACATTGGAATTACCAAAGAAAATTCATTCAACAAAACACATCTGTCGCGCTCGCGACAGAGACCATAGTCTCTTCGCTGCGCGCGCGCGACGGACTTCGCGATCGTGGGAAAGAGAGAAGGGCCCAGCTCTGTCGCGCTCGCGATATTATCGTGGTCGCGATAGAGGGCAAGTATTGCTATCGCGGGGTCGCGACAAGTCGCGTGCTCGCGATAGCACAGGCCAACAATGTGCTCTGTCGCGATCGCGACGGTTGTCGCGCTCGCGACAGAGAGCAGACAAGCTATTGCTATCGCGGGCTCGCGACGGCACAACATCAAAATCATCGGTCTCTGTAGCGCTCGCGACATGGTCGCGATCGCGACAGAGTCATGATTCCGAAAATCTGCAGAATTTTGCAAGATCTTTCCTTCCTCAAATTCATCCATAAACACACAAAACACATTCAAAGGTCTCTTACCTCATCTCTAGCCAGTCACACATCATTGACAACATAAATCCAACATTCGTATCAAGTATTTCAATAAAACATGCCATTATCAATATCCATATACACAATCTATAATAACAACATTATTCGTCAATCATTTCAATCGCACCCACATTAACTGCATTCATACATACGGTACATCATGTTAAGGTCACTCATGAGACTATCACATAATAGCACTCATCCATAAACAAACCTTCGGGGAGTTATATCTATTTTAATTACTAGTTAAATCACCCATCTTAATCATACCCCTAAGTTTTTCCCAGCGACCATTACTTATATAGCCACTTAATTACCCTAAACATGCATAATAACTGATGGGAAAGGTACGGGATTGATCCGGGTCAACCCTAGACTCAAAAATAGAGAAGAAAAGGCTCAAAACATACTTTTCTGTCGCGAGGTCGCGACCCTTGTCGTGCTCGCGACAGAGGCTCGCTTCAGCTCCCCTAACAAACTGCTTTTTACTACAAACTAATGTCGTAAAAACGGACCTCTAAACCTCATTTTTAGAAAAAGTTGTCTTCTTAACAAATGTTCTCCTACGTCTTAGCTTTCAAATGAAACAAGTTTCACATCAATTGGATGTCTACAACTCCAGATATGCACTCCACAACCCATACTGGTCAAACAACCCGACACAATAGGGACACTACATTTGTAATCAATTTTTCGATGTCTTAGGGCGAGAATTTGTCCAAGGCTATTTCTGAGACATTTAAAGTAATGGCATTCATGGTTCTAATGGTTCAAGAATCGAATGATTTGGAGTTCTAAAACTCCCAATAAAGCCTAATTACCAAAGAAAGGTCAAGCGCATCCTAACCCAGTTTCACCCAAAACCTACTCACATGCACAGTTGAGCAATTAAACCAACACTCACTACCATCATCATCAATCAACAACCACACAATCAAGAAACTTATAACATACATGAATATATATATATATGTATATAAATTCATATATATAAAAAAATAAAGTTTCCCAAACCTGGAAATCAAAAATCCACAGTCCCTTTCTAGCTTCTATCTACAATCGTTTCCTTGCCCTTGAGCTTCCTCTTGTTACCACCAACTTAACAATCTTGCTTCTCAAGCTCCACCAACTCACTTCTAATTCACTCAAACCAAGAGATGGAGCAAAGAAAGGGAAGGAAAGGAAAAGAAATGAAAAATCGGGAAGATGAAAGGCAAAAACGTGGACTCCTCTCACTTTAACTTTGTCTTCCTTTTCACACTAAATGTACACCTACCCAATGCCACTTGTTCACTTTCTATAGGTCCACTTATCATAATATTACAAGCCCACTTAGCACCATTTTATTGGCTCTCACTCATAATTATCTTGACTTCATATACCCATACACCATACACATACCTATACACTAGATAGCCTCCTCACTTTGACTTTCAATTCAAGTCACCATAAACATACACACACTAAATCACTACTCATAAAAATATCCTACATCTTAGTTCCATACCCATAATCCATTTGATAACTATTTCTCACATGCACCATACACCAAACACACACAAGTACCTCTTACAATAATATCTCCATGGTACCACACTTGAATCACACCAAATCATTTCCTAAGATCCATTTATACCCTACTTCCATACACAATAAGCACACTCTAACCTTTCCTCACTTAACTTAACTTATTTAATTAATCACTTTACAATTAAGTCCTTATCTTCAAATTCACTCACATATAAATTACCGAAATACCCTTCACTTAACCGACTTAGTTTGCCGATTCCAACTAGGCCCGATTTGGGGTGTTACAGAAAGCATCAACTAAACAAAACAAACTTGCAATAATAACCTTACAAAATGTATACATTACAAAAAGATTATCAATCTTACATTACAAGATCAAAGCTTTAACATATACTCTATACAAAATATTCTCTTAACAAATACATTGAAATCATTAAAAAAAGAATCTTATACAAAAATCTACTATCCAAACTCCTAGTGGCCAGCAGATGCACCACTCCCAAAAATTGAACCGATCTTGCATCACTACACAGGAAAAACACCCGTGCTAAGCGATAATGCTTAGTGGGGATATAAAGATGCAAAGGCAATCCACGAAGTCACAACAATACTTAAACACATATCCAAACATACATACTTATAAGATATATATATATCACCAGGCAAAGGCATAAATATTAACATGAACATAACTATCATTTGCACATCTATAACAATTATCTGTACTTTTCATGCCCATGATTATCATGTACTTATTTACAATACATAACACAAGCCTTAATCATATCATTATCATATACATTTATTAAAGCATGTACCTTATCTCAAGCTTATACATGTATGCTCATATACACTTGATAGCTCACAACTATACATGCTCAATCATACCACTCATTCACTAAAGCCATAGCCTGAACTCTCATTAATGGTGGATACGGGTGCACTAGATACTGACTAGCAGTATCAAACAAGGGAGACCAAAGTCTCAAACACTAGTTACCCGAAGGTAATAAACACTAGACCCTTACGGGCCAAACACTAGACCCTTGCGGGCCAAACACTAGCAGCTGCAAAATACTAACCCTTTATAAGCATGCTTATCTATCCACTATCATGACCCTTCAGGCTTACAAAAACTCTAATCACTTTATCACTTACTTTACAATTACTCAGTTATCTAACCATGCTCACATTTCAACTCAATTCATACACAAGCTAAACAACCATCCAACATATGATTGATACATATATATAATACATATAATCTTTATTATGCATGATTAAACATTAGCCTATGCAATACTATACACAATAAGAGATAAAAACTTAAATAACAACTTTGCATAGTGTCGTGCTCGCAACAGAACCCAATACACGAAAAGGTCGTGCACGCGGGCCTCGGCGTCCTCGTGATAGAATGCCAAAGTGGCCTTTATCGCGCCCGCGACGGAGCTCTCACTCGCGACAAAGCTCAACATAGCTCGGCCATGCGCGAGAAAGCTCGGCAAGGCTCGGCGATGCTCGGCAGGCGGACGCTCACGATAGAACCGAACCAAGTGTTCAATCCTTCAAACAACAAAACTCAAATGCACATACTTCACATACCAACTCCAGACTCACGTGCATAACCTTCAAATTCATACCATAAGCACTTCTAAACTCTATTTCAGTGCTAAACACAATCAAATACCAATTACCATCTATTCAATATACATCTATTAGAAAGACTTCAATTAAAATTACCACAATGAATAACACATGCATATAATTAAATTAACACTCGATCCCAACCTCAGAAGTACAGCTCTAAACTCTCCTCCAAAATCACACCTTCTCCTTGCCTTTGTCCTTCTTCTTGTCCAGAACTTCTTGCACAACATATACACACTCTTAATCCAAATTCAAGCAACTCAAAACCAAGAACAAAAAATGGGTAGAGGAGATCACACTAATCCAAATTACACTTACCTTCTTTGCTTCATACAGAAATCACTTCAAACCAATCCAGTTGCATAATTTAAAATACCAATTGAAGAACACAAGCCAAAAATGAAGAAGAAAAAGAAATGAAGCCAAGAACAAAGTGACAAGTGAGAAAAACTGATCCATATGCAAGAATTGGGACAGCAAATCCCACTAAGCCCCTTTTATTGCATGTGTCATCCTAGGTGGCACTCTCTTTAAATGCCACACAAGCTTACCTTGATAAGTGTCCCACTCAAGCTTAAATTCTCTCTTGGTCCACGGAAAAACTCCCATAAGTCCCTTAATTAAAATTCTGCTCTACAATTCTCTTTACTTCTCTTTCAATTTAGTCCTTACTTAAACCATAAATCCAACTCACAAAGTAATTAACACTACAATTCCTACTAGGGAACAATGCGGGTTGTTATAATTCTCCCCTCCTTAAGAAATTTCGTCCTCGAAAATTTTCAAGCCAAAACACATACAATCGTACTTATACGTAACCAATAACTAATACAATTCAACTTAATCAAATTAAAACTTACCGAAAGGACCCGCTTGCATGTCCTCCTGCTCTCTGATTATCGCGAAGCATCGGGCTGGATCGCCTGAAGGAACCGGCTTCTCAATCATTTTCGATGGCTCCTGCACTGCTCTACCTCTTCTTTTTCCACCTCTAGCAGATCCAGTCACTCCCATGTTATCTCTACTTCCTTGCTGAACTGTGCTCTCCTTCAACTCTGGGCAATTAGAAAGCATATGCTCCATTCTGCCACACTTGAAGCACACTCTAGTTAGCTTCCTACACGTGTCCTAATGAAACTTCTCACAGTGCTTACACTTTGGCACGGTGCTACCCTTACTAGAAGGTGCTAAGACACTTCCTTTCGATAATGAAACATGACTCGACTCTCAGATAACCTGCCCACTAACTGCCTATCGGACTCTCTTACTATTTGGCATAATACTATCAGTTGTCTTCCTCTTTTGTTCCGTTCTTTGCTTAATCATTTTAAATTCCTCTAACTTTATTACTACTAAAACCAGCTGATAGTAACTTATCGAATGCATCACAGTCATGGCCGATAAAGGCCTTCTGATGCTCTCTCTTAAACCGTCCTTAAACTGTCTGCACTTGCACTCTTCTGTTAACAATAAATCAGGCACATACTTAATATGCTGAATTCTTTCTCATATTCATCCACAGACATATTCTTTTGTCTCAACCCTATAAATTCTTTCCATTTCGCCCTCTATATGCCTTAGTGACATACTTCTTCTCAAACTCTTGGACGAAATATTCCCAAGTTAACTCAATAGGCCGATGGGGATTCCTCAACACTAGCTTCTGCCGATCATAAGTTGGACCTTATAGCAGTGACAATGCACAGGTCACCCTCTGTTCCTAAGGACAATTTATCTCTTGAAGTATCCTTCTCATCTTCTTTAACCAGTAGCTATTTTCAATTGATCCATAGTTGTACCGTTAAATTCCTCTGCCCCTTTCCTTCTAATAAAATCTGTAGGGGCCTTAGGGGCAGTCAACCTTTCAATTAAATGCATAAATCCTTGCATCAATATTGGATCACCCATAGCTGGTACCATACCTTCATCTCGAGGTCTCTCATGCGCAGGCCGATTAACTCTTGCTGCATTAACACTACCCGTCATCTCACCTATCTCTTCACTTGGATCAGACTCCATCTAAACTCTGCAAAAGATAACATCTGCATTAGGCCACAACTCTAGACAGACTCACATACATCTAAACATCTTATAGTCCTAAACCATCTACCTATGGTTTAATACCACAACTTGTAACACCCCTATACCCCTCAGAAGGAATATCAGGTCGCTGTGCACACACGTGCGCATACATACCAAACACTTATGCATAAATTAAAATGGAAGCATACCAAAACGTACATATACATACTATAAGCGGAAGCATCAACTAAACAAAACATACTTGCATTAATAACCTTATAAAATGTATACATGAAAAAAAGGTTATCAATCTTACATTACAAGATCAAAATTTTAACATATACTCTATGCAAAATATTCTCTTAACAAATACATTAAAATCATTACAAAAAGAATCTTATATAAAAATCCACTATCCAAACTCCTAGTGGCCAGCAAATGCACAACTCCAAAAAACTAATCCGATCCTGCATACCTACACGGAAAAACCACCTGTGCTAAACGATAACGCTTAGTAGGGATATACAAATGCAAAAGCAACCTACGAAGTCACAACAATACATAAACACATATCCAAACATACATACTTACAAGATATATATATATATATATATATATATATATATATATATATATATATATTATAGACACAGGATCCTGAAGCAGCCCAGAACAAGATTACCAAATGATGAAAATAATGCTGGCTCCTAGGAAAAAAGGTTAGAAGTGATGATTTCCTTCTCGAACCCTTCTTTCTAAAATAAAATCTTTTATTTTGTTTCTAGAGTTTTTAGTGGCTTGTCGCCATGGGCTGCGCGGCACGTGCGAAGCGGCTCCTACGGGCAGCATGCGTGAAGCACAGCACCCACGGGCAGTGAGCGAGGCGCAACGTACGCGCAGCGTGCAGCCTCCCGTGCGGAGGCCGCACACTATATGCGGCATCCCGTGCGAGAGGCCACACGCGAGGTGCGGCCTCCTGCGAGGCTGTACTAAGTGACTTGCGGCCCTCCGCAAGGCCACACGCGAGGTGTGGCCTGGAGCCTGCACCTCGTGACGTGCGGCCCTCCGTGTGCTAGCTCGTGCGAGGCGTGTGCTGCCTCGCGTGAGGCCGCACCTTGCACACTCGAGGCACGACCTCCAGTGCGAGGGGATGCACGGCCTTGCGGACTCTGTGTTTCCTGGATTTTTCACCATTTTTCAGTTGAAATTAAATTCAAATTCTTTCCTGATTTTTCCTAAAGGATAAAACTTGATTTCTAAAAGGATACTTAGGACTTTAAATAGGATTAAATCTCCTAAAAACCTAATTTTTACAAGAATGATATAAAAAGAAAAGAAAAACAGTTGGAAAGGGGGAAGAACATTAACGCCGACACAAGAAATTCTAAAAAGAAGGTTTTGAAAAGTTTTTTAAAAAAATCTAGTTGTTCTTAGCCAAAGAAATTAATTCTTTGTGTTGAGGATTCAATTTTCATCTTCTTTTTTCCTAGAAAACACAGTTTTTAACTTCAATTTTGAGTAACAGTGAGCTTGATTCCAAGCTTTCTTAATTTCCTTTTAAGCAATCAATAGGGGATCATCACTTCTTCTTTTGTAGCTAGAATCGAATCAAATCTAAGGGTAAATATCGAGTTAGAGCCAAATCCTTCTTCTTTCTTATTTTACGTCGTTAATTTAGTTCCTCCATTGTATATACTGTAAGTTGATAAATAATTTGTGCGATGTTGTTTGTTGTGATTAATATGAACTTAGATTAATTTAACTAATCTATTGACATGATGCATGCAATGTAATTTGAATCTATAAAATATTTAGTAATAATTCTGCTTTCCATTTGATTTTATTTTGGTCATTGACTTACTTTATTAGTTTTTAATTTTTATCAAATATAATTTTTCGTGGTAATTATAAAAGCTTTTCTCAATTGGAGTTGTTTACTATATATACTTCATTTAATTCTTTATTTTTATTATATCATATTTTGTTCACTTGATTTAATATGCTAACTCTGTTTATTATTCTTGTTTTTTTTGGTTGTCTACCAAACTCACTTATATTACTTTGAGTAATGCTCCTGGGCAAGCCGGAGAATCTAGAGATTAGGAGCCTTTAAGTTTGGTTTGCATTTTAACTTCTGTCTTTCCCTTATTTTATTGTTTTGTATGTTTTGTACAAAATAGTATTTTAAATACATTTATTTTATAGAAACTCACGTTCTTTTGTCAATAATAAAAATTGGGATTTTTATTAATAAAATAGGACCAATGTCCTGATTTTAAGCAATAAACTTTCACCTTTAAAAGAGAGTTAATTTTCATAAAATGGGATCCAATTATCCCTGTTTTTAATGCCCAAAGGTAACTCTCAGATTTTTAAGTTAATACAAGGAACCAATGTTAAAAAAATTTAATAAATATCTCGATTTATGTATGACGTATTTTATTTTGTTCTTTTTATGTATTATTCATTGTGGGCCCTTGTAATTAATTTTTGGGTAATTTTATTAATTTATTTATTATGCTTTTATTATTTTTTTGGGGGGAATTGTTCTGTCCCATATTTTTCACTTGTAATTTATTTATTGCTTTCTTTACTGCTTTTTGAATATGCTTGAAATGCGCTTTAAATTTATTGCATGATCGTGTGAGAAGGGAGATAAAATAATTAACTCTAAAAATTCAATCGTATAACATTAACTAAAGGTATAAATAAGAGTGAGGTCCCGAACTCTCTCTGGTTTTAGCCCTATAAGGTTAGAATTCATTTTCCAATGTTTTATTAGGTGGCAACTCCATGATACCTACCTTATGATTCCCAATAGACGCCCTCATAGGTTGATTGCCAATGATGGAATAGGGGTGATTCCCTATCCATTGCGAAGCGACCAGCTTTCACGAGTTTTAATGAACCTCTATCTGGTCTCGAGTCATAAAAGCGGACTTTCGAGAATGACCCGGATACGTGAGTGGGGTTCCTCGCGCGTCACAGTAGTGACTCCACTGGGGACATCATGAGATTTTGCTCCGAAAGTACCTTTGGCTAATCTAATATAAATGCGTTTAGGGTTAAGAAATTTTATGTCTTTTCGAAAAATATTGTATTGCATACATTAGAGCCTTAGAACTATGCTAGTTGGTCCCTTATTTTACCCCGGTACATTCCTAAAGTACAACCCTACTTTCACTCATTGTAGGGAAGTGCTCAGGATAATCACCATCCTAAGCCTTGTACCATCAGTAATATATCAAATGGAGACCCGATCGGTCGATACGCTCGTGATGAGTTAGACCCATTGGCAGGAACCATGCTTGGGTAGACCTAAAGTAACACCACCCTTGACTAAAGATCATGTAATGGCAATAGAAGTTTCCACTAGGTGATACGTGCCTTAATAATGTGCTTACTACTTGGGCCCTTATATATTGAGCAAATTTAAACATATTAATTGGACACTCATCAAAGGCTCTCATGACCCGATGGGCCTATTTTTAATCTCTTTGAAAGGTCCAAATACATAATGGCCAAAACCCATACGCATGTGCTTTAAATTAAGAGTATTATGCTGCTGGTTTCTCACAGTGCACCATACGCACCCATTGGGTTCCCCGCTAACCTATGGGTCAAGCCCACCTAGGAAAGAGATTACACGACCTCCTGTGTGGGAGTAACAAGGTTGGAAGGATCTACCTGCTTATATTTGATTGTCTATACTGCATCAACATGATCATGCATCTTCAATGTCATTCACGCATCATGCTAACAATTTAAGCCTTTCAGCCATCATAGGTACAAATCAGTGGTCTAGGGGTCCTGATGGCCGATTGGTAAGGAGAAACCCATTCTTCGAGTCGCTAGAGCGAGTGTCGCATTGGGGTTCAGATTCACTTTCAGATAGCACCGAATCCTTGCCTTCAGAATTATCATTGAACATGGACAACCAAGAATCAAATGCCACCCAGGCTATTGCATCGAAGAGATAGACCGAAGAAATTGAGCGCAGATTTGAGGAGTTTGAGCATAGAATAATGGCAATATTGGAAAACTTAGCTGCCACCCTAGCATCGCCAGTTGGCCAACAACTTGCCGCACCTACCGGGGGATAGGCTATACAGATTCCAATCAGGGAGGCACCTCCGGCAGCAGTTATAGAACCACCCCCTGCTGTTGAGCCTAGAGCTCTTGCAAGTGTCGAGCCTAGGTTGGAGGACATAGACTGAGGAGGATTTTATAAAGGATGTGCAAGAGGAATCCAGGGTAGTGAAAGCTAAGCCTCCTAAAGAGGATGCTACCTTGAAGAAGATAGAGGAGAGAGTGGAGGCGATGGCCCGCCTACTATCTGCCTGAAAAGGGATAAGCCCCGAGGATAGGGATATGGATGACGAAGAGATGTTCCCTCAAAAATTTAAAATGCCCGAACTGCCCAAGTTTGACGGCACCTTAGATCCATCTGCTCACATCAAGTAGTATACGCTTGTGATAAAGGGGACTATGCTTACCAAGAGACAAAAAGGTAGAATATTTCTGTCTCAGCTTGACTGGGCCTGATATAGACTGGTACCACGGTTTGGATAGGAGAACAAGGGAAGATTGGGACCTGTTGACTAAAGAATTCCTCAAACAGTATGACTGTAGCACCCGAATGGAGGTTACTTTGAAAGATTTAGAGCTACTTCAATAGAGATCTAATAAGTCATTCCATGAATACCTCACTCGGTGGAGAAATCGAGTAATGGAGATAAAAAAGATACCAAATACTCTAGATCAGATTCGGTTATTCATCTGAAATGCAAGTCCATACCTCAAGGAAGGGCTAAAGATAAAGGGGCTCAAAGGTTGGGAGTCTCTAAAGGACATAGCTATCGAAGCAGAGGGTGAGTATCTGGCAAAGAAAGCAAGACAAAGTAAGTTCGGGAACCAATCGGGGTACAAATCGAGTGGTGCTGGGAGCAGTAATAACAGAAGTGGCAAGACAGCCGAGGTTTCAGCTACCAAGGTTAGACAAGCTCAGAGGTACTATTCTAATCTAGGCCGGTCTTTGTCCTGGGTATTGGAGAAATTGACAAAAGAGAACAAGCTGAGACCATTAACACCCAGGCCAATCATGAATCAAGGACAGCCAAGACACAGAGATGATCAGTACTGCGCCTACCATTAGCACATTGGGCACCTGACAGATTACTGCCAAACTTTAAGGAATAAGATCAAGGATCTTATTGATTCCAAGGAGATCACTGACCCTAAGAAAAGAGAGAAGAAGAAGAAAGCATAAAAGGTTTTCAGGACACAAATAAAGAGTCCCAGAGTGCGGCTACCGCACAACAGGAAGTAGGAGAGAAGATTTTCTATTAGATGTGCTTTTTATTTTGTTGTTGAACTTTTCAATTTTCATGTATGTAGTACTATTTACATTAATTATGTTAATGACTTTTTGCTTATGTTTCTCATGATTTCACTATTCATGATCGCAACCACAAGTCATTTACATTTGATATTAACTTAATGAATACTACCTTATTTAATCTCGAGATCCAATTGGCATCTGATATCACTCCTGAAGAGAGGAAAGTTCTGAGAGAGGATAATAAATTAAAAATAAAAAAAAAAAGGAAAAGCCTTTGCCTTGACCTAGAAGGACATCGATAAGGGCATTATTGGAACAAGCACTACTTCAATACGCTGACATGATAATGAACAAAATTTCAAAAGCCATTCTTTTGATTCCTTAAAGTCTAGAACACATACGATGCAGCCTGACAAAGTCAAAATCCGATCATTAAAGGGCTTACACAAACGAAACTCTAGGCCTTCACAAGAAATAGCTCATTAGAACTAAGCCTTAGAATTCCTTTCTCCCCAACCATTTGAAAGATTTATTACAAACCCAGTCAAGATTGACCTTTAGCCATTGGGGACCAAGATAAATAAGGCATTACCTTCACAAAAAAAAGGCCGAAAACCAAAACAAAAACAAAAACACAAGAAAAACAAAGTGCAAAAAATAGTTTTGTCCTAAACCACCCTTGGCTAACTTGCAATCCAATCTCAACAATCAAAGATTATTTTAGAAATTGTGCTACTAAAACCAACAAAAGCGAGGTGTGGGATTTCACATTCAAGTTTCAGACAAAGAGCCCATTGTCTCAGCCAGTTTGCACCAAGGTCAAGAAAAAACCTTTGATGCTACAAAAGAAGCACTATCAAGAGAAGCAGCCTTCCCGGCCAATGAGGATGGAAGAGAATTCAAAGAAACCAATCGACGCCGACAGACTGAGGAAGGTTCCATGGCAAAGGCAAAAAAAAGAAGAAGAAAAAAGGCCGTTAGAGATGAAAATCGTGACTGGCTCTCTAAGCAAAAGTTAGGCCAAAGGGCAGGGTAAAAACCTAGAAATAGGCTGTCTGTCCTACAAAAAAATAAAATGAATAAAAGCCACTGGATTGGGTTGGGTCCATTCCAGGCAAAAAATAAGGCACAAGATTATGTGAAAATCCCCAAAGGGACGCATTTCCCGCAAAGAAAAGCTAGTGTGAAAATCCACAAGGGACGCACTACCTTTAATAAATGACCAACAGTACATCGAGCGATAAAGCGGCCCAAATAGTCTTCCTTCAAGCGATAATGCGGGGTTCAGGACACGAGTCAAAATCTTGGAGGCAAAGATGCGCGTAGGTCGGTTCTCTTTCAAAGATTATGGGTGAATTCTTAAGCCCAGACGACACTCCTCTAGGTCTTTGAAAGGTTTCAAACAATGTGAGCAGCCAAGCTGTACCCTCAACGGACCCTTAACCACTCAAGACTCAGTCTATTCATTTTTGCATGCATTTCATGCCATACAATTCATTTGCAAACATTTGCATATAACTTTTCACATGCACACACAATCTCTTGTACATATTCCTGTGCACATAAATTTGCAGGAAAAGACCAAAATAAAAGACTACACGCACGAAGGACAACATCAACACAAACATAGGCACTCATCCGTGCTGGACAATCAATCCCCTCAAAGTTCTCTTAAGAGGTAAATCCTTCCAAGTCCTCTTAAGACGCAAATCAACCAGAGGGTTCTTAGAGGGCCCTACTTCAAATCTAAGAAAGGTTAGCACGATGGCGGCACTACCATTCTATGGAAGGTTAGCACGACCACGGCACTACTACATCAACAGGTTAGATACTAACACGGCTGAGGCTATACACTGCATAGGTTAGATGCTACAGTGGAGGAGGTTAGACATCGCATTAATAGGTTAGATACCGATACGGATGAGGTTATACACCGCTCAGGTTAGATGCAGCAACGGAGGAGGTTAGACACCGCACCAATAGGCTAGACACCTCATAGGTTAGATGCCAAAACGACAAGGGTTAACACGTCAACAAATTGATGGTAACTACCCCCAACAACTTCACTCAGACCGGAAAGACAACTGCCTCAGGTACGCGTCTATTCTTTCTTTCTTTGAGTTTTGGCTCACCTAGGCACCCATACACTATGTTCCCCAAAATTGAGGGCAACTGTAAACACCGGATCCTAAGGCAGCCCAGACCAAGGTTACCCAATGATAAAAATGATGCTTGCTCCTAGGCAAAAAGGTTAGAAGTGATGATTTCCTTGTAGAAACCTTCTTTCTAAATAAAAATCTTTTATTTTATTTTGAGAGTTTTCAGTGGCTTGTCGCCGTGGGCTGCGTGGCACGCGCAAAGCGGCTTCTGTGGGCAGAACACATGAAGCGCAGTGATCGTGGGCAGCGAGCGAGGTGCAGCGCGCGCGAGGCCTCGAGCGCGTAGCGTGCAGCCTCCCGCACGGAGGCTGCACACTATGTGCAGCATCCCACGTGAGAGGCCACACGCGAGGTGTAGCTTGGAGCCCGCACCTCACGACATATGGCCCTGTATGAGGCGCAGCCTGCCTCGCGTGAGGCCGCAACTCATGCACGCGAATCACGGCCTCCAGCGCGAGGTGCGGCCCCCTACCTCGCGGACTCTATTTTTCCTAGTTTTTTCACTATTTTTCAGTTGAAATGAAAGTCAAATTCTTTCCTGATTTTTCCTAATGGATAAAACTGGATTTATAAAAAGATAATTAGGACTTTAAATAGGATTAAAACTCTTGAAAACCTAATGTTTGCAAGAATGATATAAAAAGAAAAGAAAAACACCTAGAAAGGGGGAAGAACATTAACGCCGACACAGGAAATTCTAAAAAGAAGATTTTGAAAAGTTTTTAAAAAAATTCTAGTTGTTCTTAGCCAAAGAAATTACTTTTTTTTTTTATTGTGGATTCAATTTTCATCATCTTGTTTTCTAGAAAACACAGTTTTTAACTTCGATTTTGAGTGACAGTGAGTTTGGTTCCAAGCTTTCTTAATTTCTTTTT
The DNA here is from genome assembly GCA_947683425.1 of Excoecaria cochinchinensis. NCBI lineage: Eukaryota > Viridiplantae > Streptophyta > Magnoliopsida > Malpighiales > Euphorbiaceae > Excoecaria > Excoecaria cochinchinensis. The sequence continues at coordinate 994,858 of CANTUQ010000061.1, forward strand.
AAGCAATCGACAGGGGATCATCACTTCTTCTTTTGCAGCCAGAACCGAATCAAATTTGAGGGTAAATATCGGGTTAAAGCCAAATCCTTCTTCTTTCTTATTTTGTGTCGTTAATTTAGTTCCTCCATTGTATATACTGTAAGTTGATAATTAACTTTTCAATGTTGTTTGTTGTGATTAACATGAACTTAGATTAATTTAACTAATCTATTGACATGATGCATGCAATGTAATTTGAATCTATAGAATATTTAGTAATAATTCTGCTTTCCATTTGATTTTAACTTTGGTCATTGATTTACTTTATTAGTTTTTAGTTTTTATCAAATATTATTTTTCGTGGTAATTATAAAAGCTTTTCTCAATTTGAGTTGTTCACTATATATACTTTATTTAATTCTTTATTTTTACTATATCATATTTTGTTCACTTGATTTAAATGCTAACTTTGTTTATTATTCTTGTTTTTTTTGGTTGTCTACCAAACACACTTATGTTACTTTGAGTAATGCTCCTGGGCAAGCCGGAGAATCTAGAGATTAGGAGCCTTCAAGTTTGGTTTGCATTTTAACTTCTGTCTTTCCCTTATTTTATTGTTTTGTATGTTTTGTACAAAATAGTATTTTAAATACATTTATTTTATAGAAACTCACATTCTTTATCAATAATAAAAATTGGGATTTTTATTAATAAAATAGGGCCAATGTTCTGATTTTAACCAATAAACTTTCACTTTCAAAAGAGAGTTAATTTTCATAAAATGGGATTCAATTATCCTTGTTTTTAATGCCCAAAGGTAACTCTCAGATTTTTATGTTAATACAAGGAACCAATGCTCCTAAAATCTAATAAATGTCTCGATTTATGTATGACGTATTTTATTTTGTTCTTTTTATGTATTATTCATTGTGGGCCCTTGTAATTAATTTTGGGGTAATTTTATTATTTATTTATTATGCTTTTATTATTTTTTTGGGGGCATTGCTCTGTCCTATATTTTTCACTTGTAATTTATTTATTGCTTTCTTTACTGCTTTCCGAATATGCTTGAAATGCGCTTTAAATTTATTGCATGATCGTATGAGAAGGGAGATAAAATAATTAACTCTAAAAACTCAATCGTATAACATTAACTAAAGGTATAAATAAGAGTGAGGTCCTGAACTCTCTCTAGTTTTGGCCTCATAGGGTTAGAATTAATTTCCCAATGTTTTTATTGGGTGGCGACTCCATGATACCTACCTTATGATTCCCAATAGACACCTTCGAGGGTTGATTGCCAACGAAGGAATAGGGGTGGTTCCCTATCCATTGCAAAGCGACCAGCTTTCACGAGTCTTAATGAACCTCCATCTGGTCTCGAGTCCTAAAAGCGGACTTCCAAGAACGACCCGGATATGTGAGCGGGGTTCCTCGCTCGTCACATATATCACTAAGCAAAGGCATAAATATTAACATGAACATAGCTATCATTTGCACATCTATAACAATTATTTGTACTTTTCATGCCCACGATATCATGTACATATTTACAATACATAACACAAGCCTTAATCATATCATTATCATATACATTCACTAAAGCACGTACCTTATCTTAAGCTTATACATGTATGCTCATATACGCTTGATAGCTCACAACTATACATGCTCAATCATACCGTAACCTGAACACTCATTAATGGTGGATACGGGTGCACTAGATACTGACTAGCAATATCAAACAAGGGAGACTGAAGTCTCAAACACTAGTTACCCGAAGGTAACAAACACTAGACCCTTACGGGCCAAACACTAGTGGGCTAAACACTAGCCGCTGCAAAACACTAGCCCTTTATAAGTATGCTTATCTATCCACTATCATGACCCTTCAGGCTTACAAAAACTCTAATCACTTTATTATTTACTTTACAATTACTCAAGTATCCAACCATGCTCACATTTCAACTCAATTCATACAGAAGCTAAACAACCATCCAACATATGATTCATACATATATATAATACATATAATCTTTATTATGCATGATTAAACATTAACCTATGCAATACTATACACAATAAGAGATAAAAACTTAAATTACAACTCTGCACAGCGTCGCGCTCACGACAAAACCAATTACACGCAAAGGTCATGCACGTGGGCCTCATCGCCCTCGTGACAGACTGCCAAAGTGGCTTCAGTAGCGCCCACGATGGAGCTCGCACACGCGACAAAGCTCGGCACATCTCGGCCATGCACAAGAAAGCTCGGCAAGGGTTGGCGATTCTCAGTAGGCAAACTTCACCCAAGGAGTGTTCTGTCGCGATCGCGACCCCTTTCGCACTCACGATAGAACCAAACTAAGTGTTCAATCCTTCAAACAACAAAATTCAAATGCACATACTTCACATACCAGCTCCAAACTCACATGCATAACCTTAAAATTCATACCATAAGCACTTTTAAACTCTATTTCAGCTCTAAACAAAATCAAATACCAATTACCATCTATTTAATATACATCTATTAAAAAGATTTCAATTAAAATTATCACAACTAATAACACATACATAACACATGCATATAATCAAATTAACACTCGATCCCAACCTCAGAAGTGCAGCTTTAAACTCTACTCCAAAATCACACCTTCTCCTTGCCTTTTTCCTTCTTCTTATCCAAAATTTCTTGCACAACATATACACACTCTTAATCCAAATTCAAGCAACTCAAAACCAAGAACAGAAAATGCGTAGATGAGATCACACTAATCCAAATTACACTTACCTTCTTTGCTTCACAAAGAAATCACTTCAAACCAATCCAATTGCAGAATTTAAACTACCAATTGAAGAACACAAGCCAAAAATGAAAAGAAAAACAAATAAAGCCAAGAACAAAGTGAGAAGTGAGAAAAAATGATCCACATGCAAGAATTGCGACAGCAAATCCCACTAAGCCCCTTTTATTGCATGTGTCATCCTAGGTGGCACTCTCTCTAAATGCTACAGAAGCTTACCTTGACAAGTGTCCCACTCAAGCTTAAATTCTCTCTTGGTCCACAAAAAAAGTCCCATAAGTCCCTCATTTAAAATTTTGCTCTACAATTCTCTTTACTTCTCTTTCAATTTAGTCCTTACTTAAACCATAAATCCAACTTACATAGCAATTAACACTATAATTCCTACTAAGGTTCAATGTGGGTTGTTACACAAGAGAGTCATACCCTTATTCTGAAGTCACATCACATAGCTATGATGAGCCTTACGACAAGCGCACAACAATGAACACTATAAACTTTTGAATACATCTTCAAGAGCATCTTTCTCTACTTGCTCTCTAAGCTAACTTAGACTATAGGGTGTTTATCCTAGGCATAACCAGATAACTCATCATTTTTTTGTTTACATATCATACTAATGTAAGGTCTGATCATAGGTACTCTTTGTCATTTGTAGAGTTATTATTAGAATCCTATTATTTTTAGTAGCAAATTTGAGCAAATTACATTATGGTATACACAATTTTGACCCAAAACATATTTAAGGACTATTTTTTTTAATACTTTAAGGGCAAATTTGACCCTTTACGCTAAAAAGGAAATGAGGATGTATAAGTGACACCTTCGGCTTAAGGATGAACAAAAGATTACATAGGCAACAAGAACACAACAAGGGACATTGCACCAAAAATTATTTACCTTTTCCTTATAAATGGTGAAATCTGTGGTCTTATTGTGTGTTTGTTAACGTTGTATGTTTTTTGTTTTTAGATTTTTAAAATTTAGAAACTGTTTTTAGTTTTTGTTATTAGATTTTTAAAAACTGGTTCGTAAATTTAAAAGCGGCAGCATAATTTTTTATTATAATATTTATAATATTCACTAATAGATATTATGTATATATATTATCTAATTATTAATATTGAATAACAAATATTTAATAAAATTCATAATTCATTAAAAAAATTCATAATAACAAGAAAAAAATAAATGATTATTTAAGAAAAAAATAACAATATAAATGTCAATTATTATAATTCAACCGCAATCTCTTAGCTATTCCATCTCGAATATTATTCATTTGCCAAAGTTGAATTCCATTTATATCAACCGTTTCCCGTGGCTTTGAAGTGCTAAATTCACTATTTTGTTGATCATATCCAAGCACAATATTTTCATTTGCATATTCTACAAATAAAGAGTCTATACTTCCGTGCATTCTAATAAAGTTATGAATCACACAACATAAAAGAGGTATATATTTTTTTCGCTTTATGTCATATGAAGGCATATCTCTAAGAATGGGAAAACGTGCCTTCAAAACTCCAAAACAACATTCTATAACATTACATAACGAAGAATGCATATAATTAAATAATTCTTCTGGACCTTGTGGATTTGATCCTTCTCTATAATCATGTAAATGATAGCGTTCTCCATGGTATGGACTAAGAAATCCAGGCATATTAGCATATCCTGAATCAACCAGATAACATTTACCTCGTGTAGGCATAGGAAATTTATTTGCTGGATTAAAAAAACATTCTAAGAAAATTATTGAATCATTTGCTATTCCTTCCCACCCAGTCAGGACAAATGTGGATCGCATATCAAATGAGCAAGCACATATGATATTCTGTGTGGGGACTGTTTTCTTCCCACGGTATGGAATTTGTTCACCGACTGGAATTCATGCAGAAATGTGTGTACCATCTATAGCTCCAATACAATTCTATTATAAAAGTAATAGTTAATAAGTAATATTGACTATAATTATATATAAAAAAAAAGATTTGAAATTTTTTATTACCTTGAAAAATGGATAGTACTTTGGATTATTTTTGATCTCTGAAGGTGTTTCATCAAACGATGGAAGAACAATCACATGTTTAGCTATTGAAGAAATAGCATACAAAACATTCCAAAAATGTCTAGAAATCGTGTCTGTTGAATGTTGAAAACGATCTGCTACAACTCTCTGACAATCATTTTGACAAATGATGAGAAGAAAAATTGCCACTTGTTCTTGCACTGTTAAAAACTTGGAATTTTTCAATGTTGTTCTGCCTTTTAATTTCTCACATAAACTAATAAAAATATTTTTATGCATCCGAAATAAATTATAGCATGTCATTGGATGACCATTTAATACCTCAACAATCCATTTATGACCTATCAATTTTAAAATTCTCTGAAGTCTAGGTTTATCATTGAACATAAAATTGTATTTATAGTTTACATAAATCGTCAATAATTGTTCGATTTCCTCATCAGAATCAGAAAAAATATCATCCAAATCCACATCCCTATCAAAATAAAAATAATTAATCCAAAAATTCATTAAAAATAATGTCAATACATAATAAAATAAAAGAAATATATTCCCACCAATTTCTAATAATAAACAAATATTGTAGGTCAATTAAAAAAATCCAAACATCAAATAAAAAGTTTGTATAACACAATAGATAACAAATCAAGGAAATGCAAAAAAGTAATAATAAGAAATCAAATTTGGATATTCAAAACCCAATCTTTCTTTCTTTCTTCAGACATGGCCAAAAACATCTCTCTCCATAGTGAATCGTCATGAATAAGTTTAGCAGCTTTTGCAAAAGACAATCCATCTATTCCATCGAAGTTTTGCAACGCTTCAAGACATTTAAAAATTGATTCTTTATCACTGCTCAACTGTGTTCTAAAATTTTCTCTTGAATTACCAATTGAGGTGAATATTGTTCCTGAACTCATTTTCTTCTCAAAAAATTCTAATTTTTTCTTTGAATTTTCTCCAATGTTGATCAATGCTTGAGCCATTGCATTTTGAAAATGTTCTCTTTTATTTCTACTATTACATCTTTCATCATTTGTTTTCTTTAACTTTTTCTTTTTATTTATATATTCACCATCTTCATCAGAACTATCAAATTCTTTATTATTTTGTTCATCTTCACTAACAGAAGGGCTTTTAGTAGAAGGATAAGGATGAGCTCTGGTAGCAGTTGTATCACCATAAATAATGCACAACTTCCCGTATTCCTTAGAACCTTCTTTTTTATATTTTCTTACCATCTTATTCACCTATTGGCAAAAAATATACATATATGTCATTCTAAAAATTGATCCCAATACTCATTATACACTACTTATAATAATTGATAAATAAATTCATTAATATAGAAATATACCTTGTGCAATTTTTGTCATACATCGTCACTTGCAATAACTTGACCAGTCATTAATTTATATCTAATTCCAATCTCTTTCAATAAATTATTGAAATGCTTCCATCGGCTTCTGAGACTATTAAACTTATTCTTGAATTGAATTGGACTATACTCTCAGTTAGTCTTCTTTTTCATAAGATCTCTAATTCATGTGTAGACACCGAGTCCCGAGCCGGTCCAAGATCAGGATTACCCAGTGATGAATATGATACTTGCCACAAGTAGAGATGTCAAAAATGATGTTTTCCTTGTCGAAAATCTCCTTGGTTACTCTAAAAATTTTAATTCAAAAATTTTGCATTTTTACTCTTATTTTTATTCTTTTTTATTTTTATTTTTATTTTCTTTTTTATTTCTTTTATTTTTTATTTTGTTCGCATGCTACGCGGGCGGGTCACGCCTGCGCGGGAGCTGCGGTCGTGCGCGCTCGTACCAGCGCTGCCAGAGGTGCGTCTCGTGCGAGCGCGCGCGCCCCATTGAGGCACGCGTCGCCTCCCTCCGCACGCGGCCATTTTGGCCCGTGGTCATTTTCTTCTCTGCGTTTCCTGCAATTTTCAGTCTGTTTTTTTCCGTTTCTTTCACATTTTTGTGCAATTTTGATAAATTAAAAATGAAATCACCTTTTGGTCTCTTCCCATTTTTGGCCAAGACAGGAAATTAAAGGAAAACCTTGTTTTCATTTGAAGGGAGCTACATTTTTTACACAAGAAAAAGAAAGAAACTTGGTTTTTCTCTTAACAAAAGGAAGAGCAGCCGATTGTTTTCAAAAAAGACATTGAGATTTTTTCTTTAGCATCTGGTTCTTCTCCTTTTTTGTTTCTTCAAAATATTTTCTTTTCAGTCGGGAGTTTATTTCAAACAAAAGAAAATCAATTTCCCTTGTTTTACATCACCCCACTAAAATATTTTCTCAAGCGTTCCTTGTTCAAACTTGGATTTTTTTTCTTGAATATTTTCTATTTTTTTACCACCGAATATCGACAAGGAGGACGGATCAAGGCATCCTATTTTTCGATCTATAAAATTCTAAGGGTAAATATTTTTGGAACCGTCCTCATTTATTTGTTTGTATATTAATTATTGTTGTTAATATTATTATTTTATGTTATTATTACTATATTCACAATTTATTTCTAGCATTCTAATGTGATTATTATTGTTGATATGTTATGTGGTTTCAATTTGGTGCCTTGTTTATTTAACTTTGTCACTGTTGTTGTCCATCTCCTTCATTATTATTAGTATTATTGTTATTATTATTATTATTATTATTATTATTATTATTATTATTATTATTATTATTATTATTTGAGGGTATTATCATTATCATTATTATTATTATCTAGTGTTTATTTTCCTATATTATTATTATTATTATTATTATTATTATTATTATTATTATTATTATTATTATTATTATTATTATTATTGTCGTTGTGGTCCTATTATTATCATTATTATTATTATTTCATGGTGTTATTGTTAGTATCATTATTTCATATTTGTTTTGTACTATTATTATTTATTATTGTAGTTTTTTGCTATTGTGATTTCTATTGTTATTATTATTATTATCATTATTGTTATGTTACCATTATTTTGTCATTAACCTTAGGTTTTTGCATGATTTGTTTTATTTCCTTTGCATGTAAATATTTGTACACTAAATTAACATGTTCTATATTTATTTTGACTTTATTTGATTAATTTTTAGAATTATTACTAACATTTTTAATATTATTTTTTCTGTCTGAGATTTAATTTGGGTTGCATTATGTGATTGTCCCCGTGACTTCCCGGATAGGTCACGATGCGTAGAGGATCACGTCGGTTTGGTGAGACCTTCCTTTTTTCCCTCCTTTTTGTTGTGTTTGCTTGTAAAATAAATATTTTATTTATGCATGTAACACCCCTTACCCATACGTAGGTGATCCCATCCGATAAGGAGTGAGATGTCGTATGAGTAAAGGTGCCACCACACAGATACATACTATACAAACACTCATCCATAAACATACATAACAAAATACAAGGTAATTTAAAACTTTACAAAACCATTCATAAAAGGTGATCATGCATTAATATAATAGAAGCATTACATTACTGTTATGATCAACTGAGAGATATAAAAGATAATTACAATCCCAAAATTACGTATACAACAGCGGAAGCTATTACAGAATCATAAGAGAGTTCTATACAAAAAGAATCATAAAGCTACAAAAATAAGCCCTACACTAAGACCCTGCTGTGTTGGCTTCGCTGGCGGCGACTCTCCAAGACAAAACTCCTTCCGCACCTGCACGGGTAAACACACCGTGCTAAGCGATAAACACTTAGTGGGGAAACACACATATAGCATAACGACAACCATTCACAACGGTCGTCAAGGCAGTTCACATGCGTACTTCATTTACAAACGATAATTATGGCATGATAATAATAATAAACTCATGCTCACATACATAAAGCCATTCATCAGAAGATTCATAACAATAATCATATTCTCATAACAGATTACATTTTCATCATTGAATCCATAAGGATAACATATGTTTCCCATATAACAATTCGTACAAAACACCTGCTGACCCGAGGGAGTGGATAACGAGTATACGGACAGTACTTTACGGGTACGAGCCGATACAGACAGTACTTTACGGGTACGAGCCGATAAAACAAATTTTCATTTAACTTTTACAAAACATTACAAAGGGTGATCTTAAACAAGATCCTTTCGGATAAGGGTTCGCGAGGAGCCATTCGGGGACCTGATCGGGGTCCAAACAGAAAACAGAAGCTGCAGCAAAGACTCTATTAGGCATGCCTAACTATCCACTGACTAGACTCTAGCAGGTCATACATAAATCATTCAATCCATTTCATAATTTCCAAAATCATCATCGTATAGGTGCATAATCATATCATATTTACACTTGCATATTATTTATAGAATACCAAGCATAAATCTCATAACTGCAAAAGAAAACTGAAATTCAAGCCACAAGGAATGAAAGAAAACTCATTCAGCAAATAGGGGACTGTCGCGCTCGCGACAGAGACCAAAGTCTCTTCGCTGCACGCGCACGACGGATTTCGCGGCCGCGAGGAGGATGGAAGGGCCAGGCTCTGTCGCGCTCGCGACATATGTCGCGATCGCGACAGAGGACATTTGGTGCTGTCGCGGGCTCGCGACAGATCGCGTGCTCGCGATAGCACTTGGCCAACGATACGCTCTGTCACGATCGCGACAGTCGTCGCGGTCGCGATAGAGAGTACGCAACACTTCGGCTGTCGCGGGCTCGCGATAGATGTCGCGTGCTCGCGATGACGAAGGTCCCAACACTGCTCTCTGTCGCGATCACGACAGTTGTCGTGATCGCGACAGCGTCGGGACTTCGAAAATCTGCAGAAATTCTGCAGATTTTCCTCTTCCAAATCCTCATCCAACCACACAAATCTCAATCCAAGGTTACTTACCTCAAATCCAGCCATTCAAAAGCATCAACAACCATAATACGACATTTATTAACCATAAACTTCATACAATCCATTAATTTAAACGTTCAATTTCAAGAATCAATCAAAAACCCATTTTATGCATCAAACCACATCCATTCTAAAATTACCCTAATTAACTCATGCCTTTGCAAGATCCACACTTCACAGCAAATACCCATATCATATACATCAAAATAAAGAACATCTAACAACCTAATTCCAAGAAATCATCAAAACATATACATGAACATATTCACATACAAAGCAAGAAATTCCCAAACCTTCAAAATCCTTAGCTCCTAGTGCTTAGTTCCACTAGATCCAGCAACTTCCTTGCCTTTAGGATCCCGGGGAGGCTCAACTAGGAAACCCAACCAAAACATACAAACAAAACAAAATCCAAATCAACCCTAACTCCAAATCCAAACTAGAGAGTAGAAGATGGGAAAAATTGAAACAAAAGCAAAATGAATGCATAAAACTTACCAATGAACACTAAGAGATGATCAAACCCCACTAGTAACCCTTGAATCTCAACTAAGGTCCAAAAGAGAAGAAGAAGGAGAAGAAGAGAAGAGAGGGGCGGTGATGAACGGGAAACACAAAAATGAAAATCTGAAATCCCCTTTTCCTTTCTTTTCCTCTTTCTTTTCTTAACCTAAGACAAGTGTCAATCTCCAATTAGTGGGATTTGGCCACTCACACCCTTGATGCTTAGGTTACACATGCACAAGATTCTCTTAACTAAAACATACCCTACTCATGTGTGAGCAACACATACAAGTGCAACTTCCTAAACACACCCTTCAACCATATGCATGCCCACATACTAAATCAAACCCACTAGTGCATATCCTACTATGGTGCACTCAACCACACATGATGAAACTCCCATGAACACACACTACAATGGTGCACTTGAGCACACACAAAACTAACCCAACTAACTCACACCATGGCACCATGCATGCACCCACATGCAAACAAAACTCTTAAAACATGCAATATTACCAAAATGCCCTTATTACACATAACTTATGCAAATGTACACACATACATGTGTGGCTCATTCAACTAGGGGGCAAACGGGGTGTGACAATGCACGCGTGAGATAAAAAATCACAAAAAGATCTTTATAATTAAATTGGAATTTTTAATAATAAAATTGGGCCCAATGTCCCTCATTTTAGCCAAGGATTGTACAATGTCACAATAAAACGAGAAGTTAAATTTTCTCCAAAAATAGGATCACTCATCCCGGTTTTTCAAGCCAACAATCAAAACAACTCTTCGATCTTTAAATAAACACGAGGGAACCAATGTTCCTGAAACTTCAAACAAGTGCGAAAGAACTAATGTTCCTAAAACGAATATCCCGATTTATGTATATTTTTATATATTTGATTTTGTTTGATTGTTTTAAAATTTATGTTCATTTCCTTTTGGGCTCTTGTAATTAATTTTGGCGCAATACTATTTAATTTCCATTTGGGATTGTATTCTGTCCCTATTTGCATTTTTAATCTTCTTTTATTGGGGTTGTATTCCGCCCCAATTTCCCTTATAATTGTGTGCTTGGTGTGTTTACTGCTTTCCTTTATTGCTTTATTTATCGCTTTCTTTATTGCTTTACTTTTATTGCTTTTGAATGCTTGCGATGCGTCTTTAATTAAATGCATCAATCGTGTGAGAGGAGAGATAGAATTTTAGGAAGTTCAAAACTCATTTATAATTAACCAAAGCATAAATAAGAGTGAAGTTCCGAACACCATCTCTGGTTTAGACTGTAGAGGCTAGATGGCCTTTCTCAATTTCTCATAAATTGGGTGGCGACTCCAAAATATCTTAAAGGTTCCTAAAGGTACCATGAGGCTAGATGATCCTTTTCAATGTTCTATTGGAAAGGAGGCATCCATGATGTCTTATGGCACCCATGATAAAAAAAATGCGAACCAATCCCTCGAATCCTAAAAGTAGGTTCAATGAGGGCCTTTGCTAGGTTCGATGCACGTCACATCATGCCCATACACTTTTAGTTGGAGTGGTTATTTTTCGATTTCCATTATTTACTTCCTCAACCATTAATGCTATAAAATAATCTTCAATTTGTGGAGACCAAATTACTCCATCATGTTCAACCTCAATAACATTGTCAATATTTGTATTCAACCCTTGATCCAAATTTCACATCTAAATAAGATAAAGTTAATATCATATCACAAAAAAAAAAATTAACTAACTCATTACTTGTAATCACTTGAGAATCAATACAAAGCTGAAGCATTCCTAGCTATATTTTTCTGCATAACATAAATATATTAAAGTGATAGTCCCATAAACAAATAAAACCCATATTCTTATGAGAAGTACTGTAACACCCCCTACCCATACATAAGGGAACTCACCCACAAGGGAGAGTAGGACCGCGCATAGATAAGGGTGTCACCAAACTATAACACAACCATGCAATAAAATATCAAATAAATAGGATAAATAAAAATAAACTTTACATCTTAAAGAACAGGCTCAAACTGCCAACAGAAATCTCAAATCTCATTCATTGATATAACATAATATTTATTACAAAAAGAAAATAAATAGGAGTACAATATCTGTCTTTACAAATTTACAAAATACATAGCTGGAGGATTACAACATCAAAAAGGAACCAAAAGGGTTATACAAAAAGGTACAAAATACAAAAACACAATTCCCTTCAAAAGCCCTTCTACTGTGTTGGCCTAGCCTGCTGCAGATCTCCCACAAACTCCTTAGCTTTCACACTTGTACGGATGAATCACCCGTGCTAAGCAATAACGCTTAGTGTGAAAACACAAGATGAACAACCATTCACAATGGTCGTGAAAGAAACACACACACATGGTACATGCATATGTAAATCCATATAAGCATAATAATCTTATATCATACATTGCATTCACAAGAGTTTCACAACATATATTAATTTAATACAACAAAATCACATATGAATGAGAATCACATAAATGCCTGCAAACTCAGAGTGGCGGATAACGAGTGAACACATTAGTACACGTGGGTACGGTCAAAAGCAATTTCTTTATTTTCATCCAAAAAAATTTTCACATTGGAGATCATAAACAAGATCCGAACACATTAAGGATCGGAAGGACCCAAACGATAACTTTTTCAGGGTGCAGAACACATTGGGGTTGCAGCTAATAGAACTATTTAAGCATGCCTAACTATCCACTAACTTGACTCTTGCAGGCCATGCATCAATACAACACATGTAGAACATATATTGAAGTACATAATAGTTCATACACAAATGCATTTGCATCACATAAGTAAGCAACCATGATAACTAGCATAGAAGGAAACAACATAATAACACAGGGGAACTATCGCGCTCGCGACAAGTATCGCGCCCGCGACAGAGGCAAAATTCGCCTAATGTCACGCTCGGAATAGCCTTCGCGCTCGTGCGAGGACAGGCAGGCAGAAGCTTCACTGTCGCGCTCACGTGCATAGGTGCGCTCACGACAGCAACAAACCCGGCAGAATCGAGCTTTCTATTGCGCTCGTGACAGAAGCTTTTTTCTGCAGGAGCTCAGATAATCGGGCTCTATCACGCTCATGACAGAGTCTATTTTCCAACTCCTATGGCCAAAATTTGCAGAATTCTCATGCCTTAAACCAACCCAACTTGCAATTGACTCATCAAATCTCAACACAATCCAAAACAAGCATTAAATACACATAATACAACATAAAACCCATGTTTTATTCTAATGAACATGAATTAAACATCCAAATTAGGCAATCAAAATCAAGAGTTCCTCAAACCCAGAAATTTCCTCTATAACTCACACAATTTCAAACTTTAATTCAATACACCACAACCATGGCATCTCTATTCAAATTAATAAAAACCCACAACATATAAATAGGCATACACAAGTTTAACCTCACAAATTTCCAAAAAATCATATCAAAATACAAGATCAAAATATACACAAATTCCCAAACCTCTTGACTTCTAAGCTTCCTAAAATCACATGGCTTCACTCCCACTTGCTTTCTCCTTGCCCTTAGGATCTCTAGCAGGATTTTCTGCTAAAATCAACCCAATCATACAAATAGCTCAAAACCTAAACACAAACTTATCAAAGGAAAAGAAGAGAAGAAGAAGAAGAAGAAGAAGAAGAAGAAATACTTACCCAAAACTGGAAATTTGCCAAAACCAACGCAAAATTCACAAGTTTGCATAGAAAATCAAAGGACAAGAAAAGAGAAGAAGAAGAGGGAGACGGAGAGGAAGAGAGGCAAAAACGAGAGGAGGCAATTGCTGTCCCTCATATTCTCTCTCCTCCTTATCTACCTTTCCTTTTTCTCTTTCTTCCACTTGTCAAGTTCTTAAGGTGGTATTGGCAACGTTCCAATCTAATCCTTCTTCTTTTCTTCACCACACAATCAAATCACCTAATTAATATAATATCATGCAATAGACTCCCATACTAATAATTAAAATAATAAAATATACAATTAACTTCTAAAACACACACACATAAGCACATGCTCAAACTACTAGGGTAGGAATCGAGGTATTACAAGTATGTCCAATTTTCCTCTCTACTAAAAGTTGGGGAGAAAGAAACATTAAATTCTCATTTATAATATAGTTATAATGATTTATAAGCATATTGAGGGAATAATGAAGTGAGTCATGAATTTATGGCTTTTCTATTTAGTATAATATTTTAAAAGAGCTAACTTATGAGAGAGAAGCCGAAAAGCCAAAAACAAACAAAAAGAAGAAAGACTCAAAAGAAAGGCAAGAATTGTGAAGTAGACTGAACATCATCCAGAAAAACCTGCCATTCCTACACACTTATAGAAATTCTGTCTCTATGTGTGCTTGTGATATTATATTGTCTAATGTATAGCAAAAATATATTTTATTTAAAAAAAAAGAAATCATTAATTGAACATGATATAAACAAAGAGAATATAAGTGCCATATTGTAATTCTCTTAATGTCATTTAATAGTGATGACTGAAACTATTAGGCCTAGGACCATGACTCCACCTGACCAAAATGTTATCAATATTTGGATCACTATTTGGATCATCTAAAAGAGCACAAGTATTAATTATGAATAAGTTAATACACACAGGGTAGAAATAAAAAAAAAATCTATTTGCCAAATTGGTCACAGCAAGGAAAGAAATCTCACATTTCTGAAGCTCTTCAGCAGCCTTTTCTGCCCCCTTCTCTAGTTGTAATTGGTGAATTCTTGCCCTTCTTTGTGCCTGCATCCATAATAAAGGGACAAAAAAATAGTTATGGAATAGAACCAAATTATTCTACACATATTAACCAGTCAAGTAACTTAGAAAATATAGTCCACGAGCTAGAAGACATGATATGTATACATTAAGACTAATATGCAACTTATACTATCTATGCTAGTATGAGTTTCTATATGTTTATGGAAGAGGGATCGATGAAAATCCAACAAGGTGAGTATTTCTCTCACAACTCAATTTGTTCACCATAAAAATCATTCAAAGATTCAGTAGAATAAAGAAAAAAATATAGGCTCAATGAAATAATTCTCAATTACAGCAAGTTCAGGAATCTACAGGTTAGCAACTAGCATGCCTAAATATCAAAGCCGCAAAATCAACAAGACTGTAATTTTTTATCATCTCGGACAACTCTTTTGAAAGCTTTCTGCAAAAATAATTGTGAATGGCTACAATAAGATTTTAATAAATGAATGAATAGTTGTTTACACCTTTGGAAAAAGTAATTTAATAGTTCAACTAATTTGGTTAATATATGAACAGGTCAAGTAATGTATTTCTTGATCAGATTTTCATTCAAAATGATGCACTTGGTGACATTTCAAAATTTGAATTCTTAAAAAGTTTTGACAGCCAAAATATAGAGTGATAATCTCATAGTCCAGAGGATAAGCTTAAGATCAGAGAACATCAAAAGTGTGATAAGATTATCATTAAAACATGTTTACAAATGGGTATCATCTATTTTTGAATTTAACATTATTATTAGAACCATGATCTATAGTCTAAGACAAATTCTATTTAACATTATTATCAGAACCATGATCTATAGTCTAAGACAAATTCTATTTAAACATATTTCTATTATGGGTTTATCCTGCCTGGTTAAACAGAACCTAGCTAGTGTGTGTGTGTGTGTGTATATATACATATATACATATATATACATACATACATACATACATACATACATATATATATATATATATATATAGAGAGGTGAAGTATCAAAACAAAATAAAAAAAAAAACTAGTAGAATTTGAACAAGTAAGACCAAAAGAAACTAGTAAAAAGCATATTCAAAACTAGAAAAAGAAACTCTGCTCGAAATAGGATTAAGACTATGCCATTGATGTAAAGATATCACAAAAAAAATGCAGAATTCATATTCTGAGTTGTGTATCAATAGCAATGGGTAAGAGAAAAAGCAAAGAAGCAACAGAAGAAACTCAATCACAATTGACGGAAAGCATAATCTAGAAAAGAAAAACAAAATAAAATACCTCACCCGAGCCAATAGAAATCGAAGAAAGTTGATGGTGGCACCGGCGGCGGCAGCTTGATAAAGAAAGGTTGTTACGGTATTATATTTCTCGAAGAAGTGGTTTACGCTCCAAATTAGTAACTGAGCCTAAAAGATGGAAATTCATCTTTTGTAGATTTTTGTTTTCAGTTTTTTATTAGGAAAACATTTCTTGAAAGTTTTAGAAAATCCAAAATTGCTGAATACCAGCCAAACACATTTTTTATTTTTTAAAAAAAAATAAAAAATAAAAACCTTGAAACCAAAACGTCAACGAACAGACCTTTAAATTATTCATGGTTTGCATTTCATTTTTCTTTTTGACAATATTCGCGGCTTCTATTTTTATTTATTAGCAGTATATTTGAAAATCAATCCATTTCACTTGCATAATATCACAAGAACATTAACTTTTAGTTAATAAAGATTATTGAATTCTTATAGCCCTACTTACTAACTTTTTAATATAAGTTCACTCATCTTTTATAGAGTTCATTTGGATAACTGTTTGATATTGTTTCATAAACTGTGACAATTTTATAATTAAATGAAAACAAAAAGATACAAGCAATTTTGTAAATAAAATAAAAATAAAAGGACACGTTAGTAAAATTAAGCATGGAACATTCCCAACTAGGGGTGTACACGGTTCGGTACAAATCGGAGATTTCCAAATCTCCGTATTGTATTGAAATTTCGGTTCCTAAAAATTTCGGTACAATTCGGTTCTTAAAAATTTCGGTACAATTCGGTACGGTTTTTTTAATTTTCGGTACAGTTCAGTTCGGTTTTTCGGTTCTTTCGGTACAAAACAAAACAATACAATACGGTATTTCGGATAATTTTAATAATTTATTTTTTAAATATTTTAAAAATTATCAATTTTTTAAACTTAAATTTTAATTCACTCCAAAAACTCAAAATAAAAATTTTCATCTCCCTAAAAATTTTCAAATTTTATTCTTAATAATATTGCTTTACAACTAAAATAATATTGACATTATTTTTAATAATCCTTGATGATGATTGGTGTGTTAATCATATATTAATTAAGTTTCTGATAATAAAAATTATATATATTACTATCTTCAATCATATATGAATTTATAAAAATAAATTGATTTTGTTTGCAATGTATATAGAAAAACTTGAGTTGAGGTAGATTATTTATACATTTTATTATGTCAACAAAAAAGTGCAAAGTAAATATGAAATAAAATTTTAATAGTAATGGCAAAGGTTTTGACATATATTAATTCATATTATAGTAGTGGAAGGAAATTCTAGTTATTTTTTTTTTTGGATATATAGAGACTTTAAACTATATATAAAATGTGTACTATGTTTATAATTTTGACATATATATTAAATATAGGTTTGACTAAATATAATATTTCATCCGTATTCAATTACTCATATAGATAATTAGATATTGTGCTAGATATAAATGGGTATTAGCTGAGTGATATTAAATATAAATCAAATTAATTAATAAGAAAATTACATACTCATATAATTAGTTATATATATAAACTTAACTAATTATATTTAGAGAATAGAAGATGGCTCTATGGACTATGATTATGTTTAGGGTTTATTCACATTTATTATCTTGACTCAATTATTATACTCAAACTTATTAAATTTGGCTTAACTGTTAAGAGATTGTTAATTGCTATTATAGTCAATAGTTATATTATAAGGGTGAATGTGAAATGCAGCCATCTTTTTATAGGTTTTGTAGTTTAATAGAATATATAATTAATAATACGTATTAAACTTGAACTATTACTTTATGTCTTAATTTTCTTTTATCAAATTATTCATATATATAACAATTTTCATGAAAAATAAAATATTGTGATAATGAAAAACCAACATTTTTATAGTATTAATTACTAAGCTAATTAAATTATTCGTAAGATTATTATATTCTTATATATTTATATTAATTGGTAAAATTTCATTGATACAATAATTGTATATAATTATACTATTAAAATACATAATCAATTACTCATATAAATATTATGCCAAAATAGATGAGTATTGGTTGAGTGATGCTAAAAATAAATTGAATTATTGATAAGGTGATTAATATTATATACCCATAAATTTACATCAATTGGTAAAATTTCATTTTTAATACATTCTTATTTATAAATAGATTTTTAATTTACATACTCATATAAAAATTGTGACGAAAATAGATAAGTATTAGTTGAGTGACACTAAAATTAAATAAAATTAATTGCATATTCATATAGGTATAATAATTAAATTTATCAAATTAATAATTAAAATATCCATTTTAATTTATTAACTATTTATTATATTAATTTAGTGCATTAAAATATTTAATACAAATAATTATGAAACTAAATTTATATAATAAATATATAATATAAATTATAAATAATATTTATATATAAATTACTAGTGTTATATAAAATAAGTAATAAATATCGGTTCTTTCGGTCCAATTCGGTTCCAAAACAGTTCGGTACTATTCAATACGGTTCTTGGTCCGGTTCCAGTATAATTCGGTTCGGTCCTAGTCAAAAAGTCAACTGTACAATTCGGTTCGGTTCTAGTAAAAAAAAGTCAACGGTACAATTCGGTTCTGGATCTTTTTCTTCGTAATTTCGGTTCGGTACAGAAAAATTCAGATCCGTGTACACCCCTATTCCCAACACATCAATTTGGTGTGTTGAAAAGATTATTTTTTTTCTTTCTTTAATGAAAACAATGACCAACGTTATAAAACAATAAAATGAAAAAACAATAGAAACAAACATTGTTCATTATTAATGTATTAAATAATGAAAAATAGTCCCAACACACCATTCAAACTTTTTTAGTGTACGTACTTGAAAATTGGCATTTTAATTAATATTTCGTACAAATAATGTGTTAACAAAAAATTGTTGAACAAAAAAGTTTCTGTTGCTCCATCTATCCAAAATAGATCTACGGTGAAAACAAATCTTTCTTATTTATAAACTATGATAGTACGATATATTAATTTGTTTCCCCAAACACTATCACTACCAAAAAAAAAAAAAAGAAAAAAAGAAAAGAAAAAGAAAAAGAAAATCTCATTTTCCAAAATTGTTCTTTAACCGGTCCATAATTTTTTTGACTTATTCCTCAATATGAGGACACCTTATTTTTCACTAACCAAACCCGAAATTAAATTACAGGAACACGTACCAATCTCAAACACAGTATAACAACAGGAACACAAACAGATCAACAAATATTGGACTTGTAGGCAACAGTTCTCAATATTAACGGCAAACATATCGGCGGTACGCAGCATCCTCGTACATAAGTCCAATGAAGACAAGGTCATGATCTTCAATTCTCTCAAGTTCGTCATTGCTAGCGGCGAGTCTGGCAAATGGGTTTGTCCATCATCATTACTATTCTCGCATAATTATAAAGCATTTCGTTATGCATTAAACTTATAAAAGTGTCGATTTGAACTTTGGCCAAATTTCTTAACCAAATTTATTGAATATTATATTGAAATTACAACTAAATCCCTTAACCGAAATATATGTAAATTTAATAATTTTGACTAGATTTGGCTAAATTTTTTAACCAAATAATTTATTGAATCATGTTAAATTCTTTAATAAAAATTAATTTAATTATCCTAACAATTAAATTTGGCTAAATCCATTAACCAAATTGATATTCTTTACGAATTTATGTAATTAGGCCAAAATTATTAACGGAAATCCAATTATGAATTTTAATTATAAATCCAAATTTACTCTACTCTCACCTCATTTCCCCTCAACAAATTTCAAGAATTTCGAAGCGTCATTTGGATTTGTTCCAACACAGGTCAAAATCTTAGTTTAATCCTGTATTTTCTTCTCTGTTTTGCTTATTGCTGTATCTTCTTCTCCATTTTCTGCTCATCTCTCCATTTCTTCTCCATTGTTGTCTACCTAAGTGGCTTTCCAAAAGCAAATCGCCATTTGGAGTTTTACTTCTACGGGTTTCTTCAAGGCTGGGTTTTCCTTAGGTTTGTTTCTAACCTAACGTTTTTTTATCCTCGAATTTGACTTCTTTTCTACTTTATTCCCTCAAGTTGTTTCAATTTGTTATAGAATCCGGAACATTTGTTTGCCTACTGCCTTTATTCCCTTTTGCATGTCTACCGGATGAACAAATTTTGACAAGGGAAGAGAAGTCTGACCTCTAGGAAGATCAAGATTAGAGATGATCATGGGGCGGGAATTTTCCGTTCTCAGTGGGGACCCGACACAAACTGGGAGGAGAATCCCCGAATTTTTCACCCACGGGGGCGGGTGTGGGGAGAAAAAAATCCCTGCCCTTAAATTCGGGAAGGGGACGGAGATCGGGATCCCTGCCCCGAAAAAAAATAATATTTTATTATATATATATATATATATATATATATATATTAAATTAATTTTTTTTAGGTTGATATTCGTCGGTGTGAAAGTTGTCTAAATGATGTTATTAATATTTAAATTGTATGGAATATTTATAAATATTTGTATTTGTATTTTAATTGTATGAGATATTTTTAATTTTAAGTCATCAATTATTAAATTTTGTAAGGTAAATTTTGTGAAATATTTTTGATTCGGGTCGAGGATCTCCATTTGAGTCGAAAATCTCCATTGGAATTGGGTATTTTTATTAGGGACAGGGATCCCCGCGGGAGACGAGGATGGGGGAGTTTTCCCCCACGTCCCCAGCGGGGGTGGGGACGAGGAATCCCCGCCCCTGGGTGGGGCAGTAGGTGGGGAGCCACTCCCCACTCCCTAATCGCCCCTAATCAAGACTGAGTTTTGGCATTTTGGTAAGCATTCCCTTTTATAATGGTGGTTTTATGAACTTGATTTTAAAAAATCAAAATGACCTTTTTTTTTTTCTTGGAACTGGTTCTCCTTTTATGTATTTTTGTTTATAATTTTGTGTTTTAATCTTTAGGGTAAGTTTCGGTTATGACAGTTTATGTTTTTGCTTTCCGTAAAATCATTATCTAGAGGACACTCAGTTATAGAATCCGGAGGACCGAGCTCATCGAAATATCCATCAAGCAAGTAGCTCGATCCCTTCAGCTAGCTCCGTATTCTAATGTTTCTTAAAGGGTTTCTATTATTTAGGATGCTTTCAAAATCCTTTGAAAATTCCAATTGCATTATAATGAAAATTATTTGGGATTTACTTTATCTGATCCTACAAATCATGAATTGATAAGAATACCACCTGAATTAGGAACACTACTTAATTTGGGATACTGCCTGAATAGGGACTGACATTACTATTCAGACTCTGCTACATATTCCTATTCAGATTTTACTACCTAATTATATAAATAGGTAGAAATCCAGTTATGAGATTTAATTGAACTCTTTTTTCTTAATTCCTCTAAACACTTTCTTCAATTCCTAACTTGACCGCCTGAGTCTCTCCTGCTAAAAACCCACCGGATTCTTGTATTTGCAGGTGACTTTCTCCAGTCGACAGCCCAAAAAATTCGAACAGTCATCATTTGCTATGGTGAGCGTGGAATTGAGTTTTCTCTTCCCTTTTAACGATGGATCTCCTTCCCGACCTAAACACTACCCCCATCCCACCAGAAAATCAGCCTGAACAAATTTTGTCATTACCAATACAGTAGCTTTTTCCCTAAACACCAACCCAGTCACAACCATCCTCTCAAACTATTCTAGCCCTTACTAGTTTTACTCCGCAAACTGCTCAAGTCTTTTTAGTAGCTTTATCAGCCATGGCCGCTCAAGTACCTCTGGCTTCCACACACGTTCCTCTTCAAGCTACCACACCTATTCCTCCACTTCTCTTCCCTTTCAATGATGGATCTCTTTCCCGACTTAAACACTACCCCCATCCCACAAGAAAATCATCCTCAACAAATTTTGTCATTACCAATGCAGTAGTTTTTTCCCTAAACACCAACCCAGGCACAACCAGCCTCTCAAACTATTCTAACCCTTGCTAGTTTTACCCCGCAAACAGCTCAAGCCTTTTTAGTAGCTTTATCAGCCATGGCCGCTCAAGCACCTCTAGCTTCCACACCTGTTCTTCTTCAAGCTACCACACCTGCTCCTCTACTTCTCTTCCCTTTCAATGATGGATCACGTTCCTAACTTAAACACTACCCCCGTCCCACCAGAAAATCAGCCTGAACAAATTTTTCCATTACCAATGTAGTAGCTTTTTCCTAATCACCAACCCAGGCACAACTAGCCTCTCAAACTATTCCAACCCTTGCTGGTTCTACCCCGCAAACTGCTTAAGCCTTTTTAGCAGCTTATTAACCATGGCCGCTCAAGCACCTTCGACTTCCACACCCCGTTCCTCCTCAAGCTACCACACCTGCTCCTCCACCTTTACCTAGTACCTTGGCTCAAGATTCAACCATAACCTTGACAGCTAATCAATTTGAAAGGCTCTTTAAGGAGAGAATGCAGAAGTATCAGAATTGGAATACCTTGCAATATTAAAGCAGTTTCAAATCGCCATTGTCAAGGGAGTTTCTGGCCTCTCCCTTCCCTAAAATTCAGCTGCCAAATTTGCCTAAGTATAATGACAACACTGACCGCCGAGCTCACCCGCATCAGTTCCACCACACCATGCTGGTGTACAGCACTGAAGATGCCGCATTGTGTAAGATCTTTCCTCAAACTCTCACAGAGTCCACCCAAATATGGTCCCGTAACTTACCCGAGCACTCAGTCTACACCTTTGAGCAATTCAGTGATATATTTATAGCAAAATTTGTAGCAGCCATCCGACACAAAGGTGTTAGTCGATCTTAACCATTTCCAACTGGAGAAAGGAAAGCCTTTGAGAGCTTATGTAGAAAGGTTTAATGTGGTCGCGATGAACATCTAGAATTTGAATCTAGAAATGGCCATTAATGCTCTAATCCGCAATACCAGGTGTTAAGACTTCAGTGATTTTCTGAGTAAAAAGCCACCGAATAACTTTACCGAGCTCATGTTGCAGGCACACAAGTATATCAGGATGGATGAAGCTCACTGACTCTGATATAGCTCTCAGTATAGAGAGATGGAAAGAGACTTGAAACTAGTTCAGGAAAGGAATAATGCAGATTTGGATTATTTTAGAGGCATAGGGTCAAGTAGCTCTGACCGAGCTTTTGTTATTTTTGCCCCGTGTTCAGGAAATCAGTAAGAAGATCAGTGTACACCCCTAAAGTCCACTAGGTCTTAAATTCTGGCATGGATAAAGGAAAATGACTAGGTTAACTGGCCACAACATATGAGGGAAGATCCCAACAGAGATCAGAGCCTTTATTATTCTTTCCATAGAGACAAAGAGCACGAAACAAATGATTGTAAACAACTCAAAAGGGAGATTAAGTTCTTAGTTCGGAAAGGAAAGCTGGCTCAGTTTGTGAAGGATAGGGACAAGGGTGGCAGAGACCGATCCCCATCACCTCAAGATAGGAACAAAGCCAGTTCAAGAAAAAAGGCTCCAACTGGGAGGAAAACACTATGATGTCTTTGATGATTCTAAGAAGCAAAAAGTTAAGAAAGTGTTCTCCTTAGGATCTAGCTTGCCAGTCCCCAGTCATATGCAATTTTTAGATACTGATGGCACTCATGTTCACTAACTGCATATTGACTCCCTAGTAGTAGAAGCTCTCATCCAAGACTATTTATTCCAATGGATTCTAATAGATATGGGAAGTGCAGTCAATCTTATAATTTTCTAAGCATATAAGGCATTGGGAATGTCCGTTAACGTCCTGGAGCCAGTAACAACACCGCTTATAGGGATATTCGAACAACCAGTTAAAGTAGAAGGGTCTATTAATCTAGCTCTTCAGCTCGAAGATGATGCCACTATCCGGACATGCACTAGTTATTTCATGGTGGTGGACATACCACTAGCTTACAATGCCATCTTTGGCCGACCCTTGTTGACAGCGGTGGATGTATACATTTCCATGAACAAATTATTCTTAAGATCCCAACTCCAGAAGTCATATGCAGTGCTGCAAGGCAATCAGAAAATAGCTAAGGAGGCATATGTTACCATGTTGAAGGAAGCAAACCAAGCACTGCCATTGGATACGTTAGATGTTCCAATCGAGTCAACTCAAAAAGCAAACCCACTAGACTCTTTACAAGAGATTAAGCTCGCACCAGGAAAAACAGTCAAAATTGCTTCCAACAAAGCAGGATCTGAAAGAGATGAACTTATGGCAGTACTCATGAAATTTGTTAATGTGTTCGTCTGGCATCCTTCAGATATTAAGAGCATATCTCCCGAGGTAATGTGTCATTCACTTAATATTAAACCCGATTATAAGCCTGTTTAGCACGAGATGCAGAATCATGCACTCGAGCGACAATTGGCAATGGTTGAGGAAACAGACACTTTATTGAAAAATGGGTTCATATGTAAGGTCTTATTCCCGGACTGGTTATCAAATGTAGTTCTGGTAAAGAAACCCAATGGAAAGTGGAGAATTTGTGTTGACTTCACTAACGTGAATAAGGCTTGCCCAAAAGATAGCTACCCGCTGTCTAATATCAACCTTTTAGTCAATTCCACTGCTAGATTTGAGGAGTACACCTTTCTGGATTTCTCTACTTGATATCATCAGATCCTAATGAATCCAACAGATGAAGAAAAAACAACATTCATCACTCACAGGGCTACGTATTATTATCGAGTTATGCCCTTCAAGCTCAAGAATGAGGGCGCTACTTATCAAAGGCTAATGAATAAGCTCTTTGCCTACCAACTCGAGAGGAATATGAAAGTATATGTGGATGACATGATAGTCAAGAGCAAAGCAGTAGAAGACTTGCCAATCAAACTTGCGAAAACTTTCTCAACTCTTAGAAAGTTCAGTCTTAAACTCGATCTAGAAAAGTGTGCTTTTGGGGTGCAGTCAAGAAAGTTTCTAGGGTTCATGATCTCCAAAAGAGGGATAGAAGCCAATCTAGCTAATATCCAAGCCATTATAGTAATGGAGCTACCAAATTCAATCAGAGAAGTTCAGAAACTCAACGAAAATGTAATAGCTCTTGGCAGATTTATCTTTTGTTCGGCTAAGCGTTGTCTTTCATTTTACGGAGCTCTCAAAAATCTAAAGAGTTTTGAGTGGGCTCTTGAGTGTCAGCAAGCCTTTGAAGAACTAAAGTAGTTCTTTAGCACACCACCATTATTGAGCAGACCCCAAATGGGAGAAATATTGTGCATGTATCTGGCGGTTTCATCCGGAGCCATTGGTTCGGTTTTGATCAGGGAAGAAGCCAACCAACAGTGTCCTATCTATTACATCAGCAAGGTGATGAGGGGCATTGAACTGAAATATCTCATATTGGACCAGCTGGCTTTAGCTCTGGTAACATCGGTTGTCAAACTTTGACTTTATTTTCAAGCCCACACTGTGATAGTCTGAGCAAACTCTAATCTTAAAAAAGTGCTGTAGAGGCCAGAAGCATCCAAAAGGCTAATTGAATGGGCAGCTCGGTTGAGGGAGTTTGATGTTCGGTATGAGGCTTGCTCTGCCTTGAAGGCTCAAATTTTAGCTGACTTTATAAACAAGCTCTATACCTCACCTCTAGAGCTAGAAGCTTGTTCTTGGAGTATGTTTGTTGATGGGGCATCCTCACCAGAAGGTGTCGGCATTGGAATGGTCCTTATCGGGCCAGGCTAAATAAAAGTTAGAAGGATGGCCCGCATTACATTCCCTGCCTCTAATAATGTGGCAGAGTATGAGGCTTTTTATTTTGGATTGCAGCTTGCCATTGAGGTAAAACCAGATTTTTTGACTATTTCTTCCGACTCTCAGCTTGTTGTTAGTCAGTTGCTCAAAAAATTTGAAACCAAAGAACATACAATGCTTCGATACAAAGAGCTAGCAGCCACTTTGCCGTCTCAACCAGAAAAAGTGGGGGAGCATGGTCAATTGAACAAATACCTCGTGCATAAAATCTGGGGGCAGACACTCTAGCCAAGCAAGCCACGGTTCAGAGCAAAGTATGTGATGCAGACATGGTGTGGTCAATGCTTTCGACACCAGTAGATGAAACATATACAGTTCAATTACAGGAACCAATGGACTGATGGCGATTGCCCATTTATCAATATCTTGATACGGGGAGTTCTTCCTAATGATCAAGTTCAAGCTAGGAAAATTCTTCGGCAGTCTAGCCACTGTGATATCTTAGATGAGAAGTTATACCGGCGATCTTTTTCACATCCTTGAACACTTTGCCTAAGCATCGACGAAGGCAATTACGTGCTTAGAGAAATGCATAAGGGCATTTGTGGGGCGCATGAAGGCGCACAGGCCATAGCTCGGAAAGCTCTATTACAAGGATTTTACTGGCCCAGGATGGAGAAAGATGCCAAGGAACTTGTGCAAAAGTGTGACAAATGCCAAAGGTTCCATAATATAGTGCATCGAAAGGCAGCTCACCATGTGCCCATCCATTGTCCTTGGCCATTTACACAGTAGGGTATCGACATTTTAGACCTTTTCCCATTGGCCATCGGGTAGTCGAAGTTTTTGGTTGTAGCAGTTGATCACTTTACAAAGTGGGTTGAAGTAGAGCCTTTGGCTACAATTAATCCCACAAATATAATTAAGTTCCTCCAAAAGTCTATAATTACAAGGTTCAAAATCCCGCATACCATCATTACTAATAATGGCAAACAGGTTGACTGTTCATCCTTCAAGAGTTATTGTGCAAAATTAAAAATCCAGCTTTGCTTTACTTCGGTATATCATCCACAATTGAATGGCATGACAGAAGTAACAAATCGAACTATATTGGCTGGACTCAAGAAGAGACTTGATGATGCAAAAGGCCTTTACGTTGATGAGCTTAACAATGTGTTGTGGGCATACCAAACTTCTCCTCGAGCTATGATAGGGAAAGCCGAGCCAAACCGACCAATGCTTTTAGTTTAGTTTAATTTTTCGATTCGATTTCGGTTTCAAAAATATACCAATTTCGGTTATTTCGGTTCGGTTCGGTTTTGAAAGGAAAAAATCGAAAAAAAAATTGAATCGACCTAATAATTATTAACATATGTTATTTTTTTTAATTGTTACAAAAATAAACTTTATTTTTGTATTTTTAAATTCAATCTAAGGGGCTTGAACTCAAATTAAATATATGTACATTTTTTAATTTGGATGTTTTTATTTTAGTATTATGATTTGTAATTTTGTATAATTTTTAAATAATTTTTTTAATTATAATTTTGAAATTTCGGTTTTATCGGTTAACCGAACTGAACCGACCAAAAATAGCATTTCAATTATTATATGATTTTGGTTCGGTTCGATTTGTCTAATTCCTAATAAATCGATTTTCTGTTATTTCGGTTCTGTTATTGAACCGAACCGACCGTTGCACACCCCTATTTCTGATTAGTTTGATTAACTTATAGTTATGTTGAAACTCGGCAAACAACAACTATATACTTGATAAATTATCAGTTGTTTACTACTCGAACAAGTATCCATTAATCGTGCTATTAGCTCTATTACTCTGGATTCCCTAAAAAAAATCCATAACCTGATCAGACTTGGATATAATTATGGCCTTCTGTAGCGATTCGGAGCCCTACTACGTGAGTAGCTTGGAATGTCCAAACAGTCAGATTAATGCTATGCTCGGTTGCCCATATTTGTAGAGCTGATAGAGTGCTCCAAACGTGGGGATGTATTTACCCAATTGTGAGGCCATAATTGTGTAAGAAGTCAAGTTCGAACTATGTCAATGAGAGATTTACTTTGGCTTTAAAATTTGCTTCATAAACTACTATAGTCTTTTTGCCTTGGAATTTGGCATTTGCTTTTATGGAGGCTCTGGGGGGCACGAATCCTATAGTTGTGGGGAATGCTTAATTTCTCCCTCAGTTTGGCCATTTGATTGCACTTAAAAATAGAACTAATGCTCCCCACCCTAGGAAGTCTTCTTGGCTCTTTCCTTCTTCGCTGTTATAGATGGCTGGTGCTTAGTGATCTAGGGGTACTATCATCAAGAAGCCCTTCGCCTATCTTAACTCTCTCACTAGAACTCTCAGAATAACTCATTAAAGAAAAATAAGAAAAAGGGGAATACAAACCTGAAATTTTGGAAAAAAAAAAGAGATCTCAAGAAGAAATCTGGGATTGCAGCACTGGGAACTGCCTTGGAGTAGAAACAGCACCTAAAATTTGTAAGCTTAAAATCGATGAAGATGAAGAAAACCCAGACAAACAAAAAGAAAAGGCTCGAATGAAATGAAGAAGAAAACGGAGAAAAGTAGAAGGCAAGAGGAGTAACAAAGAGTGAAAAATGGAAAAAGGAGTAGATATATATAAGAGGAGTAAGCCTATGCTTGCTTGACACGTGGTTTAAGTTAAGTGGTTGTGTTAGCCATCATTACTCCTAGTGTGGGAACCGAAGCTTATTGCAGAAACTGAAACGCATTGCACTCTTCATAACTACTCTAGCCGCCAAAGCGCGATGCACGAAGCGCTATCTTGTCATGATATCATGACTCCTTTTAATGTGCCACACGCCTGATAGTTACTTTTTTGAATTTGAATTACCGCCCAAATATCTGACATAAATGTCATACACTGGGGGGGACGTATGATAACCGGATACTCAGTTATAGAGTCCTGAGGATTGAGCTCATCAGAATATCCATCCAGCAAATAGCTCGGTCCCTTCTGCCAGCTTGACATCCGAATGTTTCTTAAAGGGTTTCCATTATTTAGGATGCTTTCAAAGTCCTTTGAAGATTCCAAATCCATTATAACGAAAATTATTTGGGATTTACCTTATCTGATCCTACAAATCAGTAATTGATAAGAATACCACCTGAATTAGGAACACTACTTAATTTGGGATACTGCCTAAATAATGATCGGCATTCCTATTCAGACTCTGCTTCATATTCCTATTCGGACTTTACTACCTAATTATATAAATAGGTAGAAATCCAGGTATGAGATTTAATTGAACTCTTTTCTCTTAATTCCTATAAACATTTTCCTCAATTTTTAACTTGACCGTCAGAGTCTCCCCTATTAGGAACTCGTTGAATTCTTGTGTTTTCAGGTGACTTTCTCCAGGAGGCAGGCCACAAAATTCAGGCAGTCATCAGAACTGGTTCTCCTTTTATGTATTTTTGCTTATAATTTTTGGTGTTTAATCTTTAGGGTAAATTTCGGTTATAACAGTTTATGTTTTCGCTTTCCATAAAATCATTATCTGTTTGACTTTTCTATAACTATAATAAGCATGAATCAAAAGAGTTTTTCAAACATTATGTGGCATGTTTTAAAAGAGTAAGTTTACAAGTAAAATGGTGATGTGTCAATTGCATATGAATTAAAGCTAAATGTAAGCAATGTTTTTAAAACCGGACTGGCCGGTCGAACCAGTTTAATCGGGAACCAACAACTGGTTCGATTTTAATAACATATAAAAATCAGATTGAGCTAGATAGCACTACAAGAAAATTGAGTTTTAACGACCAAAATTTAGCAAAGGGATAAAAATCCGGTCGTAAAAAAATAAAAGCAACGAAGGGAATTTATTCCGGTCGTTAAAACTCAAATTTTAGTATTATTTAACGAGGGGTATATTTTCGGTCGTTAAAAGCCTCAAAATCCGGTCGTAAAAAAATGAAAATAACGAAGGGAATTTAATCTGGTCGCTAAAACTCAAATTTTATTATTATTTAACAACGGTATATTTCCGGTCGTTAAAAGTTTCAAAATCCGGTCGTTAAAAGTCTTAAAACAAAATAAACTATTTACCTCCAAAAAAAACCTAAAATCACAAAATGTATTGGTAGGTCAAAATTTTATCAAAGATTAATTTTTGATGCATAAGAGGTGGAATTTTTCTTAAAACTACACAATTTAATTATTCAAATAAATTTTAGACAAATATATAAATAAATATATAATTATATTTACATATAAATAGATAAAAAGATATTAAACAAAGAATAATAAGTAAATAGATAAATAAAAATTGTAATAACATATAATTATTTTTATAGGTCTAGAATTATAGAGACAGGTGGGATTAAGCTAGAACTATTGGGAATCATGAGGGAAAAAAAAAAGAAAAGAGAAAGGGAAAGACACGAAACGGGGGCAGAACAGGGAAAGAGACCGAGGAAGAGAAAGAGAGAGAGAGGGAGAGAGAGACGGCGGAGCACGGCGGAAGGTGGCTAGGCGGCTGGCGACGGTCGACGGCGAGCAACCGGGCTCCTCACAACGCCGATCTCGGCATCTTTTTCCCTGTCGCGACGTTGCCGTACCAGCGAGAAAAACCGAAGCTTCTCCTGCGTTTTTCGGCCGGCTCCGGCGGCGAACGAAGACACGAACGGCACGAAGGGACTCCTGGCGGGCAGGTGAATCTCCCGGTACCCATGGGTGGTCTTCAATCGCCGGCGACGAGCAGATCGGAGAGGGGGAGAACCGAGATTTCCGACGTCGATTCCGGCGAAATGAAGGGGAGTCTCGGCGCGTGATCACCGGAAAAGCAACCCCGACGCTTCAAGCTTCCTTCTGGTTAGCTCCGGTGATGCTCCGGCGTCGGTGAAGGGACCAAAAATTTCAGAAAAATCAGTAAGTGGCTACCAAACTTACCTTTCCAAGTGATTTTTTTTTACATAAATTAAACTTGTTAAGGTGTGATTTTACAGTTACAGTTTGTGTGTTGTTATGGTTTGCTAAATTAATTGGTAAATTGGCTGTGTTATTTGAGTAATTGGTTTGATTAAATTGAGTTAAATAAATTATTGTTGATATTGCCAGATGCTTTATTTGTTGATTATATAATGAAATTAATATTGTTGTGCGGGAATTAGGTCTGTCTGATGTTTTCCTGCATATGAAAATATGATTTTGTGCAAATTTTGAGTTTACAGTGTGATTGGATAATGGCTATCACTCTCTAATTGAACTTCTTGCTGTTCATATTACACTGGATAGTATCTAATGGACATCTCTCTCTGAATTTGCTTATATTCTTACTGGCCTTAAAAAGGTGAGCATATATTCTGTATTCTTGATTGTCTGCTGGAAAACTATTAGGTGCTGTAGTTCAAAAATGTGAGAGGTTAATAGTGGCAGGTAAAAAGAAGCATAGAGGTAGGCCCTTTGTAAAGATATACATTTACTTGATTGAGTTCTCAAGGTTTAATAACGTTATCTTATCTATTTTGGCAAATGTGAACATAAAAATAAAAAAAATTATATATAAAAGTGTATCTTCTATAGGTCCTCTTAAATTTCTCTTGCTGGAAAAGAATGTGTCTAGTCTTTGGGCTTACGGGATTAGTGATGATACAGATATTCTGTTCTGTGATAACAATCTTAAAATTTGTTTTATTTTGGTTGATATGCTTACCAGTATCTACATATTGTATGATATTATGGTTTCTAATTTATCATCCTACTGCTAATATCTGTGCCTTGTGAAATCTGTGTAGAATGTGATTAGCTTTGCATGATCCTATGATTAGCTTTGCATGATCCTGTATGTTCTTTAGTAGATAATACTACTTTAAATTTTTTAAAAATTATTATACCTTACTTTTAACTGAAGTTGGATAGTTTAATGGAACAATTTTAGAATATATATATATATATATATATATATATATATATATATATATATATATATATATATATATATATATATATATATTGCAACTGTGGTAGGAAGCCAAGCAATAATCTCAGCTACTTTCTCCATCATTAGCCAGTGCAGGGCACTAAGTTGGTTGATAGGTGTGTACATGGCATGTTGTACTAGATGAACATAGAACTGTAAATGCCCATAGCATGTCATCTTGTGCCTACATTTGCTGAAAATGTATTACTATGTTCTTTAATAGATAATACTACTTTAAATTTTTTAAAAATTATTATACCTTACTTTTAACTGAAGTTGGATAGTTTAATGGAACATGATTAGAAAATGGGATAACTGTTGGCACAGCATTAGTTGTATCTACAAGGAAGGTATCTTGGATTGTTGAAGAATTTAATGCTATGGGCTTTGGTCTAGTCCCTAAATTACCCAACATACCACCCGCACATCTAACCACCTCGCCATGGCCAGTTTTTTTTTTTTTTCTTTCTTTCTTTATTTGATTAGTGATTACTTCTGAAGCTCTTGAATGATTTTTGCTGTTTAGGTGGCTGCAGATAGAGCTTGCAAGAGATATGGGTTATGATACAAAGAAGCTCAATTAACCCATTCTCCGATCAGGTTCTGCCTCTATCTGTTTATTAATGGTGTTATTTTTTTTTTTGGGTATTGAATGATTTCTTGCTTGAATAATGGCCTTTGTTAGTGGGGTGCTCTATTGATTGCTCTCTGTTTGCTGCTGTGCTCGATCCACTGCCGCTTTAACACTCCCTTTTAAGGTCAGATCATCACATTTTATGTTCTCTACAACTATTATTTGATTTATTTTTTCATTTTCTGTTGCTTGATGTTAGTATTTTTCTTAAGTCAAGTAGATGATGTGCTTTACCTTGTAGTTTCCAGCTCTTGAAATTGATTAAGAGCTTGACATGGGGCTATCAACCTGTCTCAGACAAGTTTGATTTGCAACTAGAATGGTTATTTTTGAATTTAGTTGAAGTGAATTGAGATTGCTATGGTTAAAGAAAAGATTTGTAAAATGGAATAAACTTGTGGAATGTCTGTTTATGTGATTCTTGTGGCATTGGAAGAAATTGTGCCTATTATTTTGAGTTGTGAATTTTATTGGAGTTAAATTGAGATAAAACAATTCTGGAATAAGCAAAGAATAATAGAAATAAAAGGGAATAATAAAAGGAAATAAAAATGCCAATAATTCTAGAAGAACTAAAAGGAAATAAGGCTAGAATTGGATTTGATTAGTACAGTTTCCTGAAATTCATTTACTGTGTTTGAAAGCTACTTGAGAATTTGGAAGCCAATATTGGTTGGAGTTAAGCTTCCTTGCATAGTTTAATGGTCATTATTAGTTTCCTTACAAAATGTTAAAATAATTAGAATGGTTATTTTTTCATTATAAATTAATCTAAAGGTTAAGGTTATTTTTTTTATTTTATTTATTTTTTTAAATAGTTATTCTAATATAGTTGCTTATGTCATTCTCATCAGACAATTAAGCAAAACATCCAAGCTTAACACAAATTTTGATTCCTCTATCATTAAAAGGTCACGTGGCCCTGTTTACTGCCAATTTTATTGGAGGAAAGCTGCTACTACTATTATTATTATTATTATTATTATTACTTAAATGACTTAAATTTTCTTCCTTTTTAATGAAAATTTATTTTCCATAAGTCAACGATAAAATCATTTTGAATTTTATTTTTTTAATACAAAATTGTGAATTGAATGTGAGCAAGTAAAAACATTTAAGATTATTCTTTTCTGTTATTTTTAATGTTAATAAAAATAAAAGAAAAGAAAAAGAGGAAGAGTTTCCAGATAGAGTTTTGATAGGATCTCTAAGATTTATTGATCACTGTAACAATTATATGAATATAGGATCTCTTTCAATTTGTGTTTCTAGTTAGATTATGCATTCTGTCAAGTTTTACTTTGCTACACTGGCTGTTCAATGATTGAAAGTGTTCTTCCACTTGCAGTCTCTGTTTTCCAACATGATAGACCATGCCACAGGAGCTTATGGTAAATTTTCTTTAATGAGATTCTTAGTTTAATAATCATGTTGTGTATTTAATCAAATTTCAGTAGATTTTAAGAAGATATTTTAGTAATGGCATGATCACTCCCATCAGATGACATTAAACCAACTTTATTTTGACTATGTGTCTTGTATACATTTTGCAGGTCTTCAAAATTTTGGACAGCGAAATTAGGAGGTTTATTTTTTTACATTTTCTCAAAAATCGATTGAATATAAATTAGTATAGAGAGAAGTTATTTTTTTGAACTTGTCATTGATAGTTTTTATACTTTGTGAATATGATTATATTTTGTAACTTTTCTTTTTCAATATATGAAAAAGTTTTATTATATTTTTGTATAAAATAAATGTGAATGATGTGTACCATACATTATAAAATGGTTTATATTTTATTCTTCTATCTATGTCTTGTGTATTATGATAAATTAAAAGCTATTATATATTAGTTGAAAGTGAACACAATTAGCGAAAGAAAATTTAGTCGCTAAAAAATATTTTCAACGGCCGGAATTTCATTCATTAAAAGTGAATACAATTAACGAAAAGAAAATCTTTCACGACCAAAAATTCCTTCGTTAAAAGTGAATATAATTAGCGAAAGGAAAATTCGGTCGTTAAAAGATATATTTAACGACCGGAAATTCCTTCGTTGAAATTGAATACAATTAGCGAGGGGAAAATCCGGTCGCTAAAAGGTATCTTTAACGACCGGAAATCTCTTCGTTGAAATTGAATACAATTAGCGAAGGGAAAATCCGGTCGCTAAAAGGTATCTTTAACGACCGGAAATCCTTTCGTTAAAAGTGAATATAATTAACGAAGGGAAAATCCGGTCGCTAAAAATCACTTTTCAACGACCGGAAATATTCCGGTCGTTAAAGACATTAACGACCGGATGCAATATCCGGTCGTCTATACCTTTAACGAAGGGGCTTTTACCGACCGGATTTTCCGGTCGTTAAAAATTTTTAACGACCGGATTTTAACTTTTAACGACCGGATTTCCCTTCGTTAAAGGTCATTTTTCTTGTAGTGTAGAACCGAAAAAACCAGCGCACCGTTGAACCGGGAATAACCCAAATTTTGTCCCAAAGCACCAAAATGCTGTCATTTTGGTGGAAAAAAAAAAGAAAAAAAATGAATTAAAGATTAGGCCATTATGGCAGATTTCTCAGTTCTTCATTCACTCCATTTTTTTGTTTTCTTCAGTCACTATGCTCACTAGACGACTGAGAAAGAGACAGCCACCACACTTCTTGATCATTGACGGTGACCGCATCTCCAAGCCGCACCACCACCACTTCTCTTGTCAACCTTTACCCATTCTGGTATTTTTTTTTTGCTTATCTATTATTTATTTATCTTTTTTTCCTGCATCCAACTGTGATCAATTTTAACGCATTATGATCATTTATTTTTTGCTGTTTGTTGAATTTTTTTTTCACATTTCAACACTGTTTTCACTTCTATTTTTTTTTATCAAATTTTGATTTTTTCAATTGATTTGCGGGTTGGATGGAAGAAGTAGCTACCATTTATCACTTGATTTGCTGGTTAGATGGAAGAAGTAGCTACCATTCTAATTCATCCTGTTTTTCAATTTTGTTATGTTTAGTCTGTTATATTGGATTTTGTTTTGTGGTATTATTGTGTTCTATTATTTGTTATTTTTGAAATCATTTGCCTTCAATAATTACTCAATGAGATTGATTTTCATTGTTATTTTCCTTCAATAATTACTCAAGGAGATTTATTATTGGAATGTGGGTGTAATTTTTAGTTTAATTATGTAGTTATTTGGGTCTTTTTGTTATATGTTGTTGATCGCTTTCTTTGTATTTGATGTTATTGGTATGGATAATTATGGTTAATTTTCAATTTTTGGAACCATTTTAGAATTTCATGTGTATGAACATTGAACACTAATTAAGCTTGTTATACGCATTATGTTTTAATTGCAAAAATTTACTGTTTTATTTAGGCAAGAATTTTGATTTTTGAGTAATTTGGATTTGCAGATAACACTAAATTCATTGTTACATATGATTAGACTATCTCAATGTGACAGATTAAAGCGTTCGTTTAGTAGTGATTAACAATAAAATTTTCTTGCTAAGTGAAATTATTCAAAGATGATGTGCATTATTCTTTGTATGTATATTGTATTGTTATATTCGATTATACATTTTAATGATCTTGTTTGTTCTTAATTTATTAGGAAATTATGGCGAAAACACAATTTACTACACCAATTTCTGAAACACAATCCTTAACTCCTTCTTCGGCACGTTCAGTTAGACAAAAAATGGATGTGGCATATCACTGAGGCAATAAAGGCAAATGGTGAAAAGATATTAATATGTGGATTTTGTCAAAAACAAATTCATGGTAGAGGCATTAATAGAATGAAACAACACATTATTGGAGAAAAAGGGAACATTGATGGGTGCAAAAAGGTTAGTGCAGAAGTTTAGTTTGAAATTAAAAGCGCATTAGATACTAATTTGCAAAAGACTAAGGAAAAGAAAGGGCTAATGCAATAGGATGATATAGAAGTTTTTTCTTCTACTAAAGAGATTTCGGAGGGAAAGAGGATGGTATTAACTAGCATTGAATCGTATTTCAAAAAAGGTGTAAGTGATCCATCTCAACTTAGTATTAAAGCATGCATACAAAGTAAGGATAAATGGCATGAGATTGACTTGGCAATTGCATTATGGTTTTATGATGCATGTATTCCATTTAATGCTGTGAACTCACCTTATTTTCAATATGTTAATGATAGAATAATCAGCATGGGTCATGGACACAAACATCCTTCTTATCATGCTTTGAGAGTGAATTTGTTGAAAGATGCTAAATTGCATGTCAAGTTGATCATTAATGATATTAGAAATAATTGGGTAGATATCGGTTGCAAGATAATAGGGGATGGATGGACAAACAATAAACAAAGGCCTTTAATTAGTTTTTTGGTTTATTGTCCAAAAGAGATTTCATTTGTTAAATCGGTTGATGCTTTTGATATTTACACAAATGTTGAAAAATTGTGTAATCTATTTTCTAAAATTGTTAAGTGGGTTGGCCCTCGCAATGTGGTTCACATGGTAACAAATAATAGAGCCCATTATAAAGCTGTAGGCTTTAAGCTCATGGAAAAATATCCTTTTATTTTTTGGTCACCATGTGCAACTCATTGTATTAATTTAATATTAAAAGATGTTGGACAAATGCCCATAGTTGAAAGTTCAATCTCTCTTGCTTCGAAAGTAACTGTTTTTGTATACAACCATAAGGTTACTTTGAATTGGTTGAGAAAAAGAGAGGGTTGATGAGAAATTATTTGTCCCGGTGAAACTCGTTTTGCAACAAACTTTATTGCTTTGTAGAGTTTGCATGGACACAAGGATGATTTGCAAGCTTTGGTTGTTTGTGCTGACCATAAGAAATTTTTAAATTTGCAAAAGGCTAAGGAAATAAAACAAATTGTGTTAAATGAAAATTTTTGGGAAAATTATTTAATGATTATGAGGATTATAACTCCATTGATACGCTTGTTAAGGATATGTGATACTGAAGAAAAACCATATCTGGGATATATTTGGTTATGATGTTCCAAATTTGCAAAAGTTGGCTATAAGAATCCTTAGCCAAACTGCTTCTTCTTTTGGATGTGAACTCAATTGGAATTTGTTCGAACACATCCATACTAAAAAAATATACAGATTGGAACATCAAAGATTGAACGATCTTGTTCATGTTCACTATAACTTGCAATTGAAAAATAAGTGAATTGTTTCTAATCCGTAAAATTACCTTTATATTTTATGTTTTGCCTCAAAATAATGTTATCATTGCTTGTAATTATTTAGGTTAATAAATTCTAAGAAAGCATATGATCCAATTGATTATGAATCAATTGAGAAAACCAAATTTTGGATTATGGCAAAGGAAGAAGAATGAGGAGAGCTTGATTTTTATGAGATTGAGAGAATGATTGAAGAACATCCGAAAGATGATGGAGCTTCAAGTGTGCAAGGTTTGTTTCTTTTATATAATATGAATTTATTTTAGAATATTGAAAATTGTGTATAGTTATATTTAATTATATATTTATTTTAAAAATTTTAGATGCTATAGAGCATAGTTTAGTTGAACCTAATCGAGATGGAGATGGAGACGAAGAGGAAGATGGAGAGGAAGATTGAGACGAAGGTTGATGATTAATGATGATTGTTTATCACTATGTCAAATGAATTTATTTAAATGCTCGTTTTTTATATTATATGAACTTATTTAGATATTTGCTATTTATATTTGAACAATTTATTTGATTTTTATATTTATAAATTTTGTTGGATTTAAAATTACTATTTTTATATTGATTTTTGATAATCAATAGGTTATTTGTATGTGTTTTTTATATACATATTTTTAATTTTTTATAAATAATTATATTTAAAGAAAAGATAAAAACTCCGAATCAATATGATTCAACTAGTTGACTCATGACTCAGTTGGCAGGCCGAGTCGATGTGCGGTCCGATTCTGAAAACATTGAATGTAAGTGAAGAGTAAGTGGAAAAAAATAAAAAACAAAACGTAGTGTGCATTTTTATAGGCTATGCTAAATAAAGGAGTAATAAATAAATAATGAATATAAATAATAAGTAGTATTTTGTTTATAATTGCTCTTTATATATTTTTATATTACTTTTAGAGTGTTAATTCGATTACATTTTAAAAGACCAAACTTGTTAAATACACTTTGACACAGCTAATCTTTCCATGCTATGAGCATATATGTTATGTCTTCTATCCTAACAAATCTAGTCATGTACCTTTGAAACTTCTTTTTGCTTAATTTCGCATATCCCATTGTCTCCTTCATCCAACTTCTATTTTAATTAGGATTCAAAGCCTTTATTCAAGCAATTTTTATATAAATGGTTGTAGCTTTCGCATTGAAAGCGAGTTCTAATTAATCTTTATCAAATATTGCTATGTTTATCGCTACATATTTCACGCATAGATAGGACAATTTGTCAATAGGTGCAGACTGTTGGCTATGATTGTTAGTGTGTTGCCACTCTATCTTTAAGATTATTATTGCTTCTGAGAATTTCTAATTATAACGTCAAGTAAAAAACTAAAACATAACAATGCTTCCTTTCTTAATTCTACTTAAAGGTTGAGTCCAATTTGTGCTACACTTGACCAAAAGTGGGTCTTTTTTAAAGTCATCTCACTTCTTTGATAATATGCATATAATTTGATGTTGATTATGAATGTTTAAATGATGCTGATGTAATGAATGTAAAATGCTTCATGTATGCACTTTTATGAAAATGCACATCTCTTGTAATGATAATGCATATTGCCCCACCCCATGCTACAAAGTGCTTGAGTAACTACCCTCACTATCAAAGTTGCTTAACAGGTACACAAAGCATCCTAACTCCTTTCTTGCATTATGTTATCATAGGTACAGAACCACCTAAACTAAGCTCTTATATGACTAAATGTAATACCATGTACCCAATCCAATGAGCGAATCAGAAAAGAACATTACAAACTATCCTATGTATAACACCATGTACCTGAACATTGGTTCAAGTACTGGTATGCTACATTTGTTGGTATTCTTAATTGTGTTCTCATTTATTTCCCTTATGAAATTATTCTACATTTCCTTCCCTTTTTATTATTTTTTTTAATAATGCATTGACACCATTTGACACTTGCGGTGGCATTAATTAATAAGTCGCGATTTCACTATTCATTTAGTAAACAAAATTTCGGCATCATAACTACTGCCATACGTTATAAGCCTCGTGCAAATTTTCAAATTACACTCCCAATATACAAACATCCCAACTCAATCGCCAACAATACAATTTCCACAACTTCCATCAACCGCATTTACACAATCTTCTCCATTCCACAATCCACATTCACACATTCATAACAATTCAAAATGCATTTCTATCATACATACATATAAACATCAAATTACACAAAGTAATCATATTTTACAACTCATTTCATAATGTAAATAGTTCTTCACATATACATGCCATATACATTTTCAGTTACAAAATAATTACTTCTAAATACTAGGCTTTAATTCTTTTGCGAATCTACCATAGTACTTGCACGCAGTAAATACTACACGCAAAGCATATAGCTTAGTGGTAGATACCTAACTTTAATATTTCAATTTAATATACATATGCAAGTAATATTTATTATTTTCTTAATTTCTCTTGTTATTATCATAATTTTATATTCTTTTCATAGTTCTATTTTAATTTACAAATTTGTATTTATAACTCTAAAATTTCGTTTTTACCCTTATATTCTTATTTTACTACAAAAATATCATTTTCCCTTTTTATTCATTTCTATTCTCTTCATAATTATATTTTTACCACTAAAGTTCTATATTTTATCAAATTTACCATTTTACCCCTATAATGCCATCTTTTATCAAAGTTAACATTTTGTCCTTAAAGTCCCATCTTTATAGCAAAATTATAATTTTATCCCTAAAAGTTTATCTTTTGTTCAAAATTACTCTTTTGCCCCTAAGGTTCCATATTATGCTCTTTTTTAGGAATTTGCCCCAAATTTTTCATCTTATTATTATTTAGTCCCTAAAATTTAACTTTATGCCAAAATTATCGTTTTACCCCCAATTTGATCTTTTTACTACATAATTATCATTGTACCCTTAATGAACCAATTTTATCCATTATTCACCAATTAGCCTTTTAAACCTTAATTTTATCACATTCTTACTATTTTAACCTTGTAATACTAAATTATTTCCAAATTATAGTGTTACCCCTTTATGTTTATTTTCTTCTCATTTTCATATTTTGCCCACAGTAGCTCCAGAGAAAACCGCATAGACAGATCGGATGTGCGGGACTAGGTCCCCTAAAAGTCCAAGCCTGTGAAATCTATTTTGTCTATACATCAACAACTCTATGTATCGGTGTGGAACCACCTTTGGTCCACTTATGCAATATGCCATGACTTGCTATCCCGGTGTCCCTATGGCTAGTCAATTACATCATGTACTCACGATTTCTCTACTAGTTACTAAGGGCAAAATATTTATCTTTCCATTTTCTCATTTTATGTCATAATTTCCATACTTTCTCATTATACCACATTATGTAATGGTACTTAATCTAAGTACCATGCACCATATTTATCTCATATAATACATTTCATCACATTTTCAATTTGGCCATACCATGTCCATAATCATTCTCATTCTTTTTCTTACTACAATTTGTTCCAATCATGTTTTTAAGGCATTTAAAGAATATTTCTATCAATTGTTCATCATAATTTCATATGTATACCTTAATTCTTATACTTCTATAATAGGTTAAATTTGGGGTTTCTCATTCTAGTCCAATTTTCATGCATTTAAACTTATAATTATACTTAATTAATATCAAATTTCACTTATTTAACATTAAGAAGACATTGGATTTCTTTAGAGAAATCTGATCTTTTATCCTTTTATATCCCCAAATGAAGGGCCAAGATTGATTCACTTACTATTTAATCCATCGGCTCATATTGTGCTACTTGTCATCCTCCTATTGGTCCATAATTTTTCCTTTGTATTTTTTTATAAAAATATATCTAAAAATACTGAAAAAATTTTCTTCGGGTGCACAAAAATTTTCATGTCAAAACAATATCGTTTTGGTAATTTTTTTCGGTATAGTGAAATTTTATCGGTCCGGTAATTCATTTTTTTGTCTAAGTTAAAAATTAATCTTTCACCTTCAAAAATTCCATTCTAATATTTATAATGGGTTTATGAAGTCAGAAAAATTTTTGAAGGCCTTAACATTTTTTTCAGCTTGGTTAAAGTTCAATCAACACTATTAATATTCCAACTGAACCGTGACTTATTTTTATTTCTGACTTTTAAGGTCCTAATTAAACTCAAATTCACCTCAAATTATATCTTTAGATTCCTCATGAATTGTACTTTCTAATGGTAAAAAAAAAAATTCAATCTCGAGTGGTACATTCACCTCGGGTGGCACTATTCACAGCTCGGAAAGCATTATTCACGTAGTCGAAATTCTTGGGGCATTACACTATGATCCATAACTATATGAATGATAATATTTTTTTTCTTTTTCTTATTTACTCAAAATAATTACTATTTACTTTTTAAAAATTTCGGCAAAGTTACCTTATAAGATTGCTTATCATCTTGTAAAGAAAAATACTTTTTTACACTTTTAACATTACATATCCAACTCCAAAACTCTAAAACAAACTCCAACACAAGTTTTTTCATCCTTCATTGCATATCAAAACATACATTTTCCAAGCAATTTGCATATTTATTAGCATTCTATACTTATTTCAACTATATAAATACATAAACCATAATATTATACATGTCTGTATCATAATAAGCTTATTTCTAAATTAATTACATATAATGAAAAGGTCTTCTACATAAACAACATTGAAACATTATAAACTAATAACTTTATTACAACTATTCGATACAAAACTCATAATATAATAATGCTTCAAAACTGTCTATCGAGGGTACATGCTAAACCAAGATAGAAATTCCAAAACACATAATATAAGAGTTTTCTTGGAACTTTGACATCTAAACTTCGATATGACTCCAAATTTCAATAGATTCATCTCAATCTCAAGAACTTTTTTCTTTAACTTATGTGCAAAAAATAACCATGCTCTAAGCTAAAAGGTTAGTGAGAGTGCTCTACTAACTTTGCCTTTTTCCATTTATCATAAATTCATTAAGGCACATAATCAAAAATGATTTCATGTAAATAAATTCCATGAATGCTAATACTAATAAACAGAATAAATTTAAGGTACATAATCAAAACACATTACAACACTTGGCATTTAATTAAACTATAACATATAACCAAATTATATAGGCAACATAATTAAATTTCCATCAAACATGAATATTCAAGTCTTATACACGCTCATTTATCAAATTTCACATTTTTTTCTAAATAATTACAATCCAACACAGTTATCTAATATTTCATTTGTAGTATTAATTCATCAACTTAATACTTGATTATTTTCAGGTTATTGCCCCTAGTATCTTAAGTGGAACCAGACTGAGTCGGATAGGTGGGATCAAGGCCTTATAGGCCAAATTGGATTTAAGTGGCTTAGATGGGAGCATGGACACTTCAATCCTATACTGAAGGGCTTGGATCCTAGCATAACCATACTGAAGGGCTTGGATCCTAGTATGACCCTTAAACTCACTTCAATTACACTGAGGGACCTAGATCGAAGGATGACCTTTAAAATCACTTCAATTACACTAAGCCAAACTAACTAGTATGGTACTAATATCCCTGTGGCTAGCCAACTGTATCCTGTACCTCCATTTCCTACTAATTTATTAATGGCAATAAAGAATTTTCCTTTCATTTTATACTTTTCAATTTTATATATAAACACATACCCATTATACTTCCATCTCAAAATCAAATTCTCATTTTCTTAATTGAACTCACACACTATTCGTGGCATAGTGCTTTTCGAGAAATTAATTCTTTCTCATTTTTATATTTTGTGACATACATATTTCATAGCACTACTTGTGCCTTTCTTTTCAAATCATATTCAACATCATGTAATATTTCATCAATAAGCCCATTCACACTTATAATGCATGCATAGCCATTTTCACATAATATTCATAAATGAGCATATATTCATATGTACATATAATACTCTTGTAAAACTTACTAATATGGCATTAATCTCATTTATTATGCCTCAGCTAACAAAATTGCATATTAAACCATATAATAATACA
Organism: Excoecaria cochinchinensis; assembly: GCA_947683425.1. Lineage (NCBI taxonomy): Eukaryota > Viridiplantae > Streptophyta > Magnoliopsida > Malpighiales > Euphorbiaceae > Excoecaria > Excoecaria cochinchinensis. The sequence goes on from CANTUQ010000061.1 coordinate 1,038,779, forward strand.
TGCATACTCACACTTCATCACATAATACATCAAGTTCCATAATCATGTATAAACTTATAGACAATATTTTTCACACATTCTTGTCTCTTACCTATAAAATTACCATAGCATATTAAAGCAGGCTTAATTCATCAAAATAAACAAACAAAATCCGCATTCGTCCACCCCATGAGTTTAGCCAACCTTGGTAATATGCATATCTTCTCTTTTTAATCACACCATTCATTTAATTCACTTCCCAATCTATTCCATTTTAATATTCCTAAGTCAATTTATCTAAATCCTACACTTTCATGACCCTAGCATACATACATAAGCTATTCTACCTCCATAAACTTGATTCGATCCATACACTCATACAATAAATCCTTTACATTTATGTCATACAATTTAGTTTATATACATTACAATTTTCATCTATTACAGAACTCCTAAACCAATTTAACAACATCGCATGCCATTCTTAAGCTTTATCTTGCCCATACTAAACAAAAATTTGGGAAATAATCAATTCAAATCTAGCTATAACCAAATTATATTTTCAATTAAAATCTAATAATATCTAACTATAATATTTACTTCTCAATTTAACAAGATGACGACCAATTTAAGAACACATTTAGGCATAATACTTGTAACTAAATAGAATTTAAAGAGAAGATAAAATTCACGTCCAATTCCTAGTTTAACCTTACAAAGATCTCTCAATAGTACTCAATTTCATCCTTAAATCACCAATTGCATAGGATTAATATTACTTTAAACTCTAACATAACCAAATTACTTAAAAAAATTAAAGAAGACAAAAAATCCATATCAAGCATTCAAATTATATTCCTAATACATATTTTACAACACTTAATTTCACACCAATCAAAACAATTTCATCAAACTCTAGCTAACACATAAATCTTAAAATACACATACACTTAAAAAATAGGAAAATTGCAAATTTTAGCACTTACTATTTTGGAGTCAAATTCTTCCATTTTTATCCTTAATTTATCTAAGTCAATTTCATTTACCAATCACTGGCGCTTTGCTGGAGAAGAGACATTATAGCCAAAACAAAGTTTGAACCATGCAGAATTTATTGGGGGTGGTCATGTATCACAATGACTCATGGTTTGGCAGGTATAGACACCGGGTCCCGAGGCGGTCAAATATCAGGATTACCCAATGATGAAAATGATGCTTGTTCACAGGCAAAGAGGTTATAACTGATAATTCCCTTGTCATAAATTCTTCTTTTTAAATAAAAGATTTTTCAGATTTTATTTTTGGGGTTTCGGTAGCTTGCCGCTGCGGGGCCTGCGAGGCACAGCATCTGTTGGCAGCACGCGCAAGGTGTGGCACCTGCATTCAGGCTCATGGAGCATCGCGCGCTAGGCCACCCCTCGCGTGGCACCCGCGTACGGGCTCGTGGGGCGCCGCCTCGAGCGGTGCGGCCTTCCGGGCGAGGCCGTACCTCACGCATGCGAGGCTGAGCCTCCAGGGCGAGGCTGCACCTCGCCTCGCGTTGTATGGCCTCCAACACAAGGCCGCACCTCACACAGGTGACGTGCGGCCTCCAGACTAGGTCGTACCTCATGCAGGCGACGTGCGGCCTCTAGCGCGAGGACGCACCTCACGCATGCGAAGTGCGGCCTCCAGTGTGAGGCCGCACCTCGCGCGACGGGCGACCACTCACTCGCGGGCAGTCTCCCTTTTGTCCCTTTCCCACCTGCAAAATCTAGTTTTTAATAGATTTTAAAGACCGTTTCTTTCAGTTTTCAGGGATTTTTGGGGGAAGAGCAATGGAAAGGGGGTTTTATCCTGTTCCCCTTTTGGGAAGAAAGGGAAAATAAAGAAGATAAAATTTTCATTTGGCAAGGGTTGGACTTTTCGGAGAGAAAAGAGAGAAAAAGAGAGCTGAGGAAGAAAGAAAACAAAAAAAAAAAGAGAGTGCTCTAGAGAGAAAGAATTTTTAAGTTTTTTTTTTTTGCAAATCACTTCCTTTTATTTTCTTCAACCCAAAAAATATTTTGAGTTTGAGCTTAACTTGAGATAGGGAAATCCATTCCCTTACCTTGGGTTTATTATCAAACAACAAAATCAAAAAATCATTTGTTTTTGTTTGAGTTTTCTGATTTTTTGAGTTATTTCGAAATCTATTTTGAAACTCGACAAGGGAGTCGGATTGAAACATCTTGCTTCCAAAATCATCCAAATTTGAGGGTAAAGATTCTTGGATCCATTTTCATCATCTCATTTCAATTTTTGTCATTATTGTTGTTAATATTATTATCTCCACTGTTAACATATTTTTATTGTTTTTATGTTTATTATTATTTTTATTTGTTGTTGTTATTACTGTTGTCAATGTTATGGTTTTCACTGTTAATATTATTGTATTGTTACTATTATTTTTATTATTCTTCTTATTATGACCATTATTATTATTTGCTATTATTATTATGATTATTATTATTGTGTATTCGTTACTGTTATTGTTATTATTATTATTATTATTATTATTATTATTATTATTATTATTATCATCATCATCATCATCATCATTATAATTATCATTTATCCTTATTTTTATTCCTAATGTTACTGTTTTCTACATGTTAATATTATTATTATTATTATTATTATTATTATTATTATTATTATTATTATTATTGTTATTGTTATTATTATTGCTTTTGTTATTCTCATTATTATGATCACTGTTATTATTATTATTATTATTATTATTATTATTATTATTATTATTATTATTATTATTATTATTATTATTATTATTATTATTATTATTATTATTATTATTGTCACTGTCATTATTATTATGTTTTTGTGTGGCTCACTTTTAATTCCCTGTACATGTGAAGTGTTTTGTGTATTAAATTAATGTACTCATTCTAACCCATTTCATCTCCTACATGCATTTTAGCCATGTTTTATATTTCTCTTGCCCTTATGTTTATGTGGTCGATTTTAGAATCAGTACTAACCTTTTTGTTGTTGTTTTTATTATTTGGGGTTTAAAATGTGACCTTGTTGACATGAGTGCCTTCGTGACCAAGTCGAAAGGTCACGACGCATAAGAGACTATACCGCTTGGGTGAGACCTTACCAACCCTTTATTTGCATGATTGTGTTCATTTATAAATAAAGTATTTTTATTTTATACGTGTGTAAGATAAAAAGTCTCAAAAATATTTTTATAACCAAATTGGGATTTTTGCCAATAAATTGGGACCAATGTCCTCGATTTTAGCCAAGGAATGCAAAATGTCATGGATTAAAACGAAAAGTTAAATTTTCTTAAAAATGGGATCACTTATCTCGGTTTTCAAACCAATAGCCGAAATAACTCTTCGATCCCTCTTTAAGTGAGCATGAAAGAATCAATGTTCCTAAACCGAATAAATATCCCGATTTATGCATGTAATCCCTTTTGATTGATTTTGCTTGATTGTTTAAACTTTATGTTTATATATATCTTGTGGGCCCTTGTAATTAATTATTTTTGGGGCAATTTTATTTAGCTTTCTTTCATTTGGGGATTGTATTATGTCCCAATTTCCATTTTAATTTTATTTTACCTTTTCTTTTCATTTGGGGAATTGCATTTGTCCCAATTTCTCCTTTGTAAATGGCGTGTTTGCATGTTTATCGCTTTATTGATCGCTTTTTTTTACAGCTTTCATTTTATCGCTTTCTTGATACTTGAAATGTGTTTTTAATAAATTGCACTAATCGCGTGAGAAAAAAGATAGAATTTTCAAATCTAAAAACTCATTTATAATTAACCAAGGTATAAATAAGAGTAGAGTTCCGAACACCTTCTCTAGTTTAGACCATAGAGGTTAGATGACCTTTCCCAATTTCTTGTAAATTGGGTGGCGACTCCAAAATAGCTCAAAGGTGCCTAAAGGTTTCATGAGGCTAGATGAACTTCCCCAATATTCTATTAGGTGGGGATTCCGATTCTGCACGCGTCACAGTGGCGACTCCACTAGGGACTTTGAGACTTTGCTTTGAAAGTGTCTTGGTTAAAATATATAATTGAGTTTTTAAAACCTAAAATTCTATCTCTTTTCAAAAATTGCATTACATCATTTTATAGCCTTAGAATTATGCTAGTTTGTACCCTTATTCTACCCCGGTACGTTCCCAAAGCACGACCCTATGTTCACTCAATGTAGCAAAGTGTTAAAGATAATCGCCAGCCCAAACCTCGTACCTTATGGTATATCAAATAGAGACCCGATCAATTATTACGCTCGTGATGAGCTAGATCCATTAGAAGGGACCATGCTTAGGTAGCCCTAAAGAATCATCACCTTGACCAAAGGTCATGTAATGGTAATAGATACTTCCACTAGGTGAGATGAATCGTAATATAATGCTTGTCATGTGTGCCATCATGTATTTAACAAAATCAAATGAATTAAGTGGTCTTCCATCAAAGGCTTTCATGCCCCGATGGGGTCACCTTAATTCGATTGAAGTGTTTGAATACCTAATGGCTGAAACTCATACGTATGCGCATTTTGAGAGACGTTATGCTGCCGGATTTTTGCCGTGCACTATGCACATTCATCGGGTCCCTGGTTGACCCATGAACTAAGCCCACCTAGGAAGGAACCAATTGACCTCATGTGCGAGAGTTAAAAGGTTGGAAGGGTCTACTTGCTTGCATGTGGTTGTAAATGCTGCATAACTCACGTCCATGCATTGCACTTCATTCATACTACATCCTAACCCTTTGAGTTTTTACAGCTATTATTGAGTCATCCGGGTGGTTTAGGGGATCCGACGGATGACTCATTAGAAGTTTATCACTAGAGTTAGTGCCTGCATCGAGTTCAGATTTGGATGAAAGCTCAGAATTATCTTCAGAATAATCTTTAGGGTCGGTAATGGCAAATTTACCACAAGAAAACGGTGCCTTGACAGTACAGGACCTAGATAAGAGACTTAAGGATTTTGAGAGGAGGATGTTAGCCATGATAGGGAACATTGCTGCCCAAATGGCACTAAATGCAGGGCAGCCTCCTGTATCTCCTGCTGTGGAACGAGTTGAACCACCTATTGTGGGGGAGACTCCTACAGTAAATGCTACCGTACTACAACCAGTCATTAAGCCCAGAGCAGCGGCACTAGCTAAGCATTAGAGAGTGAGGATTTTTAACCCGAAAGATGACTTCATAGTAGAGGAGGAGGATGAACTAGTAATTCCTCAGGCCATGAGAAATAGAGTTCCCAAGGTAGAGGATGATGTGGTGAAGAAAATGGAAGAAAAAAATGAAATGATTACACGTCTACTATCAGCCAGGAAAGGGATCAGCCCTGAAGATATAGAGTTGGGTGATGAAGAGCTATTATCCCAGAGGTTTAAGATGCCAGACTTGCCAAATTTGACAGTACTTCAAACCCTTCTGAGCACATTAAGCAGTATGCCCTAATTATGAAGGGCACAGGTGTAGACACCGGGTCCCGAGTCCGGCATAAAATGGCAATGGTGATTTTTTTGATCCTTGATTATTCCCTTCGAAAAAATAAATATAAATATATGTGTGTGAAATTAAAAGATAATTAGTTAATGTTGTTAGTTACTTGAGTAATTAATATTATTGTGTGATTAAAGTGCATGTAAAATTAAAGTTTAAAGTGTATAATTAATTAGATAAAATATAAATATATATGATAGTTGATTAATTATTGTAATGTTTAATTATTGTATTAATGATTAATATGTGCATGGTTAATTAATTAGTATGTGGAGCCTTTAATTATATATATAATATATATATAGATTAATTGTATTAAGATGTGATTAATTAGTGTAATGTTTAGTTAATTAATGAATTAATGTGTTAATATGTAATGTTTAATTATATTATGTGTTAGTTTAATTAATATGTATGTATGTGTGTTATTAGAATTAAATTAATTAAAGTATAAAATGAAAAAGGAAAAGGAGGGAAATAATTGAGTGGGAAGTTACCATTATAACCCTTAGCCCTAATTTGAGGGTATAAGAAGAACAAGATGAGGAAAAATTAAAGGGGCCGGCTGGAACAAGAAAAGAAAAAGAAAAATAGAAAGAGTGAGAGAGTGAAAGAATAAGGAAAAGAGGAAATAAAACAAAGGAAAGAAGAGAGGAGCAGACCCAGGCCAAACAGGGACGCCGGAGAGAGAAGAGAAAGAAGAAAGAGGAGGGGAGGAAGCGTCGCCTCCGCCGGCCAGATCCGGCCACCGATCGCCGCACGAGCCCCGCCGCCGTGGAGAGGAGGTCCGGACGATTCAGACGACGCCCACCGTTCTTCCATCGGACTCCGAAAGACGGCGCGTGAGGGAGAAGAACCCGAGACAAAGGCAGCGGCTTCGCACGCGATTTTCGGCTAATCGGCACCGGCTTCCGGCGCATGGACACCGCCGGTGAGACTCTGTGACGACGATCTACAGTGCGACGGTGGAGGTGTAGGCCACTGCCTCTCCGGCGAGGTAAATCCCTATTTCCTTTATATTTTATTTTATTATTATTATTATATATTTATTTAATTTCTGAATTATTATTATTATTATTATTATTATTATTATTATTATTATTATAATATTATTATATTTATTCATTATTATGTTTTAATATTATTTTATTATTTATTATTGTTATTTTTATATTTATTTATTATTATAATTATTATTATTATTTAATATTATTATTACTACTATTATTATTGAGTTCTATGGCTATTTAATTTTAATGATTTGTGATTATTTATTATTTAATGTTATGTTTTATTATTATTATCATTATTGATTATTGTTATTATTATTGTTATTTGTTTATGCAATTATTTATGTATCCATTTATTTATTTATTTAGAAATATGTAATTTTATATTATTGTATGTATTTGTGGTCTGTAATAATAAAATGATTTTTGACCGCTCTTAAAAAGAACCACCACACAAATGTTTTCTGCTAAATAGAATGTTTGCTAAATAAAATTGGACCAGTGTCCTATTTTTATCCGATAAAATCATCACATGAAAATTGTTTTCCAATATGAATGCATGCGAGGACCAATGTCCTCATTGTTAATGAATAACCCGTTTTATGCATGTATCGCACATTTACGAATGAGGGTTGTATTATGCCCTTAGTATTATTGTAAATTTATTTTATGCTTTAATGCTATTTTATTTTATGCTCTTAAATGGATGAATGCGCTTTAATTTAAATTGCATCGTGTGGAGAGAGCGAATTAATGATAATTAAAATTTAATCATAAAATAATCGAGGTAGAAATAGATGAGAAATCCCGGACCCAGCTCTGGTCTTTGGGCTCAAAGAGGCTAGAGGTCTACCCTCCAAGACACCTTTTTGTGCCACGAGACTTTAGCGCTAATCCTAGGCTCCTTAGGGTGAGAGGTTTACCTTCCAAGACCCCTTTGGCTGGCCCAAAATGGATACAATGCGCAGTCTTAGGCTCTCCGAGGCGAGAGAAACTTTCCCAATGTTCTATTGGGTGGCGACTCCATGAAACCTCCTTGTTGCCCAACATAGACGCACTTGCGATTTATTGCAAGCTGTCAACGGACCCATAATTGCCCGATCGCCCTCGAGGGGCGGTCAGAGGGGCGGCCGCGGGGATCCGGCGCGCGTCACAACAGGGCTGACAAAGAAATAAAAGGTAGAGTACTTTTGCCTTAGTCTGACGGGCCCGACAGTCGATTGGTACCATGGGTTAGATAGGAGGTCCAGGGAAGATTGGGATCTACTAACAGAGGCATTCATGAGGCAATATGACTGTAGCACCAAGATGGAGATAACATTGAAAGACCTTAAGCTTTTGCAATAGAAACATGGTGAGTCCTTCCATGACTACCTTACTTGGTGGAGGAATCGAGTTATGGAGATGAAATGGAAGCCTGATAGGTCAGATCAAATCAGGCTATTCATTAGGAATGCGAGCCCATACTTGAGAGAAGGACTTAAATTGAAAGGGCTAAAGGATTGGGAGTCTCTGAATGACATCGCCATAGAAGCAGAAAGCGAGTACATGGCTAGAAAGGCGAATAGTGAAGCCTTTACCAAGAAGGGTTATAGTAGTCGGGGAGCAAATAAGTTTGTAGGCTCCAACAGTGGCAATAGGACTGGGAAGACAGCCGAGGTGTCGGCTACAGGAGCAAGCCAAAGGCACTTTTCGAATTTGGGCCGACCTTTATCATGGGTGTTGAAGAGATTGATAAAAGAGGGAAAGGTACAATCCCTGCCACCTAAGCCGGCCAGAACTCAAGGATAACCAGGGCATAAAGATGATGAGTACTGCACATTTCACCAGCACACTGGGCATATGATAGACCACTGCGCGAGACTAAGGCATGAGATTTAGGACTTGATCGACAGTAAGCAGATTACTGATCCTAAACAGAGGGAAAGCAAAAAGAAGACCGGTTATAATGCCGTGCCACCACCAGTCTTCATGATTGGGTTAAGCTTGCCTAAGTGGTATGTATTGTGAGACTTATATGGTAATGAGTACGTCGCTATCACTCGCTCTGAGGCAAGTGAAAAAGGGATTCCCATGGCGGCAATAGATTGTTGGGATTCGACCAGTGAGAGCGAGGTTGAGGAAGTTGATGAGCCGGAAGACTTGTGGAATTCTGAGGGTGAAGGGAAGGTATAGAAAGTGCAGGCTGTCACTCGAAGTGGGAGAGTGGTACCGAAAATTGAGAAACAATAGGACCCAATACCCCAAACTATCAAGAAAGAGCCAGAAGAGAACCAAGTTTTGAAAAAGTTAAAGAAGACGTCAGCTCATATATCGGTTTGGGACCTGCTGAGGCAGTTTCCGAGTCACAGATACAAGCTAGTGGAAGCCTTATGTGAATCAATAGTTACTACCACCATTTCACCTACCGAGTTGCTGAATATAGTAAAAGGAGGGTCTAAAGAGAATGTGGTCTACACTGATGCCAACCTACCAATTGAGGGTCGCAATCACAACCGCCCCCTGTATATTAGAGCCCAAATCAATGGGAAGCACATAGCCTGCATCATGGTGGACGATGGGTCTTCCATTAATGTATGCCCGCTCATGGCACTATCTGCCTTCGGGATGAATGAGAGCATATTAAGCAGATCTGACCTGACCATCACTGCCTACAACAATTCAAGGAGGCAAGCCACTGGGACTTTTAAGTTACAGGTGAAAACTGGGCCAGTTGAGACTAAAGCTAAATTTGTTATCCTACCTTTCCCGGTCAACTTCGCTGTCCTACTAGGGAGGCCCTGGTTTCATAAGTTGGGAGAGGTCCCATCTACCCTCCACCAAATGATCAAAATCCCCCATGAGGGCCAAGTTGTGACCGTTAAGGCGGCCAGTGATAATCAAGTGTCAGTCCTCGGGATTTCTAACCAACCTTTTAGTGGATTCCATGTGGCCATGATAAATAAAAAGGTTGATTCAGTAGGAAGCCCTCAGGTCGTTAATATGATAAAAAAGATGAACTTCCTCCCAAGAGCCGGTTTAGGCAAGAATTCGCAAGGGCCTCAAGCACCCATCACCACAAGGGGGCAAAAAGATAAAAGAGGGTTGGGTTATACGGTTGAAGCTGGAAAGAACAAGCCTATGGAGATCCCTCATATCTTGGAGAATTTCGTGCCAGCTGCATCATTATGTGCTTATTGTGGGGAGGCCAAGCCACAATGGATTGACGATAAGATCACCCCAGGATTTGAGATTTTCAATAATGTCTTTGATTGGTCTAATGGAATGGTCAAGTCTGTAGAGGGTTTCTGGGACAAGGAGATCCTCAGCCAAAGTTTCGCATGGAATCGAGAAGTCCCTGAAGAAGTCATCACTGGCAGCCTATTGGCCACTCAGGTAAAGGGTAAGGAAAAGGTGGAAATTGAGGTAACAATGCCGGAATTTAAAGACCTGAAGATTGCAAACCATCAAGACGGCAGACCGTCGGCTTCAATGCTAGCATTAGCAGAAGATGTTAATGAAAGCTTTTCAGATGTACTTTTCATTCCTGAACTATTTGACAATGATGTTTATAATTCTGAGTATTTTAATAAGATGAACAACTTTGCTTACTTGTGTGATGTTTCTCATGATTTCATTATGCATGATCACGAACATAAATCATTCATATTTGACATTAACTCAACTAATACCACTTCATTTAATCTCAGAACTTTGGAAAACCCAAAGGAAATCTTGATAGCATCTGACATAACTCCTAAAGAGAGGAAGGATGTTGAGAGAATATTAAAAAAATATGAAAAAGTCTTTGCTTCGACCTATGAGGACATGCCGGGGATTGATTGAGAAGTTACTGAACACACTATTCCAACCTATCTAGAATGCAAGACGATCAAGCAAAAGCTCAAAAAGCTCAGACCAGAATAGGCAGAGAAGGTAAAAGAGGAGGTGCATAAACAGATTGAGGCTAAGTTCTTGGTAGAGGTTCAATACCCAACGTGGTTAGGTAATGTTGTCCCCGTAGCCAAAAAGGACGAAAAGGTTCGAGTGTGTGTTGACTGCCGAGACCTGAACAAAGCTTGCCCAAAGGATGACTTTCCTTTGCCTCACATAGATGTCCTAGTGGATAGTGCTGCCGCCTACAGTATGTATAGTTTCATTGACGGATATGCTGGGTACAATCAGATCCTCAACAAGATAGTAAACCAGATCAAGACGGCTTTCATCATGGAATGGGGTACTTTCGCCTATAGGGTTATGCCTTTGGGGTTAAAAAATGCTGGAGCGACCTATCAAAGAATGGCCACCAAAATTCTCGATGACCTAATCCATAAGGAGGTAGAGGTGTATGTTGACGATATGATGATCAAGTCAGTTACTCGAGAGGGCCATTTTGAGGCTTTAGAGAAGTTCTTTCAAATGATCGACAAGTACAATCTTCACCTCAACCCCAAGAAGTGCATATTCGGGGTCACCTCGGGTAAACTGTTGGGCTATGTGATAACTCAAAGGGGAATCGAAGTAGATCCCAACAAGGCCAAAGCCATCAAAGAAATGCAAACACCCCGAAAGGAAAGGAGGTCAAGAGTTTTTTAGGCAAACTGTAGTACATCAGTTGCTCGCTTTAGTGTGTGAACCAATCTTTAAGCTTCTCAGGAAGAATTAGCCAGTTTAGTGGAACGATAGTTGCCAAAAAGCTTTTGATACCATCAAAGAATATCTTCTACACCCTCCAGTCCCGTGACCACCACAGCCAGTTAAGTCACTAATCCTTTACCTGGCAATAGAGGAAAATTCTATAGGCGCCATGATGGAACAAGAAGATGAATTCGAGGTTGAATTTGCGGTTTACTACCTTAGTAAGAAGTTCCTTCCTTAAGAAGCCAAGTATGTTGAGGTAGAGAAGATTTGTTTAGTAGTAATCTAGGCTTCAAAAAAGCTAAGACACTACTTCCATTCTTATAAGGGTGCAGGTAGTCGCCAAACAAAACCCTCTTCGATATCTTCAGGAAGCACCCTCCTTGCTAGGAAAAATGGGGAGATGGCTGATATTGCTACAAGAATTTGACGTGGAATACATGACCAGAAAGACCATTAAGGGCCGAGTAGTCGCAGAGTTTCTGACCGGTCATTCGATCGAAGGGGATTAATTTAAATATGAATTCTTGGACGAAGATGTGGCAACTATTATAGTGCAAAAGTGGCAAATGTACTTTGATGGGGCAGTGAATAGCAAAGGAGATGGAGTAGGAGTAATTTTGGTAACCCCCGAGGGTGAGAAGCTTCCCTTAGCTAAGAAGTTGAGATATAAAGCCGCTAACAACGAAGCTGAGTACGAGGCCTGCATTTTTGGTTTAGAAGTGCTCTTAGCCGTGGGGGCAAAAGTAATAGAGGTCTTCGGAGATTCAGCCATAGTGGTCCATCAGGTTAGTGTGAATGGTCCATCAAGGAAGAACGAATGTTACCATATGTGGAGTGCCTGAAGGAACTAAGTGGTCAATTTGAAATCTACACTTTTAGCTATGTGCCCTGAGATGAGAACCAATTAGCAGATGCCCTAGCCACCCTGGTATCTATGTGGGATAATCCCAAGGGAGTAGTCATGAAGCCCGTACTCATTTTTATTTCAGATAGGCCATGCTTTGAAACCGAACAGGTCGGGGATGTTGAGGTGACCGACGGAAGGCCGTGGTATTACGACGTTCAGAACTACTTGGAAAAGTTAGTATTCCCAGAAGAAGCCACTGAAAAGGACCAAATGATGATCCGCAAGCTATCCACCCAGTTCATCGGTGTAGATAGCGTGCTGTACAAGAGGCAAGCTGATGGCATACATCTAAGATGTTTAAACGAGAAGAAGGCCCAGAAGGTTATGGAGGAGACCCATGCTGGGGTCTGTGGTGCTCATATGAATGGTCTAGCTCTGGCAAAGAAAATCATGCACCAAGGGTTTTTCTGGCTGAAAATGGACACGAATTGTTCTAAATATGTAAAGTAGTGTCAACTATGCCAGCAGTATGCCAATCTAAGACACCTACCAGTTTTAGAGTTATGCAACCTTACATCTCCATGGCCATTTGCAGCTTTGGGGATTGACATCAAGGGAGAAATACATCCAGCAGCCTCTAACAGGCATAGATTTATCGTAGTCGCTATCGATTACTTCACTAAGTGGGTAGAGGCTAAGTCCATTAAGAAATTGGATGCTCGAGAGATGGCTAGGTTCATTGAATGACACCTGATTTGTAGATATGGACTCCTGCATCACATTGTGTCAAATAACGGGGTACAATTCCAAGTTGAAACCAAGTAGATGCTCAAGAAGTATGCCATCGAGCACCACAAGTCCTCTCCTTATCGACCACAAGCCAACGGGGCAGTTGAGGTAGCTAATAAGAATGTAAAGAGGATACTAGCCAAGATGGTGTAGACCTATAAGGACTGGGCAGAAAAGCTACATTTCGCACTGTGGGGCTATAGGACCACTACCAGAACTTCAACAGGAGCTACCCCCCTCTTTGGTTTATGGAACGGAAGCAATTTTACCAGTAGAAATCGAACTCCAATCCTTGAGGGTGATATCGGAAGTTAAGCTACCAGAAACGGAATGGGCGCAACAACGGTTGCTACAATTGAACTTATTGGATGAGGACAGGATGCGGGCCTATTACCACAATTAGATTTACCAGAAGAGATTAGCCCGATCATGTGGGAAGAAATTCAGAAAGCATCCCCTAAAAGAAGGGGATTTGGTCTTCAAGCAAATGAGGTCAGGGGTTCCGGACTTTCGAGGCAAATTCAGACCGACTTGGGAAGGACCTTTTGTGTTAAAGAAGATAATGTCCAAAGGAGCAGCAATCTTAACAGACAGTGATGGAAACGAGTTTAGGGAACCGGTCAATGTGGATAGACTGAAAAGGTTCCACAGCTAGAGGCTCAAAAATCAAAAGAAGAGAATAAAGGCCCTATGGGTCGAAAATCGAAAAAGGCGGCCTTACTAAAATTGGCCACCCTGTCGGGGTGAAAACCAAAAAGGCACCCTGGGCAAAAATTAAGGGCTGAGAGAAAATATTCAATCATGAAAACCCGAGAGGCTTGATTGATAACAGGAGTTATGATGCTTTCAAGATCTATCCCGAGATTAGATATGGTCTTATTTTTTAGCCTGATGTTAAATAATGATCATGTGTAATGAAATCACATGGAAACATATACACATATGCAATTATAACTCACTTCGTATGATTAATGTCATCTAGTTCCCTTATGAAAAGATAATACATAGTTTTCCATCGAATGCATGCTATTTATCCGTTGTTGCTTCTGCCGGCAAGGGGCTTTAGCCGTCTTACCTTGAGGAACATCAAACGATTAAAAAAAAGCCATTAGAGATGAAAACTGTGACTGGCTCTCTAAGCAAAAGTTAGGCCAAATGGCAGGGTAAAAACCTGAAAACAAGCAGTCTGTCCTATAAAAAAAATGAAATAAATAAAAGCCACTGGGTTGGGTTCAGTATATCCCAGGCAAAAGTTAGGCACAGGGTCATGTGAAAATCCCCAAGGGGATGCATTTCCCACTAAGAAAAGCTAGCGTGAAAATCCACAAGGGACGCGCTACCTTTAAAATAATGACCAATGGCACCAAGGGTAATCAGAGGCTTCCAGTTGTGAGTTATGTTGTCGGCGCAGTGGGAACCCAAGCCACGAATCATATCAGTGGAGGTTATCAAAGAATGATATTGCGCTCCGACACCTGGGCCACTAGGATGAATGGTGTCACTCGCATTCCATATAGCATGTGCACAATCACGCGCATAACTTACTCCTGCATATGGCTTTTAATTTTGCGAGAAATATCAGCCGAGGTTTTAACCACCGAGGTTAGATAGGGTCAGAGGTACTACTCTAATTTGGGCCACCCTCTGTCTTGGGTATTGGAGAAATTGACAAAGGAAGGCAAGCTGAGACCACTGCCACCCAGGCCAGCCATGAATCAAGGAAAGCCGGGGCATAGAGATGATCAATACTGCGCTTACCATCAGCACACTGGGCATTTAACAGATTACTGCCGAACCTTGAGGAACAAGATTCAAGATCTTATTGATTTCGAGGAGATCACTGACCCTGAGAAGAGAGATAAGAAGAAGAGGGTAGGCTATAATGCAGTCCCCCAACCATGAATGTTATCGGAGGAGAAGATTATGTTTTTTTGGTTGCTTTTTATCCCAATAACTTTTTATGATAATATTTGCAATGCTGGTAATTTCAATAAAATGAACAATCTTGCGTGTTTGTATAGTGTCTCTGATGATTTCATTTCTCATGATCACAATACATTCATTTTTTGATATTAATTCAATTAATACGATTACATTTAATCTCGAAACTTTGGAAAACCCAAGAAAATCTTGATAGCATCTGATATAGCTCCTGAAGAGAGGAAAATTCTGAGAGATAAAAAGAAAAACTATATGCAATTAGGGAATTGGATGAAAACTCACTAAGAGAACTAGAATCTTTCTGATTACCCGTTAAAGCGATCACTAGATAAAACGGAACCTAGAAAATGATTTAGGCAGCCCTTCTTTGTATAGCTCTCTAAATGACTATTTTCTACCTTTATTTCACAATCACTTGCTAGCCCGTTGAGCCTTTATGTTGGTATGCTAAATGCGTACCGATTTTGTTGTTACACATGTTGAAACTACCCTTCACCTAAAATGATTTTTACCTCCCCTTAGAAGAATGGCCGCTCTAATAAGAACGGATGTACATCATTAACAATTCTTTGTGTTATCAAAAATTGCCCTGATAAGGATAAGTTTACACTTCGGGAAGAGGGTTTTAGTCATGCGCAAAGACATGAGCTCGCAAAAAAAAAAAAGATAGGAGAAAAATCTTTCAGGAGTGATCGGCATGCACTTGCATCTTAGATCACAGTTGTATGAGCGTGATTCTTATCATGAAGGTGCTGTAGAATTGGTTTCACAGTTGACAGAAAAATGCATCAACTGAAGGGCCCAAGTAGCGATAAAAGCAGAGGGCAGATAGTAACAATTGCAAAAAAAAAAAAAACATAACAAAAAAAAGAGCCATTAGAGATAAAAACCGCAATTGGCGCTCTAAGAAAAACTTAGGCAAAGGGATAGGGTGAAAACCTGAAAACAGGCAGCCTATCCTTCAAAAAAAAAAAGAAAAGAAAATCCGCTAGATTGGGTTGGGTCTATTCTAGGCAAAAATAACGCACAGGGTTATGTAAAAATCTGCAAATGACGCATTTTCCGCTAAAAAAAGCTAGTGTAAAAATCGACAAGGGATGCACTACCTTCAAAAAAAATGACTACAGGTATCAGATGAGAACCTTGTAATCCCAAAGGCTTGAAATTCAAAAGCAGCTTCCAAAGGGCATCGATCCTATCGAAAATTGCAGCTAGACCGGCTATCATCTCTAAGTTCATTTAGATGAATTCTTAGCCTGCATTTCTGCATAACCCATGCATTTCATGTGCATGCTAACTATTTTTCCTGCATATCTGGTTTTTCAATTTTGCAGTAAGAGAGATTCAATGCGGACACCGGCAGAAGGCGAGTGACGACATCAATCCAAACATCAATTCAAACATCAATCCAAGCATCAACCAAAGACCTCATAGGGGGAAATCAACCAAAGACCTCTCAGAGGGCAATCAACCAAAGGGCTCACAGAAGTTAGCACGATCATGACATTACCACTTCAAATCTCAGAAGGGTTAGCACGATGATGGCACTACCACTCCACAGAGGGTTAGCATGATGGCAGCACTACCATTCCACGGAAGGTTACACGATCACGGCATTATTGCTTTAAATCTCAGAAGGGTTAGCACGATGACGACACTACCATTCCACGGAAGGTTAGCACGATCACGGCACTACCACTTCAAATCTCATAAGGGTTAGCACGATAACGGCACTACCACTCCATGGAGGGTTAGCACGATCACGGTACTACCGCTTCACATCTCAGAAGGGTTAGCACGATGGCGGCACTACCATTCTATGGAAGGTTAGCACGACCACGGCATTACCACTTCAGAAGGGTTAGAATGATGGCGGCACTACCATTGTACGAAAAGTTAGCATGATCACGGCATTACCATTTCAAACCTCAGAAGGGTTAGCACGATGACAGCACTACCACTCCACGGAGGGTTAGCACGATCACGGCACTACCGCTTCACATCTCAGAAGGGTTAACACGATGGCGGCACTACCATTCTATGGTAGGTTAGCACGACCACGGAATTACCACTTCAAAAGGGTTAGCATGATGGCGGCACTACCATTCCACGAAAAGTTAGCACGATCATGGCATTACCACTTCACACCTCAGAAGGGTTAGCATGATGACGGCACTACCACTCCACGGAGGGTTAGCACGATCATGGCACTACCGCTTCATATCTCAGAGGGGTTAGCACGATGACGGCACTACCATTCTACGGAAGGTTAGCACGACCATGACTCTACTACTTCAGAAGGGTTAGCACGATGACGGCATTACCACTCCACGAAGGGTTAGCACAATCACGGCACTACCGCTTCAACAAAGGACGATATGCCGACAAGCTGGCAACAACCACCACAACAACATCGTCCAGTCCAGAAAGACGGCCACCTCAGGTACGCGCTTCTTTCCCTTTTCTGATTTTTGGTTCACTTAGGCGCCTGTGCACTAGCCTCCCCAAAATTGGGGGCAACTGTAGACACCGGGTCCCGAGATAGCCTAAATCAGGATTACCCAATGATGAAATTAAGTGTGCCTGTTTATAAGCAAAAATGAAAGTTGGAAGTGATGATTTCCTTATCAAATTGATTTATTAAAAATAAATAAATATGGGTTTTAAAAAATATTTTAAAAAAATTATTTTAAGAAAAAAAGTGAGTTTTGAAATTATAGTGTTTTAGTAAAAAATTTAAAAAAAAAATCGCGAGCGTCGGCGTGCGGCAGCGCATTGGGTGACGCCCGCAGCGCGAGCGATGCGCTGCTGCGCGTGCCGACGGGCGTCGCTCGCCCCTGACACGGCTCGTCGCCCCTCCAGCAGTCCTTTAGGCATTTTTGGGCTATTTTTTAGTGTTTTTCTTCATTTGTTTTGTAGAATTTAATTTTTAAACTATTTTATCTTCTAACCTTTCAAATTATTCAGTTTTTTTGTGTTAATGTGAATTAAATTGTTTTAATTTTTTTATTAAAAATTGATTTATTTTGAGGTATAAAATGGGTTTTTTGAGAGAGAAATGGGGGGATTTTTTCTTAAGAAAAATTGGTTTTCTCTCTTCTTTTTCTTCTTTTTTCTTCTTCTTCAAGAACAAGTTCCCCAAATATTTTTAATTTTTTAAGTTAATTCTTGAGATAAATAAATTAAATATTTGTTCTTGTGATTTTTCTTACTTCTTATTTTTACAATTTTTCCTTAAGACAAATAAATTAATTATTTGTTCTTGGGATAAAATTTTGTTATGTATTTTATTTTTTTAAATCAAGATAAGGAGATTAATCACCTACCTTCATTTATCATATCAAAATTTGAGGGTAAATATTGTAGGCTCAATTTTTAATTTTATTTTTATTATAATTTTTTGTTTATAATTAATTAGTCACCATGTAGATTTTTGATCTATTATTTTATTTTTATGTTCATGTAATTTAGCCATAGATTTAATATTTTAGCATATTTTATTTTATTCTTATTTATTTATTTGATTGTTCATTTTTTGTTGTTGTTGTTGTTGTTATTATTATTATTATTATTATTATTATTATTATTATTATTATTATTATTATTATTATTATTATTATTATTATTATTGTTGTTGTTCATATGTTATTATTATTATTATTATTATTATTTAACATACTTTAACATTTTTTTTTGTTTCTTTTATTTTTGTTGCTTGATTATTCATCTTCCTTATATTGCTCATCTTTATTATTATTATTATTATTATTATTATTATTATTATTATTATTATTATTATTATTATTATTATTACTATTGTGATCATTATCATCATTAGTATTATTATTATCATTATTATATATTATTACTACTATCATTACTATTATTTTTTTTATTTTTGTTAGTATTATTTATTATTGTTATCATTATCATTATTATTTATGTTTTTATACATGTTGGTTTGTTCATGTGTTAAGTTACTTATTTTTTTCATGCCATTTAATTGGTTTGTCATACATTATGCATGTTGTTTTATTTATTTTAATTCATTTTTACATGTTATATGTTTAAATCCATTTTTTATTACTAACATCTTCTTTATTTGTATTTTTTATTTCAATACTTATTTTTTATGTGTGAACCTTTCCAATGGCAAATGGGAGCCCATGGGGATTTGAAGACACCATTTTGGTGGAATTTGTCATATTTTAATATTTTTAGTATTTTTAGTTATTTCTCATTATTTTTGTTTTATTATGTAATATATAATAAATTTATTTATTTTTATGCACGCTAATTAAAAGTCACGTAAAAAATTTTATATTAATAAATTGGACTTTTTCTAATAAAATGGGACCAATATGCTAATTTTAACCCATAAAAACTCACTTTTAAAAAGAAGAGTCAATTTTCTAAAAATAAGATCACTCATCCCAATTTTATCGATAAATACTAAAAAAAATAACTCTTCGACTTTCTAAGTGAAAATGAGGGAACCAATGTTCCTAGTAAACGTCCCGATTTATGTATGATATCTTTTATTTTATTATTCTTGTGTAGTATTCAGGCCCTTGTAATTAATTTTGGGCCAATTCTATTCATTTATTTATTTATACCTTTTTTATATTGGGGGACTGTTCTATCCCATTTTTTCATTTGTAATTTTTTTATCGCATTTTTTATTACTTTCTTTACTACTTTTCCAAAAATGCTTGAAATGCGCTTTAAATTTATCGCATGATAACGTGAGATGAGAGATGGAATTTCAATTGCTAAAAACTCATTTATAACTTAACTTAAGGCATTAATAAGAGTGAAGTTCCAAACGCTTTCTCTGGTTTAAGACCTCCGAGTTTAGACGAACTTTCCCAATTTCTTGTAAATTGGTTGGCGACTCCAAAATACCTCAAAGGTGCCTAAAGGCTTCATGGGATTAGATGATCTTTCCAGTATTCTATTGGAAAGAGGTGTCCAAAATATCTCATGATTGCCCAAGATCAAAAGACGCAAACCCCTCTCGGGCCCTAAAAGCGGGTTTTTGGGAACCGGTCGGGCCGGCGTGCGTCACAGCCAAAATCTAGATGCGAACCCTCTCGGACCCGAAAAGCGAGCCTCCCGGGAATCAAGCGGGTTCCTTGCACATCACAATGAGCAATAAATAAAAATAGGAGATATGCTTAATTAAGAGATTAAATTATCCTGAAAAGGCTCCTAATTAACCAATATACCCAACTAAATAAAGAGATGTGATAAAAAGCATCCTTGCATTTTCATGCATACCAACCAGATAAGACACGTTTCATTATGAACTTTCAAATAAAAAATGCTTCATAAATTAGTGTTATTATTTGTATAATATGGTCAACATGACTTTCCAATGGCAGATTCTCTTCAACAGTTCTTACATTACAACAGAATCAAGCTCATTATATTTTCAACTATAATAAAATCAAATGAATTATCAACAATTAATATTTTTGTTTCATTCATGTTAACCTAAAAATAATACATGTATAATATGGTCACATCCTAAATACTGCCGAAGATGAAAAACAAATTCAAATATGTGCATTCCTTTAATAGATTTTTTTGGAGCATTATGCTTCTAAAAACATTTAAAATTCTTTCTTTTTTTTTCTCTTTGTTCTAACTGGTTATAACTAATAACAAAATAAACCAAAATAACATACATACAAAAAAAATAAAAAAACAAAAAATTATACATCCAAAATAATTAAAAAAATACATAAAAAAATAAAATAATAAATAAAAAAAAGGAAAGAGAATGGGGCACTGACCGACAACTGGCAGCGGAGAGGTGGAGAGTAGCATCAGTGACAGCAGCATGCTAGGGTGAGTAGATCTGGCACAAAAGAGACAGCATCGCCGGGGAAAAGGGCGGCGGGCAGCACGCAAGAAGGAGTGGGCGAGGGAGGAGGTGCACGTGAGGGAAACGGCATGCAATGGGTGAGGAGGCGAGTGTGTGGTGGTCCGGGGGAGCTCATGGCGGCGGGGGGGAACGAGGGGCAGAGGGGGGAGCGAGGGGTGGCTGGGTAAGCATGCGACAGCGCATCAAATTCGCAGATTGGGAGAGAGAGAGGGGGGGGGGGAGGGAGGGAGGGAGTGGAAGAGAGAGAGAAAGAAAAAAGTAGGGTTTTTGTTTTTATATGTGATATTTTTAGCGACGGAAAGTAAAAACCGTCGCTAAATGCTTTTCGTTGCTAATGTTTAGCGACGGACATGATATTTCCATCACTAATACTAGAGAAATCTCTATCGTGTCACATTTAGCGATGAAAAGCATATTCCGTTGCTAATATTTGGAGACGAAACATTATTTTCGTCGCTAATTTACATAGTAAAATTCACCACGAATATTTGGCACCACATTTAGCGACGGTAATATCAAATTGTCGCTAATTTTTATCGCTAAAACTCACGCGAATCTTTCCCTCCTAATTTAGCAACGGTATTAAATAGTGACAGAAATAATCCATCGCTAAATTTTCGTCGCTAATTTCGCATTTTCTTGTAGTGTAATAACCATAGAATATAAATTTCACTTACTCTATGTTGTTACATCTCAATTATTTAGTAGGAATTTCCAATTGACTGGCCTAATCATATGGCTTCTAGCCAACTCGATTATCGTTTAGCATAAATCTATTGTCTTGACTTTATTTTTAATTTACAACCTTCCTAACAAACTAATTCCATGTAACTTTTGGTCCTCAGAAGTTGTCTCGCAATACATTTTTTTCAGTTTAAAAGTTACTGTTAATTGACTTGAAATTTAGGGCATTGCAACCAGACGATGAACATGTCCCTTATCTATATGTACAATAAGTTTGAATTAAAAAAGAAAAAAAAATTGAAAGCTGATGTAATAACATTTCAAGTGATGCATTTTTTTAACTAAATGACTAAAATGACAAGATTTTAGAGCACTCTTAGTTTTATATAGAAAAAATAGTGGAAGACGGACCGAGTTTATATTGAAAATAATAAATTATAATTTTCTAAGTATCTATATTCATCGAGACTTTTAAGTTTTCAAGTGGTTGCATGTTTTGAATGAAGTGAGTTAATGTGTACGACTTTTGAACTTTCAAAATAAATTATTTGATCATTTATGAAGCATGAAGCATTAACTAATAGTTATGTACTTAGAGTTTCAAGAGTCATTTTAGTGACTATATATACCATTGTACTTTTTTTTTTTTTAAAAAAGCCTTTCATTAAACTGAATAAAAACTTAACACATCAGATAAAAATGGAGGTGGACAATGCCACTCTTCCTGAACAGACTTAGACCTAACTGCTTTAGCTAAACTATGGGCAACTAAATTCGTTGTTTGCCTAACAAAAGCAATAGAACAATTATCTAATGCTTTTAATAAAACTTTACAATCATAAATAACATATGTAAAGTAGGATAAATCAGAGAGATCTTCAAGCAACGCCTTGGAAACCAAAATGCAATCGGTTTGAACCTATATTCGCTGCACTTGCTTAGCCTTTAGCCAGCTTAATGCCTCTCTAACTACTGAAGCCTTAGCTATGTGGAGTGCAAAATTACCTTCCCACGCCCCATGACACGCAGCCAAACAGACCCCCTCTCATCTCGGATTAGGAAACTAAAAGAGCAGAACCTTGCATTTTCAAAAACCCCTGCATCCACATTACAAGCAAGCCAACCCTCCCTAGGCTTATGCAATTTCTGGACAGGATCTCTTCACTTGGGCAACTTTTCATTGGGACAAAACTGACCGAGCCTGATTGAGCACCAATTCCAGATGATCTCTTATATTATCCCAAAAAACTTTATTTCTGTTTGACCAAATGCTCCAAATCAAGAAGAAAATATCAGCCAACACTTCTTTCTGGATGGAAGCTAATATAGATATCAGCCACCCCCCAAAGTTTGCAACCCTACTCATCTGCCAATCTCCAAACCACAAGTTCCAAAACTGCTGAGCAAACTGGCATCTAACGAACACATGATTTTCATCTTCTTCTTGAAACTGGTAGATTGGACACACATCCTGGACCTGTACCCTACGCTTCACTAAGTTACCTAATGTAGGTAGACACGAGGATAAGACCCGCCACATACAATTCTTCACTTTTGGTGGCACCCTACTTGACCATAATTTACCCCATGGAACGATTGTCTGATGATTGGAACCTTGCCGAGAGAAACCCATAGCTGCAAAGTATCCCGTTCTAACCGAAAAAAATACCTTTTTTTTATCTAGGATCCATTGCCACGCATCACTAGAACAGCAGCTTCGACGAGTAATAGAAAAGATCAACTTTTTATCTCTTTCATTAAAAACAGCATCAATCAAGGTTCTGTTCCAATTCCCATTAGAATCCAACAAATCATTAACACAAGACAACAGACTATGGCTAGTGCTACTATTAGAGATTTTTGGATTATCAGAATCTGGGAGCCAAGGGCTGTTCTAGATATCGACAAATTTCCCATCTCCTATTTTCCAAACCAACAAGAATACTTCTCCAGATATAAGAAGGATTATGACACAATCCCGCATTTAGAAATCAGAGTTACGAAAATACCTGGCCCTTAACAGAGTAGCGACAAGTGAGTCAGGGTATTGAAGTATGCGCCACCCTTGTTTTGCCAACAGTGTAAGGTTAAACTCACGTAAGCTCCTAATCCCCATACCACCCATCTGTTTAGGGGTACACAACCGTTCCTAGTTCTGCCAGCATACACCCATACTTGCACTATCGCTAGACTGCCACCAAAATTTATTAAGGATTAGAGTAACATCCTCACAAAACTGAGCCGGCATCTGAAAAACACCCATAATGTAGGTAGGAATTGACTGTAAGACAAATTTGATTAGGATTTCCTTACCCGCTCAGGACAAAAATCTTTCCTTCTAATCATTTATTCTGCGCCATATTTTGTCCTTTAAAAAACCAAAAGCTTGATTTTTACTTCTCCCTATTGCAATAGGAGCTCCCAAATAAAGACCCAAATCATCCACTTTTCTGACTCGGAGTAAATCACTCACTGCATTAATATCACTTTCACACGTATTACTACTAAAGGAAATGGTGGATTTCTGATAATTGACACATTATCCCGATGCCAATTCGTAGCTCTTTAAGCAATCTTGAACACAACTAGCTTCCTCCAATGTAGCTCTGAAGAAAAGATAACTATCATCTGCAAAAAATAGATGAGAAATTTTTGGAGCTATAGGAGCTATCTGACATCCATGAATTATCCCTTACTGTTCTTTATCACGCAACATAGCAGATAAGACCTCAACACAAATAATAAAAAGATATGGCGATAGAGGGTCTCCTTGTCGCAAACCCCTCTGAGGGGAAATAGGCCCCAGCTCTCTCCCCCCATGTATAATTTTATACAAAACTGACTCCACACATAAACTCATCCAATTGATCCAGGCTGTACTAAACCCCAAACAGGCAAGTATCTTTTTTAAAAACGGCCATTCTACTTGGTCATAAGCCTTACTCATATTTAGCTTTAGAGCCGCCACACCTCTTCTACCTTGCCTCTTACACTTTAGATTGTGAAGAACTTTATATGCCATAATAATATTATCTATAATTAAACGTACAGGAATAAAAGCACTTTGCGAATCCGAGATAATGAAAGGTAACAATTTTTTCAGCCTGTTAGCCAACATCTTAGACACAATTTTGAACAAGATATTGCATAAAGATATTGGTCTCAAATCAGTTATCAATTCTACATTATCTTTTTTCGGAATTAGAACAATCAGTGTATCATTCAAGTGAGGGGCATAGCATAATGATTTAGAATTGACAAATAAGCTTTACTTACATTTGGTCCAACAATGCTCCAAAACATCTGTGTGACGCGCACCGAACCCAGCAAAGGCCCTCGCGAAATCCACTTTTAGGATTCGAGGGACTGGTTCGCGTCTTTTTAATCATGAGTGCCACGAGACATTTTGGACGCTTATTTCCCAATAGAATATTGGAAAGTAACATCTAGCCCCATGGCACCTTTGAGGTATCATGGAGTCGCCACCCAATTCACGAGGAATTGGGAAAGGTCTCTAACCTCTTATTGGTCAAGACCAGAGATTGGTGTTCAGAACTCCCCTCTTATTCATGCTTTGGTTAATTATAAATGAGTTTTTAACTCCCTAAAATTTTACCTCTCATCTCACATGATCAATGCATTTAAATTAAAGGTGCATTAAAAGCACATAAAGAAAATAAAGAAAAGCGATAAAGAAAGTGGTAAATAAAGTAATTAAGGAAAGCGGTAAATAAAGTAATTAAGGAAAGCGGTAAACATACAAGCACACAATTACATGAGAGATAGGGGCGAAATACAATCCCTAATGAAAGGAGGCTAAAGATATAGGTTGGGAAGGAATACAATTCCAAAATTAAAATTAAATAATGTTTCCCCAAAATTAATTACAAGGGCCCAAAAGAAAAAGAACGTAAATTTAAACAATCAAATAAAATCAAACATAAGAAAAACATACATAAACCTGGACATTCGTTTGGTTTAGGAATATTGGTTCCTTCGTACTTGCTTAAAGGTTTAGGAACATTGGTTCATTCGTGTTTATTTAAAGAGGGTTCGAAGAGTCGTTTGATGGTTGAGTTGAAAAATCGAGATGAGTGATCCCATTTTTGGAGAAAATTGACTCTTCGTTTTATTTGTGATATTTTTCATTCCTTGGCTAAAACGCGGGACGTTGGTCCCAATTTTATAAGTGAAAATTCCAATTTAATTATAAAAATACTTTTGCGACTTTTTATCTCACGCGTGCATAAATAAAATAATTATTTGCAAGAAAACACAACAAAAAGGAGAGAAATAAGAAAGGTCTCACCAAACCGACGTGTCCTCTAGGCGTGGTGACCCATCCGGGAGATCACGGGAATGCTCACACAATGTAAGTCATATTTTAATCTCAGACCAAAAAATAACATCAGAAATATTAGTAACAATTTCGAAAATTAATCAAGTGAAGAAGAAATAAAATAAGTGACATGTTAATTTAATGTACAAATATTTATATGTAAATAAATCAACATAAGTCATGCCAAAAATAAAGACAATGATGAAAAGGGCAACAATATAATCATCATAACAATACTAATAATATAAGACAAATAAACATGAGGTAATAATAAATAAATAATATGATGATAGTAATAATAATAATAATAATAATAATAATAATAATAATAATAATAATAATAATAATAATAATAATAATAATAATAATAATAATAATAATAATAATAATAGTAATAGTAAAACTAATGGTGACAGTAACACAAAGCAACAATAATAGCTATAATAATAGTGATAAGAATAGTAGGAATAATGATAAAGAGAAACAAGCAAACCAACAGGTGCCAACAATAAACACAAATAATCGTGGTATGGTGGGCGGAAAAAACAAACAAAAATAGGAAAAAAAAAAAGAAACTACAAAAGTTATGTAAAACAACCACAGGGGGATTAAACCAACATACCAAACTTAAAAGGCCAACAATAATAATCACATTAGAATGCTAGAAATAAATTGTGAATATAGCAATAATAACAGAAAATAATAATATTAATAACAATAAATAATATACAAAAAAATAAATGAGGACGGGTCCAAGAATGTTTACCCTCAAAATTTATGAGTCGGAAAAATGGTGTTTTATTCCGTCCTCCTTGTCGAAATTTGTGGTGATGAACACAAAAAAAAAATAATTTGAGAAAATATTTTTGGAGGATGATTGAACAAAGGAGATTAATTTTCCTTGATCAAAATCAAGCCGAGGATGAAATGTGTTTTTTGAAGAAAAAAGAAGAAAGAATTTGAAAGCCTTGAATTTTTAAAATTTTTTTGGAAAAACTATGGCTGCTCTTATTCTGGGAGAAAGCTCTCTCTTTTCTCTGTGTAAAAAATGCAGCTCTCCCTCTCAAATGAAGGTAAAAGTCCTTTTAATTTTCTGTCTTTCAAAAATGGAAAAGAGACAAAATTAATTTCTTAATTTTATTTTTTCAAAGACACAAAAAGAGTGAAAGAAACGGAAAAAATTAGACTGTAAAACAGCTAAAGACTGATCAGAAAACGCACGAAGAAAGGCCAAAAATGGCCGCGTGGGGGACAGCGGAGGCGCACCCCAGGGGGGCGCACGCCTCGCTGGCGAAGCGCGCCCCAGTGGGGGGCGTGCGCTCCTCGCAGCACGCTGCCTTCGCAGCGCCCGCGCAAGCGCGACCCGCCCACACAGCATGCAAAAAAATTAAAAATAAAATAAAAAAGTAAAAATAGAAATAAAAATAAAAATAAGAATAAAAATAAAAATAAAGGGAATAAAATAAAATAAATAGATAAATAAAAAAGAGTAAAAATGCAAATTTTTGAATTAAAATCTTTAGAGTAACGAAGGAGATTTTTGACAAGAAAAACATCATTTTTAACACCTTTGCTTTTGGCAAGTATCATTTTCATCATCGGGTAATTCTGATCTTGGACTGCCTCGGGACCCGGTGTCTACAGTTGCCCCCAATTTTGGGAAACCTAAAACTTAGGTTTCCGGGTCAGCCAAAATTCAGAAAAGAAGGAAAGAGACACGTACCTGAGGTGGTCGCTTTTTCGGACTGGAAGAGATTATTGGTGTGTTATCCTTTTTGAGGTGGTGCCCCCCTAAGAGGTCTTTGGCTAGCTGGCTGCCCCCTGAGAGGTCTTCGGTTGATCGCCCCCTGAGAAGTCTTTGACTTGCTAGTGCCCCCTGAGAGGTCTTTGACTAGCTGGTGCCCCCTGAGAGGTCTTTGACCGGCTGCCCTCCTGAGAGGTCTTTGGCTGGCTAGCTGGTTGCCCCTTGAGAGGTCTTTGGTTGATCGCCCCCTGAGAGGTCTTCGGTTTGTTGCTCCCTAAGAAGTCTTCTGTTGATCACCCCCTGAGAGGTCTTCGGTTAGCTGCTCTCTGAGAAGTCTTCTGTTGATCGCCCCCTGAGAGGCCTTCGGTTAGTTGCCCCCTGAGAGGTCTTCGGTTGATCGCCGCCTGAGATGTCTTCGATTAGCTGCCCCGTGAGAGGTCTTCGATTAGCTGCCCCGTGAGAGGTCTTCGATTAGCTGCCCCCTGAGAGGTCTTCGGTTGATCACCCCCTAAGAGGTCTTCGATTAGTCGCCCCTGAGAGGTCTTCGGATAGCTACCCCCTAAGAGATCTTCAGTTGATCGCCCCCTGAGAGGTCTTCGGATAGCTGCCCCCTTAGAGGCCTTCAGATAGCTGCCCCCTGGGAGGTCTTCGGATAACTAGTGGGATTGGTGTTTGACCGATGTCGTCGCTTGCCCTTTTGTTGGCATTGGCATTGATTCTCTCTTTCTGCTAGACTTGGAAAGCCAAATATGCAGGAAAAATAGTGAGCATGCATGTGAGATGCATATGTATGTAGTAATGCAGGATAAGAACTCGTCTAAGTGGATTCAGAGGAGACAGCTGGTTTGGTCGCGATTTGCAGTAGGATCGGTGCCCTCTGAAATTGCTTTTGAATTTCATGCCTCTAGGGGATTATGAGGTTCTCCTCCGATGCCTGTAGTCAGTTTTTGAAGGTAGTGCGTCCCTTGTGGATTTTCACACTAGCTTTTCTTAGCGGGAAATGCCTCCTTTTCGGATTTTCACATAACCCTATGCCTTATTTTTTGCTTGGAATTGACCCAACCCAATCCAGCGGCTTTTATTTATTTCATTTTTTGTAGGGCAGACTGCGTGTTCCCAGGTTTTCACCCTGCCCTTTGGCCTAATTTTTGCTTAGAGCGCCAGTCACGGTTTTCATCTTTAACGGCCTTTTTTTTTTAGAGAAGTTGAAGTTGTCGCAAAAGATCTTCCAGGTATGATCGGCATGTGCTTATGTCTCAGATTATGGGTGTATGAGCTTGGTTCTTATCATGAAGATGTTGTAGAATTGGCTTTATCATGATGCTGTAGAATTGGCTTCATACTTGATAGCAGGGTGAATCGGCTGAAGTGCTTGAGTGGCACTAATTCTATGCTAGAACCAGATAACTTTGAGTATGCAAGATGAATTGCTCTGGTCACATTAATATATCATTGCATAAATGTATATATTTCAGCTTGATTTCATAACACATAATCACTGTTTGACATTAACTCGAAAAATATGAGACTTCATCTAATCTCGGAATAGATCTTGAGAGCATCAAACTCCTGTTATCAATCAGCCCTTGCGAGTTTTCATGATTGAATATTTTCTCTCCTTTTTTTTATATTTTTTATTCTTTATTTAGCCTCTGCCATGGACCCTCCTTCAGTTCGTCGGTGTTGATTGAATTTGCTTCCATCTTTGTTAGTCGGGAAAGCTGCTCCTTCGGAGAGTGGTTCCTCTTGGTAGCAAAGTTTTGTTCTTGGCCCTTGTGCAGACTAGTTGAGGTGATGGGTTCCTTATTTGGGGCTTGGATGTGAAATCTCACACTTTTTTTATTGGCTTCGGTGGTTCAAATTCTGAAATGGTTTTTCAATTGTTGATATTGGGGACAGGTTAGGCTCAATTTTTTAACGGTTGAGATTGGGGACAGGTTAGGCTCGGATGATCTGGGGCAAAGATTGTGGTTTTTTTTTATATGTTTTTCTCTCTTTTTTTTAATTTTGTTTTTTTTTCCCTTTTTTTCTCTCTTTTTTTATTTTTATTTTTTGTTTAAATGGTAAAAAACTATCCTTTTAAGTTTGGCTATAAGGGTTCCGGATGGTTAAAGGTCAATCTTAATTGGTTTTGGGGTACACATTTCAAATTGTTGGGAGGAAAGGGGTCACGCTGTTCGGTTCTGATGAGTTATATTTTCCTCGTGAGGGTCTTGAGTTTTATTCGTCTAACTCCTGATGTAGCCCTTGAAGTTTGATTTTATTTGGCAGCACCATATGCATCCCAGATGTTAGGGGTGCAAAGGAATGGCTTTCAAAATTCTGCTTGTCATCATGTTGGCACGCGGAAGTAGCATGGTCTCGAGAATGTCCTTGTCGATTTTCAGCATGTCATCCCAAGTCCAGGCAAAGGCTCTTTTTTTGTCTCTCAAAATTATCCTCTCTTCAAGAGTTATATCAGATACTATCAAGATTTTGTTTGGATTCCCCAAAGTTCCGAGATCAGATGGAGTTGTATTAATTGGCTTAATGTCAAAATGAATGGATGCATCGTGATAATAAGAAATGAAATTATTAGAAATATCATACAAATAAGCAAAACATTGTCCATTATATTGAAATAACTAAACTGTCATAAGGAGTTCCCGAATTAAAAAGAAATAAAGCATCTGAAAAAACATAGTCTCCATATAGCTCTTCTGACGAGTGGCAGCAGCATACTCATCTTGCCAGAACCGATCAAACTCATGGCGGGGGAATTGCATTGTAGCTCGTCTTCTTCTTTCTCTCTCTCTTCTCAGCCGAGATCTGCTTGCTATTAATGAGGTCTTGAACATGACACCTCAAGGTCTTGCAATCATCTGTGGTATGCCCGGTGTGCTGGTGGAAAGCACAATACTGATCTGCCTTGTGATTGGGATGTCATTGGTTTCCGGTGGGCCTAGCTGGCAATGGCTGCAATAGTCCCTCCTTCATTAGCTTCTCAAAAACCCATGACAAAGGTTTGCCTAGATCAGAATAGTGCCTTTGAGCTATCTCAGCCATTAGTACTTTCCCTATCCTTCTTGTACTGCTGCTACCAACTCCTAGACTTACGGGGATAGTAGTAGTCTTATTGAGGGGGTGCTCGGGTAGTTGCCATGAGTTGAGCTTGAAGAACTAGCGCCATGGCATCCATCGTTTCCTTAATTGTGGCCAACAACCTCTTTTCAAGCTCCTTGAACCTTCTATCCATCTCTTGGGTCATTAAAGCACAAGCCTCTTCCATAATATGCAATTCTTGTTCAACAGCAGGGGCCACAGGCGGTTACCAGGCATTTGGTGCCATCTGAGTAGCGATATTTTCCATCATGACCAATATCCTCCTTTCAAAGTCCTCCAGTCTCCTAGCAAGGTCTTGAGTAGTCAGAGCTCCGGTTTCTTATGCCATGGAAGATGATTCACTAGCTGTAGAGAGTGACTCAAAATCCCAAACAGACACTAATTCTAGTAATCCAAAGGGCGAGTCTGTCCTCACTAGTCGATCGTTAGAACCTCTAGTCCACTTGGATGAATCTATGGTGGCTAAAAGGTCAAGATTGTTAGAATGATGCATGGATGACATATACAATGCATGATTGTGCCATGCAAATGGTCTTTGATGAGTGCGAGATCAACGGATTACCACAATACGATGGGTTGCATGGAAGAAATTACACGCAGGATGACATGTACACGTGAAAAACTAATATGCAGACGAAAAGATATATATGCACACAGCATGAGATTATACGCAGGATGATATGCACATGTGAAAAGTAGCATGCAGATAGAAAGATACATACACACATAGCACGAGATAAAATATATTATTATTAATATATACATGTATTTATTTTATTGACATGCGATGCGCGAGCGTGCTGTGCAGTATCCACAACCACATGCAAGCAGATAGATCCTTCCAACCTTATCACTCCCACATACGAGGTCGTGCGGTCTCTTTCCTAGGTGGGCTTCATCCGAGGGTTAACAGGGAACCCATCGGACACGTATGGTGCACGATGGAAAACCGGCAGCATAGCAGTCTTAATCTAATGCGCATTCGTATGGGTTTTGGCCATTACGTATTTGGACAATTCAACCAAGTTAAGGTGAAGCTATCAGGGCATGAAAGCCTTTGATAAAAGACCACTTAACTTGCTTGATCTTGTCTAATACATAACGGCCCACATCACAAGCATCGTATTAAGGGGCATTTCACCAAATGGAAGTTTCTATTTGCCATTACATGAGCTTTGGTCAATGGTGATGTTACTTTAGGTCTACACAAGAATGGTCCCTCCCAATGGGTCTAGCTCTTCACGAGCATAGCGACCGATCGGGTCTCCATTTGATATACCGTGAGGCACTAGGCTTGGGCTGGTGATTTTCCCTAACACTTTCCTACAATGAGTGAAAGTAGGGTCGCGCTTCGAGAATGCACCGGGGTAAGATAGGGGACCAACTAACATAGTTCTAAGGCCCTAAAATGATGCAATGCAATTTTCGAAAAGAGATAGAATTTTAGGTTTTAAAAACTCAATTATACATTTTAACCAAAGCACTTTCAGAGCGAAGTCTCAAACAAGTCCCCAGTGGAGTCGCCATTGTGACGCGCGCCGAACCCAGCAAGGACTCTCATGGAATTCTCTTATAGGATTCGAGGGATAGGTTTGCATCTTTTTGATCATGAGTGCAACGAGACATTTTGGACACTTCCTTCCCAATAGAACATTGGAAAGGAACATCTAGCCCCATGGCACCTTTGGGCACCTTTGAGGTATCATGGAGTCGCCACCCAATTATTGAGGAATTGGGAAAGGTCTCTAACCTCTTATTGGTCGAGACCAGAGATTGGTGTTCGGAACTCCCCTCTTATTCATGCTTTGGTTAATTATAAATGAGTTTTTAACTCCCTAAAATTCTACCTCTTATCTCACACGATCAATGCATTTAAATTAAAGGTGCATTAAAAGCACATAAAGAAAATAAAGAAAAGCGATAAAGAAAGCGGTAAATAAAGTAATTAAGGAAAGCGGTAAATACACAAGCACACAATTACATGAGAGATAGGGGCGGAATACAACCCCTAATGAAAGGAGGCTAAAGATTTGGGACAGAATACAATCCCAAAATTAAAATTAAATAATGTTGCCCCAAAATTAATTACAAGGGCCCAAAAGAAAATGAACGTAAATTTAAACAATCAAACAAAATCAAACATAAGAAAAACATACATAAATCGGGACATTCGTTTGGTTTAGAAACATTGGTTCCTTCGAACTTGCTTAAAGGTTTAGGAATATTGGTTCCTTCGCATTTATTTAAAGAGGGTTCGAAGTGTCGTTTGGTGGTTGAGTTGAAAAATAGGGATGAGTGATCCCATTTTTGGAGAAAATTGACTCTTCGTTTTATTTGTGATATTTTTCATTCCTTGGCTAAAACGCGGGACGTTGGTTCCAATTTTATTAGTGAAAATTCTAATTTAATTATAAAAATACTTTTGCGGCTTTTTATCTCATGCATGCATAAATAAAATAATTATTTGCAAGCAAACACAACAAAAAAGAGGGAAATAAGAAAGGTCTCACCAAACCGACGTGTCCTCTACGCGTGGTGACCCATCCGGGAGATCACGGGAATGCTCACATAATGTAAGTCATATTTTAATCTCAGACTAAAAAAATAACATCAGAAATATTAGTAACAATTCCAAAAATTAATCAAGTGAAGACGAAATAAAATAAGCGACATGTTAATTTAATGAACAAATATTTATATGTAAATAAATCAACATAAGTCATGCCAAAAATAAAGACAATGATGAAAAGGGCAACAATATAATCATCATAACAATACTAATAATATAAGACAAATAAACATGAGGTAATAATAAATAAATAATATGATGATAGTAATAATAATAATAACAGTAATAATAACAATAATAATAATGATAATGATAAATAATAATAATAATAATAATAATAATAATAATAATAATAATAATAATAATAATAATAATAATAATAATAATAATAATAATAATAAGAGCAATGGCAAAATATAATAATAATAATAATAATAGTAATAGTAAAACTAATGGTGACGGTAACACAAAGCAACAATAATAGTCATAATAATAGTGATAAGAATCGTAGGAATAATGATAAAGAGAAACAAGCGAACCAACAGGTGCCAACAATAAACACAAATAACCATGGTATGGTGGACGGCAAAAACAAACAAAAATGGGAAAAAAAAAAACTACAAAAGCCATGTAAAACAACCACAAGGGGATTAAACCAACATACCAAACTTAAAAGGCCAACAGTAATAATCACATTAGAATGCTAGAAATAAATTGTGAATATAGCAATAATAACATAAAATAATAATATTAATAACAATAAATAATATACAAAAAAATAAATGAGGATGGGTCCAAGAATGTTTACCCTCAGAATTTATGAGTCAAAAAAATGGCGTTTTATTCCGTCCTTCTTGTCGAAATTTGTGGTAATGAACACAAAAAAAAATAATTTGAGAAAATATTTTTGGAGGATGATTGAACAAAGGAAATTAATTTTCCTTGCTCAAAATCAATCCGCGGATGAAATGTGTTTTTTGAAGAAAAAAGAATTAAGAATTTGAAAACCTTGAATTTTTAAGATTTTTTCAGAAAAACTATAGCTGCTCTTGTTCTTGAGAGAAAGCTCTCTCTTTTCTCTGTGTAAAAAATGCAGCTCTCCCTCTCAAATGAAGGTAAAAGTCCTTTTAATTTTCTGTCTTTCCAAAATGGAAAAGAGACAAAATTAATTTCTTAATTTTATTTTTTCAAAGACACCAAAAGAGTGAAAGAAACTGAAAAAATCATACTGTAAAACAGCTGAAGACTGATCAAAAAATGCGCGGAGAAAGGCCAAAAATGGCCGCGTGGGGGATAGGCAAGGCGCGCCCCCGCGCCCGCGCAAGCGCGACCCGCCCGCGCGGCATGCGAAAAAGTTAAAAATAAAATAAAAAAGTAAAAATAGAAACAAAAATAAAAATAAGAATAAAAATAAAGGGAATAAAATAAAATAAATAGATAAATAAAAAAGAGTAAAAATGCAAATTTTTTAATTAAAATCTTTAGAGTAACGAAGGAAATTTTCGATAAGAAAAATATCATTTTTGACACCTTTGCTTGTGGCAAGTATCATTTTCATCATCGGGTAATTCTGATCTTGGACTGCCTTAGGATCCGGTGTCTACACTCTGATAAAATGCAGGATTTAAACCATCTGGTCCTGGGCTCTTATCGGGGTGCATAGCAAAATAGGCCTCTTTCACTTCTGCCTCACTGAAACTGGACATTAACTCTGCATTCTGGTCTTCTGTAACTTTATTTTGAACCTTTTCAAGAACATCAGTTGATCTATGACCATTGCTTTTAAATATATCTTGAAAATAATCAAGAATTAAATTATCCAAACCAGACCCCAAGCCGCACCATTTACCCACTAAGTCCTTCAATTGCAAAACATTATTAGTCTTTTTTCGAGCAGATGCGTAAGAGTGAAAATACCTTGTATTGGAGTCTCCTTCCTGCAACCAAAATAGTTTAGCCCTCTGTTTCCAAAAATCTTCCTGTTGCTTAAGTGTTTTGGCATATTCTCTTTCAGCCTTTGAAAATTGCTCGACTGAAAACCCATCTCGCTTACCTTTATATTTTTCCATCAGGGTATGCCAAGTCTTAATTGACTTTTTAAAATTGCCTTCAAGAGTCTGACTCCACGTTTGAAGAGCCCCTTGGCAACAGGTAATTTTTTCTGAAATAGAAGATAGACCTGACTTTATCCAGGCTTGCTGCACAATCCTCGCACAATTTGACTCCCTAAGCCAAGCATTTTCAAAACAGAACCTCCTAGTCGTTGGCATTTTCACCCACATCTTTAGTTCCAAAACCAGCGCTGAATGGTCTGAGCCAGCAGTTGTAACATTATGTAACACTGAATTAGAAAAAGAGGAAAGCCAAGAAGAATTAACGAGAACTTTGTCCAACCTCTCTTCCACCCATCTAGGCGTGCCTCTGCCTGCCTCCCAAGTAAATGGATAACCCACCATATCAAGATCAGTAAACCCACAGTCAAAGACAGCCTCCTTAAAACGTTCCAAAAGCCAGTTTGGCTGTCTAATGCCACCCCTCTTCTCAGATCCCCTCAAAATATCATTAAAGTCACCTATAGAGCACCACGGTAGTTCAACCCATCTGCTAACGACCGCAAGAGATCCCAAGAGAGCCGTCGACGGCCCCTTTTCGGAAACCCATAGAAACCGATCAATTTCCAAGTGCCCGAGTTATACAGGGAAACATTTGCATCAATAAAATTACAAGAAGAAGAAAGAATTTGGACATTAGCTACCTTTTTCCAGAATAAAGCCAAACCTCCCCGATAGCCGACTCCATCCACCGCCCAATAGCTATCAAAACCCAATTGACTACAAATCCTTTTATTTTATCACTTTTGATCATTGTTTTTATGAGAAAAACAATGATGGGCTTATGCATAAGAATCACATCTTTAAGCACATTCACTATCCGTGGGTTGCCCAGCCCATGACAGTTCCAACTTAGTAAACTCATGGGCCACAAAATAGTTTTTTGAGACTTCATCAGAGCCCATTTGCCCAAAACTTGTCTATGTACGTGGTCTTTTTGGGTCCATAATGACACCCTCATCCTTGCTAGCTGCCCTTCCTAACTCCACTCCTAAATTACCTCCACCCTGCATATAAACTAACATATTGGGTTCATGTAAATCATGCATCCGTTCCACAACGACCCGATTTGGACCCTAGAAGTTTTATCTAAATTTTATCGGATTTTAACAAGTTAAAGAGCGAATTTAAATGGAATTATTTTTCGGTTTTCAGGTTGTTTATTTATAAGGTTTTGAAGGTGCAAGTGTGGCTTTAGAAGAAGAGTGGTTGTTGTGTGTGAGAGTTCTGCCGCAAGCGCGATAGAACCCTCCAGTGGAATGTCAGCTTAAGTGGGTTTAAGAGATTTTGAGAAGGGGTTTTGACAAGTGGCAGCGTAGGAGATTGACACTTGGCAATTGGCTTGTTTGTTTGTGAGTAAATTAATGTGTTTGTAGCATTAAAGATTGTGGTTGGCCTTTAATGAGGTTAGTCGTATTTATGTGAATTTGGTGGGCATTGATGAGAGGACTTGGCTTTCTTTGGGTTTGACCAGCCATTTTCTTTCTTACTCTCCTTTTCAATTTCTGCTTTGGGCCCTTTTTTCTTCTTTTTCTTTCTTTGCTCTTGGGCTTTGCCGTGCTCCATTCCTTTTTCCTTTTGTTCTCTTTTATTTGCTCCTTAAGTGGACCACTTGGATTGGTTTGAAGGGAGTGACATGAGGGTTTGAGTTGGTTCTGGAGAAGGTAAGCTTGATTAGTTCTCCGATCTGACCTCCTTTTTCTTTCCATATTTCTGTTTTTGATTTGAAGTTAAGAGCTTGGTTTAAGTGTTCTCTTGGTTAATTTGTGCATGAAAGCTGTGGATAAGAAGAGGGACAAGGGAAAAGAGAATATTGGAACCGACTAGAGAGACGTGGTCAAGCTATCTAAAGGTCGGGATCGTGTGTGGTTTGGTTAGATGCATGTTTGAGCTGTTATTGTACTTGATTGTTTGATTGATACATGATTGTATAATTGAGATTTGATATGTGATTAAGTGCAAATTGATAGATTTCAAAGTTTAACATGTGTATATATGTGTGTTGATGATGCTAGATGAATTTCCATATAGTTTATGACTATAAACTAGAAACCCTAAACTTTTGGAAAACTCTGCTCATATTTTCACCTGACCTCCGTGTGATATTTTGTTCATAAGTGGAGTTTAACAACTCCAAATTGAGTGTTTGTTGAGCCGTTAAAACCATCACTTCAATACCTATAAAAGCCTCAGAAATAACCTTTAGAAAATTATTGCTCTAAGACCCTGAAAATTGGCCAAAACAGAGGTGTCTCTACCTTGGTCGGTTCATTTGAGCAGTTCAGATTGTTTAGATCATATCTGACGTTATAGATGTCCATTTGACCTTAATTTACTCCATTTGAATATTAATAGCCTAGGAAACAATTGTTAAGAAGATAGTTTTGCTTAAAAGTGAGGTTTAGACGTTGGTATAAGCTGTATAAAATGGAGTAGTGAAGCAGTCCTGAGTTTTCACTTCTGTTTTGCTAATTTTGGTATGTCACTGTCACAACCAAGTGGTTGCCACCATGACCAATGCCAAGACAAGGCAGAATTGAATATTTTGGGACCTCACAGTCACAACCAAGTGGTTGTCACCGTGACCATCCCCTGCTTTGCATATTTTGAGTGTTTTTCTTCCCGAAATGCACCTGAACTTCATTGCAAGTTCCTATAGCTTATGCAACTCATATCTAACCTTATGAGATGAGTATATGAATGTTTTTCAATTGAAATTATATGTAAATGAGGCTATGGCATAAGAGTTTAATAATGGAATTAAATGTATACATGCTTTTTAATTATTGAACATGACATGGCATGTGATATTGATCATGTATGATTGAATCATAATGTATGAAGTCTATGAACATGTATAATGGAGTGTGCATTTGATTAATTAGTAGTGTGTAGTGCAAAGATTCGTTGATATTATATTGCTACCTATGAGTATATACATAGGGTATATGTATGCACATGGTTTGCTCAGTTAATACGTAAATAGTGTATAGTGTTTTGAATGAACATTAAAGTACATGCAATGTATATGATTCAGTTTGTAGAGTTCTTGTACGGGCCTGAACGGTCATAGTAGTGGATAGATAAGCATGCTTATAAAGGGATAGAGTGCGGCTGCTACGTTGACCTTAATTGTGTCTACCGGCGAATACCTAGCGTATTTAATTTTGAGTTAGGTCTCTACCGTTTGATACTGTTTATCAGTATTTAAGATACAGTACCCGCATCTATAATTATTGAGAATTCAGGCTACTATATGGTCTGTAGTGTACAAGAAGTGTAGTAGAGACTTGCATATGTATAGAGATTTATATAGATATATATATGAATATAGCATGACATGATATCGATATTATTTTGCCATATTTGGATTTTTGCAAATGAATGGGTTGAAGCATGATTGTATTTGCTTACAAGGATGTGTATATGATTATTTGTATATGACATGACTATCGATATGCCTTTGATGTATTTGTGACTTCATTCGAAGTCTATTGCTTCTGTTTATCCACACTAAGCATTATCGCTTAGCACGGGTGTTTTTTCCATGTAGGTTTACAGGATGGTACCAGAGAGTTTGCATCTGCAGGTCATGGCCACTAGGAGCTTGTATAGAGATCTTTTTGTATAAGATAGAGTTTTCTTGCATTTTGAGTAACAACATTATGTATACAGAAAGTATAGTATGGAAGTGTAAATGTTAACCGTATGGTTTATGTACAGAAGATGTATATGTATTATGAAAGATAACACTTTACAATATGTAAAGTTTATATATGTTATAAGAGTAGTATGTTTGGCCCTAAAGATATTCTGAATTATTTATTGTTATTACTTCTGCTTTTGAGTTTGTATATGTATGTATGCATTTGTGTGTGCGTAGCACCCCGATATTCCTTCCCGGGGGTATTAGGTTGTTACATTTATTGGTATCAGAGCATAGGTTAGAGGGTTCTGGTCTATAAGTTATAGAGTATAGATTAAATGTCAGAGTTTGTCTAGAGTTGTGGCCTAATGCAGATGTTATTTATTTTGTAGAGTATAGATGGAGTCGGATCCGAGTGAGAATGTAAGAGAGACGACAAGTAATGTGAATTCGGTTCATGAGGATCCGTTTGTACAAGAACAAGTTAGAGATGATGGAGCTGATCCTGTTCAGGATAACCCGGTGCTGATGCAATGGCTAGTGCAGATTTTGGATAGACTGACAGCTCCTAAGGCACCAACGGACCTCATAAGAAAGAGAGGAGCTGAAGAGTTTAATGGAACCTCATTGGACCAATCTAATATAGCGGAGTTTTGGCTTGAGAGAACAGGAAGGATCCTGGAAGAGATTAATTGTCCACAGAATTAGAGAGTGGCTTGCGCTGTGTCATTACTGCAGGGTGCAGCATAGGACTAGTGGAAGTTGGTACTAAGAAACCCACAGCGGCCATTAGAATTGTCTTGGGATTTCTTTGTCCACGAGTTCAAAGAGAAATATGTGACTAAAGCATAGAGAGAGGCAAAGTGGAAAGAGTTCGTGAGCTTTAAGCAAAGGAATATGACAGTCGGGGAATATGAGAAAGAGTTCACCCAGTTAAGTAAATATGTGCTTGATATTCTGTTAAAAGAGGATTTCAAGTGTCGACAGTTTAAGGATGGGTTAAGAGAAAGCATCAGAGGACCTCTATCTGCCATGGTTGCTTTGCAACCAGTGAATTACTATAGATTGGTACTGGCAGCCATAAAATTGGAGGATTCAGAGTTATTGAAGAAAAAGAGAGAGCAAAAGAGAAAGTTCTCGAAAGGAAATGAAGGTTCTGGTAACTAGAGAAGTGATGAGAGGAAGAGATAAATAAGAATCAGTGCAAGTGCCAACATCAGTTGGGAGTGTAGTGCCACCTACCAGTAGAGGAAGTGTAGCACCAAAGTGTGTTCATTGTGAGAGGCACCACTAGGGTGAGTGTAGTAAACTTACCAGAGCTTGTTTCAGGTGTGGTAGCTTGGAGCACATGCTTGCCAAGTGCCCCAAGTTGAGGGAGAATTTAGCCTCGCAAGCAAGCAAATATAAAGTGAATGCAGCGGGAACCATTAGAAGTGAAAGAGGAAGAAGTGGAGCTAATAGACCGCCATCGAAAATGGTAGAAAATACATTTCCTACCAAGAGATAACCACGAATCTATGCAATGGTTGCAAAAGCTGTAGATGCCCCTGTTGGTTCTTCTGGTAAGTTCTTTTGGTATTTTACATTGTTTTGGTTATGTATACAAGAATTTATGATGGAATATGATATGTGGTACGAGGGAAATTTTGAGGACGAAATTTCTTAAGGGGGAGAGATTTGTAAAGACCCGATTTGGACCCTAGAAGTTTTGGCTAAATTTTGTCGGATTTTAACAAGTTAAAGAGCGAATTTAAATGGAATAATTTTTCGGTTTTCAGGTTGTTTGTTTATTAGGTTTTGAAGGTGCAAGTGTGGCTTTAGAAGAAGAGTGGTTGTTGTGTGTGAGACTTCTATCCTGAGTGCAATAAGCATCGCAAGCGCGGTAGAACCCTTCAGCGGAATGTTAACTTAAGTGGGTTTGAGAGATTTTGAGATGGGGTTTTGATAAGTGGCAGCGTAGGAGATTGACACTTGGCAATTTAGTTGTTTGTTTGTGAGTAAATTAATGTGTTTGTAGCGTTAAAGATTGTGGTTGGCCTTTAATGCGATTAGTGGCATTTATGTGAATTTGGTGGGCATTGATGAGAGGACTTGGCTTTCTTTGGGTTTGAC
This sequence comes from Excoecaria cochinchinensis, assembly GCA_947683425.1. NCBI lineage: Eukaryota > Viridiplantae > Streptophyta > Magnoliopsida > Malpighiales > Euphorbiaceae > Excoecaria > Excoecaria cochinchinensis. The sequence goes on from CANTUQ010000061.1 coordinate 1,079,687, forward strand.
CGGCCATTTTCTTTCTTACTCTCCTTTTCAATTTCTGCTTTGGGCCCTTTGTTCTTCTTTTTCTTTCTTTGCTCTTGGGTTTTGCTGTGCTCCATTCCTTTTTCCTTTTCTTCTCTTTTATTTGCTCCTTAAGTGGACCACTTGGATTGGTTTGAAGGGAGTGACATGACAGTTTGAGTTGGTTCTTGAGAAGGTAAGCTTGATTAGTTCTCCGATCTGGCCTCCTTTTTCTTTCCATATTTCTGTTTTTGATTTGAAGTTAAGAGCTTGGTTTAAGTGTTCTCTTAGTTAATTTGTGCATGAAAGCTGTGGACAAGAAGAGGGACAAGGGAAAAGAGAAGATTGGAACTGATTAGAGAGATGTTGTCAAGCTATCTAAAGGTCGAGATCGTGTGTGGTTGGGTTAGATGCATGTTTGAGCTGTTATTGTACTTAATTGTTTAATTGATACATAATTGTATAATTGAGATTTTATATGTGATTAAGTGCAAATTGATAGATTTCAAAGTTTAACATGTGTGTATATGTGTGTTGATGATGCTAGAAGAATTTCCATACAGTTTATGACTATAAATTAGAAACTCTAAACTTTTGGAAAACTCTGCTCATGTTTTCACCTGACCTCCGTGTGATGTTTTATTCATAAATGGAGTTTAACAACTCCACATTGAGTGCTTATTGATCTATTAGAACCACGACTTCAATACCTATAAAAGTCTCAGAAATAATCTTGAGCAAATTATTGCTCTAAGACACTAAAAATTGGCCAAAACCGAGGTGTCTCTACCTTGGCCGGTTCATTTGAGAAGTTTAGATTGTTTAGCTCATATCTGACGTTATAGATGTTCATTTGACCTTAAATTTGGTCCATTTGAATATCAACAGCATAGGGAACAATTGTTAAGGAGATAGTTTTGCTTAAAAGTGAGGTTTAGATGTTGTTATAGGCTGTACAAAATGGAGTAGTGAAGCAGTCCTGAGTTTTTACTTCTATTTTACTAATTTTGGTATGTCACGGTCACAACCAAGTGGTTGCCACTGTGACCAATGCCAAGATAAGGCAGAATTGAATATTTTTGGATCTCACGATTACAACCAATTGGTTGCCACCGTGACCATCCCCTGCTTTGCATATTTTGAGTGTTTTTCTTCTCGAAATGCACCTGAACTTCATTGCAAGTTCCTATAGCTTATCCAACTCATATCTAACCTTATGAGATGAGTATATGAATGTTTGCCAATTGAAATTATATGTAAATGAGGCTATGGCATAAGAGTTTAATAATGGAATTAAATGTATACCTGCTTTTTAATTATTGAACATGACATGGCATGTGATATTGATCATGTATGATTAAATCATAATGTATGAAGTCTATGAACATGTATAATGGAGTGTGCATTTGATTAATTAGTAGTGTGTAGTGTAAAAATTCGTTGATATTATATTCCTACCTATGAGCATATACATAGGGTATATGCATGCACATGGTTTGCTCAGTTAATACGTAAATAGTGTATAGTGTTTTAAATGAACATTAGAGTACATGCAATGTATATGATTTAGTTTGTAGCGTTCTTGTACGAACCTGAATGATCATAGTAGTGGATAGATAAGTATGCTTATAAAAGGATAGAGTGCGGCTGCTACGTTGACCTTAATTGTGTCTACCGGCGAATACCTAGCGTATTCAATTTTGAGTTAGGTCTCTACTGTTTGATAATGTTTATTAGTATTTAAGATACAATACCCATATCCACAATTATTGAGAATTCAGGCTACTGTATGGTCTGTAGTGTACAAGAAGTGTAGTAGAGACTTGCATATGTATAGAGATTCATATAGATATATATATATGAATATAGCATGACATGATATCGATATTATTTTGCCATATTTGGATTTTTGCACATGAATGGGTTGAAGCATGATGGTATTTGCTTACAAGGATGTGTATATGATTATTTGTATATGACATGACTATCGATATGCCTTTGATATATTTGTGACTTCATTCGAAGTCTATTGCTTCTGTTTATCCCCACTAAGCGTTATTGCTTAGCACAGGTGTTTTTCTCATGTAGGTTTTCAAGATAGTACCAGAGAGTTTTCATCTGCAGGTCATGGCCACTAGGAGCTTTTATAGAGATCTTTTTGCACAAGATAGAGTTTTCTTGCATTTTGAGTAACATCATTATGTATATAGAAAGTATAGTATGGAAGTGTAAATGTTAACCATATAGTTTATGTACAGAAGATGTATATGTATTATGAAAGATAACACTTTGTAATATGTACAGTTTATATATGTTATAAGAGTAGTATGTTTGGCCCTAAAGATATTCTGAATTATTTATTATTATTGCTTTCGCTTTTGAGTTTGTATATGTATGTATGCGTTTGTGTGTGCGTAGCACCCCGATATTCCTTCCCGGGGGTATTGGGGTGTTACACGTTCCTCCTTCCTAGAATCGTGGTTATTGTGCCCAACTTCCTCAACTTCCATATTTGCCTCCATTATCCCTCCCTGTGCACCACCATCCACCTCCCCTGGTTCGCGTAGCCACATTTTTCCGATATTAGCATTAGGCCAATTGAATGCAACCCGAAGAAATGTACTATAAGCACGTTCCGATGGACGTTCCGTAAGGTCAAATAGTAAATTGCAGAACTTATCCGAATGGCCAATAACACTACAGAAGAAACAAAAAGATTCATACCGAAAATTAACCCAAATCCATTCACCTCCATTCCGTCGAATTTTTTGGCCTCTTTTAAGAGGTTTTCGAACATCTGTGGCAACCTGAATCCTCAAAAAACTCCTGCGAGCATCCATAAAATTTTTGGGATCAGTTTCCACATGTTGGCCAATGCGATTTCCAATTATTTTGCATGTTTCCTCTGTTTGAAAACCAATTAGGAGATCCAAAACTTGACACATAAGAAGAGAATTCAACTCAACTTGTGACACTTGATCAGATTCTTCAAGGCGCTTGATACACTACAAGAAAATCATAAAATAGCGACGGAATATTAGCGACGGAATAAAAACCATCGCTAAATAGCGACAGAATTATAATTCCGTCGCTATTTAGCGACGAAAATTATTTCCGTCGCTAAAATAGCGACGGATAAAAAAGTCCGTCGCAAAAAAGGGCGCCAAACATTCCCTCCAGAAATTGCGACAGAAATTAGCGACGGATATCTAAATCCTTCATTATAAAAAAAATTAATTTCCATTTAGCGACGGAGTTTTATTCCGTCGCTAAAATTAGCGACGGAGTTAGAAACCATCGCTAAATTTAGCGACGGATATATAATTCCGTCGCTAAAATTAAATAAGAAAAAAAAATAAAATAATATTAGCGACGGAATTTCTATTCCGCCGCTAATTAACGACGGAATGATATTTTCGTCGCTATTTTTAGCGACGGAAATATATTCCGCCGCTAATTACCGACGGAATGTGATTTCCGTCGCTATATAGCGACGTAAATCACATTCCGTCGGGAAATCTAAATTAAATTCAGATTTTAACCCTCTTCCCCCCGATCCTCTCTCTCTCCTCCCTCTCCCCTCACTCTGCCTGTCCGATCCCCTGCCCTCCCGCCGACGACGACCGCCCCCTCCCCTCCGTTCGCCGGTCCCCTCCCCTCCTCCTCCTCCTCCTCTCTTCCCTCCCTTCTCTCTTTTTTTCTCGCTCCGATCTTCCCTTCTGCTTGCCTCCCTGCCGTACGCCTTCCTTCTCTCCTTCACCGCCGTTGACCGCCGCTGCTCCGGCGTTGGCTTCCTCTCCTCCTCAGCCTGGTCGACCTCCCTCCTCCTCTCCTCTCCTCCGGCGTCTGGTAAGCCAACAGTACCCATTTGCCCTATTTTTTTTTTTATTATTATTATTATTATTATTATTATTATTATTAATTTATTTAACTTAATTAGACAATGAATTATTGTTGATTGATTGTTGAAATAGATTATTGTTGTTAGAATAGATTATTATTGTTGAATGTTGAAATAGATTATTATTAATTTATTAGACAATGAATTATTTAACTTAATTAGACATTGAGTTAACTTAATTAACTATTGTTCAAAGAAAAAAATAATTTTTAATTAGTGTTGATTGTTGTTAGAATTAATTTAAATTAGTTATGTTAATTAAATTTTTTGTTATTTTTAAAAAATACAATGAATTAATTAGTGTTAAATCAAATAACACTAATTAAAAATTGAGCATATATGTTTAGAGAAGCATAAAATAAGCGTATGATCATAAGTAGAAATGTATGTATTCACAATTTGATATTTATGAATTGTTTAAATACTCATTCTTTTTCTCTTACTAAGAGTCATTTAATAAAAAATAATACCATTGAAAATAATTTCATAAGACTGCAATTATTTATTTATAGCACTCGGAAAATAAATTGATCATCAATTTTATTTTTTCTACAATTCAATAGAAAAATACATATTCAATAGGCACCAAAGTTGAATATAAAAAAATTATATACATGTAATGAATAAATACATAACTAAATGCTATGAAAAGAATAATTATTGTTACAAAATAAATGCCATGGAGAAGTATTTAACGGACACCGAAATTGAATATAAAAAAATTATATACTTATAATACATGAATAAATAAGATCCAAACACACAAATACATCTATAAGCATATATTAAAGAACATATATTATACAAAATTCAGATAGAAGCATATATTTTATAGAGGTTATATTCTATATGAATATAACACAAAATGAAATTATGAAAAAATTAATGGAATTCAATTAACAAAATCTTGTAATTTGTATATGGCTAAAGAGTAGAACTAAATGTAAACAAATATAGAGACATAGTAAATACCTGCTAGTTATTAACAACCACCAAAATTATATACTTGCACTTCAAATAAAGCACAGAAAAATGTATTAAGTAAGCCCATTATTTATTGAAATATTATATAATGACTGATTAGCATGAGGACATAATTGCTGAAAGAAAGGTCATTGGCACAACTATTTTGCTGATGCAGTTGTCAAGCTAAAAGTATTTATCATACAGTGACACCAAAAGTATTTTATAAATATCATTTTATAAACACCAAAAAATAGGCTCAAGGGACCAAGAGTCATTATTTAATATTATTTTATTAATTTTTTACAATTAGATATTTTCACTCTGTTGAATACCTTCTTTTTAGCGTATACATAAAGTCAAAATAAAAAATAAGTAACTAAACACTCTTTAAATTTAAAAATTATCAAATTGACTGAATTTTTTTTTTCAAAAATTGTTAAGTTAGATAAATAGAGAGAGTATTTTGCTGTTAAGTTAAAACAATTTATAATTTATTTTAATATGTCAAACAATTATTTTTAAGTGCTCCAATTTTTAATTTTTTTTTATATTAGACACTTTTAATAATTTTTTTTTTGAATTGTTTTAGTTTAATATGAAGTGATGTACCGTTTTTATATTTCTCATTCTTAATTCCTCATTTATATCTCATTCTTACATCATTCTTACATCAATTTCAAGAAAAACTTTCATCATTTATATCTCATTCTTACACCATTCATTATATAATTAAAGATAATTTTTTTTTGTGAAAAAATAGAAAATATATATATATTTTAGCGAATGAAATGATAAAAAAATTAAAATATGATAATTCGACAAATTGTGTAGCGCCAAAAGTTTGAAAACACCAATTCTCATAAAAATATGTTTGGATACATGAAGTTGAAATTTTTGCCTTGTATACATGAAGTTGAAATTTTTAATGTACTATATGACATTTTGTTGCCCATTTGTATGTTAGTATGTTTTTAAGGAAAGAAAACAAAACAATTAAACACTAACAGTCCTCGTAACAGAGGACTCAAAACTGCCCCTAAGAACCAAAAGAGAGACACGAGAGAGAATAGCAACATGCCATTAAAATTCTCTGTCTTGATCAAAAGTCAGATTGACTACACCATACGCCACCGAATTCGTCTCGCAATAGATATGTTTAATGCTGATAACTCAAACTTGTGCAAAACTTGATTTAATGCATCGTATAATAATAATAATAATAATAATAACAATAATAATTTCCTTTTGTTGAAATTGTGGATTCTGAAATATAATGAAAATAATAATTTGATTTATACTCATTTTTATTATGTGAACCAAACTAATTTTTATTAAGTTTTGCTTTTTTTGAATTAGATTTTTATAATTCTATTTGATGCTGTCTCCTTCTTCATGTAACAGTTTTGGAATTAATTATGAGTAATATAGATAGATCTTGGATGTATAGACGAAAAATAAGAGATGGTTACATTAATCCTGAATTTGTGGAAGGGGTTCAGTCGTTTATTGAATATGCCAGTTCTCAACCTGCATTTATGGACGGGGCTAAAATAAGATGTCCATGCAAAAAGTGCCAACATCTTCGTTATCTGTCAGTCGATGAAGTGTATTTTCACCTGTTACGAAAGGGATTTGTGCAAAATTATTTTGAGTGGACACGACACGGAGAACCATCAATCTGTAGTACATCAAGTGGAAATGTGGGTAACATGTGGACAACTGAGGGTGAATTTGAAAGAGAGGGGGAATTTGTAGCTGATGATGTAGGGGTGACTGATAATCCATACGTTCAAATGGTTAACGATGCAGCTGGCCATGATTTTAGGGAAAGTACACCAATGTTGGAAGAACCCAACGAAAATGCAATAAAATTTTATGATTTGCTAAATTCAGCAGATCAGCAGTTATGGCCAGGATGCGATAACATGACTCAGTTATCTTCTGTTGCTCAGATATTGAATATAAAATCCGAATGCCATATTTCGGATCGAGGTTTTGACCGAATTCTTGCTTGGTACAATAAATCATTGCCTCCTGACCATAAAATGGTTGATAATTTGTACAATGTGAAAAAACTGATCAGTGGTTTAGGTTTGCCTGTTGAGAAAATTGACTGTTGTCGGTTGGGATGTATGTTGTTTTGGAGGGATGACATCAATTTACAAGAGTGCAAATTTTGCAGTCAACCTAGGTACAAATCTAAAAGAGGTGGTATTCAGCAGAAATTGGTACCTTGGAAACGTATGTATTTTTTTCCATTGACTCCCAGGCTTCAAAGACTATATACATCCGAAGTTACTGCACCTCACATGAGATGGCATGATGAGCACGAAAGTACAGGTGGAATAATGAGCCATCTATCCGATGCAGTTGCATGGAAACATTTCAATAACACCCATCCTGATTTTGCTGCTGAATCTCGAAATGTTCGAGTATGTTTGAGCACTGACGGATTTCAACCTTTTGGTCAATCAGGGCAACAATATTCGTCATGGCCAATCATAATTACTCCATATAATTTGCCTCCACGGATGTGTATGAATGAGGCATATATGTTCTTGACAGTTATTATTCCAGGACCTAGAAATCCGAAGCACAGAATTGATGTATATTTGCAGCCGTTGATTTATGAGTTGCAACAGCTTTGGGATGTCGGTGTTGAAACATATGATGCATCACTTAAACAGAATTTCATGATGAAAGCAGCATTAATGTGGACGGTCAGTGACTTCCCTGCCTATGCTATGTTGTCGGGTTGGAGCACGGCTGGAAAACTAGCATGTCCTTACTGTGGCGACGATTCAGATGCGTTTTATCTTCAACATGGGTGCAAAACTTCTTGGTTTGACAACCACAGGAAATTCCTTCCACCTGATCACCCTTTTCCACGGAACAAGAACAAATTTCTTAAGAATAGAGTTGTTCTTGCAAGTCCTCCTGTTATCAGAAGCAGTGAGCAAATTTTACAAGACATTGATGAGTTGGGTTTACTTAAGGTAACAGAAGTTGATGCTGATGAAGTTAATGGAAGAATCAACAAAAACTTTGGTTGGAGGAAAAGAAGCATTTTTTGGGATTTGCCATATTGGAAGACTAATTTGTTACGGCATAATCTAGATGTGATGCACATTGAAAAAAACTTTTTTGATAATGTGTTCAACGCCATTATGAATATAGAAGGGAAGACCAAGGACAATTCAAAATCACGAGCGGATTTAAAGTTGTTATGTAGAAGGCCCGAGTTAGATAAAGATTTTTTAACCGAAAAATATCCCAAAGCATGCTACACTTTGGACAAAAAACAAAAGGAAGTTTTGTGTGATTGGTTAAAAGGACTAAAGTTTTCGGATGGTTACGTCTCCAATTTGGCAAGGTGCGTCGACATGAGAAAGTTCAAATTATTCGGGATGAAAAGTCATGATTGTCACGTTTTCATGCAGAGGCTACTCCCAATAGCATTTAGAGAGTTATTGCCGACAAAAGTGTGGGAAACTATAACAGAGCTAAGTATGTTTTTCAGAACATTAACGTCCTGCGAGATAAGTGCGGCAGATATGGCAAGATTGGAAATAGAAATTCCAGTAATCCTGTGCAAACTTGAAGCAATATTTCCTCCAAGTTTTTTTGACTGTATGGAGCATCTCCCCGTGCATTTAGCACATGAGGCGAAACTCGCTGGTCCGGTTCAATATCGTTGGATGTATCCATTTGAGCGGTAACTATCTATGACACACCATTGCAATTATATTATACCTTTGTATGCTAATTAATGGTATTAAGATATATCATGTAGGTATTTGTTTCACTTGAAGAAGAACGTCAAAAATAAAGCTAGAGTTGAAGGTTCAATATGTAATGCTTATTTGGTCGAAGAAGCAAGTACTTTTTGTTCGCATTATTTTGAGCCTCATATACACACGAGACAGCGGAAAGTACCACGTAATGATGATGGCGGGGCATCAAGTAATCAGGACGAAAACTTATCCATTTTTACATATCCTGGGCGTTTACATGGCCGTTCAATAAGGAAAATGCTAATAGAGGATGAATTAATAGCGGCCCATAGTTATATTTTATTGAATTGCGAGGAAGTTCGTCCTTATGTTAGGTAAGGTTAATATATACGCTACATTGTGATATATTGTTTTACTATGTAAATAGTGTAATATATAAATTGATATTGGCATTTTAGATTATTTGAGGAATGGATACGGGAGCTAATGCCTGAGAAAAATGAAACTGAGGTGAACAAGGAAGTCGAAAAGCACTTTCATGATTGGTTTAAGACATATGTAAGTTGTGATTTTCACCATATATGTCCATACATACATGAATATATGAAATATATGATTGCATTGATGTTAGCTTATTGGAATATGTAGGCATCAACAAATGCAATTGACAACAACTACATCACTGATCTTGCAAAAGGACCTTTGCGATATGTTAAATCATTTCCGGTGTATTTCGTGAATGGATATAAATTTCATACACAGAGTCACGGTCATAACAAAGAAACGGTAAACAGTGGGGTTTGCATTCAAGGAGAGTTGATGGATTATTATGGGCAAATTGTTGATATAATTGAAGTCGAGTATCCCGCGTTGCCAATAAAACGTTGTGTGTTATTCAAGTGCGAATGGTATGATCCAACTATTAACGTGGGAACAAAAATACATACCAGATACAATTTAGTTGAAGTCAACCAGCGTAGAAGATTGAGGAACTTTGAACCATTTATGTTGGCAATGCAAGTGGGCCAGGTATATTATGTCTCCTATCCAAGCGTAAAGCGAGACAGATCGGAATGGTTTGCAGCATGCAAAGTCAAACCAAGAGGCATTTATGAAAGGAAAGGCGCCGGACAAAGTGAACGTTCTGAAAATAATGATGCATTTCAGGAGGAAGAACCGGAAGTTCATGAAATCAACAACTCTCTGTATTTTGAAGATAACGAACCATTGAACTATGCGGACAATGAATTTGTTGACATTGATGGTGAGGATGATGAAGAAACTTTGGTTGGCGATGGATCTGATGACGAGCCAGAATTTTCCTCTTATACATCGGAAAATGAGGATGATTTGAATTACGATTTACAGCTTAGTGACGATAGCGAATAATTTGTTTAACTACTTGCTTATCATGTGAGACCAATTAATATTGCACTGACTTGGATATTAATTTAATATGCTTATTACAATGTAATTATTTTCTATTATCTGACAATATGCATTTTTCTTATAATGGCAGGTTGAAAAATGTTTAAGCGAAAGAAGAGAACGTCGATTCCTCCGCGTCTCAGGTTGCATGATGGCGATGACAGTACTGGTACTGGAGGATCCCCATCGCATGGGAATAATGCCAGCACTGAGGCTGCCGCAGCATCACCGCCCATCTCTGATGCACCATCTACCATTCCTTCCACTGATTCCACTCCTATGGCACACCCAGAATCTATGCCAGCTCAGGGGTTGGGAACAGAACAAGCGGAAGAGCCTACGCCTGGCTCAATTGGAGAGGATGGAAGAATATACATCAATATCACAGCTAAGGAGTAAGTAATTAATATTTCACTTCATTATGATTTCAATGACAGTTATTACTTGTACTAACATTATTTACATTGTTGTATCTTAGATTGAATCCTTCAGGAAGGTGTTCACGCATAATGACAACCTCTTTCAAAAACAGAATTGAATACGATGGGTTTGCCTGGAAGAATGTGTCAGAGGAAACAAAAAATTTTTATTTCGAAGAATTCAAGGTAAAACATTTATGATAAAGTCGATTACATAACAAATTATACTTTACACTTGCTTACATAAAAGTTTTTTTTGTTCTGTTTGTCTCATAAGAAACAATGTTATTGGAATTCGGCGTTGGACGATATCATGCCTTCAGTGTGGGAGACTCGTGCGCGGGCACGTTACAGAGATTTAATCTGCTTGATAAAAAATGGTGGTGTCCGACCTCCCTACATGACCGAAGATATATGGACACATTGGAGACAGTATTGGATGACCCCTGAAGCCATTTCCGTCGCATCGCAGAATTCTAGTAACAGACAGGGAGGACCTGATGGACTCAGTTCATGCTTGCATACTGGAGGATCGTTGTCGCATCGGGACCATGCAGATAGACTTGTAAGTATTACAAAATATTACTTTTACTGCTGTAATTAATGGTTAGGATATATGAATTTTATCTTATTACCATAGAGGAGAATGGGAATGTTACTTGTGTGAGGAGTTTGCTTTGTTGTTGAATGTTGGATTGTAGCGTAGTCTCGAAATTTGAAGTATTTTTTTGTCTATGTATACAGGAGGTATGTTCCAAATATAGGGGAAACTCTGCCAAAATTTAAATAAAAACTTTACAAAGTATTACTTTTACTGCTGTAATTAATGGTTAGGATGTCTGAATTTTATCTTATTACCATAGAAGAGAATGGGAATGTTACTTGTGTGAGGAGTTTGCTTTATTGTTGAATGTTGGATTTTATCGTAGTTTCGAAATTTGAAGTGTTTTTTTGTCTATGTATACAGGAGGTATGCTCCAAATATAGGGGAAATTATGCCGAAATTTAAGTAAAAACTTTACAAAATATTACTTTTACTGCTGTAATTAATGGTTAGGATGTCTGAATTTTATCTCATTACCATAAAGGATGATGAGAATGTTACTTGAGTGAGGAGTTTGGTTTGTTGTTGAATGTTGGATTTTGAAGTGTTCTTTTGTCTATGTATACAGGAGGTATGCTCCAAATATAGGGAAAATTCTGCCGAAATTTAAGTAAAAACTTGTACGAATAGTCAATAAATTATAGTTAATCTTTAATTTTTTTTATGTTTACAGGGAGCATCGATGGGTCGACCGGCTACCTATGGTGAGGTATTTTTACACACCCACACCAACAAGCATGATGGTCAAACGTTCGTCAATGATCGGTCAAGGGTTTTACATGTATGTCCAAGTTACTATAATTTACAAATTTTAAATATTACTTATTATTAATCGTTACTTATTGTAAAACATTTGTCCTACGACAGGAACAAGTTCAAGATGCAATTCAGCAACGCTCACAGACTTCTGATTATGTTGATGCGAATCAAATCTATTGTGATGTGTCTGGTGGTAGAGACCAGCGAGGACGGATATTTGGCTTAGGTTCTTTGGCCAAATCCTGTCACTCGCATGCCTCAAGTTCAAGTACTGCCGCATCACATAGACGGTCTGAATCCAGGCGAGTCCATGAACTTGAGAATACTGTACATGAGCTGAGATCTGAATTGCATCAGTCACAGACTCGATGGCAGCAATCTATCGACTACATATCTGAGCTGCGCAATGAGATGGCAAATTTGAAGAGTATGGTGTCATCGCAGCAGTCCGATCGTACTTCTCAGCCGCCGCCGCCATCAGCTTAATTAGTTATGATTCTGTATTAAACATGGATATTATGTTATTACATAATTACTAACTTTATAACTAGTACAATTATTAAATTCGACTATTATTGTATATTAAAATTTAGATATTATTTTCATTTGCTCATTATTTTGCAATTAATTTTACAGGTTATAATTTGGATTATAAAAATATAATTGTTAATTAAGGGGTGAAAAATTTTTTAATTTTCCTACGGATTACCGACGGAATAGTGCATTCCGTCGGTAAATAATTCCCGACGGAATAGTGTATTCCGTCGGCAAAAAATTCCCGACGGAATAATGTATTCCGTAGGGAATTTTTTGCCGACGGAACGCACTATTCCGTCGGGAATTATTTACCGATGGAACCGTGAATTCCGTCGGTAAATAAATACCGACGGAATTGTTAATTCCGTCGGTAAATAATTACCGACGGAATAGTGTATTCCGTCGGTAATTATTTACCGACGGAATTCACGGTTTCGTCGGGAAATTACCGACGGAATAGTGCGTTCCGTCGGTAAATAATTCCCGACGGAATTTTCCGTCGGGATAAATTCCCTACGCCTTTATTGCCGACGGAATATTTTCCGTCGGCATTTTATTTTCCCGACGAAAATTACACATTTTCCGTCGGTAATTTACATCGGGAAACGTGTATTTTCTTGTAGTGATAACCAGAACATTTTGGTTAAAAGTCCATGGTCCATCCTTAAGTACCCATTCCACATCTAGTTCATGATAAAACTAAAACAAATACCGCCCAATGCGATCCACCTCTGACACCGTTACTCCCTTCACCGGTCTCTAAATGGAAGCCAAAGTATTCTTCATATAATCAAAGTGCACCAGCTTCTGGTTTAGAAAACTCCCTACAATAAATAGATAATTTTTACCTGCAAACCTATTAATATTTTCATCCCCCAACACCAGACCTTCTTCCTCTTCATCCGCCAACTTCAAACGAGCGTAGAGGTCCGCTACTTCCTTCCCCCTTTCTGAAGACGAGGCCATACAGAACAAAAACAGAAGGCACACTTGCACAAAGCAAACACAAAGAACTAAATGACTTTAAAACCAACTCAACAGAGAAGACAACAAAAACACTCCATGAGGAGAGACGATAGATAATTGTGTTTAAATATAATGAGTATTTAAAAAATATTTGATTGATAAATATGGATGTGAATGAAATGGATTAGTCATGGCCGATTTTGACCATGGAAGAAGAGTTCAAAGCAAGCACTCCCACTTATATATACCATTGTACTTGATGTTGAAGAAAATGAAAAATTATACATTTAATTTTAGTATTGGTTTCAATGGCCCATCTAAAATTCTAACGGATAATTTTCCATTTTTTATCAATGTTTTAAAACTCGGGTTGAACCGGCCGGTCGAACCGGTCGAACCGTGAATCGGAAGAAAAACTGGGTCGATTCAACTTAAAAATCGGAACAGTAAAAAACTCGGTTTGAACCGTTAAAACTCGGGTTGAACCGGAAATCGTTGACTCGGCTCGGATTCCGGTTCAAACCCAAATCTGGCAATTTCATTTTTTTTATTAAAAAATTAAAAGGAATCTAAACTCAAAAGCCCTAGTTCCTGTTTTTCACTCCACCTACTCTGCTTTCCTTATCTCGTAACTCTTTCTTCTTCTTCTTGCTTTCTTCATCTTTCTTCATCAACGCCGACTGCTTGCTTCGCCACCGGTCAAGCTCCGACCAAGAAAGAACGCCGGATCAGTCTTAAATTTGATAGATCCATCCCGATTTAGATATATTTCTAAATCTCCCTCCTCAAACTTTCCTGCTTGCACTTGCCTCAAGTGCAAATATTGGATCTTCAGCAACTCTCATTGGTAACCCACAAAACCTGGTTATAGCTTCTAGCAGTGGAATTTCTTTTTGGAATTTCTTTGTGGGAAATTTTCCTGCAGCATTTGCAGGTGTTATTGTGAATGCCATGCTTCTTCTATTCATGTATTGGAGACAGTTATCTCCTCTTGTCAACGAAGAATATGCATACCAAGATTTTCCTTGTATCAATGGGAATTTTAGGCATCGATTAGTCGCTAGTGACAGTGATATACTTAGAATCTCAACTCCAGTTGAATTGGATCCATGGAACATAAATGGATCTGCGAAATGGAAAAGCTGTGGAAAGGGTGTGTTTATTTAGTAACAGCAGGAATGTTGGTTTTTCTAGTTATGGGTGCAAACATGTCATGGACTGTAGTCGCTGCTGCTCTTGCTCTTGTGGTTCTTGATTTCAAGGATGCTCATACTTGCATAGACAAGGTAAAAATCAAATCTTTCTTCTTCTTCTTTTTAACAACTTGATAAATAATGCAATAGTGTGATGAATTGTTAATGGAAATTAATTAGGATGGATGAATGCTGGTATTTCTTGCAAGAGCAAATCACCAATTTAGCATTACGATGCCTTATGAAATATTGAAATTTGAATGGTTTGAAGATCTTACGCTCAGAACTGACTCCAAATATGGATTGAAACACTGATTTTCAATGATTTGAACACTAAAATCTTAGAATTACTCCAAAAACACTTGGAAATCTAAGACTTTTTAAGAGTTTTGCAGATGTCATATTCACTGTTGGTGTTCTTTAGTGGAATGTTCATGACAGTAGACGGTTTCAACAAAACTGGAATTCCAAGCTATTTGTGGAAGATGATAGAGCCATATGCACGTATTGATAGCCTCACTGGGATAGCTATTCTATCCCTCTTCATCCTCGTTCTCTGCATCAGTCTTAAATGTTTTTTTTATATTATGTGAACTTATTTAGATATTTGCAATTTATATTTGAACAATTTATTTGGTTTTTATATTGACAAATTTTGTTGGATTTAAAATTATTATTTTTATATTAATATTTGATAATTAATTTGTTGTTAAAATGTAATTTTTATATACTAAATTGTTAATTTTTTTATAAATAATTAGATTTAAAAAAAATAAAAACTCCGAGTCGACTCGGTCCAACCAATTAACTCCTGACTCAGTTGACAAGCCGAGTCGATATCCGATCCGATTCTGAAAACATTGTTTTTTATTCAAGTTTTTCAAACATGATGTGTCAAGTTTCAAAAGAGTAAGTTTACAAATAAAATCGTGATGTGTCAATTGCATATGAATTTAAGCTAAATGTAAGTAAATAAATGAGTGGAAAAAAAAAAATCTAAAGATAGCATCCATTTTTAAGGGCTATGATAATAAATGAGTAATAAATAAATAATAAACAATAAATAATATTTTATTTGTAATGGCTCTTTATTTATTTTTATATTATTTTTAGAGTGTTAATTCGATCCGCAAGCATACGCACTGTCTGATCGAATGGAAATAATTTTTATTTTTCATTGTACTAAACAGTGTACATGTACATGCCCCTTATTTATATCTATAATAAATTTGAATTAAAAAAAAAAACACTTTTGAAAGTTGATGTGATAACATTTTAAGTGATGCAATTTTTTAACTAAATGACTAACATGACAAGATTTTAGAATACTCTTAGTTTTATATAAAAAAAAAATAGTGGAAGACCATCCGAGTTTCTATTGAAAATAATAAATTGCAATTTTCTAAGTTTCTATATTCATTGAGACTTTTAAGTTCCAAGTAGTTATCTGTTTTGAATGAAATGAGTTAATGTGTATGACTTTTGAACTAATAATTATGTACATAGAATTCCAAGAGTCATTTAGTGACTATATATACCCATTGTACTTCATGTTTATATTTTTCATTTCAGTGATTATATATACCCATCGTAAAGTGGTTTTAATAGCCCATTTAAAATTTCAAAGTTTATGAATTTTCATTTTTTTTCAGCTTTTTAGCATTAGCTTTCTCCTTAATTACAAACATTATTTGTAAGTGGAAACTTCTTCTAGAGTTTAAGAGTTTGATAGGACTTAGTAGTAGTTACTTAGCCAATATGCCACATAATAACCTCCTTTGTATATTCTTCAACTTATCCGCGTCTTTTACTGACGTGACTAACATTACTCACTTATCTATTTCTCTATTTCCTTTTTACTATTTATGTCAACTCATTTGGAAATAAATTCTTATAAGTGCATAACCAATCAAATGATAAAGCCATTAGAAAATAAGTCTATTAATTCAGAATGATTTGCCTCAAATGTATGATATATATATTATTTTGATTTAGAATTTCCTTATAGTGATTGTTTTGATTTCTGTATGAAATTTATGCAAGAAAATTGGGATTAGCAGAACCTTATAATTTGTGTGATGAGAAGATTTATATGTAAAGGAAAATTAAGAATAAAAAATATAGAAAAAGTCATTTTTTAAGAAATGAAAATTTTGATAATATATATATATTTTTTAAAATATAGAGTTTTATATTATGTTTTTCATTATTTTAACATACAAAATAAATTTACTATTTCTATTAGTTATATATTTATATAGCCAATTAAATATATTAATATATTTAAATTTTTGACTAATTTAAAAATAAATCACATAAGTTTACAATTTTTTTTTCATAATTCTTCATAATAAACACTACATTCATTCCATTGTGTCAATTTTGTTATTTTCATTAAAATTAAAAAGTATTAATTAGCTTTAAATTTAAGATAAAATTGAGTGATCTAATATACAAATTTAAATCTAATTGGTTAAATTCCGTTGACAAAAAAAATTAAATTGAAAAAAAAATTAAATTGCAGTAAAAGTTTAAAAGTATCAGATAAATAAAATTTGTATTTTATTCAAAAGTAACACATAAAATGAAATGTAGAAAGTATTATATATTGTTTACTTCTTCCGTTTCACTATATGTAACTTTTTTTAGCAAAATTCAAATTGCATTTATATAATACTTTTAAACTTTTAATACAATTTAATTTTTTTTAGTTTAATTTTTTTTTAATATAAATTAATTTATTTAGAACCAATTAAATTTAAATTTATATATTAAATTATTTAATTAAGTTTAATTAATAATTATTTAATTATAATAAAAATAATAAAAATAAAATGTAAAATTAAATGGAGGTAGTAATAGTAATTCTCTACATTAAATATGTACCTGCGTAGCATAGGAAAATGCTTGATAAAGTTGGAAAAAGGAAAAGAAAAAAATAAAAAGACCAAAATGCCCCTTAAGCAATTCACATCCCCTGACTTATTCCTCAAGAAGAGAACGTCTTCTTCTTCATCAAATTACAGGAACTCATTTAAATCACAAACACACAGAGCATACAACACATATCAACAAAGATGGAGTGCACATTTGGACTAGTAGGCAACGGTTTCGCAATCCTAGCGGCGGATACTTCGGCCATACATAGCATCCTTGTCCACAAGTCCAATGAAGATAAGATCATGATCGTAGACTCTCACAAGCTTGTGGCCGCTAGCGGCGAGCCCGGGGACAGGTCTGCCTATCATCATTATTTTACTCGCTCATGATTACGGATTTGAAATTTTTGAGATTGGTTGCAGAGTTCAATTTACGGAGTACATACAGAAGAACGTGGCGTTGTATCAGTTTCGCAACGGTATTCCTTTGACTACTGCCGCTGCTGCAAACTTCACTCGAGGGGAGTTGGCTACTGCATTGAGAAAGGTAATTTTGGTTTATCTTTATTTTGCATTGTAGATTTGGGTAATTAGGGTTTAGGTATTATGCATTGAGGAGCATGCTTCTTTTGTTGCGCAGATGCTAGGGTTTTTTATTCGTTTATGCAGCTATTGGATTGATGGATGTTATGTGTTAGATTGATTGATTGTTGCTTGGTGCTGTGACTAAATTAGTGTTACTCGAGTGAATATCTTGCTAATTTATCTCATTTGTGTGTTCTCGGTTTAATTGGCAAAATGAATTAAGGTATTCAGTGTGTGGCAATTGTAGCTAAAATGTATTTTCTTGTTATCTTTAACCTCAGAATTGACAAACTAACCTGCAAAGATTGGGTAATGGAGATGAGAACTAATGCTAGTTGTAATGTTGTTTTGAACATATTGGCTTGCTCATTATTGATTATTTATATGATGCTAGTAATTTGTTATATTATTAGTTGCATTAGTTATATCCACTTTAACCAATTAATACATAGATGCCCCATCTGGGTCTATACATTTTATCTTGTCATTATTAATTCCCTTGTAAAGAATTGCTACTATTATCAAAATATAAGAGTATGACTAACTTGACAAGTTTATCAGCTCTGATCAAAGGAGGAATCAAGTATTAAAAACCACCAGAGTTATTATATTTGTAAATAGATTACTATAATATAAAATTATTTTCAAAAGCCTCATTGATAAGTTTAATCTTGTGTGTTTACACTTCATGATTGATTACTTCTATTAAGTGAAACAAAAATATAAAGCTAATATCTAAATCTTTAAATACTATAAGATTGAAAGATTTTTTTTTGTATGATATTTGAATAATTTGCATCATAATGTAGATTATATAAAACTACTGTAGCACCAATGTTTGAGTGCACCCCCCTCTACTGAACTGAGTTCCAAAAAACAAAAAGGGGGATCTAGAAAGAAGAAACAAAATATAGATAAAGAAAATACAGAGAGGTACTGCTCTCCATCTTTACTGGTAGTTTGGGTTTTATATAGCTTTAGCTTCTTTATTTAAATAGTTATTTGTGGAGGATGGGCCTTTCTGCCTTCTGCACTCAAGAACAACCACAAAAGCTGCTAGCAGATAAGCAGCATCGACTTTGTCTTCCACTATATATATCCATCAAGTATTTGCACAAGTTAATTCATTTTCTTTGATCATAAAATTCTAATGAATATGTTTCAGAATCCATACTTTGTGAATATCCTTCTAGCTGGCTACGACAAAGAGACTGGCCCTTCTCTCTACTACATCGACTATATTGCTACCCTTCACAAGGTTGATAAGGGGGCATTTGGCTACGGATCCTATTTTTCTCTCGCCATGATGGACAGACACTACCGTAGTGGAATGTCAGTAGAAGAAGCAATGGATTTGGTTGATAAGTGTATAATGGAGATCCGATCCAGGTTGTCTGTGGCACCACCTAACTTTGTGATAAAGATCGTGGACAAAGATGGAGCAAGGGAGTATGCCTGGCGTGAATCTGTCAAGGATTCTGCAGCAGCCTGAGTTTTTCTGCATTGGACTTGCTTTCTATATTTTACTTTTAATTTGAGGGACTGATAGTGAATGTTGTATTTGATTGCTCAGAACTAGTTTCAATTTCTGGCTTTTTTACTTTGGATTTAGTATTTGTCATTTTCTCGACAACTTATAATTTAAAATCTTGAGGGAACTTCAGGTTGCCTTGCATCCATCTAAGATCATCCATAGCAATCACCATCAAATCTTGAAATAGTATTGTTCCGAAATATATATTAGTATTATCGAGATCTTACCAAAAGGTATTAGCTTCATTATTATTATTTTCTGGAAACACATAATTTTTGATGGTGGATCGCTACTTTGATCTCATCTCAAGCATCAATACCCACACACCCCCTACCCCTTGCCCCCACTACCCTCTTTTTTCTTTTTCTTTTTTTTTTTAAGGTAAAACAAATTTCTCAAAGTTTACAATTTATCTCAAGTATTTTCAAAAAGTTTCAGAATAGTGTTTTTGAGGGTGAAGGGTCAAATAAATAGTAAACTTACTTTTAAAGAGTTGAAATTGGGTTGAATGCATCTTAATTTAGTAATAACTAGCTCAGTTTACATGATAGATTGTTTGGAAAAAAAAATTGTGATATAAAAATATTAATATGGTAAAAATGGAAGAATATTTTGTCGAGCATTTATGTTTTAATTTTGATTTTTTTTTTAAAATTTGTCTAATATTTTGTGGGGTGAACTTGATCACTTGTTTTAAATTATTGAAAAAATTACTCAAAATACAAGCTTTGTGACTTTTTTTTTTTCAAAAATATACCCTTTTTAATCTTTCATAAATATCAGTTTTCAAATTTTTATTTTCAAAAATACAATTTTATTCCTTCACTCTCATTCTCCTTCCACTTCACTGACATTTTTCTCTTTCCTTCTCCGGTGTTCTCTTTCTCCTTTTATCTCACTCATAGGCGTTGTCATTTTGGTTTGATATGTTGATTGATGCAAAATAGCAGAGATCTTAATCGAGTTTGTATTCAACTCGGTTCTAGTCCAATTTGTGGTCGAGTTGTTGTCCAGTGCAGGGATGGAGGAGACAACAATTCTTTGAGCAAAAACAGGGTTTTAATGATAATGCTTCAAATTCAAGTAGTGGCTATGGTTCTTATGATAAGCTTAGTTGGACAAACCGAGAATCTCACTTAATTCCACCCCCACCAAACAAGCAAAACCAATTCTACTTTGTTCTTTCTCTTTATTTTTTTTACTTCTCTATGGAATGATAAAATCAGTTGGTTATTTTTGGATTCTAGAAGTTAATTTGAAATAGAGATTGTGAATTTTTGTTTGCATTTTTCTTTTTGATTCACGAGGCCTAATTTCATTAGCTATGAAACCCTTTATTTTGTTTGAATTTAATAGTACTTTTAGCTCTCTTAAATTTCACGGGTTGTTCTGTTTTGCTTAATATGGCTCTGTTTCATTTTGTTTTTACTTTATTCGATTCACAAGGCCATGGCCATTTTTGAATTTTAACATTCTTAGTATTTAGTTCTAGAAATGACCCCATTTGAATTATCAAGAATTGAAGCTTTAGATTAGTTGTATAACAACAGAATAGTTAGTAGTCAGCTTAGGATAACTTTTGGCGTTGGTCCTTTGCCCATGGCCATAATCATAGGAAAATTAATGGCTAACTGCTACTTTTTCAAGGTACTACTACTGCAAATGTTTATTACTTAAATTGCAACTCTACTTACTGGAATGGTAAACTAATAACTAATAAGTACCATCCAAATATTAAATGTTTGTTGATTTTTTTTTTTTTTTTACTTTTCTTGGTTTCTAGTTGATATTAAAGGAATAATAAAGAAATTCCCAACTCACAAAACAATTTAACTTTAAAAAGAAAGGCAAAGGGAGAAAAGGGGAAAAAGGCAGTGCAAAAATTTCAAAGAAAGCAGAGCCTATATTTCCATTATGTAGTTAAAATATGAACATCATATTGATAGAACTTACAAATCAAGATACATAAACACAAGAAAGAAACAGAGATGAGCCAAATCAATATAATTAACGTCTACACATTCTCATCACCATTGTGGAAATTTACTGACAAAACTTAGCATACAACTAGAGAATATTTTGCGACTACTGAACTAAAACTTATTGGTACAAAATGTCGATTTTTTTCACTTAATTACACGTACAATATACAACAAGCACACGCATATTATACATAAAGTACACTCATAATATATAGCTAGTACATGATAGTATATAGATTTTGCGACTACTAAGCTAAAACTTATTGGTACAAAATATTGATTTTGTTCACTTAATTACACGCATAGTATATAACAAATACACGCACATTATATATCAAGTACATATACAATATACAATAAGTATACGGATAGTATACAATAAGTATGCACACAATGTACATACATCAAGTACACATACAATTTACTAGAAGTACACTCACAATATACAAGAAGTACATGCACAATATATAAGAAACACACACATAATATACATCAAGTACACACACAGTATACAACAAGTACACGCACATTATACGTCAAGTACACTTATAGTATACAACAAGTACACTCACAATATACTAGAAGCACATGACAATATACAACAAGTACATGTAGAATATGCAATAAATATATGCACAATAAACGACAAGTACACTCACAATATACAACGAGTACATATACAATATGCAATAAGTATGCGCATAATATACATCAAGTACACGCACATTATACATCAAGTACTTGCACATTATACATCAAGTACACACACAATATACAACAAGTATACTCAATATATTGGAAGTACACAAATAATACACAAATATTATAGCATGATTATGGCAATACTTGATTAAAAAAAGGCAATTATGTCATAATTTAACTTAGAATCAGGGGTTACACAGCGGTATGGAAAACCCTTACTGCTGTGTAAAAAATTGAAAATAGAACTTTACCAAATAGAAGGCTTTTACACGGCGGTATGAAAATCCTGACCACCGTGTAAAATGCTGAAGTTTGAAATTTCAGAAAATAAAATGCTTTTACACGGCGGTATAAAAAACCTGACCACCGTGTAAAATTGCACGAAATCTAGAAATGCAAATAGAATACATTTACACAGCAGTATGAAGATCCTAACAGCCATGTAAAATGTAAAGCTCAGATATTACCAAATAGAAAGTAGGCACACGGTGGTAAGGACAATTCTGACAGCCGTGTGAAAGACCAAATTTCCAAAATGTTAGACAAAATGCGTTTACACGGAGGTAAGGGGACTCCTGCCCGCCGTGTAGGCTGTCACATGGTGGTAAGGTTAATCCTTACTGCCTTGTGATCTATCGGACAAGCCAAAAACAATACCTAGAACGCAATTACATGGCGGTACGAAATTTCTTACCGCCATGTGAATCAACAAAAATCTAGATTTACACGAGAACACCACTATAATTTTCCACTTCCTAACCCAAATTCCAAACCACAACTTCAAAACACAACTCAAGCATACTTATACCAACTCAATCAAGCTCATCATCAATATATAAATATCTCAAACATCAATTTACACCAATTCATTCAAAAGTATAAATTTTCCAAACCTGAACTTCCTTTGCTCCAACAGCTCAATTGGCTGCACTTCCACTACCCTTCTCATTTCCTTTAGCTTCTCTTGGCTTCTCCACTTCAAAACAAACCAAAAATCAAACTTTGACTCATCCACACTTACTCAATTTACATGAAGAAGAAGGGGAAAAGAAGGAGAAAACTAACCACTTACCTTCACAACTTAAATCATTTAACAAGTTAGGGTAGTAACAAGTAGATGGGATTAATTTGGGACAAAGAGAGGGAAAGATGAGAAGAAGAAGAAGAACGAGAAAAAGGAGGAGGAGGGACAAATTTCTGCTCTCCCTCTTTCACGTTTCTTCCTTCATTTAAGCCATACCTATCCCTTCTTTTTCTCTCCAAATCCTCACCTTTCACTTGTCACTCATCCAATGGTCCTTAATAAAAAATCTACCCAACTCACACACATACACCCAATTACTTCTCCTTATATACAATAAATTCAAAGGGATCAAATAGTAATTTAATCCTGACTTCACCCTTAAAACCAGATATATCTCAAATATACATACTTAGCTAAATACACAAATTAAGCCACTCTCATACCCCAATGGTGTTAAAATAACTAGGGTATAAGTCGAGGCCTTACAGACAACTTTTTGTCATCGCTAATTTAGTCGCTAAAAAGTTTTTATATTATATAAATTATTTATTTTGAATTTATTTTTTTCAAAAATTTATAATTATGATTATTGATTTTACTAATCATTATAATATTAATAAAAAACTATACATACATATTGTAATGCCCTAAAAATTTTGATGTTATGAATAGTGGCTCGGTAGGTTAAAATAAATGAATCGAAGGTCAATTATGACCCATGAGAGTTGAAATATTTTTTAAAATTTTATAATTAAATATTTAGATAATTTTCATAGAAATAAATGAATGAATATTTAAATAGACAAGTGAATTGTACAAATATAAAATAATTGTATGTGAATAAACAAGTAAATAATAAGAATAGATAAATATATGTATATGTATTAGGTAAGTAAATATATGCATGTGTATGTGAATTATATAGGGAAATTAAGAAAGATAGAGAATAGTGACAAAGAAAGAGAACACACGAAATGGGGAGAGCAGAAATCGAAGGAAGAGAGAGAGAAAGAGAGAGAGAGAGAGAGAGAGAGAGCACAACAGAGTGGCAGAAGGGCAACACTGGTGACGAACTAATGCCTTCCGCTCCATCGGTCAGTCATTGTGTTCACCCTGCCGTTCCCTGTGTCGCTGCCCCTTCTTCGCGATAGAGGAAGCCGAAGCTTCTTATGTGATTTTTGGCCACCTCTGGCAACTGGCGGCAATAAGCATGGCGGCGGAGAAATCCTAGTGGTCAGGCAAAGTTCTTGGTGTCCATGGATCGTCCTCACTCACCGGTAATGAAGGGATCAACGTTGAAGTGAACCGAGGATTCCAACGAAGATTTCAGTCAAACGGTACGGTGGATGGGCGCGTGACCACCAGCAATGGAGCCCTGACAGCGCGAGCTTCACTCCGATAGTGGAAGTGCCTTTGGTGGAGCTCCAGTGAGTCTCTAATGTTCGGCAAAGAGGACTAAAATGGTAGAAGGATAGTAACTAACTACCATAATTGCCTTTTCGTATGATTTTTGCATAAATTAAATTTGTTAGGGACTATTTTTATTGAAATAACAGTTTGTGAAATTATGCTGTTAGTTAAATTGATTTGATTATTATATTGGTTGATGATTTGGCATGGATAAATTGAAATTAAATTGGTATATGCAAACTTCTGGGTGTATGTAAGGATTAATGTTATATTTGTTGTTATATGAGGTACTGGTGGGTATTGGATGTTAAATTGGAAATTTAGTTATTATTACTTGAAGTTTAAATTAATGACATTTTACTAAATTTGGTTGAATGTATGTGTTGTTCCTATGTTAAGATTTATGGAAATGAGATGTTATATATTAGAAAACTTGAGAAGTTATTGCAAAACTTTCGTTACATAAAGTAAATGTTCTATTTATTAGATACCTTGTTAGGGAAAAGCAAATTTCCTAAAGTAAATGTTCTATTATATTGTTATAGTTCTCATTTTTAAATTTCACAAAATAGTTGCCTGCTTGGTGCAGCTTCTAAGTTTCATGCTTTAGCCATTTTTAGTTTCCTCATTTTTGTTTTTCAATAACAGTGGGTATTTGGTTAAAATCAGAAGTCATTTTTTATTTTCTAATTTTGTCTTGTTTTATTAGTTTCTCATAACAATTAGATTTTTGGATTTTCCTATTTGAGAAGCTAGAAGAATAAGATTTTTTTATGTTGTTGTATTGTTTTTTTGGAGAAAGATTTAATGTTTTCTTTTCCTACATATTGATGGATTTGAATTGTTTGGGCAAGCATTGATTATGCTTATGTTCTTATTTGATACTGGTGTCGATTGAATTAGCATTGTGCTTTTTCTTTTCTTTTCTTTTCTTTTTTAATGTTAGGATAATTTTTTTCTCCAAACTTAAGTTTGCTCAATCTGAATTGGGTTTGGTGGGTTCCCTTATGTTCTCCCTTTTTTGGGGCCAATGCTAATTTGTTAATTGCATATTCTGAATTGGATTTCTCGTGCTTTTTTATTAGTCTCATGCCAAGCATCATTTAGTGTTTATTTTCTTTCTTTTATGTTGTATTTAATTAATTCTTGTAGCTATTCTTTTATGGAGCTTTGGTTAATGGTCAATAATGCTAATGCCTTTGTTGGCTCAATAGGTTCATGCTCATTTTGGTTTTGGATCACTTTGAATGATGTAGTTATTGGCCGTAGCATGTTTATCTCTTGCAGCTAAAATGGAGGAGACTGAAGTTCTAATAATTTTTTTTATAGCATATTGTGAAAAACTTATTAGTGGTGATACTAAGTAGCACCATTTAGTTTGAATTAGTGTTTTTTTAAGTGCCTTTTAAGTATTGTACAATTTCATGTACTAGTATGATATTATATTTTTTTAAATTAATAGTATTGTTAATAATATTGCATAATTATTATTTACATAATTTAAATTTTGGATGTAATAATAATAATAATAACAACAACAACAACAACAACAACAATAATAATAAATTAAATTGGAAATCATAATAAAAAATTTAATATTTTTAGCGACAGATAATAATTTTTAATTTTATGGGTTATTTAGTGACTATTTTTGCCGTTGCTATTTTTAGCGACGATTTTATGTTTTAGTCATAAAATTCCTTACGACGGAGCTATTTGCTACGATTAGTCATTTTGTCGCTAAAATAAATTAGCAACGGAAATTTCCCTATTAGCGACGAAAATTGCCGTCGCTAATTCCCTATTTTTTTTTTGTGGAGTGTTAGCTCTCTTATGGTCCTTAAATCAAAGTTAGCATCAACTTTCTCCATGTTCTTAATAATTTATGAAGTGCTTCTAGGTCTAAGAGAAGAACTTGATTAAGTTACAACCATTTTAACTTATATGTGAATAGATAAATATGAGGATGAATGATATCTCTGTGTGCAACCATAACAATGATCAATAAATGAAGAGCACTTTAGTTTCAAACAAAACACATTTAAACATTATGGTAAAGTGAACTTTTTTGATCATGTAAAAATTAATAGTAACTTAGTTCATCAAATTAGTTTAGCCATCTCATATCTGCCTCTCCCTCACTGTCTTTTCTATATTGATTTAAAATGGATTGGATCATGAGATAAGCATGTAAACCATATGATATGTTAGAAAAAAAATTGCTCTATCTATTCTCTTTCTCGAAGGAAATTTTTACTAATTTAATTGTGTATTTTGTAAACCAAGTGCACAGAAATCTCTTCAAACATGAATCAAATAAAAGACCCCCCCCAAAGCATCTGTTAATATCTGTTAACTTGCCTTTTTTAAGCAAAGAAAAATTAAGTAAAACTAGAGAAAATAAATTAATCATGATAGGATTCATTGTACTAGAGAAATTAAATATCAGCTAAATGTTAGATCCACCACCATTCTGCTTACGTTGCACATAAATCCCATTAAAACAAGCAAAATGATGAAACAATAAGGCATTTTTAGCTTAATAAGTCAACATGCAAATGTAAAACTGTCTAAGAATTAAAGTAAAATACTAAATCTGAGGCCTAGAACACTAAGAAAACCATGTGAGAAATACACATTAGGAAACGAAAAAAAAAAAGTAGTATAATGCTCTTAGTAAAAATCCAGGAGTTACAAATAATCTTTCATTTTATCAGTAGCCAAATAGAAAATTTAAAAAACTGATTTCGGCACTAGGACTACATTATACCTCTTCAAGGTTAAGCATTAGGAAAAAAAATCCAACATAGAGAAAAAGGGAAAAACCCAATTCAATCAGTCAAGAGTAGAGTTGTCATCTGTTTGAGTTTAACACCCCGATTTGGACCCTAGTAGGATTTAAAGAGTTAATTGCATGGTTAAGGGTATAAGTGTAATTGCACAAGCTAGAACTGGGTTGATTAAGAACTAAATTGAAAAGGAACTAAAGTTAATTAGAGAAAAAATTTATTTTGTGTGTGAGTGGTATTTTACCAAGAACTTAAGAGAATTAGCCAAGGATCCAAAAAGAAGTTTGACAAAAATATTTTGATTTGGCCAATTGTGAAGACACACCTAAGCATGAGTTGTTGGGAGCATTTAATGAAAAGAAGAAAGGAAAGAAAGGATGAGAGAGGGAAATTAGATTTCTCTTTCCCGTTCTCCTCTCCCTTACGTGAGCTACTCCCATTTCTTCTTCTTCTTCATTTTTTGCTTCTTGCTTCTTCTCCTTTGGTGCTTCTTCAAGAGTTTGATTTGGATTTGAAAGGTTAGTGGCTGGATTTTGGGTTTCAAGTCTTCATTTCCTTCCGATTTGGTTTTAATTTGGTATTTGGGTCTGGATTAAGTGTTTTTGGTTTGGTTTGTGCAAGAATTGGTGATCAAGAGTAAGAGCAAGGGCAAAGAGAAGCTTGGACCTTGAAGGGAAGAGTGGGTTGTGTTGCATTTTGAGGTTTGGGAGTTTATGTGTCTTTGATGTGCTTGGCTTTTTCTTTGAATTTCTGGAAATTTGAGTTGTTAAGTATGTTTAAATTGTAACACCCCGAAATAGCCCTTGAAGAATTATAGAATTTTGGTTCAAGAAAGATTAGTGTTGTGGGTTTGAGTCCTGTCGCGAGCGCGACAAGCGTCGTGGGCACGACAGAACCACTCCGGTGATAGGGTATTTAAATTGGCCTTTTTTTTAATTTGTAACTTTGTAGGAGAATGACACATGGCTTGGTAGGGAATTGACAAGTGGCAATAGATTAACTTATGTTAAGAGTGGTTAAGAGTTAAAGAGAGGATGAGGATGTAATTATTTGGGTAGATGGCATTTATTACCATAGTTAATTGTTGGATTGACTTGGACTATCTGTTTCTTTCTTCTTCTTTCACGTGAGTTTCTTTCTTTTTCCATTATTCTGCTCTTTCTTTCGTTCCTTCTTCTTCTTCTTTACACTGTTTTGAGTGATTCATTTGGGTTGGCTTTGAGAGGGGCTAGTAGAGCTTGATTAGGTCTCCTAAGAAGGTAAGTAATGCTCTTTAGTTAGTATTGGTCTTCTTCTTTTATCTTATTTTTGTTTTTGATTTAAAGTAAGAGAGAAGAGTAACTTTGGTATTTTGAATGGTTTGTGTATGGAAGCTGTGGACAAGAGGCCCAATAAAGGCAAAGAGAAGGTCGGAGCCGAGTAGAGAGTGCGGTTCAACGTCCTAGAGGTAGGGATCATGTGCGGTTTTCCTATTTTTTTTGCATGTGTTGTGACTTTGAATGTGTTAATAGAGATTTAGTTGTATAAAGAAATGTACTTGGAGCTTAAATTAGCTCAATTGCTTTTTAAGTGTGTGTAAAATCATTTTGATGGCTTGTAGTGTTTCAATGTTTAAAGTGATTATGTAATTTGAGTAAAAACTTAGTTATGAGTATGATTTATAGGGCAATTACATGTTAAAAGAGGAGTGGTTGCATGTGAAAATAAAAGAGTTGGTTTGGGTTTTGTTTGAGTTTAACTGTGTGTGGTTTTTGCCTTTGGAATTGGGGAACACGCTTCTGTCGCGAGCGTGACACAAGTAGCGATCACGACAGAATCGCGTCTTTCATTTCCGTAGGAAGCGAGTTGGAAATTTGATTTTTAGAGTTGTGAGGAGAGAGTCACGAGACGTGAGGGTAGGTCACGACTCGTGACCCTGGGGCGAGCCTCGTCGCGAGGCATGAGATGGCATCACGTCCCGCGACGTCTCTCTCTCATTTTGCTGTGAGAGTTCCGTCACGAGACATGACGAGCAGTCACGCCGCGTGACCTTCCTCCGGCGAGGCGTGAGATGGCATCACGACCCGTGATGCCCTCTCTCTGTTGTGAGGATCCTGTCACGAGTCGTGATGGGCAGTCACGACTCGTGACCCCTTCCTTCTTGGTGGGCGTGAAGCGAAGCAGATCGTCACGAGCCGCAATCGCGTGTGCGACCCGTGATGGCCCTGTTTCCTTAGGCTACTGTCGCGAGCGCGACACAAGTCGCGATCGCGACAGTGAGCCTTTTTCCGCCTGTTTTGTCTTGTTTTGGTCTTTTGCTCCTGTTTTGAGCTATTAAAGGTCTAAATGAGTCTTGCATGTTATCATTTAGCCTATGTTTGGTTTAAATTATCTTTTAAACCTCTTACATGATTAGTAAAAGTTATACATGAATTAAATGTACTTGAATTATAGTAGATGAGTTAGTATCGGTGTACAGTATATGAGTGGTTATTGAGCCTGATTACCGTTATAGTGGATAGATAAGCATGCTTATAAAGGGTTAGAGTTCAGCTGCTAGAGTTGGCCTTAATTGTGCCCAGAGTTCGGAATGCCTCGTGTATTCCATAGAGTTTGAGTTAATTCTTCACATGTAAGATACTGTAAACAGTATCCAGAGTTACCCGTATCCACCGTGAAAGGAATTCAAGCTTATTGTTTTATCCTCGTTATTGTTAGTGTATAGTGAACATGAAATGATCATATGTAGTGTTATAAGTAAATGTTTAAAGTATATGAGATGAATGCTACAGGATAGTTATATGTACCAGCACATGTTTATATGAATTAGAATCCATGATTTACATGAGTGTGAAAATATATGCATGTGTGCTTTAACTAATATATGTGATATATATATAATTTATTTTGAGACTTCGAAAGAAGTCCCTTGCATTGTTTTCATCCCCACTAAGCGTTATCGCTTAGCACGGATGTTTGTTTCCGTGTAGGTTGACAGGTGCGACCAGTGAAAGCGTTCATCTGCAAGTGAGGGCCACTAGGAGCTTGTTGTTATACCTTTTTGTATAAGATAAAGTTAGAGTTGGTGATGTTTTGAGTAACATCATTATGTATTATATAGGGAGTATAGTATCGACATGTAAATATTAAATGTATTTGTATATGTAACGTAAATGAACATGTAAGATTTATAAAACTTTTGTATATGTACAGTATATATATATTATAAAAGTAATTTTGTTTGGGCCCAACTTATTTCTGATTTATTTGTTATTATCGCTTCCGCTAATGCATGTACATGTACACATAAATGTCCGCGTGGCGCCCCGATATTCCTTACCGGGGGTATGGGGGTGTTACATAAATGCATGAGTTTAGTTGGGTTTTTGCATTGGTGTGAAGTGTGATAAGTAATTTGGTTTATGAAAGTTAATTAATTTGTGTGATTTTATAACAAATTTTTGGGTTTGAAGCATCATTGTTTAATTGTTGTTTTTGCCAAATTAATTGTATCTATTAAGTGTTTATTATTGTTAATATGCTTAAAAGCATGATTCGAGTGATATTGATAGAAGGAATGAGGTTAATTGCATTATGATGTGATTTGGAGTGAGTTTGCATGACATGGATTTGTGTTTGGTGATGTTTCTGGTTCAGGAGCTCGTCCCTGTCATGAACTCGACAGAGAGCTTAGACTCAGAATTGTTGGTAAGAGCTCGGGATTCGATCTCTTGTCGAGCTTTCTCCTACTGAGCGTCCCCTGTCGGGAGCGCGACAGAGAGCTCGGAGGCCGAGCTTCTGCCGGGTTGTGCTTGGTCACGGGCTTCTCTGTGTGTGTGAGCGCAACTGAAGCTTTTTGCCCTTCTGTTGCGAGAGTGGCTTGTTGTCGCGGGCGAGACGGAGGCCAGTTAGCCTGGCATCGCGAGTGCGACCTCTTCCCTGTTTTATGAATTCTATGTTGTGCTCCCTCTTTGCATGGTTTCTCACTTATGATTGGTATGTGATTTAAAGTATGAATTATTACATTATCTCATGTATGTCTTATTTGATTTATGTGCGTTAAATTATTTGGGTACTTGATCCAATGAAATGTTAGTGAAAAAAAAGAATAGAGTTTCAAGTTTTAGCTTTAATGGTCATAGTTGTGGATAAATAAGCATGCTTATTTAGGGTTTTAGTGCAGCTGCTTCTGTTGGCCCCGTTTGGGTCTAAATTGTTTTGAGAGACTTCGGCCTCTTCTGCTAGTTTCGAGTATAAAATGTTTTGAGACTTGCGTCTCTTCTGTTTAATACTGTGTCCAATCAGTATTTCAATACCTGCATCCACCTCTGATGTATATTCAAGCTACTAAAAGTTGTTAAATGTTTAAGATGTGCAATGACATGTTGTAGACACCTGGTCCTGAAGCACTCAAAATCAGAGTTACCCAATAATTATTAGACGCCTGTTCATGGACAAAAAGGTTGGAAGTGATAATTCCTTGTCAAGATTACTTTTTAGAACCAAAAAATAAAAAATTTTAAAAATAAATAAATAAATTTAAAAAATAATAATAAATAAAAAAGAATTTGAAATTAAAGTGTTTTAGTTAAATATGAAATTTAAAATTTTTTTAAAATAAAAAATTTTGGGCGTCGGCGGCGCTTCGGGGTAACGCGTAGGCGCGCCTTGCCTGTGCATGCGTGCATATGGGCAGGCGCCGTGTAGCGCGCAGGCGTGCGCGCCTACCTGCGAGCACGTGGCGCTCGCCCAACAGGTGCTCCGCGTGCCCACCGACGCTCGTCGGTCGTCGAATCAGCCTAAATCCGCCGAAAATCTAATTTTTGGCCTTTTTTCGGGATTTTTGCCCAAAATTGTTTTTTTATCCCATTTTTTATGGATTTTCATGATTTTTTCTATTTTTAAAATATAGATAAATAATATTTGAATTAATTAAGAGTTTTTTTTCAAAATTAATTAGCTTTTTCCATCTTTTATTATATAAATAGAAAAAGATGAAAAGAAAAAGGGAGGACAATTCATTTTAGGTTAATTTCTTCATTTTCTCTTCTTCTCCTTTTCAACAAAAATTCTCTCTACATTTCTTTTAGATTTTCTTCTCAAAATAAAAATTTGTTAAAGTTAAAAAGTTTAATTCTTTATTAATAATTTTTCTAGAGATAAAGAAAAATGATTTTTTGTTCTTGAGATTTTTTTTATTATTTTTTTTAATAAATTATTTTCCTTGAGACAAAGAAAATCATTTTTTGTTGTTGAGAATTTTCATTTTTCTTTCATTATTTTTGTTTTTTCTTCAAATAAAAATCAATTTTTTAATCAATAATAATTTTTTAGAAAAAAAAATTCATTCTTTGTTCTTGAATTTTTTTTTTTCATTTATTTTTTTTCATATTTAATTAATAATCATGTAAATCTTTATATTTATTGTTTATTTATTTATTTTATGTGATCTTAGATATAAATTTAATAATTTTACATTTTTCTTTGTTCTTTTTTATTTATTTAATTATTTATCATTCTTTTATTTATTGTTATTATTTTTATCATTTTTTTCATTATTATTGTTATTTATTTATTGTTTATTCATTTATTTGTTTATTTTCATTATTATCATCATCATCATCATCATCATCATCATCATTATTATTATTATTATTATTATTATTATTATTATTATTATTATTATTTTTCATGTTTTTATGTATTAGTCTATTAATATGTTGTTTTATTTGTTTCAATCATGTCATTTAATTTATTTGACTTTTATAAAGTATTCTTTTTCATTTATTTTAATTTATTACTTATTATTTCATGTGTTTAATTGATTTTCTTGATTAAATCACTAACATTAATTTTATTTGTCTTTGTTTTTGATTCCAACACTTATTTTCTTTGCTTGGGCATTCTCGCGAGCAAATGTGTAGATCTACGAGGCTCGCTTGGTTTGACCTTTTATTCTTTATTATTTGTATTATTTTCTTTATTTGGCTTTTTTTATTTATTTTGCCATGTAATTTTTAATAAAATTATTTATTTTATACACGTTTAAAAGAAAATCACAAAAATATTTATATTAATTAATTTGAAATTTTTTTAATAAAAATGGGACAAATGTTCTAGTTTTTCGTCTAAATAAACCGTCACATTTAACACTTTTTTTCTCTTAAAGTATGCATGCGAGGACCAATGTCCTCATCCTTAATAAATACCCCGTTTTATGTATGATTTACATTTCATTTACATTGGGGGTTGTATTCCGCCCCTAGCTTGTTGTAATTTATTGCATTTTTATTTACCTTATTTTAATCTTGTTTTATTTACCGCTTTCATTACGTGATTGATCTGCGCTTTAATTAGTGCATTAAATTGTATGAGAAAAGGAATAAAATCTTAAATTCAAAACTCAATCACAACTCTAATCAAGGTATGAATAAATGGGAAGTCCCGAACCATCTCTGGTCTTAGGCTCAACGAGGTTAGATGAACCTTTCTAATGTTCTATTAGGAAGGAGATTCTAAAATATCTCTTGTTGCCCAAAATAGGCTCAACTTGCATTGTCTTAGGCTCCATGAGGTTAGACGAACCATCCAAATGTTCTATTAGGGTGGGGACTCCAAAATATCTCTGGCTTGCCCAAAATGGACGTATATCCATTGTCTTAGGTTTCATGAAATTAGATAAATCTTTTCAATGTTCTATTGGAAGGAGGATTATAGAATATCTCTGATTGCCCAAAATAGACACACATTTGCTATCTTAGGCTCAATAAGGCTAGATGACCTTTCCTAATATTTTATTGGGTGGCGACTCCAAAACACCTCCTTGTTGTCCAAAATAGATGCCCTTGCAATCTTTTGCAAGTCTTATGAACCTCTCTCGAATATCCTAAAATCGGGTCTTCAAGGCCTCCTGGGGTTCAACGCGCGTCACACATGTTCTTATGAGTATGAATGAATTTCGAAGTGTAGAGTGGTGTTGTGCAGGTAGTTATTAATGAGTGTGTAAATGTAGTGATTACGTACATGTTTGAGCTTATGTAAGGATATACGAATTATTCATGTTTAGATTATGATGCATGTGTATTCTACTTACTTGTGTTCTATTGTATGCACATAAATGCTATTGTGTATCGAGCATGTTGTTATAGTGATATGTGTTCAATTGGTGACTTCGTTTGAAGTCTTTTGCTTGTGTTTTTCCCCACTGAACCTTTGCTCAGCACGGGGTGTTTTCCCATGTAGGTTGTAGGTTCAGTTTACAGTTAGGCATCTGTAGGTCTTGGCCACTAGGAGTCTGGAGCTCGTTGGGAGTCCTTTTTGGTTTTGTTATGTATTTGTATCAGATATTTTGTTATACAATAGAATATTTCTGTAAAGTTATATATATATATATGTAAATGTTTAAAAGGATGCTTTCGTAATTGATGAATATTTATGATATTTGTATTTAAGTTGTTCGGTATGCCTTGTTTTATTGCTCCGCTTTAGTATGTATGTGTTTGTTGCGCTTTTGTGTGTGTGGCGCTCCAATATACTCCAAAGGGGTATTGGGGTGTTACAGTTTTATTGGTATAAGAGCATAGGTTTAGGCGGTTCGGGTCTATAGGATGTTAGAGTATAGAGTATGTGTATGTGAGTCTGTCTAGTGTTATGGCCTAATGCAGATGCTGTCTTATATAGTGTATAGATGGAGTCTGATCCAAGTGAAGAGATAGGTGAGTCGACAGGTAGTGTTAATCTGGTAAGGGTTGATCAACCTGCTCCTGAGCGTTCTCCAGCGGAAGGTTTCGGTCCTATTTTTGATAATCCCGCATTGGTGCAAGGGTTCTTGTGGATGTTGGATAGATTGACTGCCCCTCAGGCTTCTAATGGTTTTGTTAAGAATAGCAGGCAGAAGAGAAAAGTATCAGGTAGAGATATGATAGCAGGCAAGAGAGCTCGGGAGGCACCGAAATGTCAGCATTGCCAGAGGCAACATTGGAGTAAGAGTAGGAAGATCACGGGAGCCTACTTTAGGTGTGGCAGTATGGAACACCTTCTCGCTAAGTGTCCTAAGCTAAGTGAGAACCTGGCCTTGCAAGCAAGCAAAGATAAAGTGGGTATGTCAAGAGCTGCGAGAGATGGAAGGGATAGGAGCAAAACTGCGTAAGCAACATCGAAATCGATTGTGAAGCCGGATGGTTTTGGTGGTTCGACCAAAACATTTGCAGTAGTCAGAAAGGAAGTGAATGAGCTCGCAAGTCCTTCTAGTAAGTTCTTAGTTTGCTTAAGTCGGTATGGTGTAAGTTTTGATGCTGTAGAGAATGATCATCTATTTATTAACGAGAAAATTTTGAGGACGAAATTTTTTAAGGGGGAGAGAATTATAACACCCCGATTTGGACCCTAGTAGGAGTTAAGAGTTAATTGCATGGTTAAGGATATAAATGTAATTGTACAAGCTAGAATTGGGTTGATTAAGGACTAAATTGAAAAGAAATTAAAGTTAATTAGAGAAAGAATTTATTTAGTGAGTGAGTGGTGTTTTGCCAAGGACTTAAGAGAATTAGCCAATGACCTAAAAAGGAGTTTGACAAAGATATTTTGATTTGGCCAATTATGAAGAGATACCTAAGCATGAGTTGTTGGGAGCATTTAATGAAAAAAAGAAGGGAAAAAAAGGATGAGAGAGGGAAATAAGATTTCTCTTTCCCGTTCTTCTTTCCCTTACGTGAGCTACTCTCGTTTCTTCTTCTTCTTCTTCTTCATTTCTTGCTTTTTGCTTCTTCTCCTTTGGTGCTTCTTCAAGAGTTTGATTTGGATTTGAAAGGTTAGTGGCTGGATTTTAGGTTTCAAGTCTTTATTTCCTTCCTATTTGGTTTGGATTTGGTATTTGGGTTTGGATTTATTGTTTTTGGTTTGGTTTGTGCAAGAATTGGTGATTAAGAGTAAGATCAAGGGCAAAGAGAAGCTTGGACCTTGAAGGGAACAGTGGGTTATGTTGCATTTTAAGGTTTGAAAGTTTATGTGTCTTTGATGTGTTTGCCTTTTTCTTTGAATTTCTGGAAATTTGAGTTGTTAAGTATGTTCAAATGCATGTGTTTAGTTGGATTTGCGCATTGGTGTGAAGTGTGATAAGTAATTTGGTTTGTGAAAGTTAATTAATTTGTGTGATTTTAGAGCAATATTTGGGTTTGAAGCATCATTGTTTAATTGTTATTTTTGCCAAATTAATTGTATATATTAAGTGTTTATTATTGTTAACATGTTTAAAAGAATGATTCGAGTGATATTGATAGAAGGAATGAGGTTAATTGCATTATGATGTGATTTGGAGTGAGTTTACATGAGATGGATTTGTGTTTGGTGATTTTTCTAGTTTAGGAGCTCGTCTTTATCGTGAGTGTGATCTCGACTGCAAGAGCGATAGAGAGCTTAGACTCGAAACTATTGGCAAGAGCTCGGGATCCAATCTCTTGCCGAGCTTTCTCCTGCCGAGCGTGCCCTGTCGTGAGCGCGATATAGAGCTCAGAGGCCGAGCTTCTGCTGGGCTATGCTTGGTCGCAGACTCCTCTGTGTGCGAGCATGATCGAAGCCTTTTGCCCTTCTATTGCGAGCGCGGCTGGTTATCTCAGGCTCGACAGAGGCCAGTTAGCCTTCTGTCGCGAGCGCGACCTCTTCCCTGTTTTATGAACTCTATGTTGTGCTTCCTCTTTGCATGGTTTCTCACTTATGATTGGTATGTGATTTGAAGTATGAATTATTACATTATCTCATGTATGTCTTATTTGATTTATGTGTGTTAAATTGTTTAGGTACTTGATCCAATGAAATATTAGTGAAAAAAAGAATATAGTTTCAAGTTTTAGCTTGAATAGTCATAGTTGTGGATAGACAAGCATGCTTATTTAGGGTTTTAGTGTAGCTGCTTCTATTGGCCCCGTTTGGGTCTAAAATGTTTTGCGAGACTTCGGCCTCTTCTGTTACCTTCGGGTATAAAATGTTTTGAGACTTATGTCTCTTTTGTTCAATACTGTCTCCAATCAGTATTTCAGTACCCGTATCCACCTCTGATGTATATTCAGGCTAGTAAAAGTCGTTAAATGTTTAAGATGTGCAATGACATGTTCTTATGAGTATGAATGAATTTCGAAGCATAGAGTGGTATCGTGCAGGTAGTTATTGATGAGTGTGTAAATGTAGTGATTATGTACATGTTTAAGCTTATGTAAGGATATACGAATTATTCATGTTTAGATTATGATGCACGTGTTATCTACTTACTTGTGTTATATCGTATACGCATAAATGCTATTGTGTATCGAGCATCGTGTTATAGTGATATGTGTTTTATTGGTGACTTCGTCCGAAGTCTTTTGCACTTGTTTCTCCCCACTGAGCCTTCGCTCAGTGCGGGTGTTTTTCCGTCTAGGCTGCAGGTTCAGTTTGGAGTTAGGCATATGTAGGTCTTGACCACTAGGAGTCTAGAGCTCGTTGGGAGTCCTTTTTGGTTTTGTTATGTATTTGTATCAGATATTTTGTTATGCAATAGAATATTTTTTCAAAGTTATATGTATATGTAAATGTTTAAAAGGATGCTTTTGTAATTGATGAATATTTATGATATTTGTATTTAAGTTGTTCGGTATGCCATGTTTTATTGCTCCGCTTTAGTATGTATGTGTTTGTTGCGCTTTTGTGTGTGTGGCGCTCCAATATCCTCCCAAGGGGTATTGGGTTTTTACATTGAGCCATTCTCATAGAGAAGTTAAACAGAATATAAAGAAAAATAAAATGAATTTTGAATTAGCAAAAAACACTTAGATTTTCAAAGATTTTAGTATAGAGATTAGAGAGAAAATAACTTGTGGAGCAAATTTGGAGAGAAGGACTATAGCCCGTGGTCTCAAAATTGATAAAGAGGGAGAGTATCTGGTGGTCTCAAAAACAAAAGAGAGGGAGAGTTGCCTGTGATTTGAAATCGGTAGGAAAGTGAGCGTAGCTGGTGAGAGGATTAGAGGAATGAGAGAAGGAAACGAAATAGAAAAGTGAGAAAGAGATAATGAGAATGTTAAAAATGGATTTTTTTGTTTGATATTATATAAAAGAGGTATTTTTGTAAATAAAAATTTGTATAAATGAAATTAAGATTTTAAAATGTTGTATAATTAAAATATTGTGGAAAGATTTTTTTTTTGTTATTTTTTGTGGGTGTATAATTATGTAAAAATCCTTAAATTATTTATAAATCACTTAAGTAGGCCCGAGTTCCTCCAAGCGAACTCCATACAAATAGATTAGGAATTTATACATAAATGCCATAGAAAAGAAAAATTTTCATGTTTGCACTCCTGCATTTCCAACCTTTTTTAAATATCATTTTTAAAATTTACTCTTCTATAATTGCCATTTCTTAAATTTTCTTTTTAAAAAATGCCCCACCTTTTACTTACCAATTCCAATTTAAAAGTGCATATGTTCTCAAATATATTTGATTTTCTCTCTATTTATTTTCCATTATTCAATTCCTTTTCAGATCTATTTCTATGATCCCATAATTCTATCATTCTCTTTAGTTTTTTAAATTTATAAATCGCAAATCGTAAGTTTAAGATCTAAATCTATATGCAATTTTCCATCCATTTCACATTGTAATTTTTTATTTGGTTTTGTTTTTATTTCTTCCCAATCCATTTTTTTTTTATCATTGATTTATATCAATTATGAATATGCAATCTTCTTACAATTGATTTCTAATTGATAGTTGATGTTATGAATAATTATTATTTCTGTAGCTATATTTTGTTGAAACTTTTTAGATTTAAAAAATGGTTGTGTAAAACTAGATGCATACTACTTTAATGCCGTGTTTACATAAGGTGTATACATGATATACAATGTAGTATACATGTATGCATGCACAATATACAGTTTATACATATATGGTATACAGTGGATACAGTGTAAACATGCATAATTTACAGTGTATACATATGCGGTATATAGTGTATACGATGTATACATATACATTATACAGTGTATCCACATAGGGTATAAACTGTATACATACATATAGGGTATGCAATATATACATATAGAGTATACAGGGTATACAAAGTACAAATATATAGAATATAATATATACATATGCGGTACACGGTGTATACATTCAACAACTTATTTTTTTAAAAATGAAAGCATGATCATTAAACTTAAAATTTATACAATTGCTATGCCTTATGTACCAAATTTTCTTTTTTATATATCCAATTTTAATTTCTTCAATCATTATTATTATTTTTTTTGAATATTCGTTAGAGTAAAATTTTTAAAAAAAATTCTCAATTTAAAGTTTGGTATACAATTATAACAGTTCCATAGTATATTTTTATTTTACATATGATTTTTTAATGCTGGTGAAGCCATCCAACAATGTTCAATTTACTGTCTATCAAATTAAAAAAAATATATGGTGAATATTGAAAAAAGAACATGTACATGCAACATGTTCCAAATGGATGACATGCCATGTTCACGTGCATTAGCTATAATAAGAGATATGAACTTCGAACCTTATGCATATTGCTCATTATACTACACTAAAGATGCAACATTAGCAACTTATGAAGGAATTGTCAATCTAATTCCTAATCAAAATACATGGAACATACCTACAAATGTTCAAGATGAAGTTGTCCTACCACCAAATAGAAGAGTAAAGTCTGGTAGACTAAAGAACAGGAGAATCAAAGCAATATGTGAAAATAAAAATAAAATAAAGTGTGAAAAATGTGGGAGATATGACCACAATTGAAAAACATGTAGAGATATGATACGTCATTGCCCTAAAACAAAAGAAGGAAAAATAATATTCTAGCATAAATATTTCATTGTTCATTTCAATGCTATTTTTAAATTTATAATCATTTTAAAAAACTAATACAAATTCATTATTCAAAATTGTCAAAATTTCTAATGTTCATTATTTTGTATGTAACCTTATACATTTCACGTAAAAATATTTTTCTAGGTTATTTATATGGGTATACAGTGTATACACATAGGGTACAAAGGTATACACAAAGGTAGTGTATACATAGAGCATATATAGTGTATACACAAAGGGTATACAGTGTATACATAAAGTGTATATCATGTATATAATTTATATGTAAAGGGTATACAGTATATACATAAAGGTTATACAGTATATATATAGAGCGTATACTGTAACACCCCGCCATCCCCGTTGGAAGGATACCGGAGTGCCACGCGGACAAACATATAAACGAATTCAAATACATACTAATAAATAAAATAAAAGATGAGAACTAAAGAAACTTTTAAACATATAATAGTAAATCCTTTTTACATATAACATATATCAATATTGTTTTACAAAAAGAGGCTCGTAAGCAAATACATATACAAAAATAATATTTATTCCTTTACAAAAGATTCCCTTTGCTATACACAAGCCATATACAAAAATTACAGCGGAAGACTAAAAAAAAAATAACTTCATCCAAAAAGACTTCTAGTGGCCGACCTGCAGATATCTGACTTCTAATCGCACTCGCCACCTGCACGGGAAAAGAGCCCGTGCTAAGCGATAACGCTTAGTGGGGAGGAACAAAACAAACGAATAAAATGCATATACAATATTTATGACAATACAATAATCTAATGATTCAGAATCAAAGGCATAAAAATTACATGTAACTATATCTCCAAATTCCTTACTTGACATGCATAAATATATATACAATACAAGCAATTAAGTACTCAATTCATAATTTTCATCATTCCAAGTATACAGATACAAGGTGCGATATAAAGCTATGCAAGAATTCATGTACATCATATACTTATAATCGTGTCCAAAAATGCATCTCAACCTATGCAACACATTCAAACATATAGCCTGATTAGTCAAAAATATTTTCTAGAAGTGGATACGGTCAAATGGATACTGATAGAACACAGTATCCCAAGCATATAGAGACGTGAGTCTCAAACATGTACTTTTCATATAGAGACCGAAGTCTCGCATTAAATCCATATAGACCCAACATGGTCGAAACAAGGATCCAAACGGACCCACGTAAAACGTTTTATCATATAGCAGCTGTACACACACTCTGACCTAAGTAAGCGCTTACTTATCCACTACTATGACTATTCAGGCTTAAAAACACCACTCATCAATTCAAGCACCAATATCAATATGAGAATTGAAAATAATATTAATCTATAATCCATGTATACATGTATACTGATCGCATTTGAAACATGTAAATATAAATATTAATTACAGAAGTTAAAAGGACCTATAACTCACATTACAATAATCCATACTCATGTAAATTATAAACATGTAAATCATGTACATTAATATTAATTATGACCACAAATCTCGTAATTAAACAATTATTAAAATAAAAATTAAATTTTAAACCCAAACATTTGTCATGTAATGCAAAAACCCTTGAAACCAGGAGTTAAACTTTGTTTTTAAGAAAACAGGACAGCAGAGGAAGGCTGGTCACGAGTCACCCAGGCAGTGGTGTCTCGTGACGCAGGCTTCACGCGAGCGCCAGGCAAGAACAGGCAGTCACGAGTCGTGACCATCCGTCACGCCTCGTGACGCCAGAGAGGAGAGGGGAAAAAGTCACGAGATCTTGTCTCGTGACACGCAGGGAAGAGGAAAGGTCATGAGTCGTGATGCTCCATCACGTCTCGTGATCTTCCTCTCACTACTTGCTCCACCTTCTCAAAACTCCAGAATTTCAGAAAACGTAAAACCAGAAGATCGTGAAAACAGAGTATAACCAAAACTCCAAATCCCAATTTGTTTAAATCCTTTTTTTCATGCAAAAATCATGCTAACACGTACCTTTAAATCTTCTGAGCACAATTACAGCAATTTCACTCACATTATTAACATTATCATATAATCACAGTAAATAAACAGAGAGAGTCACAACCCAAAACTTCACATTCAAATACATGTGTAAATGTCTCATTTGCAAACTCATAATCATTCTTTCTCTATCTAAATCATGTATACACAATACATTTCTCATGCATCTATATAAATGAATACACACATAGCTAAAATTAACATCAAACAGCAACTAGAATCTAAGATTGAGTAAAGACAAACACTCCCAAACTTGTATCGAAGCTCAAAAACGTC
Organism: Excoecaria cochinchinensis; assembly: GCA_947683425.1. Taxonomy (NCBI): domain Eukaryota; kingdom Viridiplantae; phylum Streptophyta; class Magnoliopsida; order Malpighiales; family Euphorbiaceae; genus Excoecaria; species Excoecaria cochinchinensis. The sequence continues at coordinate 1,122,253 of CANTUQ010000061.1, forward strand.
CACTGAATTCTTCTTCAGTCAACAACCTTCTCTTTCCCTTTATCCCTCTTCCTTACTTCAGATACTTGCAACAGATGAAACCACAACTCATTAACCCAAGAACAGAATCTTATAAACCTTAAGAATAAGAAGAACCACACGAAATCTGACAGCCACTTACCTTCTGAAGCTTCTATCACATCCAAACCCTAGTTCCTCGACAGAAATACACACATGCAAATGGAAAAGAACAGCAAATGGAGAAAAAGAACAGAATGTGGTTTACGTGAGAGAGAGAACAAGAAAAGAGAGAACTTTCAGTCTTTTGTTTCCAGCCAACTAACAATTCCTCAGACTTCTCTTTTCCCTCACCCACATGCACACACTCACTCTCCACTTGGCACACATGCACGGTTCACTTAAACAAAAATACTAACAGCTCCATTAAATCTTCTAATAGGTCCTTATTAATTTCTTTTTACTCACTAAACTAAACATTTGCAATTAATACTTTTATTTCCTTGCAATCAAATCCTCTTTCCTCTTGTATAAATACCCAATTGCCCTTAAATGTCCAATTAAAATTGCTAAATCCTATTAGGCCACTTATGGGGTGTGACAACTCTCTCCCCCTTAAGAAAATTTCGTCCTCGAAATTTCCTCGCTAATCAAACACATCTCAAATACTAAAACCGAAACGAAGCAAGACTTAACATATATACACTTACCCGAAGGACCCGCTGCAATGGTCGCATCTTTTCCAATCAAAGCATAAGCTCTATACTGGTTATGGTCTTCCGTAGCACCAGGTCGTTGTACTGTCTCTGATGGTGCTCTCGGAGGTCTACTTCCTTCACGATTGCTTTGGATGACATTGGATCTTCTGCTTTCTTGCTGATTATGAGCCTCTTGTCGATCAGGGCAACTTTCAAACCGATGCTCCATACTCCCACACTTAAAACACGCGCCGGTAATCTTGCGACACGTACCCCAATGGTACCTATGACAATGCTCACATTCCGGTGCTCGATTTCCTTTACTACCATGTGGGGCTACACTACCTACTTCTGAAGGTACTTGGACAATCTCTCTAGATCCTTGTTCGGTTGGAGCACCCTTGGACTTCTTAGTACTTGCAACTCCCCCATCCGGTGCTCTTCGCTTGCTAACCATTTTCTGCTTGATCACCTCAGATTCTTCTAATTTCATTGCCGCTGCCACAAGCTGATAATACCCCACTGGTTGCAATACAATCATAGCAGACAAAGGACCTCTAAACACCTCACGAAGTCCCTCAAGAAAGTGTCTACATCTGAACTCACCAGTCAACAACTGCTCGGGCACATACTTACTCAGCCGATTGAATTCCTTGTCATACTCACTCACAGTCATTCCCCGCTGCTTCAAACTAATGAACTCTCTCCACTTCGCTTCTTGGTAAGCCTTCGTCACATACTTTTGCTCAAATTCTTGCTTGAAGTATTCCCATGTCAATTCAGCTGGTCGCTGAGGATTCCTCATCACAAGTTCCCACCAATCATATGCTGATCCTTGGAGCAATGAAACTGCACATGAAGCTCTCTGATCCGCGGGACATCTAATCTCTTGCAGAATCCTACCTACTCTCTTGAGCCAAAACTCAGCCACATCTGATTCGTCTAAAGCAGTCCCATGAAAATCCTCTGCTCCTCTTTTTCTTAACAATTCAATTGGTGCCTTAGGAGCAGTCAATCTATCAACCACTTGCAATAACCCTTGTACTAATGCTGGATCAAAACCAACTCCTCTATTTGCACCCACAGCTGGTGCAGGTTCCTGTGCAGGCCTATCCTGTCTCACTGGATCATCTCCTCTGATCGGACTATCTCTACGACCCATATAGACGCTGTCCATTGTGTCGCCCATATACTCACTTGGATCCGACTCCATACAAACACTACAAAACACAAGACATCTGCATTAGGCCACGACACATAACTGACTCTCATGCATAGACTCGACTCTACACTCAAATAATCACAACATAACCCAGAACCACCAAACCTGGGCTCTGATACCAAGCTGTAACACCCCGCCATCCCCGTTGGAAGGATACCGGAGTGCCACACGGACAAACATATAAACGAATTCAAATACATACTAATAAATAAAATAAAAGATGAGAACTAAAGAAACTTTTAAACATATAATAGTAAATCCTTTTTACATATAACATATATCAATATCGTTTTACAAAAAGAGGCTCGTAAGCAAATACATATACAAAAATAATATTTGTTCCTTTACAAAAGATTCCCTTTGCTATACACAAGCCATATACAAAAATTACAGCGAAAGACTCAAAAAAAAATAACTTCATCCAAAAAGACTTCTAGTGGCAGACCTGCAGATATCTGACTTCTAATCGCACTCGCCACCTGCACGGGAAAAGAGCCCGTGCTAAGCGATAATGCTTAGTGGGGAGGAACAAAACAAACGAACAAAATGCATATACAATATTTATGACAATACAATAATCTAATGATTCAGAATCAAAGGCATTAAAATTACATGTAACTATATCTCCAAATTCCTTACTTGACATGCATAAATATATATACAATACAAGCAATTAAGTACTCAATTCATAATTTTCATCATTCCAAGTATACAGATACAAGGTGCGATATAAAGCTATGCAAGAATTCATGTACATCATATACTTATAATCGTGTCCAAAAATGCATCTCAACCTATGCAAGACATTCAAACATATAGCCTGATTAGTCAAAAATATTTTCTAGAAGTGGATACGGTCAAATGGATACTGATAGAACACAGTATCCCAAGCATATAGAGACGTGAGTCTCAAACATGTACTTTTCATATAGAGACCGAAGTCTCGCATTAAATCCATATAGACCCAACATGGTCGAAACAAGGATCCAAACGGACCCACGTAAAACGTTTTATCATATAGGAGCTGCACACACACTCTGACCTAAGTAAGCGCTTACTTATCCACTACTATGACTATTCAGGCTTAAAAACACCACTCATCAATTCAAGCACCAATATCAATATGAGAATTGAAAATAATATTAATCTATAATCCATGTATACATGTATACTGATCGCATTTGAAACATGTAAATATAAATATTAATTACAGAAGTTAAAAGGACCTATAACTCACATTACAATAATCCATACTCATGTAAATTATAAACATGTAAATCATGTACATTAATATTAATTATGACCACAAATCTCGTAATTAAACAATTATTAAAATACAAATTAAATTTTAAACCCAAACATTTGTCATGTAATGCAAAAACCCTTGAAACCAGGAGTTAAACTTTGTTTTTAATAAAACAGGACAGCAGGGGAAGGCTGGTCACGAGTCACCCAGGCAGTGGTGTCTCGTGACGCAGGCTTCACGCGAGCGCCAGGCAAGAACAGGCAGTCACGAGTCGTGACCATCCATCACGCCTCGTGACGCCAGAGAGGAGAGGGGAAAAAGTCACGAGATCTTGTCTCGTGACACGCAGGGAAGAGGAAAGGTCACGAGTCGTGATGCTCCATCACGTCTCGTGATCTTCCTCTCACTACTTGCTCCACCTTCTCAAAACTCCAGAATTTCAGAAAACGTAAAACCAGAAGATCGTGAAAACATAGTATAACCAAAACTCCAAATCCCAATTTGTCTAAATCCTTTTTTTCATGCAAAAATCATGCTAACACGTACCTTTAAATCTTCTGAGCACAATTACAGCAATTTCACTTACATTATTAACATTATCATATAATCACAGTAAATAAACAGAGAGAGTCACAACCCAGAACTTCACATTCAAATACATGTGTAAATGTCTCATTTGCAAACTCATAATCATTCTTTCTCTATCTAAATCATGTATACACAATACATTTCTCATGCATCTATATAAATGAATACACACATAGCTAAAATTAACATCAAACAGCAACTAGAATCCAAGATTGAGTAAAGACAAACACTCCCAAACCTGTATCGAAGCTCAAAAACGTCCACTGAATTCTTCTTCAGTTAACAACCTTCTCTTTCCCTTTATCCCTCTTCCTTACTTCAGATACTTGCAACAGATGAAACCACAACTCATTAACCCAAGAACAGAATCTTATAAACCTTAAGAATAAGAAGAACCACACGAAATCTGACAGCCACTTACCTTCTGAAGCTTCTATCACATCCAAACCCTAGTTCCTCGACAGAAATACACACATGCAAATGGAAAAGAACAGCAAATGGAGAAAAAGAACAGAATGTGGTTTACGTGAGAGAGAGAACAAGAAAAGAGAGAACTTTCAGTCTTTTGTTTCCAGCCAACTAACAATTCCTCAGACTTCTCTTTTCCCTCACCCACATGCACACACTCACTCTCCACTTGGCACACATGCACGGTTCACTTAAACAAAAATACTAACAGCTCCATTAAATCTTCTAATAGGTCCTTATTAATTTCTTTTTACTCACTAAACTAAACATTTGCAATTAATACTTTTATTTCCTTGCAATCAAATCCTCTTTCCTCTTGTATAAATACCCAATTGCCCTTAAATGTCCAATTAAAATTGCTAAATCCTATTAGGCCACTTATGGGGTGTGACAGTATACAGTGTATACATAAAAGGTATACAACATGTACATAAGGTATACATAAAGCATATATAGTGTATACACAAAATGTATACAGTTATTTCTGAATCTAACCTGATACTTATTGTGAGTATATTAGCGTAACACATTAACAGCAAAAAAGTGTTAAAAAATATGTACAAAAAATATTAAGACATCACTGTGACGTGCCCGAACCTCGCTCGGCATCCGGGCCGCTCTCGGGAGTCCGCTTTTAGGACCCGAGACCGGTTGGAGGTTCGTTAAAACTCGTGAAAGCTGGTCACTTCGCAATGGACAAGAATTCACCCCTATTCCATTGTTGGCAATCAACTTACGAGAGCGTCTATTGGATATCATAAGGTAGGTATCATGGAGTCGCCACCAAATAAAACATTGGGAAATAGATTCTAACCTTATGAGGCCAAAACCAGAGAGAGTTTAGGACCTCACTCTTATTCATACCTTTGGTTAACGTTATGTAAATGGATTTTTAGAATCAATTATTTTATCTCTTTTCTCACACGATTTATGTAAGTAAATTAAAGCGCATTACAAACACATAAAAAAGTAATTAATAAAGCGATAAATACAATATAATTACAATTATCCAAAAATAAATGCTAACGTTAAAATGAAAATACATACATAAATCGAGCTATTCATTTAGACGGGAACATTGGTTCCCAACTACTTATTTTGCAAAAAAATATAGAGTTTTCGAATCGACTTTATGAAAAAAGGACGAAATGATCTTGTTTTAATGAAAACATAAACCTTTCACTTTTGGGATGAAAACGAGGATATTGGTGCAGTTTTATTAACAGATTTTCAATTTAGTAGAAAATATTTGTGTGGTGGTTCTTTTTAAGTGCAGTCGAAAATCTTTTATTATTACAGCCCTCAAGCAAATGAAAAAAATAAAATAATAAATACACATTTTTGAATAATAAATAAATCCTAAACTACTAGACCCGACCATGCTTCGTCTAACGCCATGGGCGAGAAACATGCCCCTCGTATTGCGGTCAAGACAGAAATAATATTGGTCAATAATGAATTAAATCAAATTAAGTGATAAATAAATAAATAAATAAATAATTGAATTAAATAAACTGAGAATTGATTTGGTGTAGTGAAAATAAAATAAATTGATAGAATTAATGAATATAAAACATAAATGACAATCATAATGATTAATGACAATAAAAATAATAATGCTAATGATAATACCATTAAATGATAATGATAATAAATAAATAAACAGAAGATGATAATAATAAACAAAAAAGATAATAATAATAATAATAACAATAGTAACAATAATAATAACAACAACAACAATAACATAATAATAATAATAATAATAATAATAATAATAATAATAATAATAATAATAATAATAATAATAATAAATAAATAAATAAATAAACAAACAAACAAACATAACATAATAATACACAAAATGATAATAATAATACTACTAACAATAATAATAACATAATACTAAATAATACTAACAATAATAACATGAAATAATAATAATAAGTATAATATAAAATAAACATAAAATAATAATATTAATAATAACAATAATAATATAACACAACAATAATAATAATGATAATAATGACAATAATAATATAATAAAATGGACATAGAGTAAATGATGATGATAATAATAATAATAATAATAATAATAATAATAATAATAATAATAATAATAATAATAATAATAAATAAATAAATAAATAAATAAATAAACATAACATACAAATAATAATAATAATAAAAAAACATAAAAATAATAAACATAAAATGAATAAACATAAGATAATAATAAATAAAATGATAATAATAATAATAATAAATAATATTAATTAATTAATAATAATAATAATATAAAAATAAAATAATACTTAATTATAAATAATAATAATAATAATAATAATAATAATAATAATAATAATAATAATAATAATAATAATAATAATAATAATAATAATAATAATAATAGAAAATAAATAAAAAAGGGACTCACCGGAGCCTCGCTGGAGCTGCTGTTGACAGCACCGCCGCCGCCGGAAGGTAGATCGGGACGCCAGGGATCCTTCGCCGCCGGTCACGCGCCAAAAACGCCGTCGGCAGTCTCGCCTTCATCTCCTCCGATCTCCCTGCTGCTGGCGAGTGGAGGAGATCGGCTACCACCTGGAGGTTCGTCTCGCCGCCAGGAGTTCGTCGCCGCCGCGCGTGTCACCGTCGGTGGTCGGAGATGGCCGAAAACTAGTTCAGATATTGACGCCACCCTCATGGCCGATCTGGTCATCGACGGTCATCGGGGATGATCGGACGGTGGCGGGAGCTGCGCCTCGTCTTCTGGGTCACTCCGCCGCTGCGCGTGGCGTCGTCCGTCGCCGGAGGTGGTCGGCACCACCTCTTTTCCTTCTTCCTTTTTCCCTTCGGTTTCCTGCCTCTTGGTCCCCGTTTCCTTCTTTTCCTTTTCCCTCTTTTCTTTGGTTTTCTTGCTCTCTCCTTGGTCTCCCCTCAGTTCTTGCTCCTTCTTTCTATTTTAATTTTCTTTTCTCTTTGGTTTTCTTCCCTCTGCCGACTCCCTTTGATTTCTTCATCTCTTTCCTTTTATACCCCCTAATTAGGGTTTTCTCCATATTTTATTTATTATTTTTTACTTTTTAATTCTATTTTAATTTACTTAAATTATCACACACATTTAATTAATTAAACACTCCATTAATTAAATACTCCATATTTTCGTTTTTTTTTTCAATTTTAATTATCCTACAATACTAACTAATACATTAACTAATTAATTTTAATTATACATATATATATATATTTTTTATTTTTAAGTTTTTATATATATTTTCTGGAGAAATTATCAAGGAGCATGGAGAGCCAAAATTGCCATTTTTTTTTAAATCTCGACTCGAGATCCGGTGTCTACAGTTGCCCCCAATTTTGGGGAAGCTAGTGCCTAAACACCAAGGTGAGCCAAAATTTAGAGAAGAGGAAGAGAATTGCATACTTGAGGTTACCTGACCTTACCTTTTTGCCAAGGAAAAGGTCTCACTGTGATGTGCCAAGTCTGCTCCAGACTTACGAAACGCGAGATTTGCTCTTCTGAGCGAGGTTGTTCTTCTGAACTGCACTGAGCTGAGGCTTACAAAGTGCGGGGTTGCTCTTCTGAGCGGAGGTGTTCTTCTGAACTACACCGAGCCGAGGCTTATAAAGTGCGGGGTTGCTCTTTTGAGCTGCTCTTCTGAGCGGGGTTATTCTTTTGAACTGCTCTTCTGAGCGAGGCGTTCTTCTAAACTGCACCGAGCTGAGGCTTACAAAGTGCGGGGTGTCCTTCTGGACTGCTCTTCTGAGTGGGGTTGTTCTTCTGAATTGCACCGAGCCAAGGCTTACAAAGTGCGGGGTGTCCTTCTGGACTGCTCTTCTGAGCGAGGTGTTCTTCTGAACTGCACCGAGCAGAGGCTTACAAAGTGCGGGATGTTCTTCTGAACTGGGTGTCCTTCTGAACTAGGTGTCCTTCTGGACTGCACCGAGCCGAGGCTTAGAAAGTGCGGGTTGCTCTTCTGAGCGAGGTGTTCTTTTGAACTGGGTGTCCTTCTGGACTGCACCGAGCTGAGGCTTACAAAGTGCGGGTTGCTCTTCTTAGCAGGGCGTTCTTCTGAACTGCACCAAACCTTTTCTAGGCTTACAAAGTGCGAGGTTGCTCTTCTGAGCGGGTTGTTCTTCTGAACTCGGTGTCCTTTTGGACTGCACCGAACCTTTTTTAGGCTTACAAATGCGGGGTTGCTCTTCTGAGCGGGGTGTTCTTCTGAACTGGGTGTCCTTCTGGACTGTACCAAGCCGAGGCTTATAAAGTGCGGGTTGCTCTTCTGAGCTGCTCTTCTGAGCAGGGTGTTCTTCTGAACTGCTCTTCTGAGCGGGGTGTTCTTCTGAACTACACCAAACCTTTTCTAGGCTTACAAAGTGCGAGGTTACTCTTTTGAGCTGCTCTTTTGAGCGAGGTGTTCTTCTGAACTGGGTGTCCTTCTGGACTGCACCAAACCGAGGCTTACAAAGTGCGGGTTGCTCTTCTGAGCGTGGTGTTCTTCTGTACTGCTCTTCTAAGCAGGGTGTTCTTCTAAACTGCACCGAGTCGAGGCTTACAAAGTGTGGGGTTGCTCTTCTGAGCAGCTCTTCTTGGATATTTCCTACAAAGCTATGTGAATGGAAGTATATACAAGAAATTGTATGCATGATACGAGATGTAGATGTTTGTAAAAATGGATGACTATGTCTTAGGTGGTCAAGGGTTCGTTATACAGCTTGGCTGCTCCACCATGCCCCCAAGATCCAGAAGAGTATCATCTTGGTTTTAAGGATGATTGCCCCCTGAGAGGGCTTAGGTTGATTTACCCCAGAGAGGTCTTGAGAAACGTGAGCTTATCGACGTCAGACTGATATACACTATCTAGGGGCACTACATATGCATGAAATGCATGTGAAAAGCATTGCAAAGTTTATGTATGTGAAATATGTACTGTACGTACTATGCATTGACTACGAACATGAAATGCATGCAGGGAATTATGCATACACATGGCTTATATACATGTAAAAGATTATGGAATGTGTGCGAAAAATCAAATTCTGTAAAATGTTTGCAAATAATCATGAATGAGAAATATATGCAAAGGATCAGGCATGAGAAATATATGCAAAGGGATTTATATATGCAAATGCTCATGCATGTGACAAGGGTAAAGAGTCTATGTGAAAAATTGAGTGTGTGATGTGTTCATGGATAACTATGCGTATAAAACACGTGCAGAAAAAATCATGTGTTTGTATAGAATCCACGGGAAAGATGTGCATGTGAAATGTATGTAAAGGATATGCCCATAAAATGCGTATATAAAACCATTTATAAGAATGTTTGCTACTTGCAGGAATCATATGTACAAAGAATATCATTGGGTGAATGTGCATAGTACTGCTTTCATGAGTAGCCATAAGAAGTATCCCAAGATTGTGAAATGATTGCAACCTATTAGGTACCCCAAACTCGAGTTTCTATCTGTCCTTGAACACACTGAATGAACCACATTCTCAACTGATTCAATCTCAACCAAAGAATTCGGGAGTCATTCCCAGTGAAGGGCAAGAAGATAAATATGTAGACATCAAGGTTTACTAAACCAACATGTAAATACAAGGCATACCATGCAATCTCTGTGTCTATGTGCAAAAGGCCCAAAACAGAATTTTTCATTATTTGAAAACAAATTCTAAATGCAACTTTGGAGACGAGACTCAACTCGAATGCAAATGCACTCGCAGCTTCCCGCTTGAAGCTCAAGAGACACCATATGCCTCTTCCTACGTACCAAACCTTATTAGAAGGTCATCTCTGCTAATTAGATAAGGCCAAACCCAGAATCAAGAGATCTTACTTCGATTGTAACGTTAGGCTTAGGTAATTGGTTATCAAAGGAGGATCAGGTCGCTAGAGAAAAATGGCCGCAATGTTCATTCAACGAATGAAAGGACCATTCTTATTCAAATTGTATACTGTTTATATTTTCTTGGATTTGAATTTGGTAATACTTGAGCTCATCAAGCTCAGTATAATAATTAAGCTAAAAAGGTAGCTAGTGAAACTCATCAAAGGGTACTATCATGGGCTCTACTTTTTTTTCTTTTTTTTTTCTCTTTAAAATTTACGTCTTTAATTACACGGAGATAATGATCAACCCCCTTTTTGAAGTGTATCCCATCCTTATCAGGGCAATTTTTGATAGCCCGAAAAATTATCAATGATTGAAACTTTTTTCCCCGAAGCGTAAACTCACCCTTATCAGGACAATTTTTGATAGTCTAAAGAATTACCAAAGATTGAAACTCTTTATCCAAAGTATAAATCCATCCTTATTAGGGCAATTTTTGATATCCCGAAGGAATGTCGTGATGTATACCCATCCTTACTAGAGCGGCCATTCAATACCCATCCTTAATAGAGCGGCCATCTTCTAAGGGGAAGCCAAAATCATTTTAGGTGAAGGGTAGTTTTAATGTGTGTAACAATAAAATCAGTACGCATTTAGCATACCAAAATAAAGGCTCAACGGGCTAGCGAACGATTGCAAAATAAGGGTAGGAAATGGTCATTTAGAGAGCTATATAAAGAATGGTTGCTTAAATCATTTTCTAGATTCAGCCTTATCCAAGGATCGCTTTGACGGGTAATCAGAAAGGTTCTAGTGCTCTTAGTAAGTTTTCATCCAATCCCCCAATTGCAACTAGTTTTTTCAGTTTTTTTCCAAAATGGGCCAAAAGTGCTCTGAACTTAGAAATTACATGGTATAGCAAAATATTATCACGTGATCCAGCTCTCAAAGATCAGACGTATCTACCCCTTACTTAATTCAAAATGGAATGAAACGCAGATTTCTAAAGTAGAGATTAAAGCCATTCATAATTGAGAACTACTCAGGTAGAGTCAAACTTTGAATCAAAGGTACCTTAATAAGGTGCAAACATATCAGCGCTTTAAGGTACAGCTTAACACAAAAATTTTTACTCTATCAAAATATATGTACACAAAAATCATGTAGGCATATAAAGAATTTTTTTTTTGTGTAAAATATGCCCAAACCATGTGTTAAAAATCATGTACATGGAATGGTACACGCAATAGTGTCGTGCATATTAGTAATGCGTGTAAGGACCTATATGTGTTAAACATGTGTAAAAACATATTGCATAGAAATGCGTACATGAAATACGTGCAAAAACGTGCGTGCGTGAAACACCTACAAAAAATTATAAGTGAGTGTGTAAACACTGCATGATAAATGATATGCATACACAAATTTGCAGGGTGCATGCAAGCAACCTACAACGATGGCATAAGTACAAAATATGACACAATATAGGAATGAATGTTCAAGATATATGGTACATGTGCACATGGCATGATTTAGACATGATAGGAATACATATATGATGTAAAATGAAAAAATTTGGCACAATGATGTATACATGAATCGTGAGGAATGGCAAAACTTGCATAGATAAGAGTGTAAAATATATACAAAAAATGCACATGACAAGAGACACAGTATAAGAATGATTGTGTATAGTGAGCGGCATATGTGTGCAATATAAGACATGGGATGGGAGTGGTTGTAAGAAACGAATGACGTTTATAAAGTATATGTATTTACATGGTATGCATATACAAAATATGGCATGGTATATATAATAATTGACATACATGATGCAGGGTTCATATGTGCATGGCATAACTCATGCCTGACAATGCACGTGTATGATATTGCATACAATGTGAAAGATGCAAGGTGTCTGCCGTGCATGATGTGTATAATGACTGCCCTAATGATGTATGCTAATGCAGTGGTATGTGTATGCTCTAACACACGATGTTTATGTACATATGCAATGTGAGCCTACTGATATATACATACCATGACACATGATGAATGTACGTTCTTTTTATTTGATTTGATTTTTTTTTTATGGTGGTAGTATGTCCACGCGTGATATGATGTATGTCAATACATACGTTCAGTGATGTATGCTGTATGTACAGATTATGGCACACGATGGATGTCATGGATGTCATAAAGAATGTTAGTATATATGTGTTGCGGCAAGCATAGCTATGTATATGCATGACAAATACATGTTATATTTACATTCACAAATTATGATACAAGCAATTTTATATACAAAGTGCATAGGTTTTATTATTGTATGGTAAGAATTATACATGAGACAAAATACATATGCTTTATTTACTATTGTTCATGAAAAAAATATGCGCGAGCGCGAATACACATACAAAAAACTCCTCCCAACCGTTTCTCTCTCACACAGGAGGTCGTGCAGTCTCTTTCCTAGCTGGGCTTGACCCATGGGTCAACGGGGAACCCAGTGGGTGCGTACAGTGCAAGGTGAAAAACCGACAGCATAACATCTCTTGCCTAATGTACATACGTATTAATGTTTGGCCATTAAGTATTTAAACAATTCAACTAAATCAAGATGGACCCACCGGGGCATGAAAGCCTTTGATGAAGACCATTTAATTTAATTGATTTTGTTCAATATATAACGGCCCAAATAGCAAGCGCGGTATTATGGTACATGCCCCCTATGGGAAGTATTTATTTCCATTACATGAGTTTTGGTCAAAAGTGATGATATTTTAGGGTTACCCAAGCATGATCCCTGCCAACGGGTCTAGCTCGTTATGAGCATAGCGACTGATCGGGTCATCATTTAATATACCGTGATGGCATGAGACTTGGGCTGGTGAACACTTCCCTACAATGAGTGAAAGTAGGGTCGTGTTTTAGGAATGCACCGGGGTATATAGGGGACCAACCTAGCATAATTCTAAGGCTCTAGTGAAATGCAATGCAATCTTTTGAAAAGAGATAAAATTTCTTGATCCTAAACCCATTTACATTAGATTAACCAAAAGTACTTTCAGAGAAAAATCTCATGATATCCCCAATGGAGTCGCCACTGTGATGCGCCCGAACCCCGCTCGGCATCCGGGTCGCTCTTGGGAGTCCGCTTTTAGGACCTGAGATCGATTGGAGGTTCGTTAAAACTCGTGAAAGCTGATCACTTCACAATGGACAAGAATTCATCCCTATTCCATTATTGGCAATCAACTTACGAGAGCGTCTATTGGATATCATAAGGTAGGTATCACGGAGTCACCACCCAATAAAATATTGAGAAATAGATTCTAACCTTATGAGGCCAAAACCAGAGAGAATTCTGGTTAACGTTATGTAAATGGATTTTTAGAATCAATTATTTTATCTCTTTTCTCACACGATTTATGTAATAAATTAAAGCGCATAACAAACACATAAAAAAGCAATTAATAAAGCAATAAATACAATATAATTACAATTATCCAAAAATAAATGCAAAACCCATAATAGCGTTGAAATGAAAATACATACATAAATCGAGCTATTCATTTAGACGGGAACATTGGTTCCCAACTACTTATTTTACAAAAAAAGTATAGAGTTTTCGAATCGACTTTATGAAAAAAGGACAAAATAATCTTGTTTTAAGGAAAACATAAACCTTTCACTTTTGGGATGAAAACGAGGACATTGGTCCAGTTTTATTAACAGATTTTCAAATTAGTAGAAAACATTTGTGTGGTGCTTCTTTTTAAGTGCGGTCGAAAATTTTTATTATTACAGCCCTCAAGCAAATGAAAAAAAATAAAATAATAAATACACATTTTCGAATAATAAATAAAGCCTAAACTACTACACCCGACCATGCTTCGTCTAACTCCATGGGCGAGCCACATGCCCCTCGCATTATGGTCAAGACAGAAAATAATATTAGTCAATAATGGATTAAATCAAATTAAGTGATAAATAAATAAATAAATAAATAATTGAATTAAATAAATTGAGAATTGATTTGGTGTAGTGAAAATAAAATAAATTGATAGAATTAATGAATATAAAACATAAATGACAATCATAATGATTAATGATAATAAAAATAATAATGCTAATGATAATACCGTAAAATGATAATGATAATAAATAAATAAACAGAAGATGATAATAATAAATAAATAAGATAATAATAATAATAATAATAATAAATAAATAAACAAACAAACAAACATAACATAATAATACACAAAATGATAATAATAATACTACTAACAATAATAATAACATAATACTAAATAATACTAACAATAACAACATGAAATAATAATAATTATAATATAAAATGAATATAAAATAATAATATTAATAATAACAATAATAATATAACACAACAATAATAATAATGATAATAATGACAATAATAATATAATAAAATGGATATAGAGTAAATGATACTAACAATAAAATAATAATAATACTACTAACAATAATAATAATAATAAACACTAAAACAAATAATAATAATAATAATAATAATAATAATAATAATAATAATAATAATAATAATAATAATAAACATAACATACAAATAATAATAATAAAAAAACATAAAATGAATAAACATAAGATAATAAAAAATAAAATGATAATAATAATAATATAAACAAAAATAATACTTAATTATAAATAATAATAATAATAATATAAAATAAATAAAAAAGGGACTCATCGGATTTCCTCACCGGAGCTGCCATTGACAACACCGCTGCCGCCGAAAGGTAGATCGGGACGCCAGGGAGCCTTTGCCGCCGGTCATGCGCCAAAAGGAGGCGCTATCTTGCCGGAAATGCCGTCGGCACTCTCGCCTTCAACTCCTCCGATCTCCCTGCTGCCAGCGAGTGGAGGAGATCGGCTGCCACCCGGAGGTCCGTTTCGCCGCCAGGAGTCCGTCGCCGCCTTGTGTGTCACCGTCGGTGGTCAGAGATGGCCGAAAAGGACAGTGACACCACCCTCATGGCCGATCTGGTCATCGGCGATCATCAGGGATGATCGGACGGTGGCGGGAGCTGTGCCTCGCCTTCTGGGTCACTCCGCCGCTGCGCGTGGCGTCGTCCGTCGCCGGAGGTGGCCGGCGCCACCTCTTTTCCTTCTTCCTTTTTCCCTTCGGTTTCCTGCCTCTTGGTACCCGTTTCCTTGTTTTCCTTTTCCCTCTTTTCTTTGGTTTTCTTGCTCTCTCCTTGGTCTCCCCTCAGTTCTTGCTCCTTCTTTCTATTTTAATTTTGTTTTCTCTTTGGTTTTCTTCCCTCTGCCGACTCCCTTTGATTTCTTCATCTCTTTCCTTTTATACCCCCTAATTAGGGTTTTCTCCATATTTTATTTATTATTTTTTACTTTTTAATTCTATTTTAATTTACTTAAATTATCACACATTTAATTAATTAAACACTCCATTAATTAAATACTCCATATTTTCCTTTTTTTTTTCAATTTTAATTATCCTACAATACTAACTAATACATTAACTAATTAATTTTTAATTATACATATATATATATTTTTTATTTTTAAGTTTTTATATATATTTTCCGGAGAAATTATCAAGGAGCATGGAGAGCCAAAATTGCCATTTTTTTTTTAAAAATCTTGGCTCGGGACCCGGTGTCTACAATCATATTGTAGAGATAAAATATAGAAATGCGTTTAATAGAAATATTATTCAAAATTATGTAAAAATAAAAAATTACACAATCATTGTACATATTTAAATTTTCCAAAACTAATCTACTTCTACTTTCTCTTGAGCCTTTTTCTTATTCAATTGCCTTTTTTTTCTCCATTCTTTATTTTTTCCATTATTTTTCTCAATATCACTTTTAATATTTCCATTTTTCTTATCACTTCCATAATAATATAGCAACATAGCTAATCTACTTCTATGGTTCTTTGCATTAAACTTCATCGGTATTGAATTTCCTTTAATAAAATATTCAATAAAAATAGCCACAAAATGCTGCAATCACTGATAAAAAAAAACATAAAAAAATAAAATCGCAGTTAGTTCTATTTTAATGAATAGTAATGCAACATATGAACTCAAGATATAAAATTCAATAAGGGTAAAAAATGAGGGATTAAGACACTATATGCATTCATCACTTTGTCAGTTACTTTTTTTTTTTTGGTGGTGAATGGAAAGAGTCATATACAAAAATTTGTCTCTTCTACACTAACAACCTACCCAAAATCCTAGGGGTGAGAAAAAAAACCGTTGGACTTGGTTAACTGAGAAACCGAATCGAAACTGATCCAAAAAATAGGTTAACCGAACTGATTTTTATGGTTAACTGTTAGTA
Organism: Excoecaria cochinchinensis; assembly: GCA_947683425.1. NCBI lineage: Eukaryota > Viridiplantae > Streptophyta > Magnoliopsida > Malpighiales > Euphorbiaceae > Excoecaria > Excoecaria cochinchinensis. Next base: position 1,138,701 of record CANTUQ010000061.1, read on the forward strand.
TTTTATAAACCGATATTAATGAATTGGTTTTTATTTTTTAGCTTAAAAATCGATTAACCGAACCGAAATCGATACATGAACAACCCTATATTTTATTAATTTTCTTTCACTCTTTCTTTATTTTTATTATAATTTTTTATTTCATTATTTTCATATTTAATTATTTATATCCTTTTAATTTTCATTTACTTTAAAATATTTCAATTTTATTTTGGTTTTTTTAAAGTCATTTTAGTTAATTTATTAATTGTTTAATATGTACATATTTAATATTTCTTATTATTTCCTAATATATCAATTTTTCATTAATTAAAATGAAAATATATTCAAAAAATTATATAAAATTGATATGTTAACTAAAATTTTCAAAAAATTAAATTTTTAATATATGTGAAAATAATATTTTTAGTTTATATTTGTTGTTTGAACATCATATTTAATTATTATGTTGAATTATGTTTGTTTTCTAATTTTAAATTTTAAGTATCTTCAACAATTTAATTTTTTTATGAATGCATTTTATAATTATCGTGGTTAACCAAAAAATATTGGTTAACCGATCCGAAACCGATGAACTGGTTAACCGATAGTAATGGACTGGAATTTCAAAAAACCGATATTAATTGATTGGTTTTTTTTGGCTCATGGACTGGTTAACTGGTCCATGCTCACCCCTATAAAATCCAATGGAAGTTGGCTACATTGATTGGGAAAAAAAATCTTATCCACTTTTACCCATGTTGTATTTAAAGCATCATATTTCCAATAATATATTCAGTTACCACATGTTCAAAATTGATAAATGAAGTGTCTTGACCATTTTTTTTAAACATTTGAAATGATGACTTCATAGTTTGGTCAAACAAGCAGTCAGTTGTGGTGAAACTAACTTTTAAACTTTGATCAAACTTTACCTTTTTCCTTAAGTAGTAAAAAATTATATCCATGTGTTGTAAAAAATAAAGAAATTTAAATAAGTTATAGCATAATACCATAATCAAATATAGATAAAAAAAAAAATACTAATGCGTTCTTATGTTTTTAAAAAAGTTATATCAATTTCAGGGTATACATAAAAGGATATAAAGTGTATACATACATGATGTACATAAAAGGATATACATTGTATACATACATGGTATGTAATGTATACATTTATGGTATAGAGTGTATACATTGTATCCAATGTATTTATACAGGGTATATAGTGACATATACAAGATACACAATGTATTTCTAAAGGGTGTATAGTGTATACCTAAAGGGTATAGTGTATACATTGTATTTATAGAAAGCATGCATTGTAAACAGTGTATTTATATAGTGTATACATAAATGGTATGCATAATATACATACAGGGTATACATTATATACCTTTATGAATTTGACCTGAAAATGCTTACTTATTTATATAATAATTTATAAATAAAGTCCTGTTTTATGCTTAAAACTAAAATTTGCAAAATCTATTTACACCAGAACATATCAAGGTACAACAAACTCAGTTCAAGCCCACAACTATTAAGCTTAACATGCAACTCAACCTAAGCCAAATCAATTGACTATCTACCAGTACCATGCTATTTAACAAAAATAATAAGTATTACAACTGCCAATCCCACTTCAAATGGTTAAGTATACATACTGAATTTGTAAGTTCTTTTCTAGGATACAACAATGAACGGACCCATAACATCTAAGTTACTAATTAAATACCAAAATCAAAAGGTTCTTTCAGAACCTTGTACCTTGCAGTATAATTTTTATCTTTGTCCTTAAAAAGAAACAAGTCAAACAAATTACAACTACACAGCCAGCAAACTTAATGTTAGTGGTTATGCCCTGGGCCAAGCATTTGGACCTTGATGTAATCATTACATTTTCATTTATATATAATGGTTTTCTTCAAATTAATATTATTGGCATGTTAAATTATTGTAATGTTTATGAATAACAATATTATTCATATTATCCCTAGTCATTTATCACTAATGGGCATAAAGATAAATTAAGACTAGTATAGATTTGCATTGATAATCATGGAATGATTATATATGATGATATAAATCAAATCTATAGGTATTTGTTAGAGAACAAAGTATTGGATAGACCCACTGTAAGATCACTACATGGGATAGTGTCATAAGTGATCTTATAATAGATATGTTATTGAATCCTTCGACCTGAGGTTATCACGGTTTCCTACATAAGGAACATTATGTTTTGACATAATCAAACGTTATCTTTAATCTGATAATTATAAAGTTTATGATCGGACATAATGAGAATTATGCGGAGGGAAGTGAATAATCAAGATGGAATTTGTCCCTCTTTAATGAGAGAGATATCTATTGGGCCCCTCGATAAGTAGGACTGTAAAATGCATGGCCATGCTCGAATGAATTGATAGTGTCATTAATGTCATATGAATTTATCAGTCTACTTAGTGATCGGGAAATTATATGTTTGAACAATATAAGTTTGACATGTACCATGACTTATATTCAAACAAGATATCGTGTGACAAAAGGATAATAGCATGTTATATTGTCAGGTTAAAATCGGACTAACGATATTTATATTATTTGGGTAGTCATAATGTCTTGCTAAAGACCAATTATGACTTCTGGGCTTATTATGGGATTAGGCCCACTGCCAACATAATATAAACCTATTGGGTCACACACCAAGACCAAAATGAACAAAATGGATTTTATTAGGTTATTTCGAAATAATATATAAATAAAGGTATTTATATTTAATTTCGAAATTACATATTTATATATATTGTTATATGTACATATACATATATCTCTTATTTTGAATATGAGATAATAATATGTATTAATATAATATTTCTTATTATTTTGAATAAGAAATAAATAAATAAAAATATATATATATATATATATATAATGTAAATATCTCTTAATTTTGAATTAGAGATAATATCATTATTTACCTATTAGGGTTTTAAACTTATTTACATATATATAGATATATGTTAAGAAAAGAGATTAACCCATATGATAACTCTAATCACGTTCTTCAAGTAGGAATAGATTTAGAGTGGCTGCACATCTATTTTCTTGTAAGAATAAGAAAAAGAAAACCTAGCCACCTTTTCTTTGAGAAAGAAAAAAATTAAAAATCCATTCGCAACATAAAAAAATTAAAAATCCATTGGCAACATAAGGGAGCTAGCACCCCTGCGAATTCTGTTTGTTGGTTCATGTGTGTGGATACCGGTAGAGGGTGTTCGTGATTGAAGTAGCACCTAAAGTCCAAGATAAGATTTTATTTTCATTCTAAGGTCGGTAAATCTTAATCTCTTCCTTTTGAATCAATCGAAAATACATGGATCCTGTCTTCGGGTTTCGTTTTCATTCCGTTGCGTTTAATTTGAATTATTCCGTTGAAACCCAACACTTAATAATAATATTAAAATGATTATTCAATTTACCTTTTGTTCTGTTTAGACACACTCATGTCAACCCAAGCACTAAAATCTACTAACAATTCGAAATTAAGATCTCCTATAATATTATTATCAAACAAATATTTTTTTATCATGAGCATTTTCCTATGAAATAAAAGAATGCATAGACTGTATTAAAATATAAGAATAATAATAAAAAAAAAGTACATTCAATTAATCTTACTAACATGTGAATCCTTTTCCCCTAGCAATTTCCTTGCAGATACGAAAAGATCTTCAATACTTTCTCCATTTATTTCGTTTAAGAACGAACTTGGTGTTGATTGAGTTCCTAAATCATCCTTAAGAATTAAACATAAAAAATATGATTCAATATACAAATCATTTACAGTTTAAAAAACTTGGAACAACATAAATAAAAATAAAAAATAAAAAATAAAAAACTTACAGTTTTATTAACATCTTTAGTTTTTTTTCCCATTTTGATCATGAGCTTTATTATCTACAAGATCTTCCATTTCAAATTATTTATCCCCATCAGTTAGACCAGCACACTAATGACATTTAAATATAATACTTTAAAACAATTTTATAATTATTATGTAAAAATAAACTTGATGTTGCTTTAGTGCCCCAAACATCTTTAAAAATTAAACATAAAAATGAAGATTGAATATGCATATCATATGAAATTTAAAAAACTTGCAAAAACATAAGTAAAAAGGAAAAATAAAAAACTTATAGTTTTATTAACATCTTCAGTTTCCTCATTGATCATGTGCTTTATTATCTACATGATCTTTGTAACGACCGATGGGGGATCCGACCGAGGGCTATCCCCAGAACATATCCCATCGGGCCTTCCCTGAGCGTCGTCTATAGCCACCGCGCCGTACTCAATATATTTACACTTCCCCTTGTGCATTTTTGCCTTTCGTGGGATTCGAACCAAGGACCTAGGGAATAAGTCCTTAATTCCTAGAATCCCATTACCATTAGGCTACGTTAGCCTAATGGTAGTGGGATTCTAGGAATTAAGGACTTATTCCTTAAGTCCTTGGTTCGAATCCCATGAAAGGCAAAAATGCACAAGGGGAAGTGTAAAGATCTTGAGTACAACTCGGTGGCTGTAGACGATGAGCAGGGAAGGCCCGACGGGATATATTTTGGGGATAACGCTCGGTCGGGACCCCACCGGTCGTTACAATCTTTATTTTCAATTTCTTCTTCACAAACAGTAAAACCAACACCTTAATAACATTTAAATATGATACTTTAAAATAATTTTATAATTATTATATATGAATGCATACATTATCTATTGATTACAAGAAAATTACCCGAGGGCTACCTCCAGCTTTTAGTTTTTGAGCAATTAAAGAAAGAGCTACAAAAATCTTTGATATCTCTTCTTTCATACTTGAAACATCAACTTTGACACTTGAAATATCTTTTTCTGCAGTTGAAATCTCATTTTTAATGTAATGACCCAAAATCTACCCTAGTAGTATTTTGGCTTAAGTAGGGCAATTGGAGGAGTTGGAATTGGAGTTTTAAAAATTGGATCTGCGTGTAAGTTGGAATTGAGGACTTAATTGCAGGAAATTTATAAGTTAAGTGGCTATAAAGTAATTGTTCTTGATTAATTAAGGGTTGGATTAATTAAGTGTTAAGTGGGATAATTAGAGGTGATTGTGATTAAGATTGTGGGAGTGGATTCTAGGTGTCAATTGCTGGCTTTGCCAACTCAGCATTTTCATGCAAAGCAGGAGTTGTTGTTGGTGGGATCCAAGTGGCAAAATCTACTGTTGCCACCTCACCATATACATGCAATATAAGGAATTGATGAGAGAGAAGTTCATGGGATTTCTGCATGTCATTTTCGGCCACTCTCTCTTCTCTGCTCTTCATCTTCTTCCATTCCTCTCTTTTTTAGTTAGTATTCTTTAAATTTTTGCAAAATGGATCATGTGGTATTTGTTTTGAGCTGGGTTTTCAACTAGTCAATGTATAGTTTGATCATCTTCTTCTTCTAAATTTCTTTTAATTTGAGCTAGAAGTAATTCTTTTGTTTTCAATTCTAGAAATGTGACTGTGCATGTGATGGTGGTTATGAGAAAAGAAAAGGGAAAGAGGAAGGTTGATGATCAAGGTGCCAAGTGAGCATATTGGAGCTAAAAAAATTGAGGTTTGGGAAATTTGTGTATTTCTATATTTTTTATGTTTAACTTCTTGTTTTGAAGTATACATGAAATATTTGTGTTGAGTTGTTGTGATAGTTTTGGTAGATTTGATAATTTGGGCATGTTGAGTTTCTAAAGGAAACTCTGCTCAAATTTAGTTGAACCTCTATTTATTGTTTTTATTATAAGTCAAGTTAAAAATTCCAAATTGAATGAAACTAGCGCCATTATAAATCTAAGACACATACCTTTAAATGTCAGTGAAATAGCCATGAGCCAATTCTAGCTCTAAAACCCTTAAAAGTGGCCAAAACAGAGGTGTCTCTATTTTGGCGGGTTCATTAAAATGGTATAGGTTGTTTAGATCATATCTGACATTTTAGATGTCCAAATGACTCCATTGGAAACTTAACATCCTAGGGAACAATTATTAAGAAGGATGTTTTCTCTTAAAATGAGTTTTAGAGGTTGGTTTAGGCGGTGGAAGTTTGAGACGAAAAGCAGTCTTGATATTCTAATTTTGTGGGACACTTAAGATTCCACTATCGCGAGCGCAACAGAACATGATATTTGATGGATTTTCTTCTTATTTGGGACCTTTAGGATGGTACGAAAGATTATCCATTGATACCCTTCTCTGTTTTGTATATTTCGATGTGTTTTTACTCCTGAAACACACCTGAACTTCACCGGAACATTTCGGAACTTATTCGACGCATATTTAGAGTCTTGTAAAGAATAAATGGATGGTTGCCACTTAGGAATACATGTGATTAAGGTACTTTAAATGTAATTAAGTTTTGTAGGAGGGCTTTTGGAACAAGTGGCATTTCATTGGCCATAACTCCTTAATTTCAAGTCAATTTATAACGAGATTTATATCATTGAAATGTTAACATGTAGATAATCATTTGATCTAAGGCCATGATGGCGGAAAGTGATGTATGCTGGTCCTTAGAAGTCATAGAGGTGAATATTGGATAAGTGCTTGAAAGAGGTTTGTGTAGTGGAGCTTTGTACATGAAGTTCAGCCACTATCGCGAGCGCAACAGGGGTCGCGGGTGCGACAGTATGCTTCGACGAGTATAGATGTGAGATTGAGTTCTGTAGCGAGCGAGAGCATTTTCGGGAGTGCTACAGAAGAGATTTTTGAGGTCTGTCGCGAGCACGACTATAGACACTTTGTCCTAAGGCAGCCCAGATCAGAGTTATCCAATGATGATAAGATGCCTACTCATAGGCAAAAAGGTTAAAAGTGATGATTTCCTGGTTAAATTTGCATTTTAGAGTAAAAAATAAAAAAATAATAAAAAATATTTTAAAAATTAGATTTGAAAAATGGGGTTTAGAAATTATAATATTTTTAGTTAAATTTAATTTTTTTTTAAAAAAAAAAAATTTCGAATGTCGGCCGCGGCAGCGAGCCTGCGCGCGACGCGTAGAGCATCGCCTGTGCGCTGGGCAAGCGCGCCGACGGGCGTCGGTCGCCCCTGTTCCGCCGTAAATGGCCATTTTCGCCCAAAAACTGATTTTTTCCGATTTTTTTCCACAAAATTTGATTTTTTATCCCTTTTTTAAGGGATTTTCAGGTTTTTTTACATTTTTAAAATTCAAAATAATTCATATCTGATTTTATTAACATTTTTTCATTAATTAGTTAGGTTTTAATATTTTCTTCATATAAAAAGAAAATGATGAAATTTTTTTCAAGGGGGGATTTTCTTAGGGTTTATTCTTTAGTTTTTTCTCTTCTTCTTCTCAATTTTCTCTCTAAATTTTTCTTAGGTTTCCCCTCAAAAATAAAAAACTGAAAATTTCAATTCTTCATCTTCATCTTTTTTGGTTCAATAAAATTCATTCTAAGAACTTTAGATGGAATTTTGTTAATAAAAATTGAATTTTGGGACAAATAAAACAATTGTTTGCTCTCAAATTCAATTTTTTGGCTTGTTATTTTTTTTCTTTGTTTTCAATTAAACTTTTTTTAAGATTTTTTATTGAATCATTTTTTGATGAAAAATTGATTTTGGGACAAACAAAATAATTGTTTGTTCTTGAAATCCATTTTTTTCATTTGATTTCCTAAAAATAAGTTTTTTTTTATAAATATTTTTTTTGAGACAAACAAACTAATTGTTGGTTCTTGAGAACCCTTTTTGTTTAATCAATAAAAATCATTCTTTAGGCAAAAAAATTAATTTTTTGTTCTTAAAGAATTTTTGATCATTTTTTAAGACTGTTTTATTTTTTGGAATAAAATTTCAATATTTTCATCATATCTCAATCCTAACCTTGCAAATCAAACCAAGAAAATCAATAATCATTTTTACTTTCATCGAATCCGAAACTCTGAGCGTAAATATTCTGGGCTTGAATATTTTTATTTTTTATTATTTTGTTCGTATTTAATTTATTAACATGTATACTATTATTATTTTTTTATTATTTTCATTTATTTATTTGTTCTATTGCTTTTATATTTGCCTCATTTAATGTGTTATTATATTATTTTTGTTCATGTAAATATTGATTTCTTATCATTTCTAATATGTAAATATTGATTTCTTATTATTGCTAACATGTAAATAATTTATTTTTGCTTTGATTTCTCATTATCTTTAACATGTAATTAATTAATTCATTTTGATCGATCTTTTTTGCCATGTAAATGTTTATGTTAATTGTGATAACATTAACTAATCACGCCATTTATTTAATTATTTTCATCATTCTTTTATTCATTCTTTTATTCATTCTTTTTCATTGCTATTGTTATATATTTATCGTTTATTCATTTATTTGTTTATTTTCATTATTCATTATTATTATCATGTTCATATTTTTATGTATTAATTCATTAACCTTTTTTATTTATTTCAATCATATCATTTAATTCATTTGTCATTCATAATACATTTTTCTCATTTATTTTAAATTGTTAACATGGTAAATCATTTGTCATTTTGATGTCATCTTATTTTATCTTATTTTATTTTATTTTATTTTATCATTTATTGTATATTTAACTGATTTAATTGATTTAATTACTAACATTATTTCATTGGTGTTTTATTTTTATTTCACAACTTATTTTCTTTACTTGGGAATTTTTGTGAACACACGAGGAGATCAAGAAGGCTTGTTTGGGTTAGATATTTAATTGCTTTATTTGTTATATTTCATTTATTTGGCTTTTTTATTTATTTTGCTATGTAATCTTTAATAAAATTATTTGCGCACGTTAAAAAGAAAATCACAAAAATATTTCTATTAATTAATTTGGTATTTTTTCTAAATAAAAATGGGACCAATGTCCTACTTTTTCATACCCAAATAAACCATCACCTTTAACACTTTTTAAAAAGTATGCATACGAGGACCAATGTCCTCATTCTTAACAAATAGCCCGTTTTATGTATGATTTGTATTTTATTTACAATGGGGTTATATTCTGCCCCTAGTTTTATTGTAATTTATTTTCATGCACTTCACTTTAATTATGCTTTATTTATTTATCGCTTTCCCTAAATGGACAATCTGTGCTTTAATTTAATTGCATTAAATTGAATGAGAAAAGGGATGAAACGCTAAATCCAAAGCTCAATTATAAAATTAACCAAGGTATGAATAAATGGGAAGTCCCGAACCTTCTCTGGTCTTTAGACTCAATGAGGCGAGAGGGCCATCTCAATGTTCTATTGGGATGGGGCCTCCAAGACACCTCTTGTGTCTCATAAAAGGCTCAAAATTACGCAGTCCTAGGAGCCACGAGGTGAGAGGGCTATCCTAATGTTCTATTAGGGTGGATGCCTCCAAGACACCTTTGGTTTGCCCAAGCGTGAGGCTAGAGCACCATCCTATCATTAGGGTGGAAGCCTCCAAGACACCTCCGGCTTGCCTATAATGGACATAGCAGCGCTGTCTTAGGCTCATTGAGGCTAGACGACCTTTCCCAATGTTCTTTTGGGTGGCAACTCCAAGAAACCTCCTTGTCGCCCAAAATGGACGCACTTGTAAATCTTTACAAGTTTTCATGAATCTCATCTCAAAAGCCCTAAAAGCGGGCGGTTCGGGGCGCCCCGGGGTTCAGTGCACGTCACAACGACAGAGTCTCAAGATTGGAATATTTTATATGTAACACTCCGAAATGTACCCTAGAAGGATTTGTGTATTTCTAGGGATTCTGATGATCAAAACCGTATGAATTGATGGTCTGTAACACCCCGATACCCCCGTTGGAAGGATGCCGGGGCGCCACTCGCACAAATCACTAAAACGCATACATATACACAAGGCATGTTAAGAGAACCACATACATTTAATCAAAATATAACATATCCATATGCATATAATCGTATTATCATATCGTTTTACAAAAAGAGATTTGCAAAGAAATACATATACAAAATTATCCTTTACAAAAGTTTACAATTTCAAAACCATACTCCATAAGCAAAAATTACAGCGGAAGACAAAATAACTCCAATTATAGACTTCTAGTGGCCGACCTGCAGATGTCCGACTCCCAGAAAGAACCTGCCACCTACACGGGAAAGGAGCCCATGCTAAGCGATAACGCTTAGTGGGGAGGAACAACACATGCATGTACATATAATAGCAATAACATATATATATATATATATATATATATATATAACAATAACAAAGCATCTAACATATACTCAAATATAATGGAAGAATAAACCATTCATATCTGAATACCAGTGTTACATCTCATCATGTCATAACTCATATTCATATACATGTAACATATATTCATTTCATATTACTATCGCATGCACCAAACTCAAGTAAAAGCCCGAACATTCGCTAATTAGTGGATACGGGTACTAATGATACTGATAGGACACAGTATCCCAAGCATATGGAGACATGAGTCTCAAAACATTTTATAATCATGTATACCCGGAGGTATACCGGAGACCGAGGTCTCAAACATCTTATATGACCCAAACGGGGTCCACATGTAACAAATGACATATAGCAGCTGCACTCACACTCTAACCCTAGATAAGCGCTTATTTATCCACCAACTATGACTACTAGGCTCAAAGGCACAAATAAGACAATAAATACATATATATCACTTCTTTTCACTATAAAGATATAAACTACCAAAGTATTCATAAGTAAAGTCATATAAATCATTCACGGTAAAAAAAAATCGACGTACAACCCTCAAATGAATAACTCATACATATATACCATTTAACATGCTATGAAAACTTATTTAGATATGTTAACCCATTTATGAAAGCCAAAAATCCATATAAGTAACATTAGGGAAGTAAAAAGAAGAAAAACTTTACATGTTGAAGACACCTCACGGTGGTAACCAAAGTGGTTGCCACCGTGACATGCATATTAAGCAAAACAGAATGCAAGACTGTGTTACCTCACGGTGGTAACCAAAGTGGTTGCCACCGTGACATGCATGCCACTCAAAACAGAAAGCAAAACTGAAGTACCTCACGGTGGTAACCAAAGTTGTTGCCACCGTGACATACCTAGAACAGGCGGGCAGAATGCAATTCTAACCTACCTCACGGTGGCAACCCATTTGGTTGTCACCGTGACCCCTGTAAAATTTCAATTCCACAGAACCCAAACATGCATTCAAGCCTTTCCAAACCTTCACAACCCCAAAATCATACATAGATCATTCATTCCTATATCATATCTTTAACATATGCCATAATGAACTCAAAATCATGCTACACTTATAATACTTATAACAACAAAAGTTCGATCACACAACAGATACACCAATCACTTATACTCATACATAATCATATACCAAAACACACAACCAACAACAAGATTTGACTCAAAACAGGATCCAAATGATGGTGTAAAAACACACCCAAACATATAGCCAATTAAACTCCCAAACCTGAAATGGAGCTCAAATCTTCACTTTCTTCAGTCAACAACTTTTCCTTTCCCTCTATCCTTTCTCTTTTCTTCAGCTTCTTGCAACCAAATCAAATTAAAAACTCCATTAATCCAAGAACATAACCTTTAGAAACCCATTCAAATCCGAAAAAGGAGAAGAAGAAGAATAATACCCAAAGTAAAACAGCCACTTACCTCTTTTAGAACCTTCAAAGCTCAAACCCTAGACCAAAGGTGGAAGAAAACCCACATGAAAGGAAGAGAGAGCAGAAATGTAGATGAGAAAGAAGGAGAGAGGCGTGAGAGAGAGGAGAGGAAAAACCCAAAGGCTTCTACGGGAAGCTACTCCCTTCCTTCCCTCTCTCTTCTCCTTCCAAATCCCATTCAATGCTCCCACCAACCATTACACATGTCACTCCACTATTGGTCCCTTAAACTCATCTTTGACTAACAAACCAAGGCACCAAACTCAACTCACACCATATAACCTCCAATAAATCACTTTTACATCAAAGTTACCATGCCCAAAAACCACTAGATTATACCAAAATCAAGAGTACCCTACGACCATACATCACATGCACACCATATAATTCCTTTAATTAACTTAACTAATTAATTCCTTGTAAATAAATCCTTATTATCCAAATTTTCTTTTGCTAAAATTACTGATATGCTCTAAATATTCCGACTTACCATGTAGATTCTGACTAGGCCTAATTTGGGTCGTTACATGGTCGAAGTGATGAAGCAGGAGGAAAAGATATGATCAAAATTAAGAAAAAGAGAGCCAAGGGTATTTCGGTAATTTCACATATATGGATTTAACTGGGTGGCATAAATAAATATGAGGGCTAAATTTTGCAAATGGATCATTTATATGCCGAATATATGTAAGTTGTGGTATTGGGTGTGTCGAAAGGACGAATTCAGTTTTAACGTAAAAGTTTTGGCAAGTGCGGCCAATTCCGAAAACTGAAAGGTATTAAGTTAGGACTTAACTGAAGGGAGTAAGGTGGTAATTGTGGGCCAATGTAAAATTATATTTATGTATTATGTTAAGGAAGGATTAAAAAGGAGTTAAGGGACCAAAAAGGAGAATTGTTGTAAAAAAATCTAGGGAGGCCCAATAGGAAAAGGACATGTGGCATTTGAGATAGGTTTGACTTAATTAAGAGAGAGAGAGAGAGAGCAGATTTTTGCTCATTCCCCTCTCCTTCCTCACATTCTACCTTTCTCTTCTTCCCTTCCTCTTCTTCTTCATCTCACGCCAGCCCTCTCTCTTTCCTTGCAAGCCCTAAGCTGTGAGTAATGGAATTTACAAGCTCAAGTGCTTTTAGGAGAGATTAGAGATGGAAGAGTAAGTTACAACTTTTAATTTCTGCAATTCCTCTTTGGTTAATTAGAAACCTTAAGAAATATTATGTGTTTTGATTAGGAATTGGGATCAACATAACTATGGAGGAGTATGGAAGCAAGAAGTACAGCTATTGAAGCTAATGGAGCAAAGGAGTTAGAGGTTTGGGAAATTTATATGCTTTGATGTGAATTTTTGCTTATTTATTTGTGTATGGATGAGTTTCTATTTTGAAGTGTATTTTGTTTAAAATTTGATTGGTTGTGTTGATGAGGTTGTGTGGATTGGCTTGGATTTAGAGAATCTAAATTTTCTAGGGATACTCTGTCTAGATTTCACTGGACCTCTAGTGAATTTTTTAGCCATAAGTCCGGATATAGATGTCAAGATTGTAGGAGACCAGTGCCATGTGAAAGCTAACTCATATATCTAAAATTGTCTCTAAAGAACCGAAACCCAGTTCCGGCTCTAGGATCCTCAAAAATGGTAAAAACTGGGGTGTCTGTGTTTAGACGGGTTCACGGGAGCAGTATAGGTTGTGTAGATCCTATCTGGGGTTATAGGTGTCCAATTGACTTGAAATTTGTTGCATTTGAAAGATAACATCCTAATGAACATTTTTTATGAGGAAGTTTTGGCTAAAAATGAGTTTTATTAGGTCGTTTATGTCATACAAAGTCAGAGCCGAAAAGCAGTCACGCCAGTCTGTTTTCGCAGGGCAGTTGGGGATGGCTTCTGTCGCAAGCACGACAGAACCTACTTGTTAAAGGCTTTTCTTCCTATTTTGAGCCCCATAGTTGGTGTGAAGCCTTGGCCCTCTTCCTCCTTCTCTAGGATGTATAATTGGTAATGTTTCTCTTTTCGAAACACTCCCAAACTTCCTTGGGACCTCTTGACACATATTCATCATATGTTTAAAGTTTGGAAATGAGAAGATAAATGGTTCTCACTTAGGAATACAATTGTCTAAGGTTATAAATAAGAATATTGACTTTGTTATTGAGAGGTTTAATGAATCAAACACTTCCGAATATGTTCTTTGTAAACCTAATTTATATTATGTTAGGCAATTCGAGGTGGAATTCCATAACTTGCATTTTGAGCTAATAGGATTATGGGGTTTGGATTTCCAACCCTTCGGGATACATAGGAGGTTTAGAACACTCTTTCAAGTTTAACCCAAAGCGTAGAAGCTTATCGGACATGAAGGAGAGTACATCAACTGAACCTTACTAGTACTTTGGTGTTTGTTAAGAATAATTGTGGCACATTTGTGTAAGACCTACAAAGGTCTGTGAGTCTTTAATGATTCAAGACTTGAGGAGATTTATTTATAGTTTATAATTTGTATGAGATGTTAAGAATGAAGTAATGATGGAATTTAGTGTGTCGTAACCTGAAATTGAAATGAACCTTTTGTATCTCAATTGGTTTTTAATTTGACTATTTAATTACGGAATGATTCTTAATCAACTGAGTAGTTTGGGATACTTGTGTTGGAATTCTTGGGTTCTATGTACGAATTTAGGGAAAATAATGTTCAAGAAAATTAGTTATGGACATGACAAAAGTAAGTATGTTTCTATGTGAAGTGTATGCAAGTGAGAGAGGAAAGAAGGGTGATGCTTAGCTCTGTCGCGAGCGTGACAGAGGTTATCTGGTTTTATCGCGGTTGCGACTCAGGTCGCGAGCGCAATTCATAGTGTATGGTTTGGCTCTGTCGCGAGCACGATAGAGGCCATTTAACTTTCTATCGCGATCGCGACAAGGGTCGCGAGTGCGACCCTTTTCTGTGCTATGAATAGATGATTGATTGAGCTATTTGACATGAGTTTTGGCTTGTGGTTTACCTGTAACATAGTGTATAATTTAAGATATACTATACCATGCAAGTTATAGTTGTAATAATTTGTGGAACATGTATTAAAATTAAATGTGATTATAATTAATGGTTATGAATTGTTATATTTTATATGAACCATTATTTTTATGAACAATTTATGTATCGGATTATTATGCGATTATAATAAAAGTATGTATGTCACACCCCAACCTATACCATGAAGACTTCTACCCCGAAGGAGGGAGAAGGGTCCTGATAGATAGGAGTGTCACATTCCAAAACGAAGATCACAGTAACAGTACAGAGAAACACATAATAACGAGACAAAATAAAGCTTCTTAGAAGAGACACACAGCAATACTGAACAGGATAAAATTTTTTTTCTTTCCATTATATATATGGACAAAATCAGTACATATTACAAAAAATTACATATACCAAGGCCCGAAAGAATACTGTTCCGATGGCCACACAAAATATTACATCTAATACAAAAGAAAAGAAAACCTATACTACAAAACTTCGATCCCTAGTTGCGATGGCCTTCCTGATGCGGCACGCCCTGACCGAGCTTACTAAAACCTTCCACACCTGCACGGATAAAACACCCGTGCTAAGCGAAATCGCTTAGTGGGGAACACAATAAGCATAACCGCCACTCACAGTGACGTTAACAGGCAAAGCATATGCTGATGGCACATTCATAAGTCAGTATCACATAAAATAAATCTGAATAATCAACATCATTCATATACCATAAGAAGTTTATCTCAACACATCGTTATTCAAATTTCATACATGTAAAACACAAAATCACCTGCTCATTCAAAACCGTGGATAACGAGTACACATAGATACCCAAAGGCATCAGTATCAAATCATATCGCATAGACGCCCGAAGGCATCAAGGCATTCTTTTCATTCTTGTTCCACAATATGTTCACATAGAATCTTAGGTAAGATTCAACAGGAAGATCATGAAGATCCAATCGGGGGACCTGATCAGGGTCCAAATCGTACACATGGCTGCAGCTACACATAACTCTATTAGGCATGCCTAACTATCCACTTATTTGGTTTGCAGGCTACGATCATCCAATTTAAATTTATCATCGAATTCAAACAGAAATCATCCGCTATTTAGAAGCACTATAAACTTTATCAAAACGAAGCATTAATTTAATGTCACTGAATATGCATAATCATTAATTCCACACTTAAACCTTACATTAACAATTAAACATTCATACAAAAACAGGATAGGTCACGGTGGTAACCAAATTCATTGCCACGGTGACATACCAAAGTCCTGGACAGAATGCAATGTTGAGGGAGGTCACGGTGGTAGTCAAATTCATTGCCACCATGACATACCAAAGTCCCAAAACAGAATGCAAGACTAAGGTAGGTCATAGTGGTAACCACTTTTATTGCCACCGTGACATACCAAAATTCTGGACAGAATGCAAATCTAAGGTAGGTCACGGTGGTAACCACATTCATTGCCACCGTGACATACCAAAATCCCAAAACAGAATGCAACCTTGACCGACCTCACGGTGGTAACCAAATAGGTTGCCACCGTGACCCATGCCCAGTTGCGACAATTTCCAGCAAAACTACTCTAAATCACGTCCACAAACACAACCCAGCACTTCATCCATTCTTTCTCACTTACGTCCTAATATACAAGTCCATTAACATGCTCAAATCAAATAATTTATAGGATCAACTTAAAATTCTCAAAAGCAATATTTCCTCTTAAAGGAATTTCATACAACAATCTTAAACTCAATGCTTTACACTTGTAACAACTCACTTCAAATCACAATATTCACATCATACACATACAAATCCACTTAATATTGTTCATCAATTTCACAATAACACTAACAGTCATCAATACCCAATAAAATGCACAAATCATACAAACGTTCCCAAACCTGATTTCCTTCGCTCCTAGTCGTGAGCTCCGCTTCCACTAGCTTTTTCTTTCCCCTTAGATGTTCTAGGAAGCTCCTCTGAACCACTAATCAAACACAACCAGATTTAATTCTAAGATAGCACATAAATGAAAATCAAACCTAGAGAAGAGGGAGAGAAAAACGTAAGACACAACTCTCATATACTCACCCTTGAATTTAAGAGACACAAACCCAGCTATAACAATCACCCAAGGAAGGAGGGAAGAGCAGAAATATGCAAGGTAGGAGAAGGAAAGAAGAGGAAAAAGGAAAAAGGAGATTAAAATGGCGTGAGGGAGAGGAAGGCAACGGGAAGAGGAAGAAGAAGCAAAATGGTTTACAGCTGTCCTCTCTCTCATACACCCATTAAATCATCCTAATCTTTAAGCCAAGTGTCACTCTCCCATAGGAAAGTGATCCCACATGCATACTGTAGACACCGGGTCCCGAGGCGGTCCAAGATCAGGATTACCCGATGATGAAATAGAAGACCGATTTTCGGCAAGAAATGTGAGAATCGATCGTTCCCTTGTCAAAGGTGTGTTTTTCGGAAAATAATTAAAAAATATATATTTTTGGGGAAATTAAAATTAAGATGGAGTAAAAAAAATATATTAATTTTGTGTCAAAATTTAAAATAAAAAAAAATAAAAAAAAAAAAAAAAGAAAAAAAAAAAAAAGAAGAGTCGCGAAGGCCGCCTGCGGCAGCGCGGGGCTGCCTGCACGGCAGGCTGCCCCAGCGCGCAGGGGCGCCTGCGCAGCAGGCCGCCCAGCGCGCAGGGGCGCCTGCATGCTAGGCAGGCGCCTCGCGCAGAGGCCCCCTGCGCGCGAGGCGGGGGGCGCCGCGCGCCCCCCCTGCGCGCGAGGCAGGGGGCCTCGCGCGCAGCCCCCTGCGCGCGAGGCGGGGGGCGCCGCGCGCCCCCCTGCGCGCGAGGCAGGGGCCTCGCGCGCAGCCCCCTGCGCGCGAGGCAGGGGGCGCAGCGCGTCCCCCCTGCGCGCGAGGCAGGGACCTCGCGCGCACCCCCCTGCGCGCGAGCAGGGGGCGCCGCGCGCCCCCCCTGCGCGCGAGGCAGCTGCCTGCCGCGCGCGGTGCGGGGGCACCACGCGCGCAGCAGGCTGCTGCCGCGCGCGCCCTGGCCCTCTCCGCGCGACCTGGTCTTCGCCTGTCCGTTTTTTCCGCTGTTTTCAGTCTGATTTTCTTCAGTCTGATTTTTTTTGTTTCACCATTTTATGACATTTTTTATTAACTAAAAATGAAGGTCTCTTTTGTCTCTTGCCATTTTTGGCCAAGACAACCTTAAATGAGGATTTTCTCCTCATTTTCAAGGGGGACGAGAGACATTTAAAAAAAAAAAATCTCTTTGGCTTTCTTTGGTCTTGGCCACTCTCCAGGAAGCTATTCTTTTTCTTAAAAATTCTTCAAAAATCTTCAAGCCTTAGTCTCACTTTTTAGTATTTTTTGCTACTAAAAACCTTTGATCTTGGGTTGATTTGAGCAAGAAAAATCAATTTTCTTGGCTTTCTCATCCCACAAAAAAACATTTTTTTTTTCAAATTAATTCGTTTAGAACACAGATTTTCATATCTTCCCTAAATACTAATCACTAAAACTGACAAGAGGAGCGGATCGGGACGCCGCATTTCCGATCTAAAAATTCTGAGGGTAAACATTCTTGGACTTGTTCTCATTTATTTATTTCAGTTTTTATTTGTTTACATTTTTCTTTATTTTATATAATTTCTATTCTATTATCATTTTTATTCTATTTAGTAAACACATTTTATATGTCGTATTAATTTGTTAAATTTATTATTATTTCATCATTATCATTATTTGTTAAATCCTATTTTATGTAAATGCATGTTCCACTGTCACTATATTCTTTCATTTTTGCATTGCATTTCATATATTTTGGGCCAATCTATAGTACTTTCTTTGTCCTCTTGCTTTGCCTTCCACGGATTTACATATTGTTTCTTTTGCATGGTTTCATTTCAATTGGTTGGGCACTGTTTCTTCACTTCATTTATTTTACTTTTGTTTTAATTTTCTTCATTTATAGATATTTTATTCTCTTTTGTTTTATTCTTTTATTTTATTTTATTTTATTAACTTATTGTTTTTATTTAGTTTAACCATTATCACTATTTAAAGTTAATTTGTTTCCTATTATTATTATTATTATTATTATTATTATTATTATTATTATTATTATTATTATTATTATTATTATTATTATTATTATTATTATTATTATTATGTCTATTATTCATCCTATTTATTGTTGCATTGTTATTTACTGTTGATAATTTGATTTATTTTGTTGCATTGCTATCCTTGTTATTATTATTATATTTATCATTTGTTTGATTAATTTACTTCGAATATTTACTAATATTTTTGATGTTAATTTCTGTATGAGTTTTAATTTGAGTCGGGCCATGTGAGCGCCCCGCGACTCCCCGGATGGGTTGCGACGCGTGGACGGACACTCCATTTTGGTGAGATCTTTTCAATTTCCCTTTGATGTGTTATGTGTTTATTTGTAAATAATTATTTTACTTGTGTACGCGTGCGATAAAAAATCACGAAAATATTTTTACAATTAAATTGGATTCTTCACTAATAAAATTGGGACCAATGTCCCTTGTTTTAGCCTAGCAATAAAAATATCACAATTAAAACGAAGAGCCCATTTTCTTAAAAAAAATGGGATCACTCATCCCGGTTTTTCAATTCAAGCAATCAAAAATGACTCTTCGAACCCTCTTCAAATTAATACGAAGGAACCAATGTTCCTAAATTTCGAACAAGCGCGAAGGAACCAACGTTCCTCAAATAATGTCCCGATTTATGTATGTTCTTTTGTCTTAATCTCGAGTGAGTGTTTTAAATTCAAGTTCATTTTTGGGCCCTTGTAATTAATTTTGGGGCAACTTTATTTATCTTTTGGGGATTGTATTCCGTCCCACTTACATCTTTGATCTCCTTTTATTGGGGTTGTATTCTGCCCCTATTTTTATTGTAATTGCGTGCTTGCATGTTTACCGCTTTCATTTATTGCTTTCTTTATTTACTTTATTTATCGCTTTCGTTTACTTCCTTTACGTGCTTGAAATGCGCTTTTATTTTAATGCATCGCTCGTATGAGATGAGAGATATAATTTTAAGAATTTAAAAACCCATTTATAATTATCCAAAGCATAAATAAGAGGGAAGTTCCGGACACCATATCTCTGGTTTAGACCAATAGAGGTGAGAAACCTTTTCCCAATTTCTTGCAAATTGGGTGGCGACTCCAAATACCTCAAAGGTGCCTTTAGGCGTCAATAGGCTAGGTTATTCTCCCCAATGTTCTATTGGGAGGGATACACCGATGATGTCTCATGGCGCCCATGATCAAAAGACGCGAACCTTCATACCTCGAATCCTAAAGCGGATTCAAAGAGAGGGCCCTTGCTGGGTTACTTCCGTCCCTCGCGCGTCACAATGGCGACTCCACTGGGGACTTAGTGTTTGAGACTTCACTCCGAAAGTGCTTTGGTTAAAATTTATAATTTTTTGAAACTTAAAATTATATCTCTTTTCAAAAAATTGCATCATATCATTTTAGAGCCTTAGACTTACGCTAGTTGGTCCCTATCTTACCTCGGTGCGTTCCCGAAGCACGACCCTACTTTCACTCATTGTAGGGAAGTATTAGGGATAATCACCAGCCCAAGCCTTGTACCTTTTGGTATATCGAAATGGAGACCCGATCGGTCGTTATGCTCGTGATGAGCTAGACCCGTTGGCGCGAACCATGCTTGGGTAGCCTAAAGAAAATCACCCTGACTAAAGCCCATGTAATGGCAAATAGAAACTTCCCTAGGTAGTATGCTCCTTAATACGATACTTGTGATGTGGGTCGTCACGTATTAAACAAAATCAACCAATTTAAGTGGTCTTTTATGAAGGGCTTTCATGCCCCGGTAAGCTCACCTTAACTTGATTGAATTGTCCAAATACGTAAATGGCCAAAACTCATACGCGTGCACATTAGACTAGAGCTGTTATGCTGCCGGCTTTTCGCCGTGCACTTTGCGCGTTCATAGGGTCCCCTGTTGACCCATGAACTAAGCCCACCTAGGAAAGAGACCACATTGCCCCGTGTACGGGAGTAATAAGGTTGGAAGGGTCTGTTTGCTTGCATGTGGTTGTGGATGCTGCATCAGCACGGCCATGCATTCTTAATGCCATCCATGCATCATGCTAACGAATTAGATTTTTTCAGCCATCATAGATCCATTTGAGTGGTCCAGAGATCCTAGCGGGAGGTTGGTCAGAAATCAAGTAGTTGAGCCGTCAAGTTTGGCATCAGCATCGGGTTCAGATTGGGATAGAAACTCGGACTCTTGTTCAGAACAATCCTCCGGATCAGTAATGGCAGAATTACCGCAAGATTCGGGTGCTGTAACAACACAGGACTTGGACAAGAGATTTGAAGACTTTGAAAGGAAAATGCTTGCTATGATGGGGAACCTTGTCGCCCAGATGATGCCACACGCTGGACAACCGTCCGAAGCTCCAGTTGTTGACCCGGTCGAAGCACCTGTTGTGGAGACCACTATACCAACTACCACTGTGCCGCAGCCAGTCACTGAACCTAGAGTGGCAGCACCAGTTGAGCAACCAAGGGTGAGAATTCCAGATCCAAGGGATGATTTCTTAGGGGAAGAGGAAGATGAGCCAGTAGTTCCCCAAGCGGCGAGGTGCAAAGCTCCTAAGCTAGAGGATGATGTGGTGAGGAAGATGGAGGAAAGAATGGAGGCTATTGCACGAATGGTGTCGGTCGGAAAGGGGGTCATCCCCGAAGACGTAGACTTAGGTGAGGAGGAGCTGCTGCCTCAGAGATTTAAGATGCCAGATTTACCAAAGTTTGATGGCACGTCTGATCCTTCGGCCCATCTTAAACAATATGCCTTGATCATGAAGGGCACAGGTCTTACCAGAAAGCAAAAAGTGGAGTACTTCTGCCTTAGTTTGATGGGGTCAGCAATTGATTGGTACCACGGTTTGGACAGGAGGTCGAAAGAAGATTGGGTTTTGCTTACAAGTGATTTTATGAGGCAGTACGACTGCAGCACCCGCATGGAAGTGACGTTAAAAGACCTGGAGCTCCTGCAACAAAAGTCTGGTGAATCTTTCCATGATTACCTTACGCGGTGGAGGAATCGCGTTATGGAAATGAAGAGGAAGCCCGATACCTCGGACCAAATCAGACTATTTATCAAAAATGCAAGCCCATACTTGAGGGAGGGGCTTAAGATGAAAGGGCTCAAGGATTGGGAATCCTTAAAAGACATAGCAATTGAAGCCGAATCGGAGTACTTGGCAAGGAAGGCCAATAATGACAGTTTTGCTCGGAAGAACTTTGGGAACCAAGGGGGAAATAGGTCGAGTGGCGCTGGAAGCAGCAGTAATAGAGTGGACAAGACAGCGGAAGTTTCAGCCACTGATGTGAACCAGAGACACTATTCAAATTTGGGAAGACCATTGTCCTGGGTCCTAGAACGATTAATGAAGGAGGGAAAACTTCAGCCATTGCCAGCCAGACAAGCTAAGACCTACGGCCAGCCTAACCATAGAGGGGACCAATACTGTGCTTTCCACCAGCACACCGGTCACCTCACTGACTCTTGCAGAACTTTAAGGGATCCGACCCTGAAAAGAGGGAAAAGAAGAAGAATACCGGGTATAACGCCGTTCCTCCCCCAGTCTTCATGATAGGATCAAGTTTGCCAGAGTGGTATGTGTTGAGGGATCTCTACGGCAATGACTACATGGCTATCGTCCGCCCCGAACAGGAAGTCAATAGGGAGAAGCTCCAAGTCAACATGATAGAATGTTGGGACTCAGCCAGTGAGGGTGAGACTGAAGAGGCCGACGAGCCGAAGGATGTATGGAACTCTGGGGGTGAAGAAGACAAAGTGCAAGAGGTACAGGCTGTTACTCGTAGCGGAAGAGTGGTGCCGGAAATCGAGAAGCAACAGGACCCGATGCCTCCAACGGTGGAGCAAGAAACGGAAGAGAATCAGATCCTGAAGCAGCTAAAGAAGACGACAGCACAAATATCTATCTGGGACCTATTGAGGCAATCCCCGAGCCACAGGCAGAAGCTAGTTGAAGCCTTATGTGAATCGACAGTCGCCACCACTATCTCACCCTCCGAGTTATTGGGAATTGTGAAAGGGGGATCTGAAGAAAACATAGTCTACACCGAAGCCGACTTGCCAATCGAGGGTCGCAACCACAATCGCCCTCTATATATCCGAGCTCAGATCAATGGTAAGCACATGGCCTGTGTCATGGTGGATGATGGGTCCTCCATTAATGTGTGCCCACGGGTGGCGCTACCTTCGCTTGGATTGAATGAGAGCATGTTGAGTGAATCTGATCTGACTATCACTGCTTATGACAACTCGAGAAGGCAAGCTGCTGGGACTTTTAAAGCTCAAGTCAAGACCGGTCCAGTTGAGATAGAGGCTGAGTTTGTTGTCCTGCCAATACCGGCTAACTTTGCAGTGCTACTTGGAAGGCCTTGGTTTCACAAGTTGGGAGGGGTTCCATCTACGCTCCACCAAATGATTAAGATTCCCCATGAAGGCCAGATTGTAACAATTAAAGCAGCTAGTGATAATCAAGTGTCAGTGCTCGGAATTTCCAATCAGCCCTTCAGCGGTTTCCACGTGGCTATGGTGAATGAGGAAGATGAGTCGGTGGTAAGCCCTCAAGTTGTCAATATGATGAAAAGGATGAACTTTCTCCCCGGGGCTGGTTTGGGTAAGAGCTCACAAGGGATTCAAGAGCCCGTCGACACAAGGGGGCAAAAGGATAGGCGAGGTTTGGGCTACGCTGATGATGCCAAGAAGAACAAGCCCGCAAGGAAGCCTGCGGAAGTGCCGCACATTTTGGAGACTTTTGTACCGGCTGCATCGATGTGTGCCTATTGTGGGGAGGCAGAGCCTCAGTGGATTGATGGCAAGATCACCCCAGGTTTTGAAATCTTCAATGATGTGTTTGACTGGTCCGAGGGGATGGTCAAGGCAGTGGAAGCCTTCTGGGATGAGGAAATCTTCAATCAGACTCTAGCATGGGATCGAGAAGTTCCCGAGGAAGTTATCACTAAAAGCCTTCTGGCTGCTCAATCAAAGGGTAAAGAGAAGATGGAAGATGGAGCGGCAGTGCCAGAACTGAAGAGTTTGAATACGGCTGAGGTTCAAGATGAGGGGCCGTCGGCTTCAGCACCAACACCGGTGGAAGATGATAATGATAGCTTTGCTGATGTACTTTTTATTCTCGAACTATTTGACAATTCTGTCTGTAATTCTGAGTACTTTAATAATATGAATGACTTTGCTTACTTGTGCGATGTTTCTCATGATTTTATTATGCATAATCACGAGCATGAATCATTTATATTTGACATTAACTCAACCAATACCACCTCATTTAATCTCGGGACTTCGGAAAATCCGAAGGAAATCTTGATAGCATCCGACGTAACTCTTGAGGAAAGGATAAAATTTGAGAGAATTTTGAAAAAATATGAAAGAGTCTTCGCCTGGACCTATGAGGATATGCCAAGGATTGATCGGGCAGTTGCTGAACACGCCATTCCGACCTACCCAGAGTGCAAGCCGGTCAAACAGAAGCTCAGAAGGCTGAGGCCAGAATGGGCAGAAAAGGTGAAGGAAGAGGTGCACAAGCAGATCGAAGCCAAGTTCCTAGTAGAGGTCCAATACCCCACGTGGTTAGCCAATGTTGTCCCCGTAGCCAAGAAGGATGGGAGAGTCCGAGTATGTGTCGACTACCGAGACCTGAATAAAGCCTGCCCAAAAGATGACTTTCCCCTACCCCATATTGATGTACTAGTGGATAGCGCGGCCGCCTGTATGATGTACAACTTTGTGGATGGGTATGCGGGATACAACCAAATCCTTAACAAGATTGTGGATCGAATCAAGACAGCTGATATCACAGAATGGGGGACGTTCGCCTACCGAGTAATGCCTTTTGGGTTGAAGAATGCCGGGGCGACGTACCAAAGGATGGCTACCAAGATCTTGGATGACTTGATCCACAAGGAAGTTGAAGTGTATGTCGATGATATGATGATCAAGTCAGCAACTCGAGAAGGACATTTCGAGGCCTTGGAAAAGTTCTTTCAGAGGATCGACAAGTATAATCTTCGCCTCAATCCTAAGAAATGCATTTTCGGAGTCACCTCGGGTAAGCTGTTAGGCCATGTGGTAAGCCAAAGGGGAATAGAAGTGGACCCTGATAAAATCAAGGCAATCAGAGAAATGCCAGCGCCCCAGAAGGAAAAGGAAGTTCGGAGTTTTCTGGGCAAATTGCAGTACATCAGTAGGTTCATTTCCAAGCTCGCTTCAGTGTGCGAACCAATTTTTAAGCTCCTCAGGAAGAATCAGCCAGTCAGGTGGAACGACGATTGCCAAAAGGCTTTTGATGTCATTAAGGATTACCTCTAAAATCCCCCAGTGCTACGACCGCCACGGCCTGTTAAACCTTTGATTCTCTACCTAGCAATAGAGGAAAATTCTGTAGGAGCCATGATGGCCCAAGAGGATGAATTCAGGGTGGAATTTGCGGTTTACTACCTCAGCAAGAAATTCCTCCCTTATGAAGCCAAGTATGTTGAAGTGGAAAAGATCTGTCTGGCAGTAATCTGGGCATCAAAGAAACTGAGGCATTACTTTCATTCCTACAAAGTGCAGGCTGTTGCCAAGCAAAATCCCCTCCGATACCTGCAACAGGCACCCTCTTTACTAAGGAAAATGGGAAGATGGTTGATATTGCTACAAGAATTTGACGTGGAGTACATTACTAGAAAGACCATTAAAGGTCGAGCAGTGGCCGAGTTTCTTGCTGACCATCCAATTGAAGGAGACCAGCTATTGTATGAATTCCCCGACGAAAACGTGGTAGCCATCACCGTGCAGAAGTGGCAGATGTATTTTGATGGGGCAGTAAATAGCAAGGGAGCCGGAACAAGAGTGATTCTAGTAACCCCAGACGGAGAGAAGCTTCCATTAGCCAAGAAACTAAGGTACAGAGCCACCAATAACGAGGCTGAGTATGAAGCCTGCATCTTTGGGTTAGAAGCACTCTCAGCCGTGGGGGCAAAAATAGTAGAGGTCTTTGGGGACTCATCTTTAGTAATCCATCAAGTCAGGGGTGAATGGGCCATCAAGGAAGAGCGGCTGTTGCCATATGCAAAGTGCTTGAAAGAACTTAGTGGCCGGTTTGAAATTTGCACTTTTAACTACGTGCCCCGAGATGAGAACCAATTGGCAGATGCCCTAGCTACCTTAGTATCCATGTGGGATAACCCAGAAGGAATAGTTATGAAGCCTGTGCTCATTTCCAGTTCAAACAAGCCATACTTTGAGACCGAACAAGTCGGGGATGTTGAAACTACTGATGGAAAGCCATGGTACTATGATGTCCTGAATTATTTGGAGAGGTCAATACTCCCGGAAGAAGCCACTGAAAAAGACCAAAGGCTAATCCGCAAACTGTCCACTCAATTCATCAGTGTAGACGAGGTGTTGTACAAGCGACAAGCCGATGGCATACAACTAAGATGTTTAGATGAGAAAGAGGCTAAAAGGGTTATGGAGGAAACCCATGCAGGGGTCTGCGGGGCCCATATGAATGGTCTAGCCCTAGCAAAGAAAATAATGCGGCAAGGATTCTTCTGGTTAACAATGGATACAGATTGCTCTAAATATGTGAAGGAGTGCCAATTATGCCAGCAGTATGCTAATCTGAGACACCTGCCGGTGTCGTAATTGTGCAACCTGACATCTCCGTGGCCATTTGCTGCATGGGGGATTGACATAATAGGGGAGATACACCCGACAGCCTCTAATGGGCACAGGTTCATTGTAGTCGCCATTGATTACTTTACCAAGTGGGTTGAAGCTGAATCCTTCAAGAAATTAGGAGCCCGGGAAATGGCCAGGTTCATCGAGCGACACTTGATCTGTAGGTACGGTCTCCCTCATCACATCGTGTCAGATAATGGGGTACAGTTCCAAGCTGAGACTAAGCAGATGCTCAAGAAATACGCCATCCAACACCATAAGTCCTCTCCATACCGACCACAAGCCAACGGGGTGGTCGAGGCAGCTAATAAGAACATCAAGAAGATACTGGCTAAGATGGTGCAAACCTATAAAGACTGGGCCGAGAAATTGCCATTCGCACTATGGGGTTACAGGACCACCGCCAGAACTTCCACAGGGGTTACCCCTTTCTCCCTGGTTTACGGGACGGAAGCAGTTCTACCGGTAGAAATAGAACTCCAGTCATTGAGAGTGGTGACAGAAACTCAGCTACCAGAAGCCGAATGGGCCCAGCAGCGGCTACTACAGTTGAACCTATTGGACGAAGATAGGATGCGAGCGTACTACCACAATCAGATCTACCAGAAAAGGCTAGCCCGCTCATTTGGGAAAAAAGTAAGAAAGCACCCATTGAAGGAAGGAGACCTAGTCTTCAAACAGATGAGGCCAGGGGTTCCGGACTTTCGAGGCAAGTTCAGGCCAACTTGGGAAGGACCCTTCATTCTGAAGAAGCTTTTGTCTAAAGGAGCTGCGATCCTGACAGATAGTGATGGGAATGAATTCAGGGAGCCGGTCAACGTCGACAGATTGAAAAGATTCCACGGCTGAAGACAAAAAAAAAAAAAAAAAAAAAGGAGAGAAAAATGTTCAATCAAGAAAACCCGAGAGGGCTGATTGATAACAGGAGTGTGATGCTTTTGAGATCTATCTCGAGATTAGATGTGGTCTGGTATCTTGGGACCTAATGTCAAATGATGATCATGTATAATGAAATCGCACGAGAAACGTGTACATGTATACAATTATGCACTCAGAGAAGTTCTTTTATCCAATGAATGTCCATAGTTCTTTTCAGACGAGTAATATGTCACTGCTGTCACTTCCCATTCGAATGAGCACAATTTATCCGTGCAGCCGACAGAAGTTTATTAAAAAAAAAATAAATAAATAAAAAAAAAAAAAAAAAAAAAGGCCGTTAGAGATGAAAACCGTGACTGGCGCTCTAAGCAAAAGTTAGGCCAAAGGGCAGGGTGAAAACCTGGTAACAGGCAGTCTGCCCTACAAAAAAAAATGAAATAAATAAAAGCGCTAGATTGGGTTGGGTCCATTCCAGGCAAAAATAAGGCATGGGGTTATGTGAAAATCCGACAAGGACGCATCTCCCGCTAAGAAAAGCTAGTGTGAAAATCCATGAGGGACGCACTACCTTTAAAACAATGACGCTTGGAGTGATAAGGCAGCATTACCTTGGGCAACCCCTTTCAAGCAAAGACACACATCGGGCAATCCTCCCTGAAGAATTATGAGTCACAGTCCATGAAGCAGGACATCGCTTACAGACGCTTGGGGGCATGATCGACCAAACAAAGCCACGAGTCGCTTCAGCAAGAGTTATCGCACCTCGACCACTGGGCCACTTAGATGGATGGTGTCACCTGCATCCTGCAGGACATATGCATATGCACGTGCATAACTTACCCTTGCATACAAATCTCTTTTGTTTTCGCAGGAAAGTCTGGCGCCTTCACACACCGACAAGCTGGTGTTTATCAGTCGCTCAGCCGTGGTTTCACACACCGACAAGCTGGTGTTCCATCAATCACGTTCTCCAAAGTCTGGCGCCTTCACACACCGACAAGCTGGTGTTTATCAGTCGCTCAGCCGTGGTTTCACACACCGACAAGCTGGTGTTCCATCAATCACGTTCTCCAAAGTCTGGCGCCTTCACACACCGACAAGCTGGTGTTTATCAGTCGCTCAGCCGTGGTTTCACACACCGACAAGCTGGTGTTCTATCAATCACGTTCTCCAAAGTCTGGCGCCTTCACACACCGACAAGCTGGTGTTTATCAGTCGCTCAGCCGTGGTTTCACACATCGACAAGATGGTGTTCTATCAATCACGTTCTCCAAAGTCTGGCGCCTTCACACACCGACAAGCTGGTGTTTATCAGTCGCTCAGCCGTGGTTTCACACACCGACAAGCTGGTGTTCTATCAATCATGTCCTCCAAAGTCTGACGCCTTCACACACCGACCAGCTGGTGTTTATCAGTCGCTCAGCCGTGGTTTCACACACCGACAAGCTGGTGTTCTATCAATCACGTTCTCCGAAGTCTGGCGCCTTCACACACCGACAAGCTGGTGTTTATCAGTCGCTCAGCCATGGTTTCACACACCGACAAGCTGGTGTTCTATCAATCATGTTCTCCAAAGTCTGGCGCCTTCACACACCGACAAGCTGGTGTTTATCAGTCGCTCAGTCGTGGTTTCACACGCCGACAAGCTGGCGTTCCATCAACCGCGTTCTTAAAAGCCTGACGCCTTCACACACAGACAAACTGGTGTTTACCAGCCGCTCAGCCATGGTTTCACGTCGACAAGCTGACACTCCTCAATCATGTGACCAGTAGTAATCCTATGATGCCGACAAGCTGGCAAGACCAAGTCCCGGACAGCGACCGCCTCAGGTACGCATCTCTCCCTCTCTTTTCTGAATTTTGGTTCACTTAGGCACCTAGGTTCTAAGTTCCCCAAAATTGGGGGCAACTGTAGACACCGGGTCCCGAGGCGGTCCAAGATCAGGATTACTCGATGATGAAATAGAAGACCGATTTTCGGCAAGAAATGTGAGAATCGATCGTTCCCTTGTCAAAGGTGTGTTTTTCGGAAAATAATTAAAAAATATATATTTTTGGGGAAATTAAAATTAAGATGGAGTAAAAAAAAATATATTAATTTTGTGTCAAAATTTAAAAAAAAAAAATAAAAAAAAAGAAAAAAAAAAAAAAAAAAAGAGTCGCGAAGGCCGCCTGCGGCAGCGCGGGGCTGCCTGCACGGCAGGCTGCCCCAGCGCGCAGGGGCGCCTGCGCAGCAGGCCGCCCAGCGCGCAGGGGCGCCTGCACGCTAGGCAGGCGCCTCACGCGCAGGCCCCCTGCGCGCGAGGCGGGGGGCGCCGCGCGCCCCCCCTGCGCGCGAGGCAGGGGGCCTCGCACGCAGCCCCCTGCGCACGAGGCAGGGGCCTCGCGCGCACCCCCCTGCGCGCGAGCAGGGGGCGCCGCGCGACCCCCTGCGCGCGAGGCAGCTGCCTGCCGCGCGCGGTGCGGGGGCACCACGCGCGCAGCAGGCTGCTGCCGCGCGCGCCCTGGCCCTTTCCGCGCGACCTGGTCTTCGCCTGTCCGTTTTTTCCGCTGTTTTCAGTCTGATTTTCTTCAGTCTGATTTTTTTGTTTCACCATTTTATGACATTTTTGATTAACTAAAAATGAAGGTCTCTTTTGTCTCTTGCCATTTTTGGCCAAGACAACCTTAAATGAGGATTTTCTCCTCATTTTCAAGGGGGACGAGAGACATTTAAAAAAAAAAATCTCTTTGGCTTTCTTTGGTCTTGGCCACTCTCCAGGAAGCTATTCTTTTTCTTAAAAATTCTTCAAAAATCTTCAAGCCTTAGTCTCACTTTTTAGTATTTTTTGCTACTAAAAACCTTTGATCTTGGGTTGATTTGAGCAAGAAAAATCAATTTTCTTGGCTTTCTCATCCCACAAAAAAACATTTTTTTTTCAAATTAATTCGTTTAGAACACAGATTTTCATATCTTCCCTAAATACTAATCACTAAAACTGACAAGAGGAGCGGATCGGGACGCCGCATTTCCGATCTAAAAATTCTGAGGGTAAACATTCTTGGACTTGTTCTCATTTATTTATTTCATTTTTTATTTGTTTACATTTTTCTTTATTTTATATAATTTCTATTCTATTATCATTTTTATTCTATTTAGTAAACACATTTTATATGTCGTATTAATTTGTTAAATTTATTATTATTTCATCATTATCATTATTTGTTAAATCCTATTTTATGTAAATGCATGTTCCACTGTCACTATATTCTTTCATTTTTGCATTGCATTTCATATATTTTGGGCCAATCTATAGTACTTTCTTTGTCCTCTTGCTTTGCCTTCCACGGATTTACATATTGTTTCTTTTGCATGGTTTCATTTCAATTGGTTGGGCACTGTTTCTTCACTTCATTTATTTTACTTTTGTTTTAATTTTCTTCATTTATAGATATTTTATTCTCTTTTGTTTTATTCTTTTATTTTATTTTATTAACTTATTGTTTTTATTTAGTTTAACCATTATCACTATTTAAAGTTAATTTGTTTCCTATTATTATTATTATTATTATTATTATTATTATTATTATTATTATTATTATTATTATTATTATTATATGGTTTTATTATGATTATTATGTCTATTATTCATCCTATTTATTGTTGCATTGTTATTTACTGTTGATAATTTGATTTATTTTGTTGCATTGCTATCCTTGTTATTATTATTATATTTATCATTTGTTTGATTAATTTACTTCGAATATTTACTAATATTTTTGATGTTAATTTCTGTATGAGTTTTAATTTGAGTCGGGCCATGTGAGCGCCCCGCGACTCCCCGGATGGGTTGCGATGCGTGGACGGACACTCCATTTTGGTGAGATCTTTTCAATTCCCCTTTGATGTGTTATGTGTTTATTTGTAAATAATTATTTTACTTGTGTACGTGTGCGATAAAAAATCACGAAAATATTTTTACAATTAAATTGGATTCTTCACTAATAAAATTGGGACCAATGTCCCTTATTTTAGCCTAGCAATAAAAATATCACAATTAAAACGAAGAGCCCATTTTCTTAAAAAAAATGGGATCACTCATC
The DNA here is from genome assembly GCA_947683425.1 of Excoecaria cochinchinensis. Taxonomy (NCBI): domain Eukaryota; kingdom Viridiplantae; phylum Streptophyta; class Magnoliopsida; order Malpighiales; family Euphorbiaceae; genus Excoecaria; species Excoecaria cochinchinensis. The sequence goes on from CANTUQ010000061.1 coordinate 1,170,257, forward strand.
CCGGTTTTTCAATTCAAGCAATCAAAAATGACTCTTCGAACCCTCTTCAAATTAATACGAAGGAACCAATGTTCCTAAATTTCGAACAAGCGCGAAGGAACCAACGTTCCTCAAATAATGTCCCGATTTATGTATGTTCTTTTGTCTTAATCTCGAGTGAGTGTTTTAAATTCAAGTTCATTTTTGGGCCCTTGTAATTAATTTTGGGGCAACTTTATTTATCTTTTGGGGATTGTATTCCGTCCCACTTACATCTTTGATCTCCTTTTATTGGGGTTGTATTCTGCCCCTATTTTTATTGTAATTGCGTGCTTGCGTGTTTACCGCTTTCATTTATTGCTTTCTTTATTTACTTTATTTATCGCTTTCGTTTACTTCCTTTACGTGCTTGAAATGCGCTTTTATTTTAATGCATCGCTCGTATGAGATGAGAGATATAATTTTAAGAATTTAAAAACCCATTTATAATTATCCAAAGCATAAATAAGAGGGAAGTTCCGGACACCATATCTCTGGTTTAGACCAATAGAGGTGAGAAACCTTTTCCCAATTTCTTGCAAATTGGATGGCGACTCCAAATACCTCAAAGGTGCCTTTAGGCGTCAATAGGCTAGGTTATTCTCCCCAATGTTCTATTGGGAGGGATACACCGATGATGTCTCATGGCGCCCATGATCAAAAGACGCGAACCTTCATACCTCGAATCCTAAAGCGGATTCAAAGAGAGGGCCCTTGCTGGGTTACTTCCGTCCCTCGCGCGTCACACATACCCTACTCCCATACTCTCATATACACACTAACTATTATCACTTATTCACACCCTACTTCCCTATCTTTAAGCACACACTAGTACAACTCCTCTCCTCATACATCACTAACATCACCACACACTTACATAAATTAACATGCATGCAACATCACAATGCACACAGGTACGCACACACATATACACATAGATAGGCACAAACAGACTCAGACAGGCTCAAACTACTAGGGCGGTTTCGGGGTGTTACAATACTCCCCCACTAAACAGAATTTCATCCTCGAAATTCTCACCTGCTCCGAACAACTGCGGATACTGTAATCTCATAACTTCTTCCGGTTCCCACGTAGCTTCCTCCACACCGTGATACTGCCACAAGACTTTAACTAATGGTATCTGCTTATTCCGAAGCTGTCTGACTTCTCTATCCAAAATCCTTTTTGACTCTTCATCATACGAAAGATCTGACTGAACCCGGATATCTTGTACTGATAACACATGAGAAGGGTCTGATCGATAACGACGAAGCATAGACACATGAAATACATCATGCAATCTGGCTAACTCTATGGGTAAAGCTAACCGATACGCTACTGGACCCACTTTTCCTAAAATCTCATATGGTCCAATAAAGTGCGGGCTTAGCTTACCTTTCTTTCCAAAATGAAGAACCTTCCGCCATGGAGACACTTTTAAGAACACCTTATCACCCACTTCATACTGAATATCTCTACGTTTCAAATTAGCATAAGAACGCTGTCCATCTTTAGCTGCTTTCAGATTCTGCCGAACAACCCTTACTTTCTCTTCAGTATCTCTTACTATATCCGGACTTATCAAAGCCTTTTCTGATAATTCAGTCCAACACACTGGTGTCCTGCACTTCCGCCCATACAAAACCTCATAAGGAGCCATACCAATACTCACCTGGTAACTGTTGTTATTTGCAAACTCCATCAAAGGCACATATCGGTCCCAGCTTCCCTTGAACTCTAAAGCACAACCCCGAAGCATATCTTCTAAAACCTGAATAACTCTTTTCGATGGACCATCGGTCTGTGGATGGAATGCAGTACTGAAGTTTAATCGAGTTCCTAAAGCTGTCTGGAGTTCCTTCCAAAACTTGGATGTAAAACGGGGATCTCGATCGGATACAATGGATACCGGAATCCCGTGAAGTCTGACTACCTCATTCACATAAAGTTCCGCCAACTTGTCCATGGAGTAGTCCAACCGAACTGGCAAAAAGTGCGCTGACTTTGATAACCGATCCACTATAACCCACACAGAATCATGCTTACGCTGCGTCATTGGCAAACCGGACACAAAATCCATCGTGATATCGTCCCATTTCCATTGTGGAATGGGTAAGGGATGAAGTAATCCCGATGGTACTTGATGCTCGGTTTTCACTTGCTGACACGTAAGACACCTTGAAACAAGCTCTGTTATGTCCCTTTTCATACCTGGCCACCAATAAAACTATTTCAGATCGTGGTACATCTTGTCACCTCCTGGATGCATAGTGAAGACCGATGAATGAGCTTCTTATAGTAACTTTTTCCTTAACTTGCCTACATCGGGTACACATAAACGGTCTCCATGCTTAAGCACTCCATCACTATTAACCTGGTACTCAGACTGCTTGCCATCTTTCACTGCTTGACATACCCGCTGTAACACATGGTCATCTAATTGTGCCTTCACAATCTCTTGCCTTAAACTTGGCTTAGCGTTAAGCTGAGCAACTAAAGCACCTTCAGATTCAAACCTCCATTTACCACGGCTAAGAAGTAATGCAGACATAGATTTCCTGCTGAGAGCATCCGCCATCACGTTAGCCTTGCCCGGATGATAGTCGATGATGCAATCATAATCTTTAAATAGCTCTAACCATCTTCGCTGTCTCAAGTTTAGCTCTTTTTGTGTAAACAAATACTTGAGACTCTTGTGGTCAGTAAAAATCCGGCATGTTTCCCCATACAAATAATGTCGCCACACCTTAAGCACAAATACTACTGCCGCTAACTCCAGATCATGGGTCGGATAGTTCTGCTCATGAGGTTTCAACTATCTCGACGCATATGCCACAACTCTACCTTCTTGCATCAAGACACAACCCAAACCAATCCTGGAAGCATCACTATACATGATGTATTCCTTACACGAAACTGGCTGTGTAAGCACAGGAGCCTTAACTAACATATCTTTCAACCGATCAAAACTAGCTTGACACTTTTCAGACCACACAAACTTAACTTCCTTCCGAAGTAGCCTGGTCAAAGGAGAGGCTAACACTGAAAATTCCTTAACAAAATGTCGATAGTAACCTGCCAAACCCAGAAAACTTCTTACCTCTGGCACACTCTTCGGAGGCATCCAATTAACAATTGCCTCAACCTTACTCAGATCAACTCGTATACCTTCTTCGGAAACTACATGTCCAAGAAAAGCCACTTCTTTCAACCAAAACTCACATTTGCAGAGCTTCGCATATAGTTGATGATCTCTTAGCATTTGCAATACTAACCGAAGATGTTCCTCATGTTCCTTTTTATCTCTTGAATATACCAAAAATATCATCGATGAACACCACAACAAACTTATCCAAATACGGTCAAAAAACTCTGTTCATCAAATCCATAAAGGCTGCAGGCGCATTGGTCAAACCAAAAGGCATTACTAAAAATTCATAATGGCCATAATGCGTCCGGAAAGCCGTCTTTGCCACATCTACCTCTTTTACCCTCAACTGATAATAACCCGATCTTAGGTCTATCTTGGAAAACACTCCAGCTCCTCGCAACTGGTCAAAGAGATCCTCAATTCTTGGTAGGGGATACTTGTTCTTTACAGTCACCTTGTTAATCTGTCTATAGTCAATACACATCCGTAACGTTCCATCTTTTTTCTTAACAAACAACACTGGTGCACCCATGGTGACACACTAGGCCGAATAAACCCTTTGTCTAACAACTCCTGTAGCTGACTTTTCAACTCTTTCAATTCCATCGGAGCCATCCGGTAAGGAGCCTTAAAAATTGGAGCTGTCCCCGACACAATCTCTACTGACAGTTCAACCTCTCTCTCGGGAGGTAATCCCAGTAGTTCTTCCGAAAAAACATCCACAAAATCTCTGACCACAGGAATATCCTGAATTTTCACTTGTCCTCTCCGAGAATCTAGTACCAATGCTAAAAACGCTTCACAACCCTTTCTAATGAACCTTCTTGCTTTTATTGCCGAAATCACATTATGCAAAGAACTGCTCCCAATACCCTTCACAATCACAGGCAATTGATCCCTACCATTCAGAACCATCACTTTTCTATGACAATCCACAACAGCCCGATGCTTATTGCCCGATCCATACCCAGGATGACATCAAACTCATGGAACGGCAGGTAAATCAAATCCACATCAAATTCTATACCCTGAATCTTTAAAGGACATGCCCGACATACCCGATCTACCATAACACTTTTTCCCAGCGGACTAGATACACAAATCTCATTCTCTAACTTCTCCTCATTTCCCAAACTGTCCCATATCTTACCAGAGCATACATAAGAATGGGTGGACCTTGGGTCGATCAAAACATAAACTTCAAAGTCTAATAAAGAGAACTTACCGGCAATTACTTCTGGAGCATTCTGTTCCTCTCGGGCCTTCATGGCATAAGCCCTCCTAGCTACTGGCACAGGACGATCCACTGTTTCTGAGGGCTCTCTATCTCGAGGCCGTCCACCACAACCCCTTCCTCTACCTCTATTACGGCTGCCTTGGGGTACGTTAGACCCAGCTCGACTAACTTCTTGTTATCCCGTAGGATTCTCATACCGACTCGGACAATTCGCAAGGAAGTGGTCCATGGAGCCACATCTGAAGCAACTTCCTGTTAACCACCGACACTCACCCCAATGTAGCTTATTACAATGAGTACATCAGGGAATACCGTCACCTCTACCAGCGCCCGATCCCCTAGAAGAACCTTGTCTTCTCCCTCTAGAGGCTGGACTAGCAGCAGACTCATCAATAAAGTTTCCTTATGACTCCCTTGGTCTCTTTCCAGAAGAAGATCCACCCCTAGCAGACTTCTTCCTCTGAGCTTTTTCTCTCATGATGTTCTCTGAACGCTCCGCCCTCAAGGCTGCTTGAACCAGCTGATAGTACCTAACATTTGGGGCCGACATCAAAGAAACTAACATCACCTTTAAAGACTCATTCAAGCCTAACTCGAAGTGTTGGCATTTGAACTCATCAGTAAGAACCTTGGCGGTGCATATTTGCTAAGCTTATTGAACTCATTCTCATACTCAGCCACTGACATCGTCCTTTGCTTAAGACTTAGAAACTGCGCCCACTTGGCGTCCGTGTATGCCTTAGTCACAAACAGATTCTGGAACTCGTTCTCAAAGAACTCCCAGGTCATAAGTTTAGGGATCTGAGGTTGACTGATCACTAACCTCCACCAATCATAAGCAGAGCCTTGTACCAAGGACACTGCACAATCCACTTCTTGATCAGGTGGGCACTTAATCTCCCTTAACACCCTTTTCGTCCTTTCAATCCACATCTCCGCTTTAACGGACTCGTCCATGCCCGTACCAAAGAAATCCTCCGCTCAATGCTTCCTTAGTTTCTCAATAGGTGTTAGGGCTGCCGTCACTCTTTCAAACATTCTAGCCATGTCTTGTGAGACCTTAAGCATCGCCTCCAATGGAACCATAGGCACTTCAGGTTGCCCTCTAGGAGGTTGAGCCAAACCCCCAAATGATGGATCTCGCTCAGGAGGATTCACACTCCCAGCTGAACCCTCCGGCGTCTCATGTGAAGACTCCATCACACTACAAAACATAGACATAGGGCGCGTCAGGCCAACGCAACTCTAACAGACTCACTAACATGCTTAGACCCAGAAACATCTAAACCAACAGCTCTGATACCACCAAATGTCACACCCCAACCTATACCATGAAGACTTCTACCCCGAAGGAGGGAGAAGGGTCCTGATAGATAGGAGTGTCACATTCCAAAATGAAGATCACAGTAATAGTATAGAGAAACACATAATAACGAGACAAAATAAAGCTTCTTAGAAGAGACACATAGCGATACTAAACAGGATAAATTTTTTTTCTTTCCATTATATATATGGACAAAATCAGTACATATTACAAAAAATTACATATACCAAGGCCCGAAAGAATACTGTTCCAATGGCCACACAAAATATTACATCTAATACAAAAGAAAAGAAAACCTATACAATAAAACTTCGATCCCTAGTTGCGATGGCCTTCCTGATGCGGCACGCCTTGACCGAGCTTACCAAAACCTTCCACACCTGCACGGATAAAACACTCGTGCTAAGCGAAATCGCTTAGTGGGGAACACAATATGCATAACCGCCACTCACAGTGACGTTAACAGGCAAAGCATATGCTGATGGCACATTCATAAGTCAGTATCACATAAAATAAATCTGAATAATCAACATCATTCATATACCATAAGAAGTTTATCTCAACACATCGTTATTCAGATTTCATACATGTAAAACACAAAATCACCTGCTCATTCAAAACCGTGGATAACGAGTACACATAGATACCCAAAGGCATCAGTATCAAATCATATCGCATAGACGCCCGAAGGCATCAAGACATTCTTTTCATTCTTGTTGCACAATATGTTCACATAGAATCTTAGGTAAGATTCAACAGGAAGATCATGAAGATCCAATCGGGGGACCTAATCAGGGTCCAAATCGTACACATGGCTGCAGCTACACATAACTCTATTAGGCATGCCTAACTATCCACTTATTTGGTTTGCAGGCTACGATCATCCAATTTAAATTTATCATCGAATTCAAACAGAAATCATCCGCTATTTAGAAACACTATAAACTTTATCAAAATGAAGCGTTAATTCAATGTCACTGAATATGCATAATCATTAATTCCACACTTAAACATTACATTAATAATTAAACATTCATACAAAAATAGGATAGGTCACGGTGGTAACCAAATTCATTGCCACCGTGACATACCAAAGTCCTGAACAGAATGCAATGTTGAGGGAGGTCACGGTGGTAATCAAATTCATTGCCACTGTGATATACCAAAGTCCCAAAATAGAATGCAAGACTAAGGTAGGTCACGGTGGTAACCACTTTCATTGCCACCGTGACATACCAAAATTCTGGACAGAATGCAAATCTGAGGTAGGTCACGGTGGTAACCACATTCATTGCCACCGTGACATACCAAAATCCCAAAACAGAATGCAACCTTGACCGACCTCACGGTGGTAACCAAATCAGTTGCCACCGTGACCCATGCCCAGTTGCGACAATTTTCAGCAAAACTACTCTAAACTACGTCCACAAACACAACCCAGCACTTCATCCATTCTTTCTCACTTACGTCCTAATATACAAAGTCCATTAACATGCTCAAATCAAATAATTTATAGGATCAACTTAAAATTCTCAAAAGCAATATTTCCTCTTAAAGGAATTTCATATAACAATCTTAAACTCAATGCTTTACACTTGTAACAACTAACTTCAAATCACAATATTCACATCATATACATACAAATCCACTTAATATTGTTCATCAATTTCACAATAACACTAACAGTCATCAATACCCAATAAAATGCACAAATCATACAAACGTTCCCAAACCTGATTTCCTTCGCTCCTAGTCGTGAGCTCCGCTTCCACTAGCTTTTTCTTTCCCCTTAGATGTTCTAGGAAGCTCCTTTGAACCACCAATCAAACACAACCAGATTTAATTCTAAGATAGCACATAAATGAAAATCAAACCTAGAGAAGAGGGAGAGAAAAACGTAAGACACAACTCTCATATACTCACCCTTGAATTTAAGAGACACAAACCCAGCTATAACAATCACCCAAGGAAGGAGGGAAGAGCAGAAATATGCAAGGAAGGAGAAGGAAAGAAGAGGAAAAAGGAAAAAGAAGATGAAAATGGCGTGAGGGAGAGGAAGGCAACGGGAAGAGGAAGAAGAAGCAAAATGGTTTACAGCTGTCCTCTCTCTCATACACCCATTAAATCATCCTAATCTTTAAGCCAAGTGTCACTCTCCCATAGGAAAGTGATCCCACATGCATACCCTACTCCCATACTCTCATATACACACTAACTATTATCACTTATTCACACCCTACTTCCCTATCTTTAAGCACACACTAGTACAACTCCTCTCCTCATACATCACTAACATCACCACACACTTATTTAAATTAACATGCATGCAACATCACAATGCACACAGGTACGCACACACATATACACATAGACAGGCACAAACAGACTCAGACAGGCTCAAACTACTAGGGCGGTTTCGGGGTGTTACAATGTACTTCCGAAAAAGATTTTATATTATGGCATGAGCATTTCTAAAGGAAACAAGTATATGTTAGCCTGCATTAGTCGAGTCGTGGATAGATTGGCATGCCTATAGAGTTTCTATTTGCTGCAGCTTCTGTGATTTGGACCGTGATTAGGTCCCCGATCGGATCTTCGTGATCCTTCTCTAATGGATCCTCGTGATCCTTCTGTACTAGATCATCACGATCCTTTCATATCGAATCTTCATGATCCTTCTGTTATGTATCTTTGTGTTACTCGTTATCCACATCCTTGACTTAGCAAGCAGTAAATGAATAAGAGTTTGTGAATCAAACAATAAGTTATGAATTGATAAATGGATGCAAAGGCTTATACGAAAGTGTGAGATTAAGAACTCAACAAGAATACGATCGCATTGTCTGCCATGATTTATATGTGGCATGAGTTTGCGCTTCGCGCACCTATGTATTTTGGATCCGGTAAGATCCTTATGTGAAATTGTGGTAACATCTTTGAAAGCTTACATGGCCCAGCTTTGGATATTTCCTTTTGAAATGTTAAAATGAGTTAATGTCATGAAGGTAACGCAACAATTTGAAGTAAGTGGTTAAATGAAAGTAACTATATATATAGTATGCATCTATATGCTGGAACATGAAGTTGGATTATTAACGGCTATTCATGACTCTTTGATGTGTGAGAATTATTTTAGTATGAGAACTGATCATAGACTGAATATAATGATATGTGTGACATGAGATATATGAATAATAAAACCTGAAAAACATGTATTAATTAAGATTGTCATCCTGTTTGACCTTGTAAATGATTACGATTAAAATATTCTGATTATGATCAATTTTGTGTATTTAGTAAATGAGATGTTTAAGTTTGTCTGAAATGTGTATTTATGTTTAAATGATTTAATTTTAGATATTTATTGTATGTTGTGACTGACGGCCATTGTGAGTGGTCGTCCATACTATGTGTTTTTCTCCACTAAGCTTTATGCTTAGCATGGGTGTGTATCCATGCAGGTTTGGAGTTAGTCGTGTCGCCGAGGACAATTCGCAGCAGTCTAGCCAACAAGTCCATAATAGTATTTATTATTTAGAGGTTTTAGATAATTGTTGTAATGTAATTCTGTATTAGTATTGTATTAAGTGATTGGAATGTAATAAAATGTGAATGAGGAGTGTAATGCCAAGTATATGAATGTCTTTTGTATTATGCGAAAGTTTATGTTTGAAAAAAAAAATTATATAGTTCTGCTTGTATTATAGTGTCCTGTGTGTTATCGCGTGTAGCATTCCTCACTCATCGTAGCGTACTGCCTATGTTACCATACAGTATGCTATACGTGGGTAAGGGGTGTCACATTATAAATATCCTATTCTTTGTAAATTGTGATATTTGCCTGCGAATAACTATATATATGAAAGTTGTAGATGTGCTAATTCAAGTAAACATATGTATATTGAAGTGTGTGTTTGCTAATAAACCCTACTTGAGTGTATAATATTAAATGACATGTTAATGCTTAACGTAGTTGTATGGAAAATGATAAGTATATATGTGATCATGTGAGGTTATGCATATTGAGGTAGGAGCTTATATAGTAAATCATATATGTGTGTGTATGCAAGATATCATATGTTAGGATGCTAGTTAATGTTGATGTATTGGTATGACTTATGATCTTGAGCTTATGATTTGCTTAATTACATAGAGACTAATAATGTGGCAATCCAGGTGAGCATGTACCTATATATGTTTATACAATTTGTATGAATTTAATGATGAAGTGTGAGATTGATAATAAGATATATGCATATGGAAGTGAATAATGTTAAGAGCTATCCGATATTTTTTTAAGTAGTTTTGTGAAGGTTTATATCATGAGAATCTGATTTAAGTACTGGGTCAGTTGTCTAACCTACAAGTCAAGCCATGGATAGATAGGCATGCCTATAGGGTCTAAAGTGCTGCAGCCAGAAGCGAGTGATTTCTATGAATCGGCCCCGTTTAGGTCCAGGGTAATCCTGGAATAGGTTCCCCAAAAGCGAGTGATTGTGTATTTGACATTAAGGTATATACGGATACTAATGCGATATTAAGGTATCAATGGATACTAATGAGATATTAAGGTATCTACGGATACTAATGCGATATTAAGGTATCAATGGATACTAATACGATTGATTATTTCTGTACCTAGGGGTACTAATGCGATTGATTATTTCTGTACTTACGGGTAGTAATGCGATTGATTATTTTAGTATCTACGGATACTAGCTTAAAGGTATCTGCGGATATCAGAGTGATAACCCGTTATCCAATACTATATAAGTGCAGGCAAATTAGGAAATAGCTAGTAAGCAAGTGATTGGTTGTCAACTTGGTGTGTTATGTGAATTCTTGAGTGTATAATATTGATAGGATTTGGTGCAAGCAATGTGGTTTTGTGATTATTATTTTATAAGGTTATGCACTATATATATATTAGTGTTGATCATTATTAGTGTAGAATGTGAATTTAATGCATAAAGGTTGCAATATGTGGTATCAGGTAGACTATGATATGTTAACAAGTAAATGTTGTATACTTTATATGAATTAGTATGTATTCGGTAATATTAGGGATTGAATAAAAGTATGCATGGTACAGATTTGTATTTGTAATTTGATGATGAATATATATATGGACAAGTGCTAATAATTACTTTGCCATGTGTAATATATATATGTGATGTCTGTGAGTGGTGAAATTATAGAATTGCCATGAATAAAAGATGATATAATGAGCAAATAGCATATGAGAATTTAAGATTAAATGTATAGAATTATAAAATGCCTTCAATGATACTGTTAGTTACCCTATGTGATTGTGATGATTGCTCTAGTGCTGATGTTAATTTGAATTGTATATTTATGTATGTTGCCTAAGCATGTAATTGTATTGATGATCACTGTGAGTGTTCATCCATATTCTGTTATTTCCCCACTAAGCATTATTTCTTAGCATGGATGTTTTATCCATATAGGTATCTGAAGACAGCATTTTGGAAAACAGTCCTGTATCACCAACGGCCAACACATAGGAACCGCTGTAATTGTAGGTTATTTTATAATAGTTGAAAGGTGTATTTATAGTTGTCATGTGTAAAGGAACTGAAGTTTTTGTATCAAGAAGTTGTATTTTGTTAAGTGAAAATCGATGTAAGACTTTAAGTGTTTTGTAATGTAATGCACAGATTTTTCAGTTGTTAATTGAATGTTGCTTTTGAAAGAAATTTATTAATCCTGAAGTTTGTATGGAATACTGATTTATGAGCGTGTGATGTGTTGTGACACTCCATAGCCATCATAGTAAAACTCTACAGGTGGTTAAAGGGTGTTATAATTATTAAAAATAAAAAATAATAAATTATAGATATGATTGTATTTTTATACATAAATGGTATAGAGTGTATACATACAACATATACAGTGTATACATATAAAGTATATTGTATACACATAAAGCATATATAGTGTATACGTAAAGGGCATACAGTGTATACTTATATATTGTACAAATTTTAATTGAATATCTGTTTGAGTTTATGATTTATAATTAAATATTATTTTTTAAACATATACCCTATGTTTTACAAATTAAAAAAATAATTCAAAAATAATTACCTTTTTTCTTGAAAGAGTATTCCTTGAAATCCTTCCATTTTGAATTATTAGAAATTTTCCATCTTGTAATTCTTGGAAACTTGTCTTTAGAAGACATAGCAATTTTGCCATCAGCCTTAGAGCAATGTTCATAAACCCATACTTGTAAAGCTAATGGAAATCCTTTCAACCTATACATTTTTGATTTCCCATTCTTAAAATTGACTTCAAGACTTTAAATCATCATTTGAAAAACATAATTGCCCTATGGATAATCATTACATTCTGCACTATCATCAAGTGCAATATCCTTTTTTCTCACCATCTTATCACCTAAACTTGCCAAAAGAAAGCAGTGAATTGAAAAGAGAATGGCTATTTTTACCCCATCATCATCTGAATCCCACTTTCCATCCAAAAAACACATAGTTATCAAATCTTTATCTGCTTTCCTCCAAAGTCCTTCTTAATCAACTACTATCATCTCTTGATAACTGAATGTTCTTGAACTCTTCATTGCACTTTAAACTAGTAACTGTAGCAAATTCAGCTAAGCCAAACTTCAAATTTACACCATTCACCTTTGTCCATAATTCATTATTATTCTCATTATACAACTCTCTCGGCAATAAAGAATGAATGGATTTCCCTTGACCAACAATGTTGGGCAAATCCAACAAGTAACCAAAACATGTTTCTTTAAACATCCTTTGTTGATTATTATTTAACTTCTCTTCAATTAATTTAGTTGCATCAAGATTCATGCAAAAACTCAATTTGCTTAAAAAATGATCTTTGGGATTAACATAGAATTCCCCAACCTGAAAAAATATAACATATAATAATAATAAACCATAAATTATAATAAAATATAACATTATTATAAAAGCAACATCAACCAAAAATATTTAACAAAAATAAAGCAAAGAAAAAAAATATACCTTATTTTCTATTGCTGGCTATACCATTTTTTTAAAATAATTTGTGAAGGATATCTTGTATTATCAAATGAAGAATATGTAGAACTTGATTTAACCATTTTGTTATGATTAGATAAGGTCTTGAAAAAAATGGAATTTTAATAATGTAACTATATTAATCCAACATAAAGTACACATTTTTGTATAAAAATATTGATTATAATCATGTTCAACACTCTACAAATCCTGTACAACTTAAAACAATGTTCTACATCACATATGCTTTTTCTTAAATGCTTCTTCCATCTTTTAACATTATGTAGCAAGTATATTTTTCACTTCTACATGCACTTCAGTTCGTATATCTTGATGCAATTCTTTAATAATTATCGAGAAAAGGGACAATGAGAGAAGCTAAAATTAATAGAGTATTTGCTTTTAATTTTGTTATGCTTTTATACTCCTAAATATGATATAACTATGACATGAGTTTTGGATACTTAACATTTTCATTTAATATCTAAGCTCAAGTGTGGAAAACTACAATTTCTTTCAAAGCACACAACTACAATTCGAGATCCTTGAGTTTTGATAATTAGAATACTATTTTTAGATACTAGTATACTGTGACGCGTGCCAAACCCGAGAGGCCCCGAGAACCCGCTTTTAAGGTATTCGAAAGAGGTTCATAGAACTTGTAAGAGATTGGGCAACAGAAGGTGTTTTGAAGTTGCCACCTAATAAAACATTGGAAAAGGTCATCTAGCCTCGTTGAGCCTAAGACAATGCGTATTTGTCTATTTTTAGCAACAAGAGATATCTTGAATTCTCCATTCTAATAGAACATTGGAACGGTTCATTTAACCTCATGAAGCCTAAGACAATGCGTATGAGTCTATTTTGTGCAGCATGAGATATTTTGGAATTCACTTTCCAATAGAACATTGGAAAGGTTCATCTAACCTCGTGAAGCCTAAGACCAAAGAGAGTTCGGGACTCCACTCTTATTCATACCTTGGTTAAATTTACGATTGAGTTTTACTATTAAAATTTTATTCCTTTTCTCATTCAGTTTAATGCAATAATTAAAGCGCAGATCAATCATATAATGAAAGGGGTAAATAAAGTAAATTACGCATAAAGTAAATAAAAGTACAATAATTTACAATAAAACTAGGGGCGAAATATAAGCCCCCCAATAAAAAGGACATGTAAATCATGCATAAACCGGGATATTCAATTTGAGGTGAGGATATTGGCCCTCACATGCATGCTTAAAAAACTAGAAAAACTTATTTGGATAGAAAAACTAGGACATTAGTCTCATTTTATTAGAAAAAAATCTAAATTAATTAATATAAATATTTTTGTGATTTTGTTTTTAACTTGCATAAAATAAATAATTTTATGAGAAATTACATGGCAAAATAAATAAAAAGACAAATAAAAAAAATAATACTAATAATAAAATAATAAGTTAAGCCAAACGAATCTCTCGGATCTCCCCATTTGCTCGCGAGAATGCTCAAATAAAGAAAATTGATATTGGAATCAAAGACAAACACAAATAAAATTAATGTTAGTGATTAAATTAAGAAAATCAATTAAACACATAAAATAACAAATAATAAATTAAAATAAATAAAAAATGCATTATGAATAACAAATAAATTAAATGACATGATGAAATAAATGAATTAACATAATAATAATAATAATAATAATAATAATAATAATAATAATAATAATAATAATAATAATAATAATAATGATGATGATGATGATGATGATGATGATGACGACTATGAGGATGATGATAATAATAATAATAATAATACTAATAATAATAATAATAATAATAATAATAATAATAAAAATAAAAATAAAAATAAAAATAAAGGAAAAATAAATAATCAAATAAAAAAGAATAAAAAAATATTAAATCTATGAACAAAATAACATAAAATAAATAAATATACAACAGATTTAAAGTTCTACATGGTGACTAATTAGTTATGAATAAATAAATAAAATAAAATAAATATAGGATCGAGCTGAAAATGTTTACCTTCAGAATTCGGATTCGATGGAGGGAAAAATATAATTGATTTTCTTGTTTTTGATTCGTAAAATTAGAATTAAAAAATAATAAAAATTGAAATTTTATTCAATGAAAGAAAATTTGCCTAAAAAATGATGAAAGAAAATACAAATTCTCAAGAACAAAAAATTATTTTTTTTGTCTCAAAAAAAATTATTGATTAAAGAAAAGTAAAAAAAAAAATCTCAAGTATAAAAAATTATTTTTTTTGTCTTAAGAAAAATTATTGATTAAGAATTGAATTTTTTTTAACCTTAAAAAAATTTATTTGAAGAAGAAAACTCAAAAAAAAAAAATATACAGAGAATTCTATTCAAGAAGAAGACAAGAGAAAATAAAATTTTTTAACCTAAAACAATTCTCCCCTTTTCTCTTTCTTAATTTTTTTATTTATATCAATTTTTGTGAAAACCTAAATAATTAAGAAAAGAAATTGAATTTTTATCAAATTCCCCTTTACTTGGGTTCAAAAATAGGATTTGTCTCTAAAAATCCCGAAAAAAATGATAAAAAATCAAACAAGAAAAACGAAAAAATCCCGAAAATGGGTGAAAATCGCGTTTTGGCAGGCTGGGGGAGGGTGGGGGGCGACCAATGGCCGTCTCTAGCGAGTGACGGGCGCGCGCTATGATGGGTGTCGCTCGCATGCGCGGTCGAGCGACGTCCATGCACGCATGCTCGCACCCAGCGCACGAGGGGGCCTGCCCTCGCGTGCCCGCTGCTGCAAATGCTCGAATTTTTTTTTAAAAAGCAATTTTTACTAAAACATTTTAATTTCCAACTCCCCTTTTTATTTTTATTTTTTAAATTTTTTTATTTTTATATATGTTTTATTTTTTTATTTCTAGAAAATAAATTTCACAAGAAAACGATCACTTTCAACCGTTTTGCATGCGAACAGACGTTAATTTTATCATTGAGTAACTCTAATTTGGGCTGACTTAGGACCTAGTGCCTACATATACCAACTAATAATTTCAATCAATTATGATTTAAAAAAAAGTGAGTTAATAGAAAAGCAAAATAACTAAGGAAATAGATGCAAAACATAAAGTGAAAATTGAAAAAATAAAAGCCAAAAAAGAGAAGCATTCCACTGAGAGTAGATTGAAACCGGTGTATTTGATTGGAGGAAAAAAGTAACCAACCTTTTATTCTTCTAAATTGACCAATTTCCTTTGACAATTAAGAGATATATGCAACATGCAAAAGGAGAATCAATAAAAAAAGATTTATATGAAAATTTGCTCACTTTATTTTTGTGTATTAATCAGAATCTTGAACCAAAAGGGGAATAATTATGAAAGCACAACCAATTTTACTTCACACCCAACCATTTGAAAATTAGTTTAAAAATAGCACAAATTGTGATGTGCGCCGAACCCCATGGTTCCCCGGAGGCCCGCCTTTAGGGTCCGAGAGAGAGGTTCATTAAAACTGGTGAAGATTGGTCAATCCACGAGTGCGTTTATTTTGGGCAACATGAGGTGTTTTGAAGTCGCCACCCAATAAAATATTGAAAAAGTTCATCTACCCTTGTTGAGCGTAAAACCATGCATATGTGTCTATTTTGGGCAACAAGAAAGTATTTTGGAATCGCTTTCCAATAAATTATTGAAAAGGTCATTTAACCTCATGAAATTTAAGACCAGAGAGAGTTTGGGATCTCACCCTTACTTATACCTTAGCTAAAGTTATAAATGAGTTTTTATGTTAAATTTTCATTTCCATTCTCACACGATTATGCAATTAATTTAAAGTGCATCCAAGCACATAGGGAAAAGCAGTAAATAAAACAATAAATAAATAAAATTAACTTACAATGAAAGGGATGAAATACAACTCCATGTAAACACTTGGTCCCGAGACAATCCAGATCAAGGTTAACCAGTGATCAAATTAATGTCTGTTCACATGTAAAAAGGTTGGAAGTGATGGCCTCCTTGTCAAATTTGCATTTGAAAAAAAAATATTGAGGGACGGCCGCCCCTTGTCATCTGCACTATTTGTTTTCCAAAAAATCAGGTTTTTTTTTACCCTTAAAAAGGATTTTAAGGCTGATTTTATGGGATTTAGAGAAATAATTTTTGATTTTAAATTAAAATAAGGAAGAATTTGATTTAAATAAAAATTATTTTCCTAATTGAACTAGGTTTTTCTCTAAAAACATCTAAATAGAAAAGAAAAAGAGAGAGAAAAGGGGGAGGGAGACAAAGAAAAATTATGATTTTTTAATTCTTCTTTTTCAATAAAATTGCTTAAAAAAAAAAAAGGTTTCGGATTGAATTTTCTTGATGAAAGGTTGATTTTGAGACAAAAAAATAATTTTTTGCTCTTGAAATCCAATTTTTTCATTTATTATTTTTCTTTAAACAAGTTTTTTGCAATTATTTTTCAAGAGAGAAAGTTTAGAATTTTCTTATTTTTTTGATTTAATTCTCGCGGATCTTGGCAGGGAAATCGTTCATTTTTTTCCTCAATTGAATCTGAATTCTAAGGGTAAATATTTTAAGTTTGATCTTATATTTTTATTTTTGTTTATTGTATTATTGTATTATTTTTTATTTACAATGAATTAATCACCATGTAAATTTTTAAATCTATTATGTATTTATTTGTTTGATGTGATTTTGTTTTCCCTTTTACTTTATTTTCTTTATTATTTTATTTATTTATTTATTTATACAATTATTTATACATTTGTTTCATTTAACCTGATTTCCTATTATTATTATTTTTTTATTATTATTAGTTTTGCATGATTACTTTTACTCATTTTATTCTTGCATGCATTCAACGTTATTATCTTTTCTAATTTCATGGTCTTTTACATACTGCCGAATGTGTACTGTTCGTGTGTTATAATTAGTGCATGTCATTTAATTCAATCTATTTTATTTTCTATTTGTGTATTAATTTTATTTTATTATTTCTCTGTATTTGTTTTATTGCATTGCTAAATATTTATTTCTTTTTAATTAATTAATTAATTTTATTACTAACTATTTGTCTCCTTTTACTTTGTCAATTTAATAAATCCACACATGTGAGTGTTTCCAACCAAATGAGCAGATCTAGGAGATCTAAGCCTTCTTTTTGGTTTGATTTATCATTTTTTATTATTTTTGTTATTTTTATTATTTTTCTTTAATTATTTTGCCATGTAATTTGTAATAAATTTATTTTATTTTATACACGTTAAAAAGAAAATCACAAAAATACCAAAGATAACTTTTCGATTTTTCTAAGTATGTATGAAGGAACCAATGTTCCATTCGGGAAGCATTAGGTGTCTTAAAACTATCTTTCACCAGTCGTATGCAGGACCTTGCAACAAAGATACTACACACCCCACCCTCTGCTCAGGTGGGCATCTAATCTCATCAAGCACTCTTTGCACTCTTTCAATCCAAAATTCACCTTTATCTGTAACACTCTTATACCCGTAAATGATACGGATACCGGATGTCATACCTCTGTACTGACAGTCACTACAAGTACTTGATAATTCTGTAGGAATTTTTTTTAACAATAACATTCACAACATACATATACAATAAACATAACAATGCACTAACATATAGTTCACGTACCCATACCATAACTTCTCCGTACTGCGATCGTATATATGTCATGCCAATCCTCCAATCTTTGCCATCAATCATTCCTTTTATTGTCACTACACCTTCGGCCACGTCTAAACTATTATAACCTGTGCGCATAACATTCTACGTGCTGAGCATAAAAATATCCAGTGGTTGATACATATCCTAAGTTTTCCATACTAATCCTACATGCATGCACACATAATTATTTTCCTTTATTTAGATTATAATAATATTTATTCCTGAGTCTTTTAGACAGTTTTAATACATTTTTATGGCACTCACTATCTTTTTTTTAATCACTATCACTGCTATCACTTATCAATATCTTTACCTTCATCACTATTTTATAATTACATTAAACACTATTATGTCATCGTCACTTTCACTGTTAACTCCTACGATATTCTGTTGTTATGTACTTCTATTACTTTAAAAGCTAGTTATGTCAATCATTTCGAAATTATCTTATAAACATGTTCATTTACTTTGCTTCTATAATTATTTCTTATCACTTCCTTTATCCTTTTTGTTTCTATTGTAAATATCTTTACTATGTACACTGATAATTTCAACACCGATTATATTACCTTTAGTCTGTCAATTAATAATCAATTCTATTAACCATTCTTCTTTTCTTTCTTTACTTGTATACCGAATTATAGTCTATAATTGGTCATTCTATTATTTAATGATCCACTTATGTATTAGTTATTATTTTCGACATTAATGATATTGATCTAATACTTTTACTTTCTTTACGTTCGTAACACTTTTTTTACTCTTTTACACTGTACTAACTCTCTTACATTAATATCATTCACTATGTTAAATTTTTTACCGAGTTAACGACTTTATTCGGTTTCGAGGCATATTTATTCTTGAATGGTTTGCACTATAATTTAATCACTAGCTTATTTGAATATTTACTATTTTATCACTATTTTCTTACTTCTTCTCTAAACGACACTATTTCTATTATTACTAACATAGTTATCAATTCTATCCCTTATTCTAGAAGTTCCTTGTCAATTATTCAATATTATATATTTAATGTAAATCTTAACAATCATCTAATCCACATTTTATATCCTTTTAGTTTTATCATTAATACGTAAATTCTTTTTCAATTTTTTATTCACTTATATAATCAACATCATAATGGGTTTATCAATTTCTTTTATATTGACACTTCCTATTAATCACACTACCATTTAACACTATTGCCCTTAAAATCCTTATTTTCCATTATCTTAATTCGATATTCTTAATATTTTAATTTAGCAAATTACACACTTAGTTTGTCAATCCTTATAACCTTTATTCAATAATCCTACACTTGTAGCTTAATTCACTATGACCCCTTTAATAATCTTTCCATAATTAAATTTACAATTTATTTCTCTGCATTTACTACAATTACAATTTTATCACTCTATTAAGATTATCATTATTATTTACATTGTTAATTTATTAATTCCTGTGTCATTCCCTAATTTACCAATGTATATCCAAATCGATATTTCCATCACTTCACTTATTAGTCAATTCCCCAATTAATGTTGTAGTATTTTTAATCGATAGTCGTTCTTTATTTAATGTATTATTTGATCCCTACATTAACGTTATTCGAACAATTACCTTAATTTTACTTACTTTCCACTTATTCACATTAGTGTCACTGATTCACATTTTTACCTCTACTTACATTCTACTTACAATACTGTCACTTTATAAACCCAATTAAATTACACATACATGCCTAATTGTACTTTAGATCAATTTAAAACCATTATTCAATTACTTATTAATTACACTACAATATTCCAATTTCATTGATTACTTATTCACCCATTTAACAAATGTGCACTTAATATGTGTGTCAACGATTTACTACACCATAATATCTCAATTAGTCTTACTACCGTAAATTTACGATTTAGTCTCTAATCTTTATACTAACATACAATCTTACCCTTAGTTGTTTTATATTACAAAATGTCACTATTTAATTTCATTACTATACTTATTCATTATTTTATCATACACTTTATCATTTAACTCTTACCATAATATTTTAATCCAAATCACATTTTATTCCTTGCTTTACCTTAAATTCCAATTTTATCACTTTAATTTACTATAATTACAATTAGACCACTAATTAATCTAAATTTCACTTTTAATTTATTATTATTATTTTCTATTAAATCATTAATCATATTAGCCAATTAATTCATCAATTCTATTACCTAATTAAACAATAAACCTTATTATACACTAATTACATTTTAATCCTTTCATTAAACTTATTTATTCACTAATTATATTTTTGCCCCTAATTTTTTTCCTTGATTTCCAATTTTATCCTTGACTTTTCCCTTAATTCCATTTATGTCACCACTTTTACCTTAATACCAACCATGTCCCTTCTTTTACACTAATTCCATTTATATCCGCATTTTCCACTTAATTACCATTATGCCCTTAATTATTTTTTATTTACACTTTTAACCTCACTTAATCTTTTTTTTTTCACTTTTACCCTTCATAATTATTTTAATTACCAATTTACCATTTTTACACTTAAATTTCACTTTTGGCCTTATAAATTTACCAAATTACATTTAGGTCCCTAATTTATCACTTTTACACTAAATTACCACTTTACCTTCATATTTTGCTAAAATTACCATATTACCCTTACATTTGCACTTTTTATCTAACTTAACTACTTTTTACCAAATTAATGTAAATTTACCATTTTATCCCTAAGCTTTCCATTTATTTCATTTTAACCCCGTTTTCACTCATTTTTACAAGTATCACTATTTTAATCAATTTTATTACTTATTTACCATTATGCCCCTAGTATATACCCGGTAGAAAATCTATCGACCGGATACGCGGGACGTGGTCCCCATAAATCCACTACACTATAGAATGACCCCATTAGGACCATTCATCACTACACTGTACTGTACTGATCAGTGCAAACACTGTATACATTATAAACTGAGATAAACCGGCATTGACCTATCAATAGCGAGTCGCCATGACTCGCACTGCGATTTTGAATTCCTATGGCTAGCCAATTATATCATAGACTAGATTTTTCTACCAGACTATTACTAAGGGCAAATATCATCATAATTTCACTTGAATTTCACATTATGCCAATATACACATTTCAGCATACACCTCATTATCACTTATAATTTTGCATACACACTCATTTATCATCAATTAATCATTTAATGCCATTATACACAATAAAACATCAAAACACACTTTATTATTCTAATGCACTCAATTCGGCCAAAGCATCCTTATATCATTATGTTCACTTTTAATTTATTTAACCACTTAATTATTCCAATTGCATGTTATACTTATTATAGACATCCTCTACATGCCATAATTACCAATATACATCATTAAATTCTTCATTATTCAATTCGGCCAACAAACTAACTTCTCATTATGTTCACTTTAATTTCATTTAATCATTCAATCATACTATTTTCATATTATACTCATCAAAATTACCAATTTTATACCTTATTTCACAACTTAACTCATTATTTCCTTTAATAATCCATTCAGCCAAGCTTATACAAATTCATTAAGTTTGCTTTTCAATCTTTTAACCATTCCATCATACCTTACCCATGTTATACACATTGTAACCATCATTTATATGCCATAAAACTCATATACACATTATGTTTTCCTTAAGTTACCATTCGGCCTACATGTGGGTTTTCATACCATAATATTTCAATTTATTCTAAGCATATTTATACACTTATTTAAGTCCACTAAGCATGCTTATCAAGTTAGATTTAATTAAACATTCCTAAATCTCATGTTCACACTTAGACATAACCTAAAACACATACATAATTAATGGAAAAAGAAGGATATTGTATCCACTCACCTTATTTCCTTGATCTCTACTCCTTAGGCTTCCTTTCCATAGCCTTTAACCCTTGAAACAACTTCCTCCCCTTTGAAAACCTAAGGTGGCCAAATTCAAACAACACTATAACATCAAATCCATGCTTCCTTTTTATAAAATAACTTCATAAATACACTCTACATACTTGAAAACCTCCTTAGGAACCTTTAAATTAAATTATAAAACCCTAAATCACATACCTCATTTTTGAGACATAACCTTTGTCTCTAGCTTTTTCCCACTTCTAGCCCACCAAATGGACTCAAATTACCATCACCATGTTGTAGAGGAGTTAGACTTTACTTGGGAGGCTAAGATTTAGGGAGAAATGAGAAGAAAAGAGAAAGAACCATTCGGCCTATATAAGGGAGAAGAGAGGCAGTTTCTCTATGGAATTCTCTAGAGAAATCTGGTCTTAAGGGGTATTTATAGGTGAAATTTGAACCGAACTGGTCAAACCAGTTTGAACAAAAATTTTGGTTTTTCGTTAATTTTTTACTATTTCAAAGAATCTATATGTTCCTCAACTTATTTTCACTCCCAACCAATTCCATCATTCTTAAAATATCAAATATAGCCTCCCTACAAATTTTTAGCTCAATCGGAGTCCATTTGGGGCCCAGTTCACCAAAATCGGTCCGATTCGATTTAGTTCGATTCTGCCGTAAAATCCAATTCTAATGCTGTCAAAAATTACAAAAAATTATTTTATGCCTTTTCGCTTCCCACTATACACCCTTTAGAGCTCAATAACATTTTTAAAAAATTAGTCAAATCTCAGTCAAACTGGTTGAATTTGAACCGAACCAGAGGCCAACTTCAGAATGACTTTCGGAGGCCAATTTGACTCCGTTTTTACTCCAGATTTCACCATTAGACTCTTGACGACCCATAGATCATTTTCACCAAATTAGAATTTTTTGGCTGACGGACTCCAGGCCGACTGCATAGCTACCCCAAGGTTAACCACCCTGCAATTTCTATACCACAAACACACTTTACACTCAATATTATTCCACATAATCATACTTATAACATCACTCTACACTGATATCACACAAAAGACACTGTAAACATCCACTGTACACTTCTAACCCGATATTTGGGCCATTATATTATCGGACTCATCCAAACTAGTTCCGTAAAAATCTTTTGCTCCATGTTTCCTTAACACATCTATCGGCGCTTTGGGTGCAGTCATCTAATCCAAAACCCTTGCCATGTCTTGCAATATTTTAAGCAATGCCTCCACAGGTACAGTTGGAACATCAGGCTCCCCTCTAATGGGTTCAATTGGATCGAAAATAGATGGATCTTGATCCTCGCGGTTCACACTTTTAACTATCTCCTCAATCATTGTTTGAGAGAGATTCATCTCTAGACTTCAAAATACAAGGACATCCGCATTAGGCCAACACAAATCTATACGCATTTCTATTCTACGATCGTCTATAATAGCCTAAACCTAGACTCTAATACCATTAAATGTAGCACTGTAGACACCGGGTCCTGAAATAGCCTAAACCAAGGTTATCCAGTGATGAAAATGATGCTTGTTCACGGACAAAAGGGTTAGAAGTGATGATTTCCTTGTCGAAAGCTTCTTTTTAAATAAAAAATTATTTTTCATTTCAATTTTTCGATGGCTTGTGGGCTGTGTGCGCGAGGCACAGTGCCTGTGGGGCCACGTGTGCAAGGTGCAGTATTTGCGTGTAAGCTTGTGAGGCACCGCGTGCAGGGCCTAGCCTCGTGCGAGGCCGCACCTTGTGCACGCGAGGTGTGGAAACCCAACGCGAGGCCGCACCTCGCGCCTATGAGGTGCGGCCCTCTAGCGTGAGTCCACACCTCGCGCGTATCCTACCTCATTGGGGCTTCGTTTTTTTCAATTTTTTCTTGATTTCTCTGGTTTTGAGTTAGAATTAAACTCAAATTCCTTTTTCTCGATTTTCAAAAGGATAAAATTTAATTTTTAAAAGATAATTAGTCACTTTGAATAAGATTAAAACTCTTTAAACCTAATTCTTTCTAGGGTCATATAAAAATAAAATTCATAACCATTAAAAAAGAGAGCATTACAACGGCGGAAAAAAGATTTTGAAAAAAGGATTTTTTGAAAGCTAAAATTTCTTTGAAATAATTCTAATTGTTCATGAGCCAAAGAAATTAATTCTTTGTGTTTAGGATTCAATTTCCATTATCTATTTTCTTCAAAAATCAGAGTTTTCAACTTTAAATTTTTTGGTGACAGAAAGTTTTGATCCAAGCTTTCTCAATTTCTGTTTTCAAGCAATCAATGAGGAAATCTTCTATTCTTCTTTTGCTGCAAACATCAACTTCTGAGGGTAAAATTCCAGGCTAGAGTCATTCCTTTTTCTTTTTCTTTATTCCCTGTCGTTGACTTGTTTTCTCAACTGTAGGTACTGTAAATTACAATTAGTGTATTTCATTGTTGTTTGTTGTAATTAACATGAACTTATACTAATTTAATTAAATTATTGGCATGATGCATGGAATATAGTTTAAGTCTATGAATATTCTGTAATAATTGTGCTTTCCATGTGATTCTGTTTTAGTTCATTAATCCATTCTATTAATTCCCTGCATTATTTTTATCAAACATTATTCTGGTAATAGTCATAAATATTTTTCTCAGATAGGATTTATTTATTTACTTGCTTCATTGAATTGTTTATTGTTATTATACGTTTGATTTAATTTGCTAATATTTTTTATTTTTTATTCTTGTTTTTGTTGCCCACCAAATTTGTTTATTTCACTTTGAATAATGTTCCTGGGTGAGCTGGAGAATCAACGGAATAGGAGCCTTCAAGTTTGGTTTGCATTTTAATTTTCGTACTTTCCTTATTTTATTGTTTTGTATGTTTTGTGCAAAATAGTATTTAGATGCGCTAATTTTAAAGAAACTCATTTTTTTCTATAATAATAAAAATTGGGATTTTTGTTAATAAATAGGACCAATGTCCTGATTTTAGCCAATAAAATGTCACTTTTACAAAGGAGAGTTAATTTTCATAAAATGGGATCACTCATCCCTATTTTCTCCATAAATGCCTAAAAGTAATTCTCCAAATTTTTAAGTTAACACAAGGGAACCAATGTTCCTAAAATTTAATAAATGTGCCGATTTATGTATTATGTATTTTATTTTATTCCTTTTTTGTGTATTTATTTATTTTGGACCCTTGTAATTAATTTTGGGCAATTTTGTTCTTTAATTTATTTATGGCTTTTTTTCTTGTTTTGGGGGATTGTTCTATCCCATTTTTCACTCGTAATTAATTTATTATCGCTTTTTTTTATTACTTTCTTTACTGCTTTCCAAAAATGCTTGAAATGCGCTTTAAATTTTACTGCATGATCGCGTGAGATGAGAGATGGAATTTCAATTGCTGAAAAGCTCATTTATAACTTAACTTAAGACATTAATAAGAGCGAAGTTCCGAACACCTTCTCTAGTTTAAGACTCCCGAGGTTAGATGATCTTTCCCAATTTCTTATAAATTGGGTGGCGACTCCAGAATACCTCAAAGGTGCCTAAAGGTTTCATGAGACTAGATGGACTTCCACAATGTTCTATTGGGTGGGGATTCCAAAATGTCTTGTGGTACCCAAAATCTAGACGCGAACCCTTCTCAAACCCTAAAAGTGGGCCCTCTGAGAGATATAAGGGGGTTTTTGCGCGTCACAGCGGCGACTCCACTGGGGATGATCGAAACTTTGGTTCGAAAGTGACTTAAGTTAAAATTATAATTGAGTTTTTAAGAATTGAAAATTCCATTTTTATTCAAAAAATTGCATTGCATTCATTAGAGCCTTAGAACTATGCTAGTTGGTCTCTTATTTTACCCTGGTGCATTCCTAAAACATGACCCTACTTTCATTCATTGTAGGGAAGTGCCCAGGATAATCACCAGCCCAAGCCTTGTACCATCAATGGTATATCAAATGGAGACCCAATCGGTTGTTATGCTTGCGATGAGCTAGACCCATTGGCAGGGACCATGCTTGGGTGAACCTAAAGTAATACCACCCATGACTAAAGCTCATGTAATGGCAATAGAAACTTCCACTATGTGATATATACTTTAACAATGTGCTTGCTACGTGGGCCCTTATATATTGAACAAATTCAAACATATTAATTGGACACTCATCAAAGGCTCTCATGCCCCGTGGGCCCATTTTTAGTCTGTTTGAAAGGTCTAAATACATAATGGCTAAAATCCATACACATATGTAGACACTGGGTCCTGAGGCCATCCAGATCAGAGTTACCTGATGAAGATATCAATGCCTATTTTCGGGCAAACGGATGAAAGTTGCGAGCTTTCCCTCTTCAGATTTACAAGGATTGAAGATTTTTCTTGATAATAGGAGCTTTCTGTGTGTTAGGAGGAGTTTGTCAATTGAAAATCTTGATTTTGGTTCACCGATGGGAGACTCGTCTATCAAGAGAGACACCCGTCGCTCTTTTCGAAGGACGGCCTCCCTCACATAAATAGCGCCTATCGCTCGCTCTGGACGGGCCTATCTCTCGCAGGTGCGACGCTCATCGCTCGTATAAGACACCCGTCTCTCGCGGTGAGCGTCAACTGTCGCTCGCTCGCGAGAGAAAGTCCCTCGCACCAAGCGACGCCCGTCGCTCGTGCGAGGGGTACCTGTCCCTCACGAGCGACGGTTGGGCTCTCGCCGCCCGTCTCTCGCAAGGTTGCCTGCAGCTCGAGAGGGCAAGTTGCCCGTGAGCGACGCCCGTCGGTCAGTGATTTGCAACAAGATTTAACGGCATTTTCCAAAATTTTTCAAGATTCCAAAATATATTTTTCAATATCTTCCAAATCTTTTCAAATATTTTTGAATTTCGGATTTAATTTTGGAAATATTCTGCAAATCAGTTGGTTTTGATTCTGATTTCATAAATCTTTTTTAAATTCAAATTTAAAATTTAAATTTATTTGAATTATTTTCCTTAGCCTATAAATAGGGGTCTAGGAATCATTATTGAAGGTTAGCAATTTTCATCAGAAACAGAAAGTTTTTCCCACGAAAATCCTGAAAAGCTTTTTGGTTCCAGTTTATAAAAAATTCTCATAAAATCTTTTTCAATTTAAGGCAAGTCCAAGAAAATGAAATTAATTCATTTTCATTCGATCTAACCTTTTTATCATTCGTAATTGCTACCGAAAATATCAAAAAAGAAAAATACTATTTTCTTTTCTTGATCTAATTTTAAAAGCACAATTTTATGGTAAAACTCTCCCAAAATTGCACATTACGAATTAATCCTTGTAGAATTCAAGGAGAAGAAATCACGCGACATTCACCTTTAAAGGTAATATTCCGAAGGTAAATATTCTGGATCAATCTCTCTCGTACTTCATCCTTTCATATTGAATTATTCGAGACTGATTTATTTGAAAGAGTAATTTTAACGTGGAATTCAATTTTATACAACAAAATAAAAAGGTTTTTAGCTAAATTGTTTTATTTTTTCGGATCAGGGACAATCAACGGGCAGAGCCTCCACCGACTGCCATTGCTCAGCTGAGCGACGGGCCGTCAAGGAGTTTCGACCTCACCCGTCGGTCGGCCCAGAGACGGCCGTCGGTCTCGCGATGTAGGCCATCCCTCGGCCTTCCTTTTTCATTCTTTATTTTTTCTCTCTTATTTTTTTATTCTTATTTTCCTTTTATCTTCCCATGATAAATTATTATGGATTCTTTGCCTGTATTCATGTTTCATGTTTATTTTATTGTCGATTATTGCGCTAATATGATCTTTGTTTTTGTGAGTTTAACTATTTTTCTCGGATTTAGGGTATTAAAAATGGAGGACACCGCAATAGTCTGAGGACATCATTCGGGTTCATTTCTCTACCTTGTTCCTTTTTATTTCAATTTCCATGTATCGTTTATTGCAAATATTGTCTTTAATCCGCTAATATGAAAATGGTTAAATGTTTATATAAATTAATTTGGGATTTTTCCTAATAAAAATGGGACTAATGTCCTAGTTTTTTGTCAACATAAACCATCACCTTTAACACTTTTTTCCTTTAAATATGTATGCGAGGACCAATGTCCTCATCCTTAATAAAGACCCCGTTTAATGTATGATTTACATTTTCGTTTACAATGGGCGTTGTATTTTGCCCCTAGTTTTGTTGTAATTTATTTTTCACTTGCCTTATTTTTATCTTGCTTTTATTTACCGCCTTTGTTACGTGAATAATCTGTGCCTTAATTAATTGTATTGAAATGAATTAGAAAACAGAATGAAATTTTATCTCTAAAACCCAATCATAATTTAATCAAGTTATGAATAAATGGGAAGTCCCGAACCTTCTCTAATCTAAGGCTCAACGAGGTTAGAGGACCATCTTAATGTCCTATTGGGTGGGGTCTCCAAAATATCTCTTGTTACCCAAAAATAGGTGTAACACCCCGCCATCCCCGTTGGAAGGATACCGGAGTGCCACGCGGACAAACACATATAACAAATCCATATACACATGTATAAATAAAAACCAAATGAAATGTAAAGAAACTTTTAATCATTTAATAGTAAAATCCTGTTTACATATAACATATATCAGTGTCATTTTACAAGAAGAGGCTCGTAAGCAAATACATATACAAAATAATGTTTGTTCCTTTACAAAAGATTTACCTTGCTATACACAAGCCATATACAAAAATTTACAGCGGAAGACTTCAAAAATAACTTCATCAAAAGACTCCTAGTGGCCGACCTGCAGATATCTGACTCCAAATCCAAACTCGCCACCTACACGGGAAAAGAGCCCGTGCTAAGCGATAACGCTTAGTGGGGAGGAACAAAACAAACTAACAATATGCATATACAATATTTACAACAATACTATAATCTCATCCCAACCATAAACATACATTACAAGTAATTAACTATTAAAACATAATTAAAATCTACATATTTCTCACCATTGAAAATACATATACACTCAAGGTGTATAA
The DNA here is from genome assembly GCA_947683425.1 of Excoecaria cochinchinensis. Taxonomy (NCBI): domain Eukaryota; kingdom Viridiplantae; phylum Streptophyta; class Magnoliopsida; order Malpighiales; family Euphorbiaceae; genus Excoecaria; species Excoecaria cochinchinensis. The sequence goes on from CANTUQ010000061.1 coordinate 1,199,671, forward strand.
ACACAAAGTTATACTATATTTCATATACATCATATACCTTTAATCTTGTCAATAAACATCTCAACATATATATACATATATCACATATAAACATGTAGCCTGATTAGTCTGAAATACTCTCTAGAAGTGGATACGGTCATTTGGATACTGATTGAACACAGTATCCCAAGCATATAGAGACATGACTCTCAAACATGTATTTTCCATATAGAGACCGAAGTCTCGCTTTATTTTCATATAGACCAAACATGGTCGAAACAAGGATCCAAATGGACCCGCATATATCGTTTTATCATATAGCAGCTGCACACACACTCTGACCTAAGTAAG